>OX459043.1:18000647-19200647 GCA_949775005.1 Orthosia gothica | reverse complement strand
AAACCTGAAATGCTTTCAATTAAACAAAAAGGACTTGGCTTACAATGTATCGTAGTTATTTGAAGTTTTCCGATGTTTTTTTTTGTCCAAAGCTGAAGCTTGGGTTCACCATCGTGCACTAGAGTCGAAACAACAGTCTAAATAATGGAAAATACCCGTAACTCCGACTATCCCATCTCTATATAAACTCTGTACAAATGCCACCATGCTGTATTCTTCTGTTAAGCTCTCAAAATTGTTTATACAAAACTAAAGTATTTGCCCGAGGTATCTAAACGTATTCTTGAACATCCTTGGGAGCACCACCATTGACAACAGTCTGATGTCTGACGTTTTCGTAGAACTCACCTGGGTTTTGTCCAAGTTTTGTCCAGAGACTTATGTAGCGTGCAGAAGAATCAATTTGGCCGACACACTTGATAGAAACTTGGAGGTGATGCTGAATCACCTCCAAGTTTCTATCAAGTGTGTCTTTATCGTTATTTTCTTTTTAATATCGTTGCACATGCTGAGATAGGAGCCCGTTTGGTCACGCACGGGGTTACTTATTTTTATTATTGATTGTATTTCGCTTATCTCGTGTCTCCTGTGCGGGTCACAAATAAATCTTTCTGTCTTTTTTTAGGTGTACTTTTCGTCTATGCAGATTTGCGTTTGAGATGGGATTTTACTTTTTAGGAATGAATCACAGATTTGAATGAACCTGTCCATTCCGTTCATGAATTTGTCACTGATTATTAAAATACGTAAATCTGAAGATCTTCTATGAGTCACAATAATCAGTGTGTCATTATAGGTAATACCCTGAATCATGAACTAAGTTCCGTTTTCATTAAAAATAGTCTTTAATACTTATTAACTGACTGATTAGTCACCAGCATCACGTTGTCGATATAGTTTTATCAGTCCTTCTGATAAGAACCTGCGCAGCTTACGAAAAATACGATAAATAGGTACAGCGGCTTGACCCTTATCATTCATTTTTGATTCCACCTGCAGTTAACAAGTTATTTATTTATTAAAAATATTGTTTTCTTTGTGAACAAAAGGAAGTAACCGAGTGTACTCATAAGGTAGGATATTGTTTGTTGTTTTTACTTCACTTGTATTTTCTTTGACACTTTGTCCAGTGTTACTTTGCAGTTGTATGGAAAGTTATCAATGAAGCAAACTGATATGTGGTCAATACTGTGTTCGACTTTAATGAAAGTGCAAGCGATTAATCATTTTGAAATCATCAATTTCAGTATTTTTCCTAGTATCATAAATGTTTTTATTTGTGTTTTTTCCCGTATTTATTATTGTGCACACATTTTGGTGACGAGCCGCCATATTTAGTGTGTTATTTATCGTGTTTATCAGTAGATATCAATGCACACGATCCGCATTCCCGCTTTGTGTCATATATAGCTACAAACACAGTGATTGTCCAAGTAGGTATTAGTGAGTTCACTCCGTGTTCGTATACCCTAATACAGTTTCTGTAAATCCTATCCTTCATAGAAACCTACTAATAGTATCAAATCAAATTATAACTCCTTCAAGTTGTAGTAAAGTTAGAACTTAAAATTGACTGTTTTCTTCCAGTTATGCCACCACCTCACGCCCGTCCATGCGGACCGCTGTGCGGGACGTTCTGCACGCCTGGCTGCTACCACCGTTCCCGTGTGGTGGAAGTCCACTACCACCACCCACCGCCGCCGCCGCCGCCACCGCCGCCACACTACCACTATCCGCATCACCCGCCGCCACCGCATCATCACCATCACTATCACCCACCTCCCCCTCCACCACCACCACCCCATTATCACCATCACTACCACCCACCACCACCACCACCGCCGCCCCCGCCTCATCACTACGGACCTCACCATTGGATCCTGCGCTAGTTCCTGGAAGACATCTGATCTCGGTGGTGGCAGACCTAGGCGTTTCATACTTCTTGTTGCACCACATTTTGTGCTTCGAAAAACTGGAGCTAAATCGGCGAATGGGTCTGTCAGCAGCAATATAATGTCGATACGACCTTTTCGAAAATGCTGTTACTCAACTTGTGGATGAAGCAATAACTGTTACCTCAATAATTGCACTTCGATGGTTTTTTACTAAACTTCTTTGTACAAAAAATTCTTGGAATATTAAGATCTGCATACTATTGACTTTCAAATTTATCATTTATCTTATCGTAAACGATAATGCAATGTTTAAATCATGTAGGTCCTAATCATCAAGAAGGTACCTTTCCTTCTTTATTGATGTATCTACAAATTATACTCAATAAAAGATGTAATTGATATCAACTCTCAAATAAAAACCTTTTACAAAATTGCACGTGTGTTTTTTTTACCACACTTCTACAACGTGTCTTTAAGTCAAATAAGTTAAGGTGAACTCGCAGAAGATCATTAATTGTTTGTGTAGGCTGCAAAATTTAAACA
Source organism: Orthosia gothica (assembly GCA_949775005.1). NCBI lineage: Eukaryota > Metazoa > Arthropoda > Insecta > Lepidoptera > Noctuidae > Orthosia > Orthosia gothica. The sequence goes on along the minus strand of OX459043.1, from coordinate 19,198,209 downwards.
GTTTTCAATCAGATTTGCAATACACAAACATCAGACGAAAAAAACCAAAGAATTCCTACCTAAATTGTATTATCTGCGCCTACAATCCCAATAATGGTCTCTAACGAGTCTCCCGCTACCAATATTACTGCACTCTGTTATTTCTCCAGCAGCTCACAAATAAAATCAATTAGAGCGCAACAGACAGAAACACAAGTAATTATTTCATCGTTTCCTCTTCAAGGCTATGGAGGGAAATAGCAAACTAAACAGCGCTCTTATTAACAAAGTTTTTCTTCATAACAAGATTACGCTCGCCAGATGTGTTGGATTGTGTTCGTATAAATGTTGGGAAGAAAACGATACTATCTAGCTACATTACTTACTTCGTAATCTAAGGAAGTTGGACAAAAAATCTAAACCTTTTTAGATAGGTTTTTGACGCAGGAACCGAATATTTTGTAAAATTGCATGTCCATATGAAACATCGCATTATTGTTTCAATTAAACTCCGGTCGACTGCGCGATTTTCACAATTTTGTCGTATTTTACGCAACCTCTCCAACATTTTTAACCAACGTCATATTGCAGGAGTCATTTATTAATTACACAAAGCCACTATAGTAGAACAATATTGTTGATATATGCACCCTCCCTAAATACAATACTAAGGCCCAGGTCAATAAAGTCAATTATTGCTGCTGAAACTAATACAACTGTATTCAACTGACAAGCGGACAGCAATTGTTAACCTGAGAGGTAATTACAAGGCAATTATTCGAACATTGATTCCGTCGTTATATAAATACTCCAACTATTTTCTTAATTTCCCTCGGCAATCATCGCATTTCCGAATACAAACGAATGCTAATTTCCGTGTCCATCAATAATTAGATATAGCGTGTATAATAATTTGAATTCAGAACTAAGAACTTTATTGTTGTTTTGTTTTGATTTCCGTGTAAAATATTTTGAGCTGTAACAAGTAAAATTTTGAAAATTTAATAAACCCCCGGCACATTTATCTTGCGAAAACACTCTGATTAAAACAGTAAAACACCCATAACTTTTGAACGGCTGAACCGATTTTATTCAAACATAGCTAAGAACACTCTCGCCAAATTCACCATTCAAACAAAATAAACTAAATCAAAATCGGTTCATCCGTTTAGGCGCTATGATGCCACAGACAGACACACAAATACACAGATACACAGCAACACACGTGAAACTTAAAACACCCCTCTTTTTCCGGCGGGGGTTAAAAAGACCAGCTTTAGCAGCTTGCCTCCCATTTTTAAATAAATTACTTTATTTAAAAAAAAATATTAACAACTCTATATACTTCCAAGTTCATTGAGAACATATTAACTTTAAAACTTTCGCGAAACTTTCATTGAGAGCGTCCGGTCTGCACAAAGTGCAAAGGTCAACTGATAGAAATCCGACGACTGACGAAACACGAAGTTTGCCGAGGGACATTTTTTTTTTTTGTGCTATAGTATTACGCATACGCAACTAACTTAGCAATCAGACAAGAAAGAGACTTGCCAGTTTCTCTGACGTCAAGCCTGGGATTTCTCTAGTGCTATTCTGTAAAAGACTCACGTACTTAGGTGAAGTGATAGCTTACTACGAGGTAAGCTGTAAATCCCTTCCATTGGTTGACAGTCAGTTGGAATGATAGCACATTTCGCGCTCACTTCACTTAAGTCATCACAGTGAGATGTCAACAGAATCAACCGGCTCGTCTATTCTGTAAAGGCCTCGAAGTGAAATTCAGGTGGAGTAAGCTCGAATTGAACTGTTTTTACACCAGGATTGTATGGTTTGATAGCTCACTTCATGTCTGCTTCACCAAAGTTATCACGGTGAGACTTTTACAGAATAGCAATCAATCTGCCTAGCCTTTTCCCAACTATATTGGGGTCGGTTTACAGTCTTACCGGATTCAGCTGAGTACCAGTGTTTTACATGGAGCGACAGCCTATCTGACCTCCACAACCTAGTAACTGGGTAACACGGTACCCCTTGGCAAGACTGGTGTCAGATCTCAAGCTTCTGACTACCGTAACGAATGTCAAATGACAGCCGGGACCGCAACAGTTTAACGTACTTTCCGAGGCACGGAGGAAACTCGGTCAGTCTTATTACAAAAAGCGGTTTAACTAAAAACCCAGGTTTAAATCTCTATAAACCACGGTTTAAACAAAAATGATATTACAAATAATGGTTTAGCGATAAACCATAGACCATATCATGGTCTAACGCTAAACCTCGGCGGCCCCTAGTTTAACGATGGTCTAAGTCGTATCTGTCAGTTTTTCTTTTAGGTTATAGAATCTTTTTCATTGTGTTGTGTTGTTTTTGCCCGAAAATGAATATTAACATGGTGGATTTAATTGATATTGAGTATATTACTTTTTCCTCGGTACTCCAATTCTCAGATGTTTTTTTTTGTTGGTCCACCACAACACAACACACAATTAACAAAGAGGCAATTGTGAGGCATTTCAAATGACGGTACTAAGAAGACCAGGGTTTTTTTAAGTTTTGTAATACGGTAAAATGTAGACCATGGTTTTGCAGATAAGCCTGGACTTCATAGGCCAGGTTTAAACCAAGGTTTATTGAGTTTTTTGTAATAAGACTGGGTATCTTGAAATGGTCACCCATCCACGGACCGACCTCGTCAAGCATTGCTTAACCTTGATGATCGACCAGTGCGGCTGTTAGTTTTTCTTTAACTAAAACAGCAACACAGTTATATAAACAGCTATAAATATCAGTCAATTGAAAGTTATCGAAGAATAAAGCACATAGCAAATCAAAAAATAACTTAAGGTGGTACCCTGACCAAAAAATCAGCATTAGATATGAGCATTCCTATTGGCCTAGCGGCACTGGTGGCGCATGAAATACAGTAGTGAATACGCCCAGATTTTAGAATAAGATCTTTATAAAATCGAATTTTAGTCTTTTGAAAAAAAAAATCGACAAAAATGTTCGTTATTAAATTGTCTATCCATTACTGTGAGTACAAAAAATAATTAATGAACACTTTACGAAAAGATGCATGCTATCAACAATTATTTCTCATTTTTATGGTTTTGTTGGAAGGCGATTAGTGAAACATGTACCTTTTTAAAAAAAAGAGTATACGACCATTTTAGAATCAATAATATGTAGAAATTTTATGTATTTTTATTCGTTGATATTTCTTTTTAAATAACGAGTAGATAGCTCCTAAACACAGCACGAAAAACGGCTAGTGCGGCGTTTTGCTCGGGGTCCCACCTTAATTGGCACAGAGAATGTAGCTCTAAATCTGTTTGATACAAAATCTCTTTGTAACCTTTACCTACACCCACGGGCAAGCTAGGTAGGCTTGCGTTTACCGAAAAGGCCTGTAGTTCCACGAATTGATACCATCTGTTGTCTGTTGTTTCTGTTTACAAGTGTTTCTAAAGGAAAACTGCGTTGGCTTCTACAAGCCGTTTAGTTCAGAATATCATACAAGTACGTGGAATCATTAATGAGAATTGTTTACGTACATGTTTATTTTTCACTAATGACTAATCTTTACGTCATTTGTGTGAGTAAACAACATTTTCTTATTACTATAATTCTTTATTTTTATTATCGACTAGCTTATGCCCGCGGCTTCACACGCGTAGACTACGTGCTTCTCCTTACCATATTTTAACAGTATGTAGAGAAAAAGTAAAAAATAATTATGACAAAAATAATTTAATATGAAAGTTATTCTTCGGCCAGACTTATACTTACCTACTTTAAATCAATACGCTCTATCCTAGTCCTGTCCCTATCCCTTCATTATTTCTGTGTTTATCCATGACTAATAATAAGTAATCATAATCATAAGTAAGTAATTAAATTATAGTATTTCCTTGTAAACAACATTTTTAACCATTTTGGATGTCTGCGCCAATATCACCAGACTATTTGATGAGCTAACACGTGAACACGCTACATAGAACTGTCCATGGGACAAGCAATTCTCACTCAAATCAACACCAGCATACTTAACAACAACAACACAACACAAACAAACAAACATCCAAACTTTCATCCCCTATTTCACGCCCTTAGGGGTGGAATTTTCAAAAATCCTTTCTTAGTGCTCACCTACACTACCAAAGGAACCTACATGCCAAGTTTCATGATTGAAGCTTCAGCCGTTTGGGCTGTGCGTTGATGGTCAGTGAGTGAGTCAGTCAGTCAGTCAGTCAGTCACTTTCTTCTTTTATATGTTTATAATTAAAGATATAGATTAATAATAATAATAGGAGAAGAAGATATTAATATGTTTAGATGTTTATATAAGATGTTAATCTTCAGCCCAAACCCAAAATTCGAAGATCCGAACTTCAATCCTGACCGACTTTCATACAAACTTTCATCCCCTATTTCAGCCCCTTAGGGGTGGAATTCACAGAAATCCTTTCTTAGTGGATGCCTGCACAGTATAAAGTATCCATGTGCAAAATTTCAAGTCTCTAGACGATTTCATTATTCCCATGACTTCATCCCCCTTTTCACCCTCATGAGGGTGGAATTTTCAAAATCCCTGAGAAACGTGTAAATTATTTTTTAATCTTCTGCCTAAACCCAAAATATGAAGATCCTGACTTAAAAACTGACGGCTTTTCATACAAACTTTCATCCCCTATTTCACGCCCTTAAGGGTGGAATTTCCAAAAATCCTTTCTTAGTGCTCACCTACACTACCAAAGGAACCTACATGCCAAGTTTCATGATTGAAGCTACAGCCGTTTGGGCTGTGCGTTGATGGTCAGTGAGTGAGTCAGTCAGTCAGTCAGTCAGTCACTTTCTTTTTTTATATGTTTAGATAGATTAATAATAATAATAGGAGAAGAAGATATTAAAATGTTAAGATGTTTATATAAGATGTTAATCTTCAGCCCAAACCCAAAATTCGAAGATCCGAACTTCAATCCTGACCGACTTTCATACAAACTTTCATACCCTATTTCAGCCCCTTAGGGGTGGAATTCACAGAAATCCTTTCTTAGTGGATGCCTGCACAGTATAAAGTATCCATGTGCAAAATTTCAAGTCTCTAGACGATTTCATTATTCCCATGACTTCATCCCCCTTTTCACCCTCATGGGGGTGGAATTTTCAAAATCCCTGAGAAACGTGTAAATTATTTTTTAATCTTCTGCCTAAACCCAAAATATGAAGATCCTGACTTTAAAACTGACGGATTTTTATACAAACTTTCATCCCCTATTTCACGCCTTTAGCGGTGGAATTTCCAAAATTCCTTTCTTAGTGCTCACCTACACTACCAAAGGAACCTACATGCCAAGTTTCATGATTGAAGCTTCAGCCGTTTGGGCTGTGCGTTGATGGTCAGTGAGTGAGTCAGTCAGTCAGTCAGTCACTTTCTTCTTTTATATGTTTATATTATAGATACTCTAATCATGCAAACAGCACTGCATTAAATTTGAATTAGCTGTGATAGCAAACAAACATCGCGTTTGTTAACTCCAACATATATCAGTTATTCTTAAGAATCAGGAGTACCTACTTGTAGATTTGATCAAGTCTTTATGAAATAGGCAGTCAGCTACTTAGTAAGTAGGTTATCATGAAATTATTATGTTATTATGAAATCGATCAACCCGTACCAAATTTTTTAAGTGGAAACCTCTTTAGCCACGTTGAACGATTTTTTGGTAGGGGTTTTTCGCGCCCCCATTTTATGTATACGGGAATATATAAAATGGGGGCGCGAAAAAAATTTTTGCTCCACCCCATCTAGGAAGTATTGTTGTTTAGAGATCGTTGAGTAGATAAATGCTGTTTTTTTTTGTTTAAAAATATTGGAAAACAAAAGAATGAGATGCCACCAAAGTCAGCTTTTTTTTTACAAAATTTTGTTCAGAAGATTTTTTTTTACTGGCCATTAACCTATGAACTTAAAATTTGGTGATAATATACTAACGTATATTTTACTAACAAATACCAATATATTTATAAATCAGATATTTCTTTGAAATTTCCAAATTGTTCTTATTAAAACCAACTTGTTTTTGCGGTTTGAACCCTAAATATGCGAAGTCTGACACGCACTTAGCTGGGTTTTTTAAATCTGTTTCAACAATCTATATTGAGTCGGCCAAAACTTAGCTACGTTCGCCTCCATAAATAGCGTCCATCAAATCCTGTAGTATACAAACTGAAGGGCGCGCAATAAATATTATTAGGTAATTCATCATTTGTGGAACAATACCACACTTGCAGGCTGGACTCAACCTACATGGACCCCCCAAGCAGGATTCCTTGTTTCCATCGAACCTAAGTCCGTAATATATATAAAGACTTCCAGCTTAGCCAAGGTAAGCCGGCTTCATAAATGGAAATTGAGACTATCAGTGCTCTCCCATCCCACAATAGAACGTCTGCGAAGGACAGATAATACCCTCTTCCAAACCTATAAAAGGGTCCAGGGACGATGGATTCGGTCTGTGGAAGGCGGGTCTGCACTAGTCCGGTGCAGCGGAAGTCACAAACTCAGTCCCCGACGCAAGTGTGCGACGGATCACCGGGGTAGTTTGAGCCAGTAAGAGTCTGACAGACCCCATCGCCCCTTCTTCCATAAGAATTACAAAACGAAAAGAAAAGGCAGGTCGACTTCATACAGTTGGGAGATTTTAAGCAGGTGGAAAGAATGCATGGGATACAACTTCTAACGTTTAAAAGATTTTTTAAATGCTGAAATATGAAAGATCGTCACCGCTACGTTCCACGGGCGCACTTACTATGCTATATATTTTATGCCCACAATTTAACCGCGCGAGTAAAGTCTCGGGAAGCTAACTTTGCGCAAATGTTATTATGTTCTTACTACATAAGTACGTAACACGCAACACTTGGTCCTTGGCAGTGTGTGCAACATGTTACATGAAGAACTGTTTTTATTATAATTGTAGTTTGTAGTACTAATAAACAAACAAATAATGTAGCACAGTCAAGTCTCTATTTTGGTACCTACTTACTTACATTATTTCCAGTCTCTTTCAAAGATTTTCCCAGAAAACCTGTCAAATACGAAGCATAAGTCTTTGTACCCCACAAAATACTGCAAAGTAATAAAAAAACATAAAAAGCAGCATGTAATAAAAATAGGCATAAGGTCGCCTGTAGGTCATCGGCTACTTTTTACTTTAATACCGATTTTGTTATACGACCAAGACCAGAGCTAATAACAAAGGTACAGGCCCATTAAAAAATAATACGACGTAAATAATTTGTAAGGATTACGTATGACCCTGAGCTATAACAGTAAAACAGTTTATTATAGCTAGCTATGTATCGCTATACTCCTCTCTAAGCAATAATGTTCTCGGAAAAAGTGAGACGAAAAACGTCCATAAATATCACATTCGCACACAGTTCGTTACCCGGCCAAGGAAACGGAAGAAAAGTCTTAACTCGCGGAAATTTCGCCCTCGGCTTATTCAGCCAATGTTTTTTTTATCAATACGTTTTGGAAAGAAACGGTTTCAATTCAGCTAAGACAAAAAATGAAATGAATTTATTTTCTGTGTAATCTGAATATTTTTTAAATTACACAGAGTTATTTTTTACTGATTTTTTTTTAAATTCCATGTTTGAATAGTGTAAGTCAAAGTCAAAGTCAAATATATTTATTTCAACTAGGCCCTTAAGCGGCACTTTTGAACGCCAACAATTAAAATTTACAAGTAATAAAAATTGATTCTAGCGTGCATTCGATGTAGATACAGAACCCTCAGAAATAATAAGGCGCAAACAACAGTCATGCGAGTATCGCCTTCAGTAAAATTCAATGAAGCCATTTAGTCATAATTTAGCAAACAGGTTAATAGTACCCGCTAAAATTGTACGTAACACAGGTGCAGGCCTCTGCCCTTACCGCTAGCATAATCCTGGAGCTATGCCTTACGAGACCCAAGGGTAAAAAGGGCACTTTCGTGACCGGGAACCCGTGCCACTAATATTATTCTTTATTGTTAATCGATAAACAGTACCTACCCAATAGGTATTTATTGAAGTTAGGATGAGTCGAAACGATCCCCGGTTGGCACATATTTTCGGACAAATTGGGGACAATTTTTCTGGGCATCGAATGCCTATAATTCAGAGAAAATCTGGTAACTGGCAAGTTCTTTATGGAATCTTGAATGGAAATAGTGGCAATACTATGATGATCAAACTATTGATGCACCTTTACGTATAATCATAGCAATGCGGGTCTAATAATAAGAAATGTAGAAGCTCGCAGGTTTTAGTGTGTGATACAGGGTTTACCTTCCCTGAATTAAAAAAAAGGTGTTAAACATAAACTGGTCAACTGTGGAAAAATGGCAAGTGCGAGTCGGACTCGCGCACGAAGGGTTCCGTACCGTTATCGCAAAAAACAGCAAAAAAAGCATGTTTGTTGTATGGAAGCCCCACTTAAATATTTATTTAATTCTGTTTTTAGTATTTGTTGTTATAGCGGCAGCAGAAATACATCATCTGTGATAATACATCATATGAAATAGGGTCCCGGACCCTTTGGGTACGGAACCCTAAAAACAAACTTGAAATAACCATAAGCTCTATTCGCCCCCTATAACATGGGAATTACACTTAAGTAGCGAAATATACAATAATCACACCTCAACTTACCATCCGGAGAATACAGAGCCCTACAAAACAGTCAGTACGATACCGTAACGAAAAATTTTAAAATTAATTACCACACATCAACTATTCTACGTATATAGGCCCAACATGTAGTTAATATATAATTGACATCCAATCACCTAAACACGATATAATTGCCCAATAAATTGTCAGTAGTGACCTGAATACGTTTAATCCGACTTTTACAGTACGTACCCGAAGTTAATCGCCATCAATCGGGCGGAGGTAGTGGGGTACATAAATAGGTGCATATGTAACATCACTTTTGAACGCAGTCGGATGCTGGTAGCTGAGTTACGGTTATGGCGGTCCCAACTCAGTTCCGGTAGAACCCGCCCTCGACTATCCGCTGCGATTGAAACACGCACCTTAAATTTTTATAGGCCTTTAATAAGAAATGAGCTACGTTTGCAGAAGGTATGCTTGCTTTTTATGCAGGTTGAGTTTGCGTTGAAATTGGGCGGTGTGTGTTGACTTTATTTATACTGAGATCGTAATGCAAAAATCTGCAGGTAGTTTGTTTTTAATGAAACTTGATTTTATGGATGAGTATTGACAGTAGAATAGACTACTCCAGGGTTGTGTGGCCGAATCTTGCCGCAACCAGAGTTTCGTTTTTTATTATCCCTGCCCTACACTAACCAGTACCAGTAGCAGTACCCATAACCGGCGTGTGTGTATGACTAGACGTATGAATGTGTGTGTAGCAAAAGAAGTATGTAAGGATCGTAGCAGGTGGCGTTCTGTAGTTTCTGCCTACCCCCATGGGAAAAAGGCGAGAGTTTATGTATGTATGCCCTACACTAGGAGCTTCTCCTGTATCGTGGTTACGTAAACCACATCAACTAGTTCTCAGTTAGCCGCCCTTTATGGGTTGCCAGGTTTTGCAGATAAACTGGCAACCCACAACTTGCGTTTAACTGAGAGCTGGAAAACTTATTTTTCCTATTTTCTACACCAGTTTCTTTCAAATGACGTTGGATTAATTTGAAAACTTTTATATTTGGGCTTAATAATCAAACCTAAATTTAAATTTATTTATTTAACCAGGCAACTCTGCAATCTATTCTACTATCAAGTATTATTCATGAAAATTTAGTTTAATCAAAAACACTGAATCCTGCAGCTTTCTGCAGTCAAATCTTAGGCTATTAGATGTTGAAATAATTATTCGAAATTGAATTTGATTCGAATATTATTCTGAGGTGGGTAGGTCCAACTTCGAGAAAGAGGTCAACCGTCGAATCAAACTCGGCTGAGCAGTGTTCGAGAAGTTGCGCGGTATCTGCTCGTCCCAACTTACCACAGTGTCTCAAGAGTCAAGACGAAAGTCCATGACAAGTGTGTGTTGCCAGTGATGACGTGTGGAACCGAAACGTGGTCGCTCACAATGGGCCTCATCAAAAGGTTGTAGTCACCCCGAGGGCAATACAGAGAGAGAGCGTTTCCTAACGTCATCGAATCAGAAATAAATCTAAGGTAACCTTGGTTCGGATGTCTTCATCCGCAACAGAACCAAGGTTACCAACATAGCCCAAAGAATTGCCAAACTTAAGTGGCAGTGGGCAGAGAATGTGACCATTTTGGCATTTCGTCCATCGCCATCGCCATTAGAATGACACTTTTTGTAGAGCCTCTGGTATAATAAAAAGTCTTCTCAGCGAACATTAAACTTGTGACTAAAACAAATAAGGCTTAATCCTCCTTCCTATCCTACTTATCACACTATAATATTATAAAAACGAAAGTTTGTGAGTGTGTTTGTATGTTTGTTACTTCTTCACGCTTAAACGGCTAGACGGATCTAGACGTAATTTTGCACAGAGATAGATAATAACGTGGAATAGCCCATAGGATAATTTTAATCCCGGGAATATGTTCCCTTGGGCTAATTTTCGCAATTCACGCGGTTGAACCGACTTATGGGTTAAGCTCGCCTTTGTACATAAGTTTTCCTTCTGTATTTGTATTTTTCATATTAATAAAGAATGCGAAGCCGCTGACAGAAGCTAGTTTACAGCTAGATATGTTGTATTCTTTTTTCAAACCGTGCCCATGACTACACGTATGAACATGTGAATGTATAGGTACTGACATAGAAACTTCGCACCTCGCATCGAGGGGCTTAATAGTAATAACATACAAACACACACAACAGCACAGCACTTCATTCCAATTCCTTCACAGTATAACACTTGTTATGATTACATACATAAAAATAACAATCTCGCAAATATGAACAATACCCCGCCGGGCCGTAAAGTAATCTCGACATAAGAAATTAGAGCATTACTCGCTATTGTCGCGAGACGTATCAAAATGAGTTCCCTCACGTTCCTATTCAAGTAAATTAAATTTTGATGAAATCGCCGTAATGACTGGGGACGTTATAAATTTAATATTTCCTCGCTTGTCGACGTGAAAAAATATGGGAAACGTTCTTATTGCTGCGTTAAATTAACATTTATTATTAATGAAAAGATTTGAATGGGAAGCCGTAAACTTGTGTTATGCTTGTATTGTTTGACGTCTGTAAAGCTGTTTGTATTTTCTTTTACGGACGTTCTTTGCTCTTGGTATTATTTTCGTAGACACGCTAATAAAAAAAAGAATGCTTTAAACTTGCTACGCCGTAGACTGTGTTTCTACGAGTGCTACGAAGCTCTACGAAGCGCTACGATGCAGGTAATCTGCACCCAGTGCATTCCGGTGATTAATACAGCATTATTCATAATGCCCGGGCAATTTGAAAAATGCTCAATATGAGTAGGCAATATGATAAAAACTATTGAAATAATTGAATTGACCGGGCTTTCTGAATCCATCACCCATCATTTATTGGGCCGGATAATAAAAATAGATGTTTTTTTAATTATTTTGTTGTTGAAATTGGTTTTAATATAGCAATATGTAAGTACGATTACTATTTAAGCAAATAAGTCGACGGAGCCCTACTGCGCGGGGCTCCTATTCCTGTCTGTAGGGTCTATAGTAACCTAACATGAAGGAGATGACGGGAGCTGAGTTCACCCACATTGCTCACTTCAGCTTCCATCATCTCCTTCGAACCTAGCCTATTCGTGTCGGGGTGCCCTAAGCGACCGAGCACGCTTCGCTCGCTCTTGAACTAATTCATTGACCATAATTATCGAATTTCCCAACCGTTACGTAGTTAAATCAGTATTCGTTACATTGCCCGATTTGACTTGACTAGATTCATAATGCCCGGGCATTATACATAGTGCCCGGTCAGTATTCATATCTACACATTAATCACTTGGTCCGTGACATATCTACAACTCAAGTACTATTGAATCGAGAATACTTCACGCTGTATTTTCTTGTGAAGTGATTCCGATCAAGAGTTTTTCCGACCGATTTGCAATTTCACGGGCTCACACACCTCTATTCTTTAAAAATATTTTCCACCGCGGAATAACCGGATTTTTCTTGCTTCAAACTGCATAGTGAAAGTAATTGCGCCGGAAAAACGCCAATATCGTTCCCGTGCACATGACACCTAATACTGTCATCGGGGAAACGAGAATGGGCTTATAACACTCTCTCTTTGGAAATAACCGTCGAGCCTATGCACACAGCGTGTAACAGAATTAACGGCTAGCCCTGGTAGTTTGTTTAGAATTAACTGCTAAATTGCTTTCTCATATTTTAATATTTTTTCATAAACACAGCTGAAATTATTTTCAGGAGAAGGACTTTTAGCAAGGACGTACCTTCGCAATTAGGCCACCAAGTACAATTTTAGTAAAAATCCATCGGTTTCTCAAATAAATTAATCTATACTAATAATATTATAAAGATGTTTTTTTTTTGTATGTAACGAATAAACTTAAAAACTACTGGACCGATTACAAAAAATCTTTCACCTTTGGGAAGCTACACTACCCCGAGTAACATATGCTACTTTTTATCCACGTATTCCTACGGGAACGGGAACTACGCGCGTGAAACCGCGAGACGTCCGCTAGTATTAGTTAAAATAAATATTGTATTGTAACTTTATAGCTCAAAATTCTAATTGATGTGTATAAAGTATTACGATACGCGTAAGCTTATTCTAAAACACATTGTATAGAATATTACATAACGTATCGATCTACCTACACATATGACGTTCTATTTGTATTGACTTACGAGCAAACACACTGTTTCCTTTCTAAGTATTAAGTTGCCAAGTAACAGGCAACAAATATACTTAACATAATTATGTAATCAATTGATAGCTGTATCACAGAATACGGAATATCGTATTGGCAGCAACTAGAAACACCATTGCTAATATTCTACAGTATATTTATCCAGGCGACAGACCACGACCAGTGGTGGTATCCTTCTTGAGTTTGGGCATAAATATCCAAATCTTTAAACAAAAAAGAGCACTGCGAGACACAAATTACTACATGAAGGAAGACTACCCTAAACAGGTTTTAGAAAAGAGAAACCAGTTACAAGAACAGTTAAGATCAGAGAGAGAAAAAGGAAACATGGCTTTTCTAAAGTACGACAAACTGGTCATACTTAAACAAACAAATAAAAGAAAGCTTTCTCCTTCACCAACAAAACCTACCGAGGACATGCCAAAAGAAAGAAACACATCAACAAATAAGAAGAACAAATCACAACAGCATGACCCCTCGGCAAGAAGATCAAACAGCATCTCAGAGGGAGTAATTAAACCGAGTATGCTTAACTACTTAATAAATAAAAACAGTACACTTCATCAAGAAACCTCCAAAAACAATGCATAGCAATTAGCTGGCCCTCTCCGCACAGATTCAGTACAGAAGTATTACAACAAAAAAAACACAACAAACCCTCCAACCCGGTTGGTCACCGTGGAGGATTATGACCAAAACCCTCCACTGATAACAACTATCCCAAAGAACACCAACACTAAACAAAATTATCAACTAATGCCAGCCAGCAGAAGACTAAAGAAAAAAGGGGAATTATTCCATGTAATAGCATATAACGTTAAGACGTTGTCAACCAGCCACCGCCTATTAGAGCTGATGAATTCTCTGAAGAATACAGAATATGATGTAATCGGTATTTCAGAAGTCCGACGTCTTGGTACATCTATCCAGGAGTACGACAGCTTCATATTTTGTTATACAGGAGAGACCCGCGGATTATATGGTGTGGGTTTCATAGTCAAAAAATACTTGAAAGGAAACATTGTGAGCTTTAGTGGAATATCAGAGCGAATAGCTCTCCTAAGACTCAATATGAATGGATACCAACTAGACATACTCCAAGTCTATGCACCTACAGTAGCCTCAACTGACGATGAGGTGGATTTCTTCTACAACACTATCAGCGAAACTTTGAAGAACTGTGCAAAAAATGTGATAGTCATGGGGGACTTCAACGCAAAAATAGGTCAACCTAGAGCCGATGAACGCTTAATAATGAAAAATTATGGATATGGAGTTAGAAATGGTAGAGGTGAACGCCTGATAGACTTCGCAAACGAAAACAAGATGAGTATTATGAACACCTTTTTTAAGAAAGCCAATAACCAGAGATGGACCTGGAAATCCCCAGACGGAGTCACAAAAAATGAAATTGATTATATATTAACCAACCAAGATAAAAACGTTAAAAATGTACAAGTTTTAAATATTATTTTTCCCTCGGATCATAGACCTTTAAAGGCTTCTCTTCAACTGAGAAATATAAAGAAAAGCCGTATAAAATACAGAAGCAATTTAAAAAGCTCACTAAGGACTACCTCAGAGAAAGAAACTTATAGACTCTTCTTAGGAAAACTCATAGACCAACTTCAATTCCAAGATGATGCTAACGTCCAAGTAAATTACGACAAAATCACTCAAAGCATAGAAAGAAGTCTACATAATGCCAAACAACACACCACTAACCCAGGAGTGTTGTCAGCATACACCAAGAGTCTCATAGTACAAAGAAAACATCTACATGAATCTAAACATAAAACAAGAGCACAAAAAAATCAACTAAAAGCTTTATACAAACTCATAAGTAAAAGCATAAAAAGGGACTATACGCTTCACCGATCCAAGACATTTGAAAAACATATAAATACTACATGTAGCGTTAAAAGAGCATATAAAGAGCTAAATACACATAAGACATGGATAAAGGAACTAAAAGAGACAAATGAACTTTTTTGCAATAGGCCTGATATTATCAAAATTGCTACAAATTTCTACAAAAAATTGTATGACTGCCAAGAGAAAGATAATATGGAAAAACTCGATAATGTCAACCTACAATATATCATAAAAGATGTCTCTGAAATAGAAACGATAGACGAGCTCGAAGTCTCAAAAGCAATCAAAAGCTTGAAGGCTGAAAAGTGCCCAGGTCCAGATGGAATCACAAACGAATCGATAAAAGAAGGTTGTCACTATCTTGCACGCCCTCTAGCATGTCTTTTTAACTCTATACTTGAATCAAGTACCACACCCTTTCAATGGTCAGAGTCATTCATGATTCTACTCTACAAAAAAGGTGACTCAAAGGACATAGGCAATTATCGCCCCATCAGCCTCCTACCATCACTCTACAAACTCTTTTCATCAATTATCGAAAAGAGGATTAGTAAGAGTATTGAAGTACATCAACCGATAGAACAAGCCGGTTTCAGAAGTGGATATTCTACGATAGATCATATCCACTCAATTGAACAAATAATTGAAAAATATAACGAGTACCAGAGACCACTATATGTTGCTTTCGTTGACTACCAGAAAGCCTTCGACACAATCCAACATTCTTCCATATGGACCGCTCTAAGCTCACAGCACGTAGAACAAAAATATATAGAGGTCATTAAGTATATATACAACAATTGCAGTAGCAGAGTGAAGCTTGAGTCGATAGGACCGCCAATAAGCATAAAAAGAGGTGTAAGACAGGGAGATCCTTTGTCACCAAGAATTTTTATAGCGGTCCTAGAGATGGCCATCAGCCAAGTCAATTGGAACAGAACAGGACTAAACATCAATGGAAAATTCATCAGCCACTTAAGGTTCGCAGACGATATTATTCTTCTATCCGAAGACGCAAGAGAACTAGAATCAATGATACTATCGCTAAAAGAAGTAAGCGTCAAAGTAGGCTTACAAATGAATTTAAATAAGACCAAAATCATGACTAACAGCATAAAATATCCTTTGTATCTTGACCAAAATTTATTAGAATACGTGGAAAGCTACGTATACTTAGGAAAACAAGTCTCTTTCGATAATCAAAATAATGAACTAGAAGTAGAAAGAAGAATTTCAGGCGCATGGAGAAAATTCTGGAGCTTAAAGGAAATATTAAAAGGAACTATGCCTATTAATTTAAAGAAAAAAGTTATGGACACCTGCCTGCTTCCCTCCATCACCTATGGGTGCCAGACATGGAAGTACACACTAAGAGTGAAAAACATGATTAGGTCATGTCAACGGGGTATGGAGAGAAGCATCACAAATGTTAGAAAAATACAAAAAATCCCACACAGTATTATAAGAAAAAATACCAAAATTATAGATGCACTCCAATTCTCACTAAGATTAAAATGGCGCTGGGCAGGACATGTGGCTAGGATGGAGGACGACCGTTGGACTACCAGACTGACGTCATGGCAGGGCCCTGCAGGCATCAGAAAAAGAGGAAGACCGACAACTCGCTGGGAAAACGACTTAATAAAAATAGCAGGAAAACATTGGAAAACAAAAGCCAAAGATAAGGACAAGTGGAAAAATCTGGAGGAGGCCTTCACCCTCACAAGGAGGGGTTCTTGCATGTCACAGTAATGATTTTATTTCATTTTTATTGATTTTCATTGCATGTCAAGTAAATTTAAGTAACTTAAACAAGTTCAGTAAATTATAATTTAATTTAATAATACTAGAGAAAATAATGTTATTATTACAGGAATTTAAATTAAGTAATTAATTATTGAATAGATTTATTTATAAATTCATTAATAAACAATCAGTAGTACCTAGCAATAATAAATCATGATAATAAGATACTATATTGATCATTATATTAATGATACAACATTGATATATACATCATATATGATATATGAACTGATGATACTATGAATAACAAATTGTAAACAACAATAATACTAAATGAACCACAATAATAACATATTTGTAACAATAATTTATTTGTATTTGGATTACGCAAGAAATAAAAGGCTTTTTTATTTTTATTTTTTATTTTATTTATATTTATCCAATCAAGCTGCAAGTTTCGACTGCCATAAACGTTGAACATTGTTGTTAGTCTACATTTACTTTCATTACCTATACAAATATTGGAGTATGTATGTATTTATGTATCTATTATATAACATATGTATGTATTTGTGTATCTGTTATAATATGATTGTAAATTTAAAGTAAATATTCGTAATGTTATTTGTTACACCAATGTCAACCCCATTTCATGTCCAGGCTATCATCACTATCGGTATGCGATAAGGCCGCCCTTTGTTTTTATTTTAGTCCTAAGTTTCCTTTTCTATGATTTAACTTGATGTACCTACAATAAAGCATTTATAAATAAATAAAATAATCGTCACAAGCCGTCATTGAGGTAATAATGTACGTACGTAGTACATATTATCTCAATGCAAGCCGTCAATTTTCTATGAGTAAATTACACTCATTGACACGCTTCAAACAATATGTCAAGCCTTTTCCCAACTATTTTGGAGTCGGCTTCTAGTATAAACATTGATGTATTAAAAGTAGGTAGATACGGGACTGCTCACAGCGCTTGGTCCTACTAATCTAAGTGCATGCCCGTAGCGGGCACTCAGTCACGCACGGCACATGGTTGATCCCACAGCTCAATAATTTCCATTGAGGTAATAATGATAATTTCAGTGTTTTTATATTTTTTTGCAATAAATACGCATCAAAATGACTTCTTGTGTAGCTAAACAGTGTTTAAATAATACCAGAAAGAAAAATAAGTCACACGGGATCACTTACCACTCGTAAGTACAGTCAAAAATGTTAACTTGTTGAAAATTACAATAATATTGAATGTTTGTTTCGCCATATTTGTGAGAGCGAGATAGATATTACAAAAATGCGTGAGAGACACGATACGCACATATTGCAATGTCATTTCATTCATAATAGTAAACATTCGGTGATTCGGCCAACATTCGGCGGCTAACGCGATTTCGCTTGCACTACAGCGCCGTCTCCTATCTCTGTCCTTGTCTATCGGTAACTGTAGGTTTGGGACTGGTGACATAGATGTGTGAGTTTCGATGCATGTAGTCGTGCGCCGAGCCCAGGTTTTCTGATCACGAAGTTAGCGCGTAACGTATCTTCCTACTTTTAATACATCAATGAGTATAAAGGACTTTTAGAACTCAGTACCAGGGTAACATAATGCCCATAATATTCATGACCACGCGATTATGCTGAGCAAAAGATTCAACTGTTATTGATATAGTTAGAATTGTCGCAGGCCGTCAATTTCTATGACTGTGGTAAACACTGACACGCTTCTACTTACCAAACGTAGATCTGATCTCTACAACCCAGTGACTGGGTAACGCAATATCCATATATATATATTTTTGGTTAGGATATCAACCAATGACTTCTCCCGCTCTGGGTGAAGCGGCAGGGCGTTCTTACTTTTACTAACTAAAACCCACCTGTGTGTCTTCAGTTGCTTGAGCCATGGCTATGGTAACTCTTTTTCAATATTATCTGCAACCCAGATAGGTATCGGCCCTAGCGGACCCCGTCAGTTTTTGCTGAAATCTCTTTGAGGCACGCGTGGTACACAACGCGCCGCCGACTCGGGTCTATGGTCCTTATCGGACGGGGAGCTAAACGCGATACCCCTGGGCAAGACTTTAGTCAGATTTCAGGCTTCTGACTCCGCGAAATGACTGTCAATAATCTACAAATTACTGACGGGACCAACAACTTAACGTGCTTTCCGAGGCACGGAGGAGGATGTTATGCATGATTCCCATCTACGGACTGACCCGTGCGGCTGTTAGCAGGAGCAGGAGCAGGAGCTCCTGTCACACTTGGCTTGTATACAAAGTTTTGACAATACCGTCCCTATGAGCGGCCGCCATCGCGACCCATGTGCTCTGTGGCACATAGGCACCGCCGAAAGTCGGTCACGGCATTTGGTTCGTAAACTATCGTGACAGCTTATTGGTAAATAATATATTGTTCTAGTAGGTAATTAACAGACAAGGTTGTTGATATTTTATTCAGGTACAATTGTGGGACGATAATTATACATTGAATTTGTTTGTTGTTTTGTTCTAGTTTGTTATTTCGTGTAGATACGTGTACTTTCATTATAATGTGGTCAGTTATTTTAGTTTGTGAGAATTTTATTTATTTTTAATTTAGCATGAGTTGTCTCACCGCAGGGGAAAAGTCCCTTTCTTTTCTTTTCTCCCGATTTTCGGCAAGTGTAGACCAGTCCTGTCTGTAGGTGACAAGTTCGTGCCGCCATTTTCACCTGAGCTCGCGATGTCACCGTACAGTCTGAAATCGAATTAATAAAAATCATGATTTCTTTCAGAGAAAACTGCATATTTTTATTTTAGCTTTTTGGAATGCTCATGCATACTGCGCCACCACGGGGAAATAGCGCAGTTATGTGGGATACAAACCTACTAAAACTCCACGGTGTCCTCCTGTGCCGCTTACGGCGGGAACACGGGCACGCGTTAGCATACATCCGCGAACTCGCCGCGGCTGTCCATCACTGCTCTTCTGTCTTCGGCTTACTCGGCAAAAGCACTGACGAGCGACCCCACCTCGGGTTCCTCTTCAATTCACCGTGGGTGAACAACCACGGCTACTGAGCCCCCCGCCTCGACAATGCTGGAACCCACTGGGGGAGAGAGAAAGCAGCCTAAACCTTTTTGTTTAAAAGCATGACACTTGCACAATAGTTCAAAATACAGATGGAAATAAAAAAAAAACAAACAGCATGGATTTTTTTTGAAAAATCAAATGGCTAAATGCTTATGGAATTAAATTTCACAATCAGGCACATAGCTTGTAATCTATAGATTATTTATATTATTATATAAATATATTATTATATATTACATATTTTTATTATTATCTCCTTTATTCATTAAATTTCTTATCTTGTACATTTTTAAATATTTTTATAAAATAAATTAAAAAACAAAAACATTTGAAAATATAGAAAATAGAGGCCCACCGGTATTATTATTATCTCCTTTATTCATATTCTTTCTTATTGTCTACATTTTTAAATATTTTTATAAAACATACAAAAAAAAAACATTTAAAAATATAAAAAATAGAGACCCACCGGTATCGGGAACAGGGTCCAAGCTACCGGCGGTCAGGGCTCCAGAGAGAGGAACCTCCTAACAATACGAGCCGTGTCCAGCAATACTGCTTTCTGGATCAGGCCCTTGACCCAGCCGCCTAACGAGAGCCTCCTAAGGTGTTGGTCGAGGCTCGTGGCTATTAAGCCATTGGCTGACACGACTATCGGTACAATGATCGCTGTGTCCACTGTGATCGATGTTATTATTATTATTATTATATACATTTCTACATCCACATTTTTGCATACACCATGGCCAGAAGTTTAAAAATACACATGCATGAAGATTTTTTGTGTGTAGAAAATATCATCATTTATTTGCATTTCTTCAGACAAAATAAAACTTACAGAAGCTTATTTTATTTTAGAATTCCCTGAAACTCATTTAAGAGACATCACGTGAACCTTGCTTGGAAAAGCTAGTTGAGGAAGGATTGCAGTACTTATGCAAACTGAAAGATGTAAATGATAATTATGACCAAATATCTTATTGTACTACATTCAGAAAAAGGCGCTGTCATGATCCGCTGATCAACAACATCGACCATGAAGACATAATTGATTGAATTATCTAACTTATATTATAAATGTGAATGTTTGGATGAATGGATGTATGTATGCATCTGCCTGACATCTGCCTCACCCTATATCTTTTGTATTATAAACAAAATGTAGGTAGCATATGTAATTATTGTTTGATTTATTTCTCGTCTTGACTAACTTAATTTAAGTACTACTAGTACTAATTTAAGGGTTTAGCATAAGTATGTTCTTATATTGTATGTATGTCGTTTTGTGACTAATACACAGTTTTTCTTTCTCCTTTCTTATGTTTGTGACTCAATCACTCCAGAACGGTTGATTGGATCTGGATGAAATTTGCGGATTGACACAGCGATCGATTATAGTCTGGAATAAGCACATACGTTACTTTTTATCCCGGTATAATGTTCCTTTGGGATGATTACACTTTTCACGCAGGCAACGTCGCTGGTAAAAGCGTCATCTTTTAAGCTAGGTAACTAGGTAGTTACCTAGCTGAAAAGACGATGCTTTTAAAAGAAAACCCCACATAAAATTATTACCTTTTGCATGTACAAAAGATGTCAACGCCAAGAACAACAAACAGTAATCGACCAACTCATTTTCCCTTGCGGCCTTTCTTTGTGCCACAAAACTTCTCTCAGCAAACTCGCAATAAACAAACAGGATATGAAAAGTAGCCTCATTTCGCTATAAAATGCATGCAAGAACCAGTAATTTCAGCTGCGGGAAGAAGCAAAAAGGATCACGGAACTGCGCGACCCCACACTTAATTAAAAACTTCACAACAGGTTGCTTCCCGCTGTGTTCAAGAAAAAACGAACACTATTGCATCCCCCTTAGTTCATATAACTGTATATCAATCTACACCGGTACTTGCTACTTATTGTGTCAAATCTCACACAATCACTTTGATCAGTTATTACAAATATTTAGACAAAGAGACGTAAAACTAAAACATCCGGAATGGAGTCCCTACTTTAGTCGAGTTTACAGCGAACACCTTTGTGTCGGTAAACTACTGGAAATTGTGGTTGCGAATCTAATGCTTGATGCTGTAATACCTATTCGAAATGATTGTGCTTCACAGAATTTTCGCAATCATAAATAAATATAATATAAAAAAAAACAATTTATGTTCGTTAGTATCGCTAAAACTCAGAAACGGCTGGACCGATTTGAATAATTCTTTTTTTGTTATATTCGCCAGAATACAGGGAAGGTTTAAAAACAACAGGGTAAAAAAATAGGGTAGGTATGTCAGGTAGGTTGGTAGGGTATGGTAAAGTAGGTTATATAGGTAGGTAGGGTAGTGTAGGGTAGGGTAGGTAGGGTAGGTAGGTTAGGGTAGGTAGGGTAGTTAGGGTAGTTAGGGTAGGTAGGGTAGTTAGGGTAGTTAGGGTAGTTAGGGTAGGTAGGGTAGGGTAGGGTAGGTAGGATAAAAGTACAATGAATTCAAAAAATAATGTTTGGTGTTTTGTTACTTTTATGGCAAAAAAACTTTTGCCGGGTCAGATAGTTATATGTATTACATATATTTATGATTGCGGAAATTATATTGGAGTCCAAAGACTATAAACGAGTGATTAATGTATGATAAATTGAAGCTTCTTAAAGAGAAAAACCAATATGTCTGAAAAATAACCTACACTTATGTTGGAAATAAAGCGTAGGCGGCGTAGACGCTTGCGTAGCGCCTTCGTAGCGGCGTAGCACCCCAATGTCTACGGAAGTGATTGCTACCACCAACGTTTGCTACTCAAATATGTATGTACATATCGTACTCCAAAAGACAAACCATGCTACAAATATGAGCGTAAACATATGAAATTAAAATAACGGGAACCATACAACTGAATTTATTAAGCTTGTAAGGAACAACAAAGCGAATCCGGTATGTTATTGCGGCCCGTTTCGATGCAAAATGCCGCTTGCTTGAAATATGCGACACCAAATGAAATCATAAATTCCGGTAAATACGAGAGGAACGCGAGAGGTGCATCACAATGTTGTCCTGCCTCCTTGTAATATGCGTGTTCTTGTATTGCTTTTTTTATTAAATCTGCAACATAAATTTGTACGATTACATTAAACATAAAACTGAACATAAAAACTATTTGGGCTTCTTGGCAATCCCATACTCTTATTGAAGCATTATTTACCGAAGATAAAACACATACACAGTTTTTAATACAATTTCTCGAACAAAAATAACGGCTCGTAAATGGCCTTTGAAAAGAATAGGCAAGGAAGTTAGAAACATTAATTAAATCAGTAAAATATTAAGAGAGTTATAAAGCTCTTAAAGTTTCAGTGAAGAACATGCCCTTTTTTCACGAGATGGAGTGGGATTGATAATGACCAGACCTTTGAACAATATTAAATGTAGCTCCTGTGTTTTATCATGACAAGAGTTATGAAATGTTTCGTAATTTTGCCATAAACTTTGCAAATCTCTGATACATAGTTATGATTATTTTATTCCTTCTTAAATGTCATAATATGCCACCTGAATTGTCTGAAAGGTTAGTCATTTGTGTTTAAATTACCCACAGTTTTCAGTTTGGCAAATTGTGTTTAAAGGTGGAAACATACTTCCAAAATGCGACGCCACGCTAGGCCGTCCAACGCATTGCAGTACTAATCAATCCCATATATTTAATATTTTGAGAAAAACATAGACAACACGCCATGTGTTCAAACGCACTCCCACACGGTAACATCCAGTCGGTCTGGATCAGCGTGTTGCCGGGAGTGCTTCGCACGCAGTGTGCTTCTAGTTAACACCCGACGCCACGCGTCAGTCAGTCGAAAACATTCCTGGTATAAAGAAATTTTTGTTAGTTTTTATTTAAAATGTCGGATAAACAATTAATAGAATTAGTGAAACTGCACTAGCGAAACAGCGAATATCTAGAAAGTGTTAATAAATTCACTTCCCAATTTCCGAAAATTAATTACCTCCTACCAAAATCAAAATCGTGTTCCAATGCAAATGGCTTCTGACGGGACCATTTTCATGTTCCCGAGATTATAATGTTCAATATCGCTTGCGGTCAATGTCCTCCTTTGAAGCTTACATAGCGAAATGGATGTGGTTACAGTGACGGACATAATTGTCCCGTGGAGTAGTGATATGCGATGGCAGACCGCGATGTAGTGGTTGCAAGCGAGGCGGACCTCCGACTTGCCTTGGAACTCTGGAACTCAAATTATGTTTTAATTAAATGTTACCTGTATTGTGGATACTTCTTCAGGGTTGATTACTGATTTTATGATAGCTCCTTGTTTTATTTTGCTGCCCCTGCCGTTTTGCTTTTCGACTGAATTTTGACGTGTTTTCTACCAATAATGTAGGTACATAGTTTGAAGATTCCCATCTAAAACACTAGGACGTGGTTTTGACTTTCAATAAATGCTGATTCTTAGCCTAATTTCAATAAATTACTTTTGATTTTGATTTAGATGATTATGTAGCGAAATGGATGTGGTCACAGTGATGAACATAATTGTTCCGAGGAGCAGTGTTACGCAATGGCAGACCGCGATGTAGTGGTCGGATGCGAGGCGGACCTGCGACTTGTCTTAGAACTCTGGAACCCAAATTATGCTTTTTTTAAATGTTACCTTTATTTTGGGTAAGTGCGTTGGATTGTAAGTGATATAAAATAATAATTATTAGTTTATCGCTGATTTTATATCAAATACTTGATTTGTTTTTAAGGATTATTAATGCAAATTTTATAAGATACTTCTTTCATCTAGATTTTCAACTAGGTTATGTCGTGACTTCCTCCAATAATGTGGGTAGGTCCTTTGAAGCTTGCGAGTTGCGTAGTGAAATGGATGTGGTTACAGTGACTGGCATAATTGTTCCGTGGAGCAGTGATATGCGATGGTAGACCGCGATGTAGTGGTTGCAAGTGAGGCGGGCCAGCGAGTCCAGTGACTGGTGTGCCAGACTAAGTCTTGGAAATCAAATTATGTTATAATTAAATTTTACCTGTATTTTAAGTGTATTGGTTAATAAATCAGCGTTCAACTTACTAATAAATACTCCTGTAGTTGAACGCTGATTTTTAATTTACCCATTTTTTATTTTAACAACACGTAACATCACACCCGCGTGTAATCCCCGAAGGTTTAGGCAGAGATCCATCTTAGTAGGTACAGGGCAGTTCTTCGAGGTCCCTCAAAACGCGGCCAAACGTTCGTAAGTCCTAACCTATAAAACATTCAGACTTAGGACCAAATACGGATTACTCTTTATTTATATATATGTGTAATTGCAACATTGAACATCTTAAATTATTTATAACTAGCTGACCCCCGCGGCTTCGCTCCCATCAAAATGATAGATTATGTTATTTGGGAATAATGTAGCTTTCCATCGGTGAAAGATTTTTTAAATCGGTCCTTTAGTTTCGGAGCCCATTTGGTACAAACAAACAAACAAAAAATCTTTCCTCTTTATAATATTGGTATACATGTTTACAAAAAAAAAATCTTGTGTTGAAAACGAGCGCAGGAAAATCGCTGCTCATCACGAAAGTTAAGCGGAGAACACTTATTGAAGAACTACCCTACACAAACATTTCGCCAGCTATGTTTAAGTCCTACGTTATTGGAACGAGCCTATTGCCATTAACCGGGCACAAACCTAGACTTCGGGCTGCTACTAAGATATACCAGATGAAAAACTTAATAAAACTTCACCTGACCCCCGAGTCGAACCCAGGACGTAATGCGTAGCAGTAGCGCTTGCGTCCACTCGTTGGTACGAGGCAGTTTTAAACTGACTTTCTAAAACCGGCCAAGTGCGAGTCGGACTCGCGCACGAAGGGTGCCGTACTTGGTAAATTGTGGTTTACTATTTATGACGTATTAAAAAAAAACTACTTACTAGATCTCGTTTACACCAATTTTCGGTGGAAGTTTACATGGTAATGTACATCATATATTTTTTTTAAGTTTATCATTCTCTTATTTTAGAAGTTACAGGGGGGGGGGGGGGTGGGGCACATTTTACCACTTTGGAAGTGTCTCTCGCGCAAACTATTCAGTTTAGAAAAAAAATATAATAGAAACCTCAATATCATTTTTGAAGACCTATCCACAGATACCCCGATACGTATGGGTCTGAGGAAAAAAAAAAATATTTTCAGTTTCAAGTATGAGAACCCCCAAAATTTAGTGTCGTTTTCCTATTTTTGTGTGAAAATCTTAATGCGGTTCACAGAATACATCTTCTTACCAAATTTTAACAGCCTAGTTCTTATACTTTCGGAAAAAAGTGGTTGTGACACACGGACGGACAGACAGACATGACGAATCTATAAGGGTTCCGTTTTTTGCCATTTGGCTACGGAACCCTAAAAAGGAGGGGGCATATCCGTCATATAATGGATTTGCAAGATCATTTTTTTGTTCGAAATAAGATTACCGAAATGGACCTTCAGAGATATACAACAGAACTCTTCAAGAAATAACTGGCAATCTCTCGGGATTGCTGCAATCGCATGTCTATTTATTGTTCAAACCTATTCATAACATACCATCACACCAGTATGCTCTAAACAGGTACGAAGATGTGTACAGTTCAGCCTGGTACATTCTCATTCCACCGTTATGTTCAAGTTACATGTTATTCGGGTAATCTATTCTGGCATCACTGTGGGCATTATAGGTACCTTACTATAGACCTAATTGTCCATTATGTACCACTAAAAAGGTTAAAAAAATAAAAACAACCGACTTCAAATAAAAACACTACAAAGTGAAAAATAACTTTAATTTCGGAAGGCGGTGTCAAAAAACCGGCCAAGTGCGAGTCCGGCAAAAATCCCGTTTGTTGCATGGGAGCACCCCTTAAATAAACATTTTATTCTGTTTTTAGTATTTGTTGTTATAGCGGCAATAGAAATACATCATCTGTAAAAAAATCAACTCTCTAGCTATCACGGTTCATGAGATACAGCCTGGTGACAGACAGACAGACAGACGGACCGCGGAGTCTTAGTAATAGGGTCCCGTTTTTACCCTTTGGGTACGGAACCCTAAAAACGAAGAAACAAAAACAGGAACACCGACATCCGAAATTGAAGTTATTTTTCACTTTGTAGTGTTTTTATTTGGAAGTCGGTTGTATTTCTATAAAAAGTTTTCTTATTTTAATAATATTAAAATAAGAAAGCCCTAATAGGATACGTATGCTTTTTATTTTATGGGTGGATTTTGACGTGTTTTTACTTTACCCACTTTTAAAAAATTACCCCAAAATTACGCATTTCATAAATAGTTAAAATTGAAATCCTAAACATGCATACATAGTTACTACAGTTTGAATTTGTGTACTACAAAATCTCTTAAAGATTTATTAAATTCCTTGCTCGAAAGAGCTGTGGCTTCCACTTTAAATTTTAATAAAATCATTTTTCACACCTTGCCTTCATAATGTTCGTAACGAGCAGCTGACGTTTCATGAAGTCTAATGGTTGTTCCAGACTTTCAATAATATGTACAACTGAAACAAGCTTTTTGTGTTAGGTTAGTTAGCAAACTGCCCAAATGGGAATATTGTGTCTAGTGACATGTCCCTTACAAAAATGATGTTTCTCAAGAGACAAGTGTGCTTATGCCGAGTTTTTACTCATGGTTCTTATATCAATTTCTATACAAAAAAACTTTTTTACGGAAAAATACAACCGACTTTCAAATAAAAACACTACAAAGTGAAAATAACTTTAATTTCGGAAGTCGGTGTTCCTGTTTTTGTTTCTTCGTTTTTGACACCGCCTTCCAAAATTGAACTAATTTAAATAAAAAATAAAAAAGTTTTGTATTTTTCACTTCTTAGTTGTGGTACATAATGGACCAGTTCTATAGACTATGCCTATAATGCCCAAAGTAATGCCAGAATAGATTAACCCAATAACATAAAACTTAAACAAACAAAACATGTGGAATGAAAGTATACCAGGGTGAACCGTTCAAACCTGCGTACCTTTTAGAGCATACCAGTGTGATGTTATGTTACGAAATGGTGTAAACAATAAACAGACATGCGATTTCAGCTATCTCGAGAGTGTTGCCATCATTTATTCAAGAGTTATATATCTCCGAAGTTCTTCATCAGATCTTGATGAAATTTAAATGGGACCACATGACAAGTACCAGCATTCAAACAAAAAATCTTCAAAGATTCATCAAAATTGGTTCACCTAGTAAAAGGTTCTGAGGTTAAACAGATTAAGAAAAACAAGCGACATGATAACCTTCTCCTTGTTGGGCAGTCGGTTAAAAAAGACGTTACTCTTTATTGTTCCTTTTCACATCAAATTTCAATACAAACTGATGTTAACGTTAACGCGATCCAGCGTGAGACAAAACTCGCACTAAGCCCAAAGATCATTGTCAAAAACTAAGCTACATAAATAGTAGAAACATTCGGAAAGTAGGAAGCAAGAAGGCACAATTTCAGTAAGTAGTCTATCGCATTAATATTATGCAAGAGGGCAACGTTCAACACGTCCGTAGCCGGGTCTGCGCTGCGCTACAAATGCGAATCTAATGCCACTATAAATCGTGCCCCCTCTCCTGCGCATATCCCCACCCTCTCGGCCCACTCCCGGAGCTCCAATAAGTAGGAAAATGTAGCGTGAATTAGTATCGATTAGGAACCGAGCATTTCAATCTCAGCCAATTCGATAAACTACAATTTCCATGTGAATGTATTTTTATCGAAGGCGCTTAGTTCGTTTCAGGTGTTGGAAATTAGATCCTTTTTTTATACCCAGACGTAAGAAAGTCGGGTAAATATAATTTGTCAGTCTGGAATGAAAATAATGGGGAAAGGAACGCCTCCAGGGTTTTAGGAATTTATTAAAGGGCCCAGCCTTACGTAGGCATGCAAAAGGTAGCTCAAATAAATAAGTTCAACTTGATATTTGATTTATTAAACCAATTTAAGCTAAACAATGCCTCACAATTACTCCCTCAAAGCTCAAATGATTTTCAATACCTAAATATAAAAGGCAAGCGTGTATGGTTCCGTACACGCCTACGCAGAAAGAAACTCAATTTTCAAATAAAGACGTAACTCAACACACCTTTACTCTCTACATGAATAATAAATTGAATTTATCAAGCACCTGAGGAAGAGTATCCGTTACTTAAACAGGTAAAATATTGAAATAAGGTGAGTACCTAAATTATTTTATTTAAATTTCCATCACAGTGTTCCTGGCTTGCTAAATAAGAAAGTGTAGGGAGATGTACCGGTCTCCTCGCCTCAAGACGACCAACTAGGAGCCCGCGCATTCCGCATACATTACTGGAAGAGTGCGCTTTCTACTAAATTAAATTTTGATGGCTGCCCGGATAACGCTGAGTAAGCAACTAATTTTTTCATAACAGTCATTCTGAAATTGGATATTAAAATTATATTTTGTCTGCGTGATATAGTTAAAAGGCGTATTTGCCTTTTACACAATTGTATGAACAAATCGGGGCGCCGATATTGATAGCGACCACCATCTGGTAGTTGCTGAAATCTTAAGGTTGCAGTGTCCCGTGTGGCTGCAGGGCCCGGCTAGATAGGAAGAAGGTTCGACGTGAGCAAACTGCGTGACCCAGGCATACGTAAAACGTTCCAACTCGAGCTACGTAATCGTTTTTCGGGACTTGATACCGGTTCGGACTCATTGGACGAGGAGTGGAAACGCATCAAAGTGGCCTATACAGAAACCAGCTCCGTCGTTCTAGGACACAAACCGACTCATTCTCGCGAAGACTGGGTGTCACAGCACACCTGGAGCCTGATCGAAGACAGAAGAAACCTTCATCTGAGATTGCTTGATACCCGTAATGACGCCATGCGAGCCGACCTTAACCTGCAATACCGTCAGAAAAGCAGAGAAATCACCAAAACCTTGGCAGGTAACATCAAATATAAAAAGAAGCCGCTCAAGTCTAAGGACGGTCAGCTCATAGTGTGGTCGGAAGGGCAGCTCTTACGCTGGCGTGATCACTTTGAGGAGGTCTTCCGTTTGTCGGCATCATCAACACCTGACGCGCTGCAAGTCAGTTCTACACCATCCCGGCCTCTCGACATCGACACGGAACCACCGTCAGCTTCGGAAGTTGCAAGAGCAGTCCTCTCTTTGAAGACAGGCAAAGCACCAGGACTCGACCTGATAACTGCGGAAATGCTGCAAGCTGACTTATCCTCCGCCGTCAAAGTTCTGACGCCTCTCATTGAGAGGATATGGGCCAACGAAGAGCTTCCGGACGAATGGAACAAGGGTCTTTTGATAACTGTACCCAAGAAGGGAGATCTTTGTCAATGCGATAACTGGAGAGGTATTACGTTGCTCTCAATTCCCTCGAAGGTTTTCTGCAAGATTATCCTGGATAGGTTATCGAAGGCCGTAGACCCTCTCCTGCGCAAAGAGCAAGCTGGTTGCCGCGCAAACCGCTTGTGTACGGACCAGATCAACACTCTCCGTATCATTTTAGAACAGGCATCAGAATGGCAGAGGGAGATCTATCTCACCTTTGTCGATTTCGAAAAGGCATTTGATACGCTGAAGTGGTCCAGCATCTGGTCCCGCCTACTGGGCATCGGAGTGCCACCGAAAATTGTTCGTCTCTTGGAGAGTATATACAAGAATTATTCCTGTAGAGTAACTCACGACGGCCTCATCTCGGCTGATATAGCAGTACACGCAGGTGTCCGCCAAGGCTGTCTCCTTTCACCGCTCCTCTTTTTAGTCGTTCTTGAGGGAATTTTGGTTCGCATTTTCGACAGCAAGCACCGTGGAATAGAGTTGGGATTATCCAACGTTTTAGAGGCCTTGGATTACGCCGATGACCTATGCCTGCTGAGTCATACCCACGCTGATATGCAAGCTAAATTGATAGATTTAAGTCAGGAATCGGCAGAAACGGGACTAAAAATAAACACCCGGAAGACCCAAGAGATGAGATCTGGTGTGAAGAATACTTCACCGTTGCTGATTGGCACGGAGGCAGTGGAACGCGTCCACAAGTTCACTTACCTCGGGAGCGTCGTGTCAGAAACTGGAGGTAGTGAAGATGACATCGCTTCAAGGATAGCCAAAGCTTTAGCTACCTTTGCGCAGCTGAGACCCGTTTGGCAATCGAGAAACTGACCCGAAGGATTAAACTCAAAATCTTCCGGTCAAATGTCAAATCCGTGCTGCTTTACGGGTGCGAAACGTGGAAGGTCACAAAAGACATCTCACGCCAGATCCAAGTCGTCGTCAACCGCTGTCTTCGTCGCATACTCGGCATTCACTGGCCCGAGACCATCACCAACGTAGAGCTGTTGGAGCAATGCTACGAGAGCCCGATCGACCGTCAGATCAAGCGTCGCAAGTGGAGTTGGATTGGCCACACGCTGCGAAGGGATTCTGATCATATACCGAAGCAAGCGCTGGATTGGAATCCCCAAGGCAAAAGAAAGCGTGGCCGTCCCCGTCAAACCTGGCGTCGCACCGTGTTGGCGGAAGCGACGGTCATCGGTATGACATGGAGCGAGGTGAAGCGTGAAGCTCAGGACCGATCGCGATGGAGAACTACTGTGGACGTCCTTTGCCCCATCCAGGGGACGTAGGACATTAAGTCAAGTAAGTCAAGATCAAATCAGAAACTCATCAAAAACCGTGTGTTTATCTTTCATAAAACCTTAACAGCTTGTACGTCATTTTTGAATCGGGAAAGTAGTAGGTCTAGGTGCGATCCGTGTCCGCAAAATTTCGGTTCCGAATATATATAATAACCCAGTAACTGATGCACGATACCCTTTGCAAGACAGGTGTCCAGATTTCCTATAACGCCTGACTATCCATAACCACTGTTAAATATCTACAAATGACAGAGACCAACGTCCAGCAGCTTAACTTACTTTTCGAGGCACTGCAGCAACAAATAAAAAGTCAAAATATAGAGTAAAAGTACCTACCCATCATTCTGGCTTTGAGAATACCTAGTATAAAATTACTTTCAGAAAATTAGAGCCCAAAATCTCGAAGGCCGTATCAAAGTGCACAAGTAGGGCTCGCACAGTACATAATAATGTTTATTTGAAATTTAAACGGCTAGGCTGCAGCCGGGAGCTGCGTCGAGACAGAACTAACAAGTTTCACGGAATTAATGTGGCGCCTTCCGCTAAGTGTCGTCGTACACTGTCGGTTCAGAAACGATAAGAGAAGGTCATTCAGATAATAGGGTACTTGACTGTATTCATCATCGAAACTCAGAAAAATATTTATAATATGTTTTTCTAAGAAAAATATTTATTAAATAAAAAAGCATTTTATTCCTTGCAAAAATAATCATCATCCGTATAATGTTCCCACTGCTGGGACACAGGCACCCTCTCTGTGAGAGACGTAATAGGCCTTAATCCACCACGCAGGCCCTGTGCGGGTTGGTGAATGTCACACGTCTTCGAAAAAATATATTAAAATATGTTTTTCGTAGAAAACATGCAACTAATCAATTTAAATAAATAATTTATTTTGTTATTGGAGAAGAACATTTGGTTATTATTATTCAATCTAATTACATTTATATTTTGAAAGGGATCTACTTTAATTTCATTTAAATAATTAATAATTATTACATGCTGTAGCTTTTAGCATGTAAAAAAATAAACTAAACTCAGCCTGCCCTGCTATCATCTGACACCATAAAACAGAAATGCCATATTTAGGAAAAACTACGTTTTGTGTGACAAAATTCCTGCACAGCCGTTAATATGGCACATCAGAGTTTTATAAAAAGTTCGGGTGTTTTGTCAGGCGTTTAGTGTTAGTTGGCGAACAGTTTAATAGAAAATTACGAAATAGACAGACAAAACTTCGTGTTAATAAAGTACAAAACAAGTAAATTGCCCTAAAATTACGGCACAGGAATGTTGAAATTGCTGGGATGAATCTTTAATGATTTTAGAAATGTGACGGTAACATTTTCTCGGGATATTTAGAGCAGCAATCTAAATTATTCATTAAAATAAAACTTAGAAAGTTAAGGAGCTATTTCATTTTCTAGTTCGATACTAGGAAACGTTTTACATATATTAGTGCAGTTACTGGGCAAATAAAATGATGCGTCCTTCAACAATCAATATAATCATTAAACAATAAAAGTATTCTTCAAGGCTGCAAGAAACTATGTATTATTAGTCTTCAGTATAATACTGCATCGATTAGAATATGTAAACACATGTATATATGTAACAATATGTAAAATGGGCGCACGGTTGGCGTAGTGGTTAAGCGATTGACTGCTGCGCTGCGTGTCGCGGGTTCGATCCCCGCACGGAACGAATATTTGTGTGACCTACAGATAGTTGTTCCGGCTCTGGGTGTTGTGTATGTGAGTTTATATGTTTGTAAACGCACCCAAGATACAGGAAGAAATTCCTAGTGTGAAGCAACGTTTTTTAAAAAAATAAAAATGAAATAAAAAACATTTCAAGAAGCCAAGAAATTGATAAGATTATTTATAACTAATCTGTTATTTATCCTTTAAATACAACAGTATTTATTTTTTAAGTTCTAAGAATTAAATCTACAAGCACTGAAAAATAAAGTCAAAGAAAATGCGATATTTTCTCGGACAAATCTGTTTGTCGTTTTAGTTTTCTCAGCAACCCGACGTCAGTGGAGAACGGGCCGGAAGGCGCAAATGTCCCGCTTTAGTCGGCACTCGACGCCACAGCCTAATCTTTATCCTCGAACAGTGTTGCAGTGTTCAGTTAGCACTGCTGCCGCGCCAGCTTATTATAACTGCTTATTGTCCCTCTGTGCCTAGATTATGTCATAATTGTGGAACTAAATGTGTGAGGGAAGTTTCATAGGAATATTGAAACTTATTAGGCTTTGAGGCTTTAGAGTGACCAACTGTATTAGACTCGCAGACACAAACACATGCATTTCTGCATATTGAACTTTCACTAAAGAAAATTATTGTCCTTTTTGACCAGGAAAGATTCAATATTCATTTTGTCCCGTTAAATATTATCCACGATGCAAACCGAAACTATGCTTAAAGTTGAAAACAAGTCATCAACAATATATCGATACAAAATATGGCAAACATTATATTAAAGAACTTGGGAGACTCCGTTAATTTCCGTCTTTATTGCCGAGCTGAGCGCTAGAAAGGCCAATTTAAATTAGTTGTTTCTTTGACTGGTAAGATTGATGAAACTGTCGCGGGCACAGAGTTCAACACTTTAAATTATTTCTTTCCAAACTTTTGGAAATGTTGCTTCATTATAAGAAACCAAATATATACTTGTTCTGATTTAAAAATACCAGCCTGTAACTGTTCCACTGCCATACACTGTACAGGCCTCTTCTCATACAGAGAAGGTACGAGCGTTGATCACCACTATATATCTATGATCACCACGCTTGTTCAACGTGGGTTGGTGATTTCAGACTTACATTTACTATAAGTCCAGGTTGCCTCACTATAGTTTCCTTCACCATTGTCAGTGATGTTCAAGATAAACTTAGAAAGTACATATGAATTTGAAAAAGTTACATTTGTACTTCCCCGGATTTGAACCCACGACCTCAAGCACGAGAGGCGAGGTCTTAGCCACTGGGCCACCACGACATTTAAACAAAACAAACCCAACCTGTTCTGGTTTAAACAATCTGAAGAAACGTTCCATTTAAGGTTACACTAGTCGAAAATTCTTCCATACAAACGTAGTCTAGAGATTACTCCACTGTTTGACGATGTAAGTTCAAAATAAAAAAGATATATCAATTTGTCTCATCATTATCTATTCCTGTATTTAAACAAAAATGTAAAAAAATAATTTATTTGAAAGTTATGAGCGTCGAAAGTTCCATATTTCAACACTAATTTTAACGCATCTTTGGGCGGAAATAAATACCATTAGAAGAAGGAAAATTCAAAACGGCCTCCATACAGGGATAGATTAGTAATTCAACAATGCAAATTATGTTATTCAATAAATATACATTCATTTGTTTTTTCATGATATCTAGACTCCCAAAGGTCGATTTCGTCCTAAATCATCATCCATTTCGATGCAAATTTGCAAAAGTGCTAATTCGTGCGCGAAACGCCCGTGTTGTCGGGATAGATATATAGATAGATAAGATAGCATGAATTTTAACCCTGTGCACAAAATAGTTCGTGCCGTTGACTAGTTCAACCTTAAGAGTAAATTTTAAATATCCGGGTAAAAAACTTATCTTGTTGAACAATATTCGAATAGCCAAAAAACATTCCATGCTGTAAATAGGTAAAGTGGAGAATTACTCAGTAAATAAATTGCTGGATTTTTGAAGGCTTTACGCGTTACCGTGATCAATGGGGAGGCTTTGCAGTTTGTAATGGGAGAATTTAGCGTCTCATTCCACCGCGATGGTATCGCTATATTCTGTCTCTATCTTTGAGTCTGAGGCTATTTCAAGAGGTCGTACAGCCCATAAGTAAAGTTAAACAAAGGGCTGTCAGTTCTTGTTAGCAAAGATTTCGGTTGTTTTTACTCTCTGGTATCCTGTCTAATTTGATTGATTTCCGAGTTCTTTACTAAAGGTAAAGTAACTTTAAGGATAAAAATGTGAATTGTAAGGATTCTAGATCATTTCATTTATAGCAGCAATTTCTGAATGGAATATTTAATGTGAATGACATTCCATTAGCCAGTAAGTGACAAAATGAGTTCCGAAACAGTGCACACGATTTAACTAAAAGCGTTCAAAAGCGTAACAATCAGCGCACATATCAAAACGTTGACAAAATTTTGCATTCGTTAACTTCGTAACATGCAATATCACTTTACAATGGCGTCTAAAAGCTTGGAATAACAATGGCTGCATTTTTAAATGGTTCGAATGGAGAGAAACATTTAAGTAATTAGTGACTTCGGATGGAAATAACCTGGGGTATTAAAGATTCAGATGACAAAGTGCAAATCGGTGTCGCTGCAGTCGCCGCTGCATTTAGCCTGCCGCGCCGGACAGGTCGGGGTTGCAGTCTGCACACTTACATATATGCCCACTGCTCCTCAAATAGACGCGCCGTCGCCGTCGCCGGCGAATGCATATTAGATGAGTTACGGGTTAATAGGTACGTCATCTTGTTAAGATTGGGTCGTCAATGCTTGTGTATAATGATACTCTAGTTTGATGGAATTGCATAGGAGGTTGGGAATATTTTTATTTAATGGCAGTCTTTTCAGAATCTTTACAATATTTGTTGTTTTTATATTAGACTATCAATCAACATCATGGCTGGTATCGTAATATGTTTTATACAACGTGCCGATAAATAGCTAAACAAAGTATTCGTACTAAACGCGGTCACACTAAAGCTCCACACTCCCGAACTACAAAGGTAGAATCC
The DNA here is from genome assembly GCA_949775005.1 of Orthosia gothica. Lineage (NCBI taxonomy): Eukaryota > Metazoa > Arthropoda > Insecta > Lepidoptera > Noctuidae > Orthosia > Orthosia gothica. The sequence continues at coordinate 19,162,173 of OX459043.1, read as the reverse complement.
AGACTACACTGAAAATAGCGACCTGTAAACGTGAAAATTGATTTTGACACACAGCTCTATATCTGAACTGAAACTCGGAAAGCCTCTTGTATAATGCAAAACCTATTTCCGAAATTTACCTGTCTGCCCTCAGAATATGACAATTGAAATATTGCCTCTCCATTAGCTGGCAACGCTGGCAGCACTACTTTTAGATTGGCTGTAAACTGTAGAACTTCAATTTAAGACGTAATTGGGAGGTAGACATTTAGACAAGTTTATTTTTGTGCTAGCTCACGTCTCAATGGGAACTGGCTTCTGTTTAAACTTGGAGAGGTAATTTTATAGCCAACCGTGTTTTGTTTTCGTGTTCCTTTTTCAAATTGATTCCTTCACTCGTCAGATTATATCACCACTTCTGATTTCTAAAATCAACGACGTAATTCTCTCTCTTGCCTCTGTAATAAATGATGATATTTGAAGGCAAGCAAGACTTTTTGTTTTCTTTGTTTAGGAGAAAAACTCCGAGCGTGAACTTTTACGAAGTTTCCATCTGGGGATATTTATTTAATGACCCTGCTTCCATTTTGCCGAAAATGTTGAAATGAATGGCTACTCAAATAAATTGAAATAACCTATTCATACTCGGAATAGGTTTGGAAATAGGTTATATGAATCATAAGATTTCTTAAGATACATAATAGATTTTGCTTGTAAGTGTACCTATGCGTAAATTAAATTAATATTAAAGTATTTTTACATTATGCGTGATAAACTCAAACCGATGAATAATAAAGTAAAAAACTTCTCAAACCTCGAAACCGAAATTGTTGCAAAGATACTTGACGTCACATAAGTAGAGACAGATTCCGTCGACAAAGTTTGTACTTGGTAAAGATGCAATGACAAAATATTTAGGCGGGGAGGCTGAGTGCGGGCGGTCGGGCATCATTGAATGTTTCCTGCTTTCACAACTTCACCAGCCGATCTTCCCCCGAACAAGTCTTGTTTTCATTGGTTTGTTGTACTTCACCGCGGCTGACGTGCTTTCCAAACTTCCCCGGTGCCCGACTCCAGTGAATACTCGATACATTGTACAATTTGTATCTTATGCTCGCCACTTTTGTACTCGTGTTACGTATGGCTGAACTCGGACCAAGATTTCTGTTCTCTTTCAATCTGTGATTTTAAATTAAAACCGAATTTATCCTGTCCTATCGTTAATATTAAACAGTGTTACAAAACTTGGAAGCTGAATTGGATACAAACTAAGGTAAAGTTATTAATATTAACTAGATGTAATAGCCCATGTATCTTCCATTAATTGACATTTAGGGCACCTAAGCAAGTTATTTCATACGTATTGCTATGTTGGAAAACTTGACTAACCATAAATTAATAACTAATCTACCATTAGTCCATTAACAAGGCAACTGGCTCGGAATCTATTGTCCGAAGGCTGGAAGCGATCAATGTGAGGTTTGCTTGGGGGGCTGTGAAGTTAGATAATTAATTACGGCACCATAAAGCTTTGGTTTGGGACGTTATAGTGCCCAGGAGCGTCGTAGACAAACTCTGGTCGTACAATACCCTATTGAATCTAGGTAATACGTTTTTGAATTACTAGCAGATTAGCGGTCGCGCAGTAGAGGGGACGTGTGCAGGAAATTTGAAGAGCGTCAGCAACACAAGTTGGATTACCGACCGATTGATTTATAGGATGCTAGTGCCTCATTCAATAGACGGCGGGAGGTGGATTTGGCTAAGAGGATCAAGAACCGTATTTTGCGAGTAAACACGACATTTTCGTGTCGGCTACGTGTTGTTTTAGTACATTATTCATTATAAATTGTATTTATTTATAATATTCTTTATTGTAGACCACATAAATATATGAACAGGACAACCATTTTATGTTATTTTGTGTACAATTAAGAATTATTAGTGAGGGTACCTAATGCTGCAAATGTTTCTAAATGTGCTCTTGTTTAAGTGAAAACTACCTCAATTATTCTCTTAGGTAAAATAAAAGGCGACTTACCTACGTATTTACAAAAGGCCGGAGAATTTCTTGAAATGTTCATGTAATCACCTACATGTACTTAGGTACTTAGGTACTAATGAGAGTATATAGTAATTAGCACAACTCGTACGCTGCGCACTGAACATTGCTCGCTGCTGGTCATTTCTTCTTCCATGATTGGTCATTATTTAATTTTCATTTGTGTTCAAATGTGAGAACGGTGAGTTTTCACAAATACGCTCAAGCAAAATGGAACTTGTAAAACCATATTTTTAGAATTTTCAGTTCAAAATCTTCTTAAGAAAATTAACGAGAGTCAATTCATCAATCATCGAAGGGCCATAATGCAGCGAATGTTTTAATTTAATTCAGGTGGGCGTCTAATAAGTGAAAATTAAAGAGTGATTGATCAATCTTAGCGGATCTGCAGTCAAGTGCCGGTGACTGAGCGACTGAGCGCCGGGAAGTGTCAATAATGTGGAAAAACCGTTCGAGAGGAGTACCTACTGTCGGGAACAGATGGTTACAGTTTTTCGTTTACTTCGATATTGTTGTAAACTTAATGTTTGTGTTTTTTAGGGTTCCGTACCTAAAGGAAAAAAGCGGGACCCTATAACTAAGACTCCGCGGTCCGTCTGTCTGTCTGTTTGTCTGTATGTCTGTCTGTCTGGCACCAGGCTGTATCTCATGAACCATGTTAGCTAAACAGTTGATTTTTTTACAGATGATGTATTTCTGTTGCTGCTATAACAACAAATACTAAAAACAGAATAAAATAAATATTTAAGTGGGGCTCCCATACAACAAACGTGATTTTGCCCGTGTTTTGCGATAATGGTACGGAACCCTTCGTGCGCGAGTCCAACTCGCACTTGGCCGGTTTTTCCACGTTATTGACACTTCCCGGCGCTTACCTAGTCACCGGCACTTGACTGTAGATTCGCTAAGATTGATCAATCACTCACTCGCCACTTTAATGTACTTATAAGCTAAAAAATATCGTACCTATTCCAATCAGCCTGCAACCTTCTTAGGTCTTCTTATCAACATATAATAAATCTGTAGAAAAGTCGTTTTTTAACATTAAAAATATATTTTTTTGTACATTAAAAAACACGTTTGTTGTATTGGAGCCCCACTTAAATATTTTTTTTATTCTGTTTTTAGTATTTGTTGTTATAGCGGCAACAGAAATACATCATCTGTGAAAATGGTAACTGTCTATCTGTCACGGTTCATGATATATACAGCCTGGTGACAGACAGACAGACAGACAGACGGACCACGGAATCTTAGTAATAGGGTCCCATTTTTACCCTTTGGGTACGGAACCATAAAAACTGTTCTAGAGAGGAGAACTAAGAAGGTTACAGGAAACTTATAATTCTTTGTTAAATTTGCCACAACTTTATAGTCTGTTGGCTTTTTTAAAACGTTCTGGACTTAGACTGTTAAATCATTAATATTTTTTGGGGTACTTATACCTATATTAAGGTAAAGTAAGTACCTGCCCATACCAAAATCCATCAAAATAACAATTAGACAATAAAGCACAACATAAATAAAAATAAAACCTAGTTATATTTTCTTGTTGATCATCTATCTTTATTTTTTGTTTTAATTTGCTGTCCTATGCAATTTCGACTCAAATTCAAACATAGCGCCTATAGAAAACTCAAATGCAAATAAACCGTACAGACAGAGTGTTTTTCATAATTTTCACTTATGAATAAAAAACTTTAAAGTAATCAACGTTCAAACAAAAGCACCGTAAACTTCATCTTGTTTACGAAGAGAAGCTGTTATTAAATTTTCAAATTCCACGTTTTACTTATACCAATCTAAGTTAAAGTTAATTATGAAAAATGGACATTAAGGTCGTTCGAAGAAAATTTTGTTATATTTAGTCAGTGAACATATTTATCCAGAAATTAAAAGGTGGCAAGAGGAAACGGGCCCGAGGCAAATGGCAACGTGTTCTATCTACATCGTAACGAAATTAACTGTATACTACCATCTAACCTCTGTACCCCCCGCCCCTCCCTCCCCCGCCTCTGGCACTTAATGCTGTAACCGATTTTCATAACAATGTAAACTCTATTTATTTCAACCAGGCATGCTCAAGCATCTCTGTTTATTTTTAAGATGTTTACTAAAACCTAACCTTTATTTACTAACGCTAAGGGCCGATTTCACCAATTAAACTAATCGCGATTAGTTCAACTAAACTCAGTTTATGCAAATACAGCGTTCTGATTGGTTGAGACTACAGACATGAATCTAATTAGATAACGCAAGTCCCTCCATCTGTATTAAAACCAAGCGTGCCACTTTTTCACACATAATTTAAAAACAATTTTACTTACCAATGAATGAAAACATTTCCAATGCCTCGGTCTTTTTCTATACAGTCTTTACAGCTCAATATGGCATAATTAGGCATTTTTCTAGATTTGGGTGGATTTCCGGTGGCGATAATGCTAAATGAAAAGCTTAAAGTACGATAATTGATCGTAATTTACTTTTTTTTTTGACACGTGAAGTACATACAATCGCGTCATCTAGTTAGATTTATATACGTGGTTGAGACCGCTGAGACTAGACTACCAATCAAAACGCTTTATTGGCATAAACTGAGTTTAGTTCAACTAATCGCGATTAGTTTCATTGGTGAAATTGGCCGCTTTAAAGCTGCTTTTCAGTATATTTGCGACCAATTTAAATTCCTCCCTTTTTATTAGTCTAACTTACAGTTCAATCGTTTCCAATTAACTCGTCTTCAAAATCCCTAATAGACAGTCCATTAGCAATTACAAGTATTTGCAATTAAATCAAAAAATCTTTGCAATACTTTCAAATGAACCATTCTCCGAAGCTCGTTGAAGCTCTTCGCTTGTCTGCATCTCTCTTCATAAATAACGTTCATTTAATTAATGTTACATTGTTTAGTTTTAATAATTAGCACCTATTTAATCCTACGTCTATCTATTATAAACGTGAAAGTTTGTGAGGGTGGATGGATGGATGTTTGTTCCTCTTTCACGCAGAAACTACTGAAGGGATCGTTATGAAACTTTACAGTAATATAGCTTGTATATCAGAATAATAGATATGCTATAATTTATAAAGATATTAGCTTCTTCCAGCGGATTCGCCCGCGTGAAAGTCGAAAATTATCCCAAACGGACATATTTCCGGGATAAAAAATATCCTATGTGATGTTCCAGGCTATAATCTATATCTGTGCCAAATATCATTCAGATCTGTTCAGCCGTTTGAACTTGAAGAAGTAACAAACATACTCGTACAAACACATACACACTCACAAACTTTCGCCTTTATACTATTACCCTCATACTAATAAACACAGAATAAAGTTATACCAAATATAAACCTATCAAAATGTATGGTTTAAACCTTAACGTTTAAATTTTTTATCTTCAACGTAGTCCTTGATTTTATAATATGCTTTTTTAATAAGGACACGTTTGATGTAGTTTTTGAACTTTCCATCGGTCAGTTCTATAACTGACTTTGGCAACTTGTTATAAAAGCGTATACTGTTTATATAAAAAGACTTGCTAGTTTTTGTTAATCTGAATTTGGGTATTACAATTTCGTGCTTACTGCGTGTATTTAAATTATGTAAGTCGCTTCTAGTTTTGAAAAGCCCTCGATTTTTGCGGACATATAAAATACATTCCAAAATATAGAGTGAAGGTAGAGTCAGTATATCGATTTCTTTAAGTTTTTCTCTAAGGGAGTCGTGAGGACCCATTTTGTAGATCGCGCGGATTCCCCTCTTTTGTAAGATGAAAATTGAGTCAACATCAGCTGCTGATCCCCACAGCAGAATGCCATAAGACATAATACTGTGGAAATTAGCATAATATACTAACCTAGCTGTGGCTACATCGGTTAACTGCCTTATTTTCCTTACTGCATATGCAGCTGAACTTAACCTACCCGAAAGAGTTCTAATGTGCGCGCCCCACTGCAGTTTTGAATCGATAGTAATCCCTAAGAATACAGTTCCAGCTATAACTTCAAGACTTTTGCCGTCAAGATTTAAATTTAGGTCACGTTATGGTACATTTGGTAAAGAGAACTTAAGACATTTAGTTTTTGTCGCATTCAGTAAAAGATTGTTAGCTGCGAACCATTTTGTGAGAATAATAAGACTTTCGTTGACATGTAAGACATCCGTATCTTTCCTATCTATTTTAAAAATTAGCGAAGTATCATCAGCAAATAGAATTATATCCGATAATTGGCCATCATAAAAGGGAGATCATTAATGTAAACAAGAAAAAGGAAAGGGCCGAGAATTGAACCTTGGGGCACGCCCATCTTGACTAGAGACCCGGAGGACGTCACCCCATTAACATTCACTTTTTGCTGTCTGTTTGATAAATATGAAAGCACAAGATCAGCAGCTTGTCCTCGAATTCCGTAGTGGTGTAATTTACAGATCAGTGTGTTGTGGTCGACGCAGTCGAACGCTTTTGAGAGATCACAGAAAATGCCAATGGCATCCTGGGACTTCTCCCAAGATTCCAAAATGTGACTGATGAGTCTTACTCCCGCGTCCGTTGTCGACCTACCTTTCGTGAAACCAAACTGCTGACTATGCAGGATACCATTTGAATTGAAGTGAGACAACATCTGATCCAGCATGATTTTTTCATAGATTTTACTCAATGCTGGAAGCACGGATATAGGTCTATAATTAGAGAGATCACTCTTACAACCTGATTTGAAAATTGGTACTACTTTGCTGTGTTTTATTAAGTCAGGAAACGTGCCGCTTTCCAAACATTGATTGAATATGCCTGTTAGGACAGGAGCAATTGAGTCAATAATATCTTCAAGAACCCTAACGGATATCCCCCATAAGTCTTCAGTATTTTTTATATTGAGACTTTTGAACACGTTTTTAATTGTATCAATACATATTGGTTTAAATTTAAAGGTCGGTATGTCTTTGGTAAAGTTTTCTTCAAGAAGAGCTTCAGCTAATTTAGATGAGGAGGGAAGAGACTTCGTAACCTCTAACGGAATGTTGGTAAAGAACTTTTCTAATGTCTCAGCGACTTCTTGCTTATCAGAAATGGTTTGATTATTTATTTTCAAAGACAACTCATTCTGATCGCGTTGTTGTGTCTTTCCAGTTTCTCTATTAAGCAATTACCACACAGTTTTTATTTTATTATTTGAAACACCAATTTTGTTAATTATTATTTGAGATTTTGCTTGAGCGCAGACTCTTTTAAATATTTTGGAATAGTTTCAAACATAAGTGTGAAAAACTTTATCGGAAGTCAAAGATTTTTCGTAATATAAATTATATAAGATATCTCGGCTTTTTCTTATGCCCACAGTGGCCCATTCACTAAATTTTGATTTGGAATTGTTGACTTTAACTGTTTTTACAGGACACGTTTTATTGAATTCATTGCAAATTGTAGAAAACAGCGTGCCGTAATTTATATTGGGGTCTTTTGAATCATAACTGGCGTTACAAAGGTTACTAAAAACGTTATTATTAAAAGAATTTAATTTATTTTTAGTAAGAGGTCTTAGTCGAATTGATTTAACTAGGTTTAATTTTATATCCGACTCAAAAGATACTAGTTGACCAGTATGGTCTGACCTAACGCCACTAATTACAAACGAATCTTTTACTTTACAATTAGTGAATACATTATCTATGCACGAAGCTGAAGTTGCTGTTATTCTTGTTGGTTCATTAAATAAATATTTTAAGTTGAATGATTTGAACAATGAAATGAGCTTACATTTTTCAGGTGAATTGACTAACAGATCTATATTTAAATCACCACAAACAAAGACTAATTTATTATCTCTGAAAAGTTTACATAATAATTCTTCCATTGAAAATTAAAAACAATGAGAAGTTTGATGCTGGTGGTCTGTAAACACACAAGATAGTATGCCCCTCGACCTCTGCACATGCGAGTAAGCAGTGATATCCTTCCTTTCCTTATATTTGAGATGACTGTTACAAAGTATCAAGGTACCACCACCCACTGTGGATCTGTTGTACGCGCTGGCAACTGAAAATTTACTTACATTAAACAACATCCTATCTGGTTTTAACCAAGTTTCACAAAAACATAGGATATCCATGTGGTATTTATCTACTAACAATTCCACGTCTAAAATTTTGCCGGAGAAGCGATTTATATTTTGATGATGTAGTAAAATATAACTATTCGTCTTCTCTTTTGTCGGCTCTAATAGTTTAAAGGGTCTACAGTAGTATTATCAGAAAAACTGGATAATACTGTTAAATCACTAAACCTAGTTTCAGTTAAATTATCAATAACTGCGTGTATATTAAAAGCTAACAATGTAGCTAATAAATGTCGGCTATTTTTGGGAAGAAACATATGTTCCCGAATCAAAACAAAATCACTAACAAAATTGTTGGTGTCAAAAAACAATAAACGGTCACTATGACGACAAGATAAAATATGCATCAAGTTATTTAAACTAGATATGTATTCATTTTCCTGAACAAGTAACTTGTCAGAATAGGGCAATGCACATAGTATCAATTTGCCTAATCTTAGCTTAAGTAGGGTATCAATACCATTAACTATGTCCCTTTTTCTTACACTAAGGCTATTTCCAAAAATAAGAACTGCAGTAGTTTGCTCATTCAATTGTGTCTGTTATACCTGGTATAACTTTATTCCGTGTTTATTAGTAAGACGGTTAGTGTGTATAATAATAATAATATAATAATAATACGCAGGTGGAGCCGCGGGCAGCAGCTAGTACTTTACAATACCTCGAACGTGCCTTTGTTTGTTCTATGAAGACTGATAACAAGACAAATGCTACCTTATCCATGTGTCTCTACTTTTGCCCGTCTATAAAGCTATGTAATAATATTAATTAACGCCTCACATGACGTTTGTCCTATTATTTTTATGCGCAAAATCAGCTGAAACTTTAATGAAAAAGTAAAATTTTAAAATCCCCGACAAATTTTTATTTTATGCTACATAACAACAACACGTAATTATGACAAGATAACTTACGAAAATAGCCCGATTCAAACAGTACCACAACTTTTGAACGGCTTAACCGATTTACATCAAACATACTAAGCACACTCTTGATAAAGTCACCTCTCAAACAAACAAAAAACTAAATTAAAATCAGTTCATCCGTTTAGGAGCTATGATGCTACAGACAGGTACACATATACACAACGACACAGGTACACACGTCAAACTTATAACACCCCTCTTTTTCTGTCGTTACGTCTGTACCTATATGATTATTGCGGGCTAAAATGTCTAAAAACACATTAATTTTTAATCAAGTGGAGTGGAGAGTGGGAGAGTGCAGCTAGTGGTATTCTAGCTCGGAGGAGTTGACAGGACCGTGGGGAAATCAGCGCCATAGCGTCATGCGAACCAAGCCTAATTCAACTTCGTACCTACGCTACGTCTAAACGATCCCGACGTCACCTCATTTTAATTGCTTTAAATACGCAATGCGTTGCCAACTATGTATGGGTCGTTAAGCGCGTACGTCAACGAGCCACTCTGATTCTGACTCCTTTTGACGCCCTGTAATTGTACATTTTTATTCTTTTTTTAGTTCTAATATAAGTTTGTAAATAAATAGAAGCATATCAAAAAAAAGCTGTACAATCAGTACAAATTTAAGTATAAACTTAAATAATATTACTCTCCACTCCACTTGATTACAAATTAATGTGTTTTTAGACATTTTATCCTGCAATAATCATATAGGTACAGGTACGTAGAACTCGTTTAATTAAAGCTTTTTATTATCCTCCGACAGAAAAAGAGGCGTGTTATAAGTTTGACATGTGTAACTGTGTATTTGTGTAACTGTTTGTGGCATCATAGCTCCTAAACGGATTAACCGATTTTGGTTTCTTTTTTTTCTGTTTGAGAGGTGACTTTATTAAGAGTGTGCTTGGCTATGTAATAAACAAACAACAATAAACAATAAACAAATAAATATTGTTTATTGTTGTTTGTTTATTGTTTATGAAAATCGCTTCAGCCGTCTAAAGTTATGGGCGTTTTACTATTAGAATCGGGCTGATTTCGCAAGATATCATGTCTTATTTACGTGTTCAATAAATTATTTAAGTTTATACTTAAATTTATTATAATAACAAACGGGAACAGGAACTACGCGGGTGAAACCGCGAGACGTCCGCTAGTATTAGATAAAATAAATATTGTTTTGTAACTTTATAACTCAAAATTCTAATTGATGTGTATAAAGTATTACGATTCGCGTAAGCTTATTCTAAAACACATTGTATAGAATATTACAGAACGTATCGATCTACCTACACATATGACGTTCTATTTGTATTGACTTACGAGCAATCACACTGTTTCCTTTCTAAGTATTGAGTTGCCAAGTAACAGGCAACAAATATACTTAACATAATTATGTAATCAATTGATAGCTGTATCACAGAATACGGAATATCGTACTGGCAGCAACTAGAAACACCATTGCTAATATTCTACAGTCTATTTAATCAATCAGGCTGCAATTGACGATTGTCATAGACAGAATTGTCAGAAACCGTCAATTTTCAATGAGTAAATGACACTCATAGACACGCTTCAAACAAAATGTCAAGCCTTTGCCCAACTATGTTGGAGTCAGCGTCCAGTATACAGTACTTTTACAATTCAGTAGCAGGGTAACATAATGCCCATAACATTCATGACCAAGCGATTACGCTGAGCACAAGATTCGGCGGCCATAGACAGAATTGTCATAAGCCGTCAATTTTCTATGAGTAAATGACACTATTTGACACGCTTCAAACAATATGTCAAGCCTTTTCCCAACTATTTTGGAGTCGGCTTCTAGTATAAAGTACTTTTAGAACTCAGTACCAGGGTAACATAATGCCCATAACATTCCTGACTACGGGATTACGCTGACAACAAGATTCGATTGTCATAGACGGAATTGTCATAAGCCGTCAATTTTCTATGAGTAAATGACACTATTTGACACGCTCAAACAATATGTCTAGCCTTTTCCCTACTATGTTGGAGTCGGCTTCCAGTCTACAGTACTTTGATAACTCAGGGTACCAGGGTAACATAATAACCCATAACATTCATGACCACGTGATTATGCTGAGCAAAAGATTTAACTGTTATTGATATAGTTAAAATTGTCACAGGCCGTCAATTTCTATGACTGTGGTAAACACTGACACGCTTCTACTTACCAGACGTAGATCTAACCTCCACAACCCAGTGTCTGGGTAACGCAATACCCATATATATATTTTTTTGGTTGGGATATCAACCAATCACTTCTCCCGCTCTGGGTGAAGCGGCAGGGCGTTCTAACTTTTACTAACTAAAACCCACCTGTGTGCCTTCAGTTGCTTGAGCCATGGCTATGGTAACTCTTTTTCAATATTATCTGCAACCCAGACAGGTATCGGCCCTAGCGGACCCCGTCAGTTTTTGCTGAAATCTCTTTGAGGCACGCGTGGAACACAACACGCCGTCGACTCGGGTCTATGGTCCTTATCGGATGGCGAGCTAAACGCGATACCCCTGGGCAAGACTTTTGTCAGATTTCAGGCTTCTGACTCCCCGAAATGACTGTCAAAAATCTACAAATTACTGCCGGGACCAACATTTTAACGTGCTTGCCGAGGCACGGAGGTGGATGTTATGCATGATTCCCATCTACGGACTGACCCGTGCCGCTGTTAGCAGGAGCAGGAGCTCCTGTCACACTTGGTATACAACGTTTTGACAATGCCGTTGCTGTGAGCGGCCGCCAACGCGACCCTGTGCTCTGTGGCATATAGGCACCGCCGAAAGTCGGTCACGGCATTTGGTTCGTAAACTATCGTGACAGCTTATTGGTAAATAATATATTGTTCTAGTAGGTAATTAACAGACAAGGTTGTTGATATTTTATTCAGGTACAATTGTGGGACGATAATTATACATTGAATTTGTTTGTTGTTTTGTTCTAGTTTGTTGTTTCGTGTAGATACTTGTACTTTCATTATTAACGTGGTCAATTGATTTTAGTTTGTGAGTAATTTTATTTATTTTTAATTTAGCATGAGTTGTCTCACCGCAGGGGAAAAGGCCTTTTCTTTTCTTATCTCCCGATTTTCGGCAAGTGTAGACCAGTCCTGTCTGTAGGTGTCAAGTTCGTCCCGCCACCTTAGCCTGAGTCCGCGATGTCACTGTACTGTCTGAAATCTAATTCATCATATCAGCCGAAAGACGTCCACTGCTGGACATAGGCCTCCCCCAAGCGTCGCCACATTGACCGGTCCCGGATCCCCGCAACCTTCACCAGGTCAAAATCGAAATCTAATTAGTACAAAAATATTCATTTTGTCGTTTTTTTTAACTAGCTGTTTTCGTTTTCTTCTCAGCAAACCCTTTCATTTGATAGCCATATCATGGCCGTGCACAAAAAATTAACAGTCCGCCATCTTGGGCCGTCCGCCATATTGGATTTAGAATGATGCCACTTAGCTAACCATGCATTGTCAACCAAACTAAACGTGTATGCAAAATTTCATCTTAATCGTTTGATGATAAATGCTTTAAAATTTAGTTGCAAGTTTTGACCCGAACACACTTAAATAAATACATACATTGCAAGTTCAAATAAAAGCTTATAAAAATCTTGATTACTTCTAGAGAAAACAGCTTAAACTTTACTTATTTAAATGCAAGACATTTGCACAATAATTCATATACAGATGATGAACACTACGGAAAGATTTTTGAAAATTCATCTCCTAAAATGGCTAAATACCTAAGGAATTAAATTTCACAATCAGGCACATAGCTTGTAACCTAAAATTTGCTACCTCCACATTTTCGAATACCCCATGGCCAGAAGTTTAAGAATACCCACGCATGAAGATTTTCAGTCTCACATTTACTTGTGTGTAGGAAATATCATCATTTATCAACAGCTTAACAACATTATTATGTGCATCTTAATAGAAGTTGCATTTCTTCAAACAAAATAAAACTCACAGAAGCTTGTTTTATTTTAGAATTCCCTGAAACTCATTTAAGAGACATCACGTGAACCTTGCTTGTAAAAGCTAGTTGAGGAAGGATTGCAGTACTTATGCAAACTGAAAGATGTAAATGATAATTATGACCAAATATCTTATTGTGCTACATTCAGAAAAAAAGCGCTATCATGATCCGCTGATCGACAACATCGACCATGAAGACATAATTGATTGAATTATCTAACTTATATTATAAATGCGAATGTTTGGAAGGATGGATGTATGTATGCATCTGCCTGACATCTTCCTCATCCTATTTCTTTTATATTATAAACAAAATGTAGGTAGCATATGTAATTATTGTTTGATTTATTTCTCATCTTTACTAACTTAATTTAAGTACTACTAATACTATTTTTAAGGGTTTACTTATGTTCTTATATTGTATGTATGTCGTTTTGTGACTAATACACAGTTTTTCTTTCTCCTTTCTTATGTTTGTGACTCAATCACTCCAGAACGGTTGATTGGATCTGGATGAAATTTGCGGATTGACACAGCGATCGATTATAGTCTGGAATAAGCACATACGTTACTTTTTATCCCGGTATAATGTTCCTTTGGGATGATTACACTTTTCACGCAGGCAACGTCGCTGGTAAAAGCGTCATCTTTTAAGCTAGGTAACTAGGTAGTTACCTAGCTGAAAAGACGATGCTTTTAAAAGAAAACCCCACATAAAATTATTACCTTTTGCATGTACAAAAGATGTCAACGCCAAGAACAACAAACAGTAATCGACCAACTCATTTTCCCTTGCGGCCTTTCTTTGTGCCACAAAACTTCTCTCAGCAAACTCGCAATAAACAAACAGGATATGAAAAGTAGCCTCATTTCGCTATAAAATGCATGCAAGAACCAGTAATTTCAGCTGCGGGAAGAAGCAAAAAGGATCACGGAACTGCGCGACCCCACACTTAATTAAAAACTTCACAACAGGTTGCTTCCCGCTGTGTTCAAGGAAAAACGAACACTATTGCATCCCTCCTTGTTCATATAACTGTATATCAATCTACACCGGTACTTGCTACTTATTGTGTCAAACCTCACACAATCAGTTTGATCAGTTATTACAAATATTTAGACAAAGAGACGTCAAACTAAAACATACGGAATGGAGTCCCTAGTTTAGTCGAGTTTACAGCGAACACCTTTGTGTCGGTAAACTACAGGAAATTGTGGTTGCGAATCTAATGCTTGACTCTGTAATACCTATTCGAAATGATTGTGCTTCACAGAATTTTCGTAAAAAAATCAATTTCTGTTCGTTAGTCTCGCTAAAACTCAAAATTTGAATAATTATTTTTTGTTATATTCGCCAGAATACAGGGAAGGTTTAAAAACAAAAAAATATGGTAGGTAAGTTAGGTAGGTTGGTAGGGTATGGTAAAGTAGGTTAGATAGGTAGGTAGGTAGGTAGAGTAGTGTAGGGTAGTTAGGGTAGGGTAGGGTAGGTAGGATAGGATAGGTAGGGTAAGGTAGGTAGGGTAGATGAATGTTATGGTGTTTTTATGGCAAAACAAAGTTTGGAAATTATATTGTAGTCCGGAGACTGTAAACGAGTGAATAATGTATGATAAATTGAAGCTTCTTAAAGAGAAAAACCAATATGACTGAAAAATAACCTACACTTAAGTTGGAAATAAAGCGTAGGCGGCGTAGACGCTTGCGTAGCGCCTTCGTAGCGGCGTAGCACCCCAATGTCTACGGAAGTGATTGCTACCACCAACGTTTGCTACTGAAATATGTATGTACATATAGTACTCCAAAAGACAAACCATGCTACAAATATGAGCGTAAACATATGAAATTAAAATAACGGGAACCATACAGTTGAATTTATTAAGCTTGTAAGGAACAACAAAGCGAATCCGGTATGTTATTGCGGCCTGTTTCGATGCAAAATGCCGCTTGCTTGAAATATGCGACACCAAATGAAATCATAAATTCCGGTAAATACGAGAGGAACGCGAGAGGTGCATCACAATGTTGTCCTGCCTCCTTGTAATATGCGTGTTCTTGTATTCCTTTTTTTATTAAATCTGCAACATAAATTTGTACGATAACATTAAACATAAAAGTGAACATACAAACTATTTGGGCTTCTTGGCAATCCCATACTCTTATTGAAGCATTATTTACCGAAGATAAAACACATACACAGTTTTTAATACAATTTCTCGAACAAAAATAACGGCTCGTAAATGGCCTTTGAAAAGAATAGGCAAGGAAGTTAGAAACATTAATTAAATCAGTAAAATATTAAGAGAGTTATAAAGCTCTTAAAGTTTCAGTGAAGAACATGCCCTTTTTTCACGAGATGGAGTGGGATTGATAATGACCAGACCTTTGAACAATATTAAATGTAGCTCCTGTGTTTTATCATGATAAGAGTTATGAAATGTTTCGTAATTTTGCCATAAACTTTGCAAATCTCTGATACATAGTTATGATTATTTTATTCCTTCTTAAATGTCATAATATGCGCCTGAATTGTCCAAGGGTTAGCCATATGTGTTTAAAATACCCACAGTTTTCAGATAGGCAAATTGTGTTTAAAGGTGGAAACATACTTGCAAAATGCGACGCCACGCTAGGCCATCCAACGCATTGCAGTACTTATCAATCCCATATATTTAATATTGTCATAAAAAACATAGACCACATGCCATGTGTTCAGACGCACTCCCACGCGGTAACATCCAGTCGGTCTGGATCAGCGTGTTGCCGGGAAAGCTTCGCCCGCAGTGTGTTTCTAGTTAACACCCAACGCCTCGCGTCAGTCAGTCGAGAACATTCCTGGTATAAAAATCCGAAAATTAATTACCTCCTACCAAAATCAAAATCGTGTTCCAATGCAAATGGCTTCTGACGGGACTATTTTGTGTGCCATGTTCCCGAGATTATAATGTTCAATATCGCTTGCGGTCAATGCCCCTCCTTTGAAACTTACGTAGCGAAATGGATGTGGTCACAGTAAATAAAAAATATAATAAATAAAATAAAATTTATTGTGTCAAATAATTGGTTTACAATTGTTGTGTTCGGAATCTTCTTTTAGACAAATAATGCCTGTAGTAGAAGACTCCGCCCCTCCCTATTTTGTATAGCGTGATACTTAACACAATATTTTAAAATTAAAGTTAAAGTTAAAGTTTAGTTCAGAATACTAAATCTAGTTTAACAAAATAAGAAATCAAAAGGAGAGTATATTAAAGACTGTGTGTGTGTGTGTCTGTGTGTGTGTGTGTGTGTATGGGCGTGTCTGTCAGTATAAGTGGGTGTGTGTGTGTCTGTGTGTATGTGAATAATTCCGTACTATAACAATGCTTCTGTGTCCTCATACGTAAGTGGTTTTATCCACTTAACTAGTGTTTCTTGACAATCATATGTTATTTTCGAGTGTATATTTAGCTTTTTATTTATTCTATTATACAATTGAGCTGATCGTTTACTATATTGATTACATGCAAATTTGGTCATAGTTGAAGGTATATCCGCTATGCTAAACTTTCTTCTTTTCGCGGTAATACCCGCATTAAAGGGCAAAGACTTGTGCTTTTTTAATACTGTTCGAACTATGAACAGCTTTCTGACAGAGAGTACATCACTGATCTGATAAAGGTCCACAGTAGGAAATCTAAGCTTTTTAAAATGCATAATCTTTAGGAGTGCGCGTTGTGCTCGTTCTAGATGGATTAATTTGGTCTTTGCTGTACCTCCCCAAACCGGAATACAGTATCCGAGCACAGATTGTACAAGTGCAAGGTAAACTTGTGTGAGTAAATTTTTTGACGGGCTTTGGTTGTTCGCTTTTACCACTGGTGCAACATGTCTTAGGGTTTTGAACAACCAACTTAACTTTCTAATTCTGGCGGTAACTTGCTCTACATGAGGGTACCAGGTTAGTCTATTATCCACTACTACACCCAAATACTTAACTTCGGTAACTTTGCGAATATTTGGGCAGTCACAATTTTTGCCGTATGCACCCTTACATGAATGTATAACGATACCAAACACATCAGTAGGTTCATTACGCTTAGAAATGCTAAAACATATAAAATTGGTTTTGGAGGTATTTAGCGTTAGGAGATTGAATTTTAGCCATTCAGCGACACGAGAGATACCTGCCTCAGCATGATCCTTGACTTCGTGCCAAGAGCTCCCATAGAAGACAACGGCTGTATCGTCGGCGTAGGAGAAAACTTTAGCATTTGGTATTATCATACTACAGAGGTCATTTATATATATTAAGAAGAGGGTTGGGCCCAAAACACTTCCCTGGGGAACTCCGAACAATACAGCCGCGTCACCACTGATATGCTGGCCAATCTTCACTCTTTGCGTCCTGTTTGAAAGGTAGTCCTTTAAAAGGTCAAGAGCTACTCCCCGAACGCCAATCTTTTCCAGTTTGTTTGCAAGAATAGAGGTAGAGACGGTATCAAACGCCTTTTTGAGGTCTAAAAAGACAGTGAGGCACTTTTGTCCATTGTCTAGATGTTTGGTTATTAGAGAGGACAGAGCACTAACAGCATCTTCCGTAGACATATTTCTTCTGAAGCCGTATTGCGAGTCGGATAATATATTAAATTTGTTTAAATAATTTAGTAGTCTAGTATTTATTAGTTTTTCAATAATTTTTGATAAAGCAGTTAAAACTGAAATTGGTCTATAATTACTGATATCGTCTCTATCTCCACCCTTGTGCACTGGCGTGATTATGGCTTCTTTTAACGGGGCCGGGAAAATTCCTTTCGTAAAGCACAGATTTGCAAGATGTGTGATGATGGGGACCACTACCATGCTTGTGTGTTTTAAAAACTTAGTGGATATATTATCCCAGCCCGAAGCACTGTTGGACCTAAGATTCATTAGAGTTCTATATACCTCATCACAGTCGGTTTCGAGAAGCACAAAAGAATTAACTTGTGTTAGTGCATCACTGAGTGGAGTAGGGTAATTCGTAGTTTCAGGTTGAATTTGCTGAGCTAGCTCATAGCCTATATTAGCAAAATAATTATTCATGAAATTTATAGATTCGGTGGGGGATGGCTTTAAGTTTAGCAATTCTGTATTTTGATTATCTGTTTTATTAGTGTATGTTATAGATTTGATATTTTTCCAGAGTTGTTTTGAATTTTTTATTGAATTTGAAAGAAGATCTTTTTCGTATTTTCTTTTTAACCTTTTTAGTAAATTGTTACAATAATTCCTATATCGTGTGTAAGTTATTTTTAGAATTAAGTTATCCGGGTCAAGCCGAAGCTTCCTTTGAAATTTATTACGATTCTGTATGCAGCGCAATATTCCTTCAGTTATCCATGGTTTGATAATGCGTTTGCTGCTGGGAATATTGACTGTAGTTGTGTTCGAGTTAATAGTATCTGTAAGAGATTGCAACAGGAGTTTACATAAATCATCCGGATCATCACAAAAAAGCAAATCACTCATGTTCTTCTCTTGTAACTGTGTTAAAGCCTGTTCATAGTTAAGTGACGGACATAATTGTCCCGTGGAGTAGTGATATGCGATGGCAGACCGCGATGTAGTGGTTGCAAGCGAGGCGGACCTCTGACTTGCCTTGGAACTCTGGAACTCAAATTATGTTTTAATTAAATTTGTAACCAGTATTTTGGATACTTCTTCAGGGTTGATTACTGATTTTATGATAGCTCCTTGTTTTATTTTGCTGCCTCTGCCGTTTTGGTTTTGGATTGAATTTTGACGTGTTTTCTACCAATACTATAGGTAGATAGTTTGAAGCTTCCCAGCTAAAACACTAGGAAGTGGTTTTGACGTTCAATAAATGCTGATTCTCAGCCTATTTTCAATAAATGACTTTTGATTTTGATTTAGAAGATTATGTAGCGAAATGGATGTGGTCACACTGATGAACATAATTGTTCCGAGGAGCAGTGTTACGCGATGGCAGACCGCGATGTAGTGGTCGGATGCGAGGTGGACCTCCGACTAGTCTTTGAACTCTGGAACTCTAATTATGCTTTAATTAAATGTTATCTGTATTATGGATAAATGTGTCGAATTATTAGTTTATCGCTGAATTTCATATCAACTTTTTGTTTTGTTTTTATTTAGTCTTCTTAACGCATATTTTATGGGATACTCGTACTTCAGTCATATAGATTTTCAACTATATTTTGTCGAGACTTCCTCCAATAATATGGGTAGCTAGGTCCTTTAAAGCTTAGGTAAATATGGGTGTGGTTACAGTGACGGACATAATTTTCCAGTGGAGCAGTGATATGCGATGGCAGATCGCGATGTAGTGGTCGCAAGTGAGGCGGGCCAGCGAGTCCAGTGACTGGCGTGCCAGACTAAGTCTTGGAACTCAAATTATGTTACAATTAAATGTTACCTGTATTTTAAGTGTGTTGGTTAATAAATCAGCGTTCAACTTACTAATAAATACTCCTGTAGTTGAACGCTGATTTCTAATTTACCCTTTTTTTTATTTTAACAACACGTAACATCACGCCCGCGTGTAATCCCCGAAGGTTTAGGCAGAGATCCATCATAGTCGGCACAGGGCAGTTCTTCGAGGTCGCTCAAAACGCGGCCGTACGTTCGTAAGTCCTAACCTATTAAACATTCAGACTTAGGACCAAATACGGATTACTCTTTATTTATATATATGTGTAATTGCAACATTGAACATCTTAAATTAATTATAACTAGCTGACCCCCGCGACTTCGCTCCCATCAAAATGATAAATCTATCACAACATCATCATCATCTATCTAAACATAATCATGTTACTCGGGAATAATGTAGCTTTCCATCGATGAAAGATTTTTTTAATCGGTCCAGTAGTTTCGGAGCCTATTCGGTACAACCAAACAAACAAAAAATCTTTCCTCTTTATAATATTGGTATACA
This sequence comes from Orthosia gothica, assembly GCA_949775005.1. Classification (NCBI taxonomy): domain Eukaryota; kingdom Metazoa; phylum Arthropoda; class Insecta; order Lepidoptera; family Noctuidae; genus Orthosia; species Orthosia gothica. Next base: position 19,142,151 of record OX459043.1, on the reverse strand, counting down.
CGTTGGCAAAAAAAACGACCTGGGTTGAAAACGAGCGCAACAAAATCGCTGCTCATCACGAAAGTTAAGCGGAGAACACTTATTGAAGAACTACCCTACACAAACATTTCGCCAGCTATGTTTAAGTCCTACGTTATTGGAACGAGCCTATTGCCATTAACCGGGCACAAACCTAGACTTCGGGCTGCTACTGAGATATACCAGATGAAAAACTTAATAAAACTTCACCTGACCCCCGAGTCGAACCCAGGACGTAATGCGTAGCAGTAGCGCTTGCGCCCACTCGTTGGTACAAGGCAATTTTAAACCGACTTTCTAAAAAGGAGGGGGCATATATCCGTCATATATAAATGGATTTGCAAGATCATTTTTTTGTTCGAAATAAGATTACCGAATTTTTTGGGTGGATTTTGACGTGATTTTACTTTACCCACTTTTAATAAATTACCCCAAAATTACGCATTTCGTAAATAGTTAAAATTGAAATCCTTAACATGCATACATAGTTACTACAGTTTGAATTTGTGTACTACAAAATCTCATAAAGAGTTATTAAATTTCTTGCTCGAAAGAGCTGTGGCTTCCACTTTAAATTTTAATAAAATCATTTTTCACATCTTGCCTTCATAATGTTCGTAACGAGCAGCTGACGTTTCATGAAGTCTAATGGTTGTTCCAGACTTTCACTAATATGTACAACTGAAACAAGCTTTTTGTGTTAGGTTAGTTAGCAAACTGCCAAAATGGGAATATTGTGTCTAGTGACATGTCTCTTACCAAAATGATGTTTCTCAAGAGACAAGTGGGCTTATTCCGAATTTTTACTCATGGTTCTATCAATTTCTATTTTTACGGAACACTATTTTTACGGAAAAATACAACCGACTGCCAAATAAAAACACTACAAAGTGAAAAATAACTTCAATTTCGGAAGTCGGTGATCCTGTTTTTGTTTCTTCGTTTTTTGACAACGCCTTCCGAAATTGAAGTTATTTAAATAAAAAATAAAAACGTTTTGTATTTTTCACTTCTTAGTTGTGGTACATAATGGACCAGTTCTATAGGCTATGCCTATAATGCCCAAGTAATGCCAGAATAGATTAACCCACTAACATAAAACTTAAACAAACAAAACCGGTGGAATGAAAGTATACCAGGGTGAACTGTTCAAACCTTCGTACCCTTTTGGAGCGTACCAGTGTGATGTTATGTTATGAAATGGTGTAAACAATAAACAAACATGCGATTGCAGCAATCCCGAGTGTGTTGCCATCATTTATTGTAGAGTTGTATATCTCCGAAGTTCTTCATCAGATCTTGATGGAATTAAAATAGGACCACATGACAAGTACCAGCTTTTAAACAAAAATCTTCAAATAATCATCAAAATTGGTTCACCTAGTAAAAGGTTCTGAGGTAAAACAGATTAAGAAAAACAAGCGACATGATAACCTTCTCCTTGTTGGGCAGTCAGGTAAAAAAGAAGTTTCTCTTAATTGTCACCAAACGGCGCATATCTAGTTTCAATACAAATTGACGTTTACGTTAACGCGATCCAGCGTGAGACAAAACTCGCACTAAGCCCAAAGATCATTGATAAAAACTAAGCTACATAAATGGTAGAAACATTCGGAAAGTAGGAAGCAAGAAGGCACAATTTCAGTAAGTAGTCTATCGCATTAATATTATGCAAGAGGGCAACATTCAACACGTCCGTAGCCGGGTCTGCGCTGCGCTACAAATGCGAATCTAATGCCACTATAAATCGTGCCCCCTCTCCTGCGCATATCCCCACCCTCGGCCCACTCCCGGAGCTCCAATAAGTAGGAAAATGTAGCGTGAATTAGTATCGATTAGGAACCGAGCATTTCAATCTCAGCCAATTCGATAAACTACAATTTCCATGTGAATATATTTTTATCGAAGGCGCTTAGTTCGTTTCAGGTGTCGGCAATTATATCCTTTTTTCATACCCAGACGTAAGAAAGTCGGGTAAATATAATTTATCAGTCTAGAATGAAAATAATGGGGAAAGGAACGCCTCCAGGATTTTAGGAATTTATAATAGGGCCCAGGCTCACGTAGGTATGCAAAAGGTAGCTCTAATAAATAAGTTCAACTTGATATTTGATTTAATAAACCAATTTAAGCTAAACAATGCCTCACAATTACTCCCTCAAAGCTCAAATGATTTTCAATACCTAAATATAAAAGGCAAGCGTGTATGGTTCCGTACACGCCTACGCAGAAAGAAAGTCAATTTTCAAATAAAGACGTAACTCAACACACCTTTACTCTCTACATGAATAATAAATTGAATTTATCAAGCACCTGAGGAAGAGTATCCGTTACTTAAACAGGTAAAATATTGAAATAAGGTGAGTACCTAAATTATTTTATTTAAATTTCCATCACAGTGTTCCTGGCTTGCTAAATAAGAAATTGTAGGGAGATGTACCGGTCTCCTCGGCTCAAGACGACCAACTAGGAGCGCATTCCGCATACATTACTGGGAGAGTGCGCTTTCTACTAAATTAAATTTTGATGGCTGCCCGGATAACGCTGAGTAAGCAACTAATTTTTTTCGTAACAGTCATTCTGAAATTGGAAATTAAAATTATATTTTGTCTGCGTAGTTTAAACAATTTATTAGACATAATTTTATGATCAAATCAGAAACTCATCAAAACCGTGATTTTTTCTTACATAAAACCTTAGGGCCTATATACCCTTTAGTGCTGTAAAACGGTAACTTTCTAAAGCATACTCCTTAGTAACGGCTACGTTAAAAGGTTTGAAAAAAATATATATTTATTATTAATTCATGTACATAATTTTGAGCACAAGGTTTTTTTTTCAACTTTTGCTTTACAAAAATAATTAACAACACGAATTTTTTTCGCAACTTTTGGTAACTCCTCCAAAACGACTTGGATGTTCAAAATATTTTTACACAGAAAAATGTATGGCTGGCATTTCTTCATAACTAACATAGCATATGTAAATTAAATAATATTTTGAAAAAAAAACTTTTCAAAAGGAGGTTCAATATTGATATTTTGGCATCGAGCGGGCGCACGGCCAGTACTGCGTTAACATTGGGGCGTATATAGCGCCTTAATAGTTTGTACGTCATTTATGAATCTGGAAAGTAGTCGGTCTAGGTGAAAGAAAGGGCGGTTACGCACTACATCTGATTCGTGTCCGTAAAATTTCGGTTCCGAAGTAGCCGTAGTACTTCTTGTAGGGAAGCTTACGCACGACATCCGAACTCTATCCGTCATAATTCAGAACATTTTGAACTCGGAACTCAAATCACTGACACGGATCACGGACAAGGGCGTGTAGTGCGTAACCGCCCTAAGTTGTCTAACTTTACTAATGGTACAAAATAAAACTAAAACCTTTAAGAACACTGGAACCATAATTCAATCAATCTGCATAGGCTTTTCGAATCTAACCAAATGTATTTTGTATTTTTCAGCATCACTACAACTTTACACAACCTAACTTCGAAAGAATTACAAGACAATGAGCCAAAATTTAAATCAAACAATAATATACTTCTATTTCAACCTTCAAATAGTCAGACAAGTATTCAATGATCTCAAATAGATATTAATATAATACACTGAAAATATGTCAAATAAAATGTCAAACATAAATAAAAATACAAACAAATAAATTCAGATTCCATTAGAGATGTCAATCGTAAAATATAATGTTGTCTTACGGCTTGAAAAATAATAATAAAGAAAGCTTTACAGGCAATTAGCAAGAATTTTCAATTAAACAATACTGCTATTTCTCTCTTCAACAAAATACACATATTATTCTTTGCACAAATGATTTATAGTATTTATTGTTTTATTATGAAAGAAGCTGAAAAAAGGGCAGATGACAATTTATGATGATAAGATTTAAAATTCTAGGATCAAAATAAAAAATAATGTTCAAGTAAACATTCTCTATTTTTAATTACAGCCTCTTTTAAAGTACTAAGTAGCGAGTAGTACTTATGATTCTACAATAAAACATTTACTCTCATATTATAAAACAATGGCTAGTACTTTAGAACGCGTGCGCAGACACATCCCCTCCACAGTCACTCAGTGTTCTTTTTACATGACGGGACCTATATCTACTATTTTTTCCATGGAGCAGATGCCTATCTGAGTTCTACAACCCAGTAACTGATACACTATCCCCTTGGCAAGACAGGTGTCTAGATTTCCTGGCTTCTGACTATCCATAACGACTGTCAAATATCCACAAATGACAGAGACCAACGTCCAGCAGCTTAACTTGCACTTCTAGGCACTGGAACCAAAAATAAAAAAACAAAAACCACAAGTCCAAATATAGGGTACCTACCCTACATTCTGACTTTAAGGATACCTATATAAAATTACTTTCAGAATATAAAAGCCAATAATCCCGAAGGCTATATCAAAGTGCATAACTAAACGGGCTCGCACAGTACTTTATAATGTTTATTTGAAATTTAAACGGCTAGGATGCAGCCGGGATGCTGCGTCGAGACAGAACTAACAAGTTTCACGGAATTAATGTGGCGCCTTCTGCTAAGTGTCGTCGTACACTGTCGGTTTAGAAACGATAAGAGAAGCTAATTCAGATAATAGGATGCTTGACTGGATTATCTAAACACAGAAGAAATATTATAATATGTTTTCTAAGAAGAAATATTTATGAAATAAAAAAGCATTTTATTCCTTGCAAAAAAATCATCATCCTTATAATGTTCCCACTGCTGGGACACAGGCATCCTCTCTGTGAGAGAGGTAATAGGCCTTAACCCACCACGCGGTTGGTGAATGTCACACGTCTTCGAAAAAATATATTAAAATATTTTTTCTTAGAATAACATGCAACTAATCAATTTAAACAAATAATTTACTTTGTTATTGCAGAAGTACATTTGGTTATTATTATTTAATCTAATTACATTTATATCTTTAAAGGCATTTACTTTCATTTCATTTAATAAATTAATAATAATTACATGCTGTAGCTTTGAGCATCTAAAAAAAATAAACTAAACTCAGCCAACAGAAATGCCATATTTAGGAAAAACTACGTTTTGCGTGACAAAATTCCTGCACAGTCGTTAATAAGGCACATCGGTGTTTTAGAAAAAGTTCGGATTTTAGGACGTCGTGTCGCCTTATCAGTCACATCTGCGTGACTGTCTAATATCATATTAAGTAATAGACAGACAAAACTTCGTGTTAATAAAGTACAAAACAAAACAAGTAATTTGCCTTAAAATTACTGCACAAAGATGTTTAAATTGCTTGGATGAATCTTTAATGATTTTAGAAATGTGACGGTAACATTTTCTCTGAATATTTAGAGAGGCATTCTAAATTTTTCATTATTATAAAACTTACAAAGTTAAGGAGCTATTTCATTTTCTAGTTCGATACTAGGAAAAGTTTTACATATATTAGCGCAGTTACTGGAAAAATAAAATTTTGCGTCCTTCAACAATCCAAGTAACCATTAAACAATAAAAGTATTCTTCAAGGCTGCAATAAACTATGTATTAATCTTCAGTATAATATTGTATCGATTAGAATATGTAAACATTGCAAGAAGCCATGAAATTGGTAAGGTTCTAGGTAAGTAAAAGTATAAATAATCTGTTACTTATCCTTTAAATACAACAGTATTTATTTTTTAAGTTCTAAGAATTAAATCTGCAAGCATTGAAAAATAAAGTCAAAGAAAATGCGATATTTTCTCGGAAAAATCTCAATTTGTCATTTTAGTTTTCTCAGCAATCCGACGTCAGTGGAGAACGGGCCGGAAGGCGCAAATGTCCCGCTTTAGTCGGCACTCGACGCCACAGCCTAATCTTTATCCTCGAACAGTGTTGCAGTGTTCAGTTAGCACTGCTGCCGCGCCAGCTTATTATAACTGCTTATTGCCCCCCTCTGTGCCTAGATTATGTCATAATTGTGCAACTGAATGTGTGAGGGAAGTTTCATAGGAATATTGAAACTTATTAGGTTTTGTGGTTGTAGAGTGACCAACTGTATTAGACTCACAGACACAAACGCATGCATTTCTGCTTATTGAACTTTCACTGAAGAAAATTATTTTCCTCTTTGACCTGGAAAGATTCAATATTCATTTTGTCCCGTTAAATATTATCCACGATGCAAACCGAAACCATGCTCCAAGTTGAAAACAAGTCATCAACAATATATCGATGCAAAATACGGCAACCAGTATATTAAAGAACTTGGGAGACTCCGTTAATTTCCGTCTTTATTCCCGAGCTGAGCGCGAGAAAGGCCAATTTAAATTAGTTGTTTCTTTGAGTGGTAAGATTGATAAAACTGTCGCGGGCACCGAGTTCAACACTTTAAATTATTTCCTTCCAAACTTTTGGAAAAGGTTGCTCCATTATTAGAAACCAAATATATACTTGTTCTGATTTAAAAATACCAGCCTGTAACTGTTCCACTGCAGGGTACAGGCCTCTTCTCATGCAGAGAAGGTACGAGCGTTGATCACCACTATATATCTATGATCACCACGCTTGTTCAAAGTGGGTTGGTGATTTCAGACTTACATTAACTATAAGTCCAGGTTGCCTCACTATAGTTTCCTTCACCATTGTCAGTGATGTTCAAGATAAACTTAGAAAGTACATATGAATTTTAAAATTTACATTGGTACTTCCCCGGATTTGAACCCACGACCTCAAGCACGAGAGGCCAGGTCTTAGCCACTGGGCCACCACGACATTTAAACAAAACAAACCCAACCTGTTCTGGTTTAAACAATCTGAAGAAACGTTCCATTTAAGGTTACACTAGTTGAAAATTCTTCCATACAAACGTAGTCTAGAGATTACTCCACTGTTTGACGACGTACGTTCAAAATAAAAAAATATATCAATTTGTCTCATCATTATCTATTCCTGTATTTAAACGAAAATGTAAAAAAAATATATATTTGAAAGTTATGAGCGTCGAAAGTTCCATATTTCAACACTAATTTTAACGCATCTTTGGGCGGAAATAAATACCATAAGAAGAAGGATAATTGCAAAATGGCCTCCATACAGGCAGGGATAGATTAGTAACTCAACAATGCAAATAATGTTATTTTATAAACATACATTTATTTGTTTTTTCATGATATCTAGACTCCCAAAGATCTGTTTATAAAATTTCGCGCGCTCGTTTTCGTCCTAAATCATCATCCATTTCGATACAAATTTGCAAAAGTGCTAATTCGTGCGCGAACTAGCTTCTTACTGCTAATCACAGCATCCATCTCTTTCGCACGTGTTGTCGGATAAGATAGCATGCATTTTAACCCTGCGCACAAAATAGTTCGTGCCGTTGAATAGTTCAACCTTAAGAGTAAATTTTAAATATCCGGGTAAAAACGTATCTTGTTGAACAATATTCGAATAGCCAAATAACATTCCATGCTGTAGATAGGTAAAGTGGAGAATTACTCAGTAAATAAATTGCTGGATTTTTGAAGGCTTTACGCGTTACCGTGATCAATGGGGAGGCTTTGCAGTTTGTAATGGGCGAATTTAGCGTCTCATTCTACCTCGATGGCATGGCTATATTCTGTCTCTATCTTTGAGTCTGAGGCTATTTCAAGAGGTCGTACAGCCCATAAGTAAAGTTAAACAAAGGGCTGTCAGTTCTTGTTAGCAAAGATTTCGGTTGTTTTTACTCTCTGGTATCCTGTCTAATTTGATTGATTTCCGAGTTCTTTACTAAAGGTAAAGTAACTTTAAGGATAAAAATGTAAATTGTTAGGATTCTAGATCATTTCATTTATAGCAGCAATTTCTGAATGGAATATTTAATGTGAATGACATTCCATTAGCCAGTAATTGACAAAATGCGATCCGAAACAATGCACACGATTTAACTAAAAGCGTTCAAAAGCGTAACAATCAGCGCACATATCAAAACGTTGACAAAATTTTGCATTCGTTAACTTCGTAACATGCAATATCACTTTATAATGGTGTCTAAAAGCTTGGAATAACAATGGCTGCATTTTTAAATGGTTCGAATGGAGAGATACATTTAAGTTAATTAGCGACTTCGGATGGAAATAACTTGGGGTATTAAAGATTCAGATGGCAAAGTGCAAATCGGTGTCGCTGCAGTCGCCGCTGCATTTAGCCTGCCGCGCCGGACAGGTCGGGGTTGCAGTCTGCACACTTACATATATGCCGACTGCTCCTCAAATAGACGCGCCGCCGCCGGTAGTGCGGGAGCTGCTGCCTCGGCGAATGCATATTAGATGAGTTACGGGTTAATAGGTACGTCATCTTGTTAAGATTGGGTCGTCAATGCTTGTGTATAATGATACTCTAGTTTGATGGAATTGCATAGGAGGTTGGGCATATTTTTATTTAATGGCAGTCTTTTCAGAATCTTTAGAAAGCTGGTATCGTAATATGTTTTATACATACAGTCAAACGTGCCGATAAATAGCTAAACAAAGTATTCGTACTTAACGCGGTCACACTAAAGCTCCACACTCCCGAACTACAAAGGTAGAATCCAGACTACACTGAAAATAGCGACCTGTAAACGTGAAAATTGATTTTGACACATAGCTCTATATCTGAACTGAAACTTAGAAAGCCTCTTGTATAATGCAAAACCTATTTCCGGAATTTACCTGTTTGCCCTCAGAATATGACAATTGAAATATTGCCTCTCCATTAGCTGGCAACGCTGGCAACACTACTTTTAGATTGGCTGTAGACTGTAGAACTTCAATTTAAGACGTAATTGGGAGGTAGACATTTAGACAAATTATTTTTGTGCTAGCTCACGTCTGATGGGAACTGGCTTCTGTTTAAACTTGGAGAGGTAATTTTAAAGCCAACCGTGTTTTGTTTTCGTGTTCCTTTTTCAAATTGATTCCGTCACTCGTCAGATTATCTTCTGATTTCATATCTATCTATCTATATCTATAAAAGCGAAAGGTGACTGACTGACTGACTGACTGACTGACTGACTGATCAATCAACGCACAGCCAAAACTGCTAAGCCTAGAAGCATGAAATTTGGCAGAAAGGTTCCTCAAGTGACGTAAGTGTGCACTAAGAAAGGATTTTTGGAAATTTCACCCCTAAGGGGGTAAAAAGGGGGTTGAAAGTTTGTATGAAAAATCTAATTCCTTCGACCAAAATTCTTTAAACTTAGCACAAATAGTATTCTAAGTAAATGATAAAGATTGACATTATTAGTTTTTCGAAACTACCCCCAAATAATGATTAAGGGGTTGTTGAAATTTGTATGGAAAATCTGATTTCTTGGGTAAAAAACTTGAAACTTGCCACAAATACTCTAAATGAATAATAAAGGTTGCTATTATAATTTTTTGAAACTACCCCCAAAAGACGGTTTAGGGGTGTTAAAGTTTTTTTGAAGAATCTCATTACTTCAGTTAATAAACTTGAAAATTGACATAAATACTAATCTAAATAAACAATAAAGACTTTCATTGTTAGTTTTTCGAAACTACCCCCAAAAGATGATTTAGGGGATGTTATTTTTTTTGAAGAATCTGATTTCTTGGGTGAATAAACATGAAACTTGACATAAATACCATCTTAAATAAACAATAAAGTTTGTGATTATTAGTTTTTTGCAACTACCCCCAAAAGACGATTTAGGAGGTATTACAGTGTTTTTGAAAAATCTGATTTCTTGGGTCAATACACCTGAAACTTGCCACAAATATTAACCTAAATGAATAATAAAAGTTGCTATTATCATTTTTTGTGACTACCCCCAAAAGAAGATTTAGGAGGTATTACAGTGTTTTTGAAAAATCTGATTTCTTGGGTCAGTAAACTTGAAACTTGACACAAATACTAACCTTAATGAATAATAAAGGTCGCTATTATCATTTTTTGTAACTACCCCCAAAAGAAGATTTAGGGGATGTTAGTTTTTTTGAAGAATCTGATTTCTCGGGTGAATAAACTTGAAACTTGGCATAAATACCATCCTAAATAAACAATAAAGGTTTTCAGTATTAGTTTTTTGCAACTACCCCCAAAAGACGATTTAGGAGGTATTACAGTGTTTTTGAAAAATCTGATTTCTTGGGTCAGTAAACTTGAAACTTGACACAAATACTAACCTAAATGAATAATAAAGGTCGCTATTATCATTTTTTGTAAGTACCCCCAAAAGAAGATTTAGGGGATGTTAGTTTTTTTGAAGAATCTGATTTCTTGGGTGAATAAACTTGAAACTTGGCATAAATACCATCCTAAACAAACAATAAAGGTTGTCATTATTAGTTTTTTGCAACTACCCCCAAAAGAAGATTTAGGAGGTATTACAGTGTTTTTGAAAAATCTGGTTTCTTGGGTCAATAAACTTGCCACAAATACTAACCTAAATGAATAATAAAGGTTGCTGTTACTATTTTTTGATACTACCCCCAAAAGACGATTTAGGAGATATTACAGTGTTTTTGAAAATCTGGTTTCTTGGGTCAATAAACTTGCCACAAATACTAACCTAAATAAACAATAAAGGTAATCATTATTAGTTTTTTGCAACTACCCCCAAAAGAAGATTTAGGGGATGATATTTTTTTTGAAGAATCTGATTTCTTGGGTGAATACACTTGAAACTTGGCATAAATACCAACCTAAATAAACAATAAAGGTTGTCATTATTAGTTTTTTGCAACTACCCCCAAAAGACGATTGAGGAGGTATTACAGTGTTTTTGAAAAATCTGGTTTCTTGGGTCAATAAACTTGGCACAAATACTAACCTAAATGAATAATAAAGGTTGCTGTTATTATTTTTTGAAACTACCCCCAAAAGACGATTTAGGGTATGTTAATTTTTTTGACGAATCTGATTACTTGGGTGAATAAACATGAAACTTGACATAAATACCATCCTAAATAAACAATAAAGGTTGTCATTATTAGTTTTATGCAACTACCCCCAAAAGAAGATTTAGTGGATGTTAGTTTTTTTGAAGAATCTGATTTCTTGGGTGAATAAACTTGAAACTTGGCATAAATACCATCCTAAATAAACAATAAAGGTTGTCATAATTAGTTTTTTGCAACTACCCCCAAAAGACGATTTAGGAGGTATTACAGTTTATTTGAAAAATCTGGTTTCTTGGGTCAATAAACTTGCCACTAAAATACTAACCTAAATGAATAATAAAGGTTGCTCTTATTTTTTTTTGAAGAATTTGATTTCTTGGGTGAATAAACAATAAATTTGACATAAATACAATCCTAAATGAATAATAAAGGTTTTCAATAATTCGTTTTTCGAAACTACCCTTAAAATACGACTTCGGGGTGGTAAAGATTTTTGATGACTTTTACTGCACATAGCTTCTTTTTATGACGTTGGGGAGCACTTAGGAGGGGTTTTTGGAAATTCAACTTTTTAAAGGGTTAAAAGGGAGACATTTATTTGTATAAAAATCTTATTCCTTTGGCAAAATAATAAAGGATGGCATCATTAGTTTTTCGGATTTAACCACAGAAGACGATTTAGGGGTGTCAAAGTTTCTTTGAAGAATCAAATGGCACTAGGATGGGGACCTCTACATCGATTTGGAACTACCGAACTGGACCGTTTGTCTCAGGTTTAATAGCAGCTTGTTTTTGGTTGCCATCACACGAACGAAGTCGCGGACGGAGTTGATATTATAAATGTGAAAGTGACTCTGTCTGTCTCTCTGTCCACCTTTTCACGCTTAAACCGTTGAACCGATTTAGATGCAATTTGGTTCGGAGATATTTTGAGACGCTGGGCAGGACATAGCATAGTTTTATCCCGGAAATCTTACTTAAGAGGGTGGAAAGAGAGGTAGAAGTTTGTATGGAAAACCCACAATATTATGCTGCGATATACAAAATAAGCTATTCGAATTACTAATGCTTCGCAGACGAAGTCGCGGGCAACAGCTAGTACTAATATAAATGATGATATTTGAAGGCAAGCGAGACTTTTTGTTTTCTTTGTTTAGGAGAAAAACTCCGAGCGAGAACTTTTACGAAGTTTCCATCTGGGGATATTTATTTAATAACCCTGCTTCCATTTTGCCGAAAATGTTGAAATGAATGGCTACTCAAATAAATTGAAATAACCTATTCATACTCGGAGTAGTTTTAACATTATGCGTGATAAATTCAGACCGGTGAATAATAAAGTAAAAAACTTCTCAAACCTCGAAACCGAAATTGTTGCAAACATACTTGACGTCACATAAGTAGAGACAGATTTCGTTGCAAAGTTTGTACTTCGTAAAGATACAATGACAAAATATTTAGGCGGGGAGGCTGAGTGCGGGCGGTCGGGCATCATTGAATGTTTCCTGCTTTCACAACTTCACCAGCCGATCTTCCTCCGAACAAGTCTTGTTTTCATTGGTTTGTTGTACTTCACCGCGGCTGACGTGCTTTCCAAACTTCCCCGGTGCCCGACTCGAGTGAATACACGATACATTGTACAATTTGTAACTTGTGCTCGCCACTTTTGTACTCGTGTTACTTATGGCTGAACTCGGAGCAAGATTACTGTTCTCTTTCAATCTGAGATTTTAATTTTAATCTGAATTCATCCTGTCCTATTGTTAATATTAAACCGTTCTACAAAATTTCTAGGGTCTACCCTAGAAATTTTGTAGAGCATGAAGCTGAATTGGATACAAACTTAGGTTAAAGTTATTAATATTAACTAGGTGTAATAGCCCATGTATCTTCCATTAATTGACATTTAGGACACCTAAGCAAGTTATTTCATACGTATTGCTATGTTGGAAAACTTGACTAACCATAAATTAATAATTTATCTACAATTAGTCCATTAACAAGGCAACTGGCTCGGAATCTATTGTCCGAAGGCTGGAAGCGATCAATGTGAGGTTTGCTTGGGGGGCTGTGAAGTTAGATAATTAATTACGGAACCATAAAGCCTGGCGTGGGTCGTTATAGTGCCCAAGAGCGTCGTAGACAAACTCTGGTCGTACAATACCCTATTGAATCTAGGTAATACGTTTTTGAATTACTAGCAGATTAGCGGTCGCGCAGTAGAGGGGACGTGTGCAGGAAATTTGAAGAGCGTCGGCAACACAAGTTGGATTACCGACTGATTGATTTACAGGATGCTAGTGCCTCATTCAATAGACGGCGGGAGGTGGATTTGGCTAAGAGGATCAGGAACCGTATTTTGCGAGTAAACACGACATTTACGTGACGGCTTCGTGTTGTTTTAGTACATTATTCATTATAAGTTGTATTTATTTATTGTATTCTTTATTGTACACCACAAAAGTATATGTACAGGACAACCATTTTATGTTATTTTGTGTACAATTAAGAATTATTAGTGAGGGTACCTAATGCTGCAAATGTTTCTAAATGTGCTCCTGCTTAAGTGAAAACTACCTCAATTATTCTCTTAGGTAAAATAAAAGGCGACTTAGTAACTACCTACGTATTTACTAAAGGGCGGAGAATTGCTTAAAATGTTCATGTAATCACCTACATGTACTTAGGTACTAATGACAGTATATAGTAATTAGCACAACTCGTACGCTGCGCACAGAACATTTCTCTTTTCTTGTCATTTCTTCTTCCATGAGTAGTCATGATTCAATTTTCGTTTGTGTTGAAATGTGAGAAAGGCGAGTTTTTCACAAATACGATTAAGCAAAATAGAACTTGCAAAACATATTTTCTGAATTTTTCATTTCAAAATCTTCTTAAGAAAATTATCGAGAGTCAATTCATCAATCATCGAAGCGCGATAATGCAGCGAATGTTTTAATTTAATTCAGGTGGGCGTCTAATAAGTGAAAATTAAAGAGTGATTGATCAATCTTAGCGGATCTGCAGTCAAGTGCCGGTAACTGAGCGACTGAGCGCCGAGAAGTGTCAATAATGTGGAAAAACCGTTCGTGAGGAGTACCTACTGTCGGGAACAGATGGTTACAGTTTTTTGTTTTACTTGGATACCTATTGTTGTGAATTGTAAACTTAGTTTTTTGTGTTTTGAATTTTAGTTTTTACATCTAGCTGGGCCCTCGGCTTCGGTCTCGTCAACTGCCTAGTTGCCTACTCTACCCTATATACTCTATTTTCTTCCAACTACGTAGTAATGTTATCATTAATCACTACAAAACTGATCACAAAGTACGTATTTATTGCTTAGAACCAAAACAGTGCAGAAAAGTTATATGAAATCTCATTGTTGCACTGTTTTACTTTAATGCACTGTTTTGTATATTTTATCTATACCAATATTATAAAGCCGAAGAGTAGGTACTGTAGTTAGGGTAGGTAGAGTAGGTAGAGACGGTAGAGTAAGTAGAGTAGGTAGAGAAGGTAAAGTAAGTAGAGAAGATAAAGTAGGTAGAGTAAGTAGAGTAGGTAGAGAAGGTAGAGTAAGTAGAGAAGGTAGAGTAAGTAGATTAGGTAGAGTAGGTAGAGTAGGTAGAGAAGGTAGAGTAAGAAGAGAAGGTAGAGAAGGTAGAGAAGGTAGAGAAGGTAGAGAAGGTAGAGAAGGTAGAGAAGGTAGAGTATAGAGTTGGTAGAGAAGGTAGAGTATAGAGTAGGTAGAGAAGGTAGAGTAGGTAGGGTAGGTAGAGTAGGTAGAGAAGGTAGAGTAGGTAGAGAAGGTAAAGTAAGTAGAGAAGATAAAGTAGGTAGAGTAAGTAGAGTAGGTAGAGAAGGTAGAGTAAGTAGAGAAGGTAGAGTAAGTAGATTAGGTAGAGTAGGTAGAGTAGGTAGAGAAGGTAGAATAAGAAGAGAAGGTAGAGTATAGAGTAGGTAGAGAAGGTATAGTAAGTAGAGTAGGTAAAGAGGGTAGAGTAGGTAGATTAGGTAGAGTAGGTAGAGTTGGTAGAGCAGGTAGAGTAAGAAGAGTAGGTAGAGAAGGTGGAGTAAGTAGAGTAGGTAGAATAGGTAGAGAAGGTAGTGTAAGTAGAGTTGGTAGAGTAGGAAGAGTATGTAGAGAAGGTAGAGTAGGTAGAGAACGTAGAGAAAGTAGACTAGGTTGAGAAGATAGAGTAAGAAGAGTAGGTAGAGAAGGTAGAGTAGGTAGTGTAAGTAGAGTTGGTAGAGTTGGTAGAGTAGGAAGAGTATGTAGAGAAGGTAGAGTAGGTAGAGAACGTAGAGTAAGTAGAGTAGGTTGAGAAGGTAGAGTAAGAAGAGTAGGTAGAGAAGGTAGAGTAGGTAGAGAAGGTAGAGTAGGTAGAGAAGGTAAAGTAAGTAGAGAAGATAAAGTAAGTAAAGTAGGTAGAGTAAGTAGAGTAGGTAGAGAAGGTAGAGTAAGTAGATTAGGTAGAGTAGGTAGAGAAGGTGGAGTAAGTAGAGTAGGTAGGGTAGGGAGGGTAGGCATGTTAGACTAGGCAGGGTAGGCAGGATAAGCTAGCCAGGGTAGCCAGGGTAGGCAGAGTAGGTAAGGAAGGCAGGGTAGGTAGGTAGTGGTAGGTAGATTGGTAGCCAGTTGACGGGAGCGAAGCCGCGGGGGTCAGCTAGTTTAGATATAAATCTACCACAGAGGTTTAATGTGTCCCATTAAGTTTAATACAAAATATATGCAGTAGATCAAAAAAGGTACTGGCGTGGTACGAGTACTGGCTGAGAAAAAAAATCTGCGTATAAAACCAATTAGGTGAAAAAAATGCCCCGCATTTTGTACCATTGTAAAACTTTGATAGGTAGGTACTTCATATTTAGCAAGAAAAGTATAAAAAATGGAAATAGATAAGAGGTAGATTGGTAGTTGAAAGAAAAGTAGATTACGCATCTCGCTAAAGTGAGTAATTAATGCACTCGTGTTAATTTAGTGCCCTCGCATGCGCTCGGGCACCAACATAACACTCATGCATTAACAGGTTGACTGCCACATCGGTCACCGGTGACCCTCAAACAATACATTTTCTATTGTGTCTATTGTCTGGCAGCCAAACTGTTAATAACTCACTTTGCGCTCGATGCAACAATCTACTATCTATATTTTAATCTATATTTTTTCTAGTGACATTATTCCGCGGAGAATCTTAACACCGCCATTCAGAAAATGACGTCAAATGCACAACGCCATCTATCGAATATGGAGTTCAACTGTCCAAGTATCGCAAATATCGCAATTGCAATTTACTTCTTGAACACTTTAAATTCATCCAACTTCTGATAAAGTGAACAGATTACAATGAAAAAAAAAACTAAGTATAAAAGTTATAATCTATATTTTGGTTTCGTAAATGTTACGTGATGCGTGCACACTAAACAGATAAATAGATAAAATTTCTAAAATGTAGGAAATGGGTTCTGTTAGTTACCCTGGCAATTTTTTGGAAATATTTACGACTATTCTACAGATTTATTATATGTTGATAAGAAGACCTAAGAGTGTTGCAGGCTGATTTAATAGGTACTATATATTTTAGTTTATAAGTACATTACAGTGGCGAGTGAGCGATTGATCAATCATAGCGAATCTACAGTCAAGTGCCGGTGACTAGGTAAGCGCCGGGCAGTGTCAATAACGTGGAAATACCGTTCTAGAGAGGAGAACTAATAAGGTTACAGGAAACTTATAATTCTTTGTTATATTTGCCACAACTTTATATTCTGTTGGCTTTTTTAAAACGTTCTGGACTTAGGCTGTTAAATCATTAATATTTTTTGGGGTACTTGTACCAAAATAAAGATAAGGTACCCATACCAAAATCCATAAAAATAACAATTAGGCAATTAAGCACAAAAAAATCTGGTAATATATTCTTTTTCATCAGCTATCTTTATTTTTGTTATTGATTTAATATGCTGTCCTATGCATGTTCGACTCAAATTCAAACATAGCGCCTATAGAAAACTCAAATGCAAATAAACCGTACATACAGAGTGTTTTTCATCATTTTCACTTATAAATAAAAAACTTTAAAGTAATCAACGTTCAAACAAAAGCACCGTAAACTTCATCTTGTTTATGAAGAGAAGCTGTTATTAAATTTTCAAACTCCACGTTTTACTTATACCTATCTAAGTTAAAGTTAATTATGAAAAATGAACATTAAGGACGTTCGAAGAAAATTTTGCTATATTTAGTCAGTGAACATATAAATACAGAAATTAAAAGGTGGCAAGAGGAAACGGGCCCGAGGCAAATGGCAACGTGTTCTATCTACATCGTAACGAAATTAACTGTATACTACCATCTAACCTCTGTAACCCCCCCCCCTCCCTCCCCCCGCCTCTGGTACTTAATGCTGTAACCGATTTTCATAACAATGTAAACTCTATTTATTTCAACCAGGCATGCTCAAGCATCTCTGTTTATTTTTAAGATGTTTACTAAAACCTAACCTTTATTTACTAACGCTAAGGGCCGATTTCACCAATTAAACTAATCGCGATTAGTTCAACTAAACTCAGTTTATGCAAATACAGCGATCTGATTGGTTGAGACTACAGACATGAATCTAATAAGATAACGCAAGTCCCTCCATCTGTATTAAAACCAAGCGTGCCACTTTTTCACACATAATTTAAAAACAATTTTACTTACCAATGAATGAAAACATTTCCAATGCCTCGGTCTTTTTCTATACAGTCTTTACAGCTCAATATGGCATAATTAGGCATTTTTCTAGATTTGGGTGGATTTCCGGTGCCGATAATGCTAAATGAAAAGCTTAAAGTACGATAATTGATCGTAATTTACTTTTTTTTGACACGTGAAGTACATACAATCGCGTCATCTAGTTAGATTTATATATGTGGTTGAGACCGCTGAGACTAGACTACCAATCAAAACGCTTTATTTGCATAAACTGAGTTTAGTTGAACTAATCGCGATTAGTTTCATTGGTGAAATTGGCCTTAAAGCTGCTTTTCATTATATTTGAGACCAATTTAAATTCCTCCCTTTTTATTAGTCTACCTTACAGTTCAATCGTTTCCAATTAACTCGTCTTCAAAATCCCTAATAGACATTCCATTAGCAATTACAAGTATTTGCAATTAAATCAAAAAATCTTTGCAATACTTTCAAATGAACCATTCTCCGAAGCTCGTTGAAGCTCTTCGCTTGTCTACATCTCTCTTCATAAATAACGTTCATTTAATTAATGTTCCATTGTTTTGTTTAAATAATTAGCACCTATTTATCCTACTTCTATAATAAACGTGAAAGTTTGTGAGGGTGGATGGATGGATGTTTGTTCCTCTTTCACGCAGAAACTACTGAAGGGATCTTGATGAAACTTTACAGTAATATAGATTGTATATCAGAATAATAGATATGCTATAATTTATAAAGATATTAGCTTCTGCCAGCGGATTCACCCGCGTGAAAGTCGAAAAAGATCCCAAAGGAACATATGTCCGTGATAAAAAATATCCTATGTGATATTCCAGGCTATAATCTATATCTGTGCCAAATATCATTCAGATCTGTTCAGCCGTTTGAACGTGAAGAAGTAACAAACATACTCGTACAAACACATACACACTCACAAACTTTCGCCTTTATACTATTAGTGTGTATAATAATAATAATATAATAATAATACGCAGGCGGAGCCGCGGGCAGCAGCTAGTACTTTACAATACCTCGAACGTGCCTTTGTTTGTTCTATGAAGACTGATAACAAGACAAATGCTACCTTATCCATGTGTCTCTACTTTTGCCAGTCTATAAAGCTATGTAATAATATTTATTAACGCTTCACATGACGTATGTCCTATTATTTTTTTTCGCAAAATCAGCTGAAACTTTAATGAAAAAGTAAAATTTTAAAATCCCCGACATATTTTTATTTTATGATACATAACAACAACACGTTATTATGACATGATATCTTGCGAAAACAGCCCGATTCAAACAGTACCATAACTTTTGAACTGCTTAACCGATTTACATCAAACATACTAAGCACACTCTTGATAAAGTCACCTCTCAAACAAACAAAAAACTAAATTAAAATCATTTCATCCGTTTAGGAGCTATGATGCTACAGACAGGTACACATATACACAACGACACAGTTACAGACGTCAAACTTATAACACCCCTCTTTTTCTGTCGTTAGTTAAAAAGCTTTAATTGAACGAGTTCTAAGTACCTGTACCTATATGATTATTGCAGGCTAAAATGTCTAAAAAGGTATTAATTTTTAATCAAGTGGAGTGGAGAGTGGGAGAGTGCAGCTAGTGGTATTCTAGCTCGGAGGAGTTGACAGGACCGTGGGGAAATCAGCGCCATAGCGTCATGCGAACCAAGCCTAATTCAACTTCGTACCTACGCTACGTCTAAACGATCCCGACGTCTCCTCATTTTAATTGCTTTAAATACGCAATGCGTTGCCAACTGTGTATGGGTCGTTAAGCGCGTACGTCAACGAGCCATCCAGCATTCCTGGCGATATTATTAATGGTTCACTTAGTATTGCTACACACTTGGAAGGGTGACATTGTAGAGCTTGATATAAATATTATTATTAAATCAAAATAAATAAATTAAATATTAAATTCTTCCTAGCACGGTGGGCTGCGCTGGGGTGGCTGCTGTAGGTGCTGAAAACCTCAAACGGCGCAAATAACATGCACACCTATTATTTCGGGATATCACCAAGCGGTTGGTCAACTCTTCACGAGATTAGAAGGCTGGCCTTTTTTTTTGGCCAAAGAATCAGCATTGCCATCTAACGTGGCAATGCTGCCAGCCTTCTGACTCCTTTTGACGCCCTGTAATTGTACATTTTTATTCTTTTTTTGGTTCTAATATTAGTTTGTAAATAAATAGAAACATATTAAAAAAAGCTGTACAATCAGTACAAATTTAAGTATAAACTTAAATAATATTACTCTCCACTCCACTTGATTACAAATTAATGTGTTTTTAGACATTTTATCCTGCAATAATCATATAGGTACAGGTACGTAGAACTCGTTTAATTAAAGCTTTTTATTAACCTCCGACAGAAAAAGAGGCGTGTTATAAGTTTGACATGTGTACCTGTGTATTTGTGTAACTGTTTGTGGCATCATAGCTCCTAAACGGATTAACCGATTTTGGTTTCTTTTTTTTCTGTTTGAGAGGTGACTTTATTAAGAGTGTGCTTGGCTATGTTTTATGAAAATCGCTTCAGCCGTCTAAAGTTATGGGCGTTTTACTATTAGAATCGGGCTGATTTCGCAAGATATCATGTCTTATTTACGTTTTCAATAAATTATTTAAGTTTATACTTAAATTTATTATAATAACAAACGGGAACGGGAACTACGCGGGTGAAACCGCGAGACGTCCGCTAGTATTAGATAAAATAAATATTGTATTGTTAATTTTATAACTCAAAATTCTAATTGATGTGTATAAATTATTTCGATACGCGTAAGCTTATTCTAAAACACATTGTACAGAATATTACAGAACGTATCGATCTACCTACACATATGACGTTCTATTTGTATTGACTTACCATCAAACACACTGTTTCCTTTCTAAGTATTGAGTTGCCAAGTAACAGGCAACAAATATACTTCACATAATTATGTAATCAATTGATAGCTGTATCACAGAACACGGAATATCGTATTGGCAGCAACTAGAAACACCATTGCTAATATTTTACAGTCTATTGAATCAATCAGGCTGCAATTGACGATTGTCATAGACAGAATTGTCAGAAGCCGTCAATTTTCTATGAGTAAATGACACTATTTGACACGCTTCAAACAATATGTCAAGCCTTTGCCCAACTATTTTGGAGTCGGCTTCTATTATAAAGTACTTTTAGAACTCAGTACCAGGGTAACATAATGCGCATAACATTCATGACTACGGGATTACGCTGACAACAAGATTCGATTGTCATAGACGGAATTGTCATAAACCGTCAATTTTCTATGAGTAAATGACACTATTTGACACGCTCAAACAATATGTCAAGCCTTTTCCCTACTAAGTTGGAGTCGGCTTCCAGTCTACAGTACTTTGACAACTCAGTACCAGGGTAACATAATAACCCATAACATTCATGACCACGTGATTATGCTGAGCAAAAGATTCAACTGTTATTGATATAGTTAGAATTGTCACAGGCCGTCAATTTCTATGACTGTGGTAAACACTGACACGCTTCTACTTACCAGACGTAGATCTAACCTCCACAACCCAGTGACTGGGTAACGCAATACCCATATATATATTTTTTTGGTTGGGATATCAGCCAATGACTTCTCCCGCTCTGGGTGAAGCGGCAGGGCGTTCTAACTTTTACTAAATAAAACCCACCTGTGTGTCTTCAGTTGCTTGAGCCATGGCTATGGTAACTCTTTTTCAATATTATCTGCAACCCAGATAGGTATCGGCCCTAGCGGACCCCGTCAGTTTTTGCTAAAATCTCTTTGAGGCACGCGTGGAACACAACGCGCCGTCGACTCAGGTCTATGGTCCTTATCGGACGGCAAACTAAACGCGATACCCCTGGGCAAGACTTTTGTCAGATTTCAGGCTTCTGACTCTCCGAAATGACTGTCAAAAATCTACATATTACTGCCGGGACCAACAACTTAACGTGCTTTCCGAGACACGGAGGAGGATGTTATGCATGATTCCCATCTACGGACTGACCCGTGCGGCTGTTAGCAGGAGCAGGAGCAGGAGCTCCTGTCACACTTGGCTTGTATACAAAGTTTTGACAATTCCGTCCCTATGAGCGACCGCCATCGCGACCCATGTGCTCTGTGGCACATAGGCAACGCCGAAAGTCGGTCACGGCATTTGGTTCGTAAACTATCGTGACAGCTTATTGGTTAATAATATATTGTTCTGTAGGTAATTAACAGACAAGGTTGTTGATATTTTATTGGTAGGTACAATTGTGGGACGATAATTATACATTGTATATGTTTGTTGTTTTGTTCTAGTTTGTTGTTTCGTGTACTTTCATTATTAACGTGGTCAATTAATTTTAGTTTGTGAGTAATTTTATTTATTTTTAATTTTGCATGAGTGGTCTCACCGCAGGGGAAAAGTCCCTTTCTTTTCTTTTCGCCCGATTTTCGACAAGTGTAGACCAGTCCTGTCTGTAGGTGTCAAGTTCGTCCCGCCATCTTAGCCTGAGTCCGCGATGTCGCTGCACTGTCTGAAATCCAATTAATACAAAAATATTAATATTTTTTTTTTTTTAAATTAGCTATTTTCGTATTCTTCTCAGCAAACCCTTTCATTTGATACCCATATCATGGCAGTGCACAAAAAATAAACAGTCCGCAATCTTGTGCCTTCCGCCATACGATTTAGAATGATGTCACTCAGCTAACCATACATTGTCACCCAAACTAAACGTGTATGAAAAATTTCATCTGAATCGGTTGAGGATAAATGCTTTAAAATTCAGTTGCAAGTGACCCGAACACACTCACATACATACATACATTGCAAGTTCAAATAAAAGCTTATAAAAATCTTGATTACTTTCAGAGAAAACAGCCTTTACTTTTTTATATTTAAGTGCATGACATTTGCACAATAATTCATTCATATCACTTTGATAAGATTTTTGAAAATTCATCTCCTAAAATGGCTAAATACTTGTGGAATTAAATTTCACAATCAAGCACATAGCTTTTAACCAATTTTTGTTTTATTTCCACATTTTCGAATACCCCATGGCCAGAAGTTTAAAAAATACACACGCATGAAGATTTTCAGCCTCACAATTACTTTTAAGTCTCGGCTTGTGTGTTGGAAATACCATCATTTATCATCAGCTAAACTACATTATTATTACTTTTTAATAGAAGTGCCTACTACTGCCTATTTCTTGAAACAAAATAAAAAAAACCGGCCAAGTGCGAGTCGGACTCGCGCACGAAGGGTTCCGTACCATTTTCGTTAAAAACGGCAAAAAAATGACGTTTGTTGTATTGACGCCCCCCTTAAAATTTCATTTTATTTTGTTTTTAGTATTTGTTGTTGTAGCGGCAACTGATATACATCACCTGTGAAAATTTCAACTGTCTAGCTATCACGGTTCATGAGATACAGCCTGGTGACAGACAGACAGACAGACAGACAGACAGACAGACGGACCGCGGAGTCTCAGTAATAGGGTTCCGTTTTTACCCTTTGGGTACGGAACCCTAATTACAGAAGCTTGTTTTATTTTAGAATTCCCTGAAACTGATTTAAGAGACATCACGTGAACCTTGCTTGGAAAAGCTAGTTGAGGGAGGATTGCAGTACTTATGCAAGCTGAAAGATGTAAATGATAATTATCACCAAATAACTCAGTACTACATTCAGAAAAAGGCGCTGTCATGATCCGCTGGTCAACAACATCGACCATGAAGACATAATTGATTGAATTATCTAACTTATATTATACTTAAATGCGAATGTTTGGATGGATGGATGTATTTTTGTTACTCAATCACTCCAGAACGGTTGATTGGACACAGAGGTAGATTATAGTCTGAAATAAGCACATAGGTTACTTTTTATCCCGTTATAATGTTCCTTTGGGATGATTAATCTTTTCACGCAGGCGACGCCGCTGGCAGAAGCAAGGCTAGTTACCTATACATATCTTAAAACATGATGCTTTAAAAATGAAACCCCACATAAAATTATTACCTTGCAGGCTAAAATGTCTAAAAACGCATTAATTTTTAATCAAGTGGAGTGGAGAGTGGGAGAGTGCAGCTAGTGGTATTCTAGCTCGGAGGAATTGACAGGGCCGTGGGGAAATCAGCGCCGTAGCGACATGCGAACCAAGCCTAATTCAACTTCGTACCTACGCTACGTCTAAACGATCCCGAAGTCACCTCATTTTAATTGGTTTAAATACGCAATGCGTTGCTAACTATGTATGGGTCGTTAGGCTCGTACGTAAACGAGATATTATTAACGGTACACTTAGTATTGTTACACACTTCGAAGGGTGACATTGTATAGTAAATATTAGTAAATATTATATCAAAATATATAAATTAAATAATAAATTCTTCCTAGCACGGTGGGCTACGCTGGGGCGGACTCCTTTTGACGCCCTGTAATTATACATTTTTTTTTTTTTTTTGTTTATGTTGGGATTGCTCTTGACTCTAGTCTAGGTCAGAGGTGACAGAGACAGAGTCTACGATGGAGTGAGCTTACCCAGAAGAAGCCTGTTCACTCTAACTTTCTCTTTAAATAAATAAAAAAATATTAAAAAAAGCTGTACAATCAGTACAAATTTAAGTATAAACTTAAATAATATTACTCTCCACTCCACTTGATTAAAAATAAATGTGTTTTTAGACAATTTAGCCAGCAATCATCAAATAGGTACAGGTACTTAGAACTCGTTTAATTAAAGCTTTTTATTAACCTCCGACAGAAAAAGAGGCGTGTTATAAGTTTGACATGTGTACCTGTGTATTTGTGTATCTGTTGGTGGCATCATAGCTCCTAAACGGATTTAGCGATTTTGGTTTCTGTTTTTTTTTGTTTGAGAGATGACTTTATTAAGAGTGTGCTTGGCTATGTTTGATGAAAATCGCTTCAGCCGTCTAAAGTTATGGGCGTTTTACTGTTAGAGTCGGGCTGTTTTCGCAAGATATCATGTCATAATTACGTGTTCAATAAATTATTTAAGTTTATACTTAATTTTTTTTTTTTTTTTATTCTGTATGTTTTATAAAAATATTTGAAAATGTATAAAATAAGAAATGCAATTAAATAAAGGAAATAATAATAACTTATATATAAATAAAGGAACAACGCGGGTGAAACCGCGAGACTTCCGCTAGTATTAGATAAAATAAATATTGTATTGTAACTTTAAACTCAAAATTCTAATTGATGTTTATAAAGTATTAAGATACGCGTAAGCTTATTCTAAAACACATTGTATAGAATATTACAGAACGTATCGATCTACCTACACATAATATGACGTTCTATTTGTATTGACTTACGAGGAAACACACTGTTTCCTTTCTAAGTATTGAGTTGTCAAGTAACAGGCAACAAATATACTTAAAATATTTTTTTTTTTTTTTGGTTTGCCTTCGCACGTTTTGTGCATTTAGCCAGTGTCAAGATTAGAAGTTCTAGTTTCTTTAGTTTTTAGTCCAATGTCCTAGTCATAGACTAATATATAATAGTTAGGCCCCAATAAAATGGCGATAACTTTATTGGAAGCCTCCACGGAGTTTTGTCGACAACATGAACAAACTCATGTTCTACCGCTGTGTTTCACTTTCCCACACTCGTGCACGTTCACTAATATTATTAGAACAAAACACCACCATTTTTACACTATTAATATTCAGTTAAACACAATTTTAGGAAAATAAAACAGAGAAGCAACATAGAAGCCATCACGTTCCCGCCAAAACTCTCTTAACATAATTATTTAATCAATTGATAGCTGTATCACAGAGCACGGAATATCGTACTGGCAGCAACAAGAAAGACCATTGCTAATATTCGACAGTCCATTTAATCAATCAGGCTGCAAGCGACGATTGTCATAGACAGAATTGTCAGAAGCCGTCAATTTTCTATGAGTAAATGACACTCATTGACATGCTTCAAACAATATGTCAAGCCTTTTCCCAACTATTTTGGAGTCGGCTTCCAGTAAAAAGTACTTTTAGAACTCAGTATCAGGGTAACACAATGCCCATAACATTCATGACCACGCGATTACGCTGAACACAAGATTCGACGGTCATAGGCATAATTGTCACAAGCCGTCAATTTTCTACGAGAAAATGACACTCATTGACACGCTTCAAACAATATGTCAAACCTTTTCCCTACTATGTTGGAGTCGGCTTCTAGTCTACAGTACTTTTACAACTCACTACCAGGGAAACAATGCCCATAACATTCATGTCCACGCGATTACGCTGAGCACAAGATTCGACTGTCATAGTCAGAATTGTCACAAAACGTTAATTTTTTTTGAGTAAATGACCCTCATTGGCACGTCAATCTGACCTCCAAGAGTCAGATTTTTGTCAGATTTCAGGCTTCTGACTCCCCGAAATGACTGTCAAAAATCTACAAATTACTGCCGGGACCAACAACGTATCGTGCTTTCCGAGGCACGGAGGAGGATGTTATGCATGATCCCCATCTACGGACTGACCAGTGCAGCTGTTAGCAGGAGCAGGAGCTCCTGTCACGCTTGGCTTGTATACAAAGTTTTGACAATACCGTCCCTATGAGCGGCCGCCAATGCGACCCTATGCTCTGTGGCACATAGGCACCGCCGAAAGTCGGTCACGGCATTTGGTTCGTAAACTATCGTGACAGCTTATGGGTAAATAATATATTGTTCTAGTAGGTAATTAACAGACAAGGTTGTTGATATTTTATTCAGGTACAATTGTGGGACGATAATTATACATTGAATTTGTTTGTTGTTTTTTTCTAGTTTTTTGTTTCGTGTAGATACTTGTACTTTCATTATAATGTGGTCAATTAATAAATAATAAAATAATTAATAATTAAATAAATAAAATTACTCACAAACTAAAGTTTGTGAGTAATTTTATTTATTTATAATTTTTAGCTTGGGTTGTCTCATCGCAGTGGAAAAGTCTCCCTTTCTTTCCTTTTCGCCCGGTTTTCGGCAAGTGTAGACCAGTTTTGTCTGTAGGTGTCAAGTTCGTCCCGCCATCTTAGCCTGAGTCCGCGATGTCGCTGCACTGTCTGAAATCTAATGAATACAAAAATATTAATTATTTATCTTCTTTAAACTAGCTGTTTTCGTATTCTTCTCAGCAAACCCTTTCATTTGATACCCATATCATGGCAGTGCTCAAAAAATAAACAGTCCGCAATCTTGTGCCGTACGCCATGTGCTTTAGAATGATGTCACTTAGCTAACCATGCATTGTCACCCAAACTAAACGTGTATGCAAAATTTCATCTGAATCGGTTGAGGATAAATGCTTTAAAATTCAGTTGCAAGTTTTGACCCGAACACACTTACATACATACATACATTGCAAGTTCAAATAAAAGCTTACAAAAATCTTGATTACTTTCAGAGAAAACAGCCTAAACTTTACTTATTTAAATGCAAGACATTTGCACAATCATTCATATACAGATGATGAACACTACGGAAAGATTTTTGAATATTCATCTCCTAAAATGGCTAAATACCTAAGGAATTAAATTTCACAATCAGGCACATAGCTTGTAACCTAAAATTTTCTACCTCCACATTTTCGAATACCCCATGGCCAGAAGTTTAAGAATACACACGCATGAAGATTTTCAGTCTCACATTTACTTTTGTGTAGGAAATATCATCATTTATCAACAGCTAAACAACATTATTATGTGCATCTTAATAGAAGTTGCATTTCTTCAAACAAAATAAAACTTACAGAAGCTTGTTTTATTTTAGAATTCCCTGAAACTGATTTAAGAGACATCACGTGAACCTTGCTTGGAAAAGCTAGTTGAGGGAGGATTGCAGTACTTATGCAAACTGAAAGATGTAAATGATAATTCCGACGCAATATTTTATTGAACTATATTCAGAAAAAAGCCCTGTCGTGATCCGCTGATCAACAACATCGACCATGAAGACATAATTGATTGAATTATCTAACTTATATTATAAATGCGAATGTTTGGAAGGATGGATGTATGTATGCATCTGCCTGACATCTTCCTCACCCTATTTCTTTTATATAATAAACAAAATGTAGGTAGCATATGTAATTATTGTTTGATTTATTTCTCGTCTTTACTAACTTAATTTAAGTACTACTAATACTATTTTAAAGGTTAAGCATAAGTATGTTCTTATACTGTATGTATGTCGTTTTGTGACTAATACACAGTTTTTCTTTCTCCTTTCTTATGTTTGTGACTCAATCACGTCAGAACGGTTGATCGGATCTGGATGAAATTTGCGGATTGACACAGAGATAGATTATAGTCTGGAATAAGCACATAGGTTACTTTTTATCCCGGTATAATGTTCCTTTGGGATGATTACACTTTTCACGCAGGCGACGCCGCTGGTAAAAGCATCATCTTTTAAGCTAGGTAACTAGGTAGTTACCTAGCTGAAAAGACGATGCTTTCAAAAGAAAACCCTACATAAAATTATTACCTTTTGCATGTACAAAAGATGTCAACGCCAAGAACAACAAACAGTAATCGACCAACTCATTTTCCCTTGCGGCCTTTCTTTGTGCCACAAAACTTCTCTCAGCAAACTCGCAATAAACAAACAGGATATGAAAAGTAGCCTCATTTCGCTATAAAATGCATGCAAGAACCAGTAATTTCAGCTGCGGGAAGAAGCAAAAAGGATCACGGAACTGGGCGACCCCACACTTAATTAAAAACTTCACAACAGGTTGCTTCCCGCTGTGTTCTAGGAAAAACGAACACTATTGCATCCCTCCTTGTACATATAACTGTATATCAATCTACACAGGTACTTGCTACCTATTGTGTCAAACCTCACACAATCAGTTTGATCAGTTATTACAAATATTTAGACAAAGAGACGTATAACTAAAACATCCGGAATGGAGTCCCTAGTTTAGTCGAGTTTACAGCGAAAACCTTTGTGTTGGTAAACTAATGGGAATTGTGGTTGCGAATCTAATGCTTGACGCTGTAATACCTATTCGAAATGATTGTGCTTCACAGAATTTTCGCAATTATAAATCTATATAATATAAAAAATAAATTTCTGTTGGTTAGTCTCGCTAAAACTCAAAAACGGCTGGACCTATTTGAATAATTATTTTTTGTTATATTCGCCAGAATACAGTGAAGGTTTAAAAACTACAGGGTAAAAAAATAGGGTAACTAGGTCAGGTAGGTTGGTAGGGTATGGTAAACTAGATTAGATAGGTAGGTAAGGTAGGGTAGGTAGGTAGGGTAGGGTAGGTAGGTAGGGTAGGGTAGGTAGGTAGGGTAGGGTAGGTAGAGTAGGTAGGGTAGGTAGAGTAGGTAGGGTAGGTAGGGTAGGGTAGGGTAGATAGGATAAAAGAACAATGAATTAAAAAAAAAAATGTTTGGTGTTGTTACTTTTATAGCAAAACAACGTTTGCCGGGTCAGTTAGTATATATTACATATATTTATAATTGCGGAAATTATATTGGAGTCCGAAGACTATAAACGAGTCATTAATGTATGATAAATTGAAGCTTTTTAAAGAGAAAAACCAATATGTCTGAAAAATAACCTACACTTATGTTGGAAATAAAGCGTAGGCGGCGTAGACGCTCGCGTAGCGCCTTCGTAGCGGCGTAGCACCCCAATGTCTACGGAAGTGATTGCTACCACCAACGTTTGCTACTCAAATATGTATGTACATATCGTACTCCAAAAGACAAACCATGCTACAAATATGAGCGTAAACATATGAAATTAAAATAACGGGAACCATACAGTTGAATTTATTAAGCTTGTAAGGAACAACAAAGCGAATCCGGTATGTTATTGCGGCCCGTTTCGATGCAAAATGCCGCTTGCTTGAAATATGCGACACCAAATGAAATCATAAATTCCGGTAAATACGAGAGGAACGCGAAAGGTGCATCACAATGTTGTCCTGCCTCCTTGTAATATGCGTGTTCTTGTATTGCTTTTTTTATTAAATCTGCAACATAAATTTGTACGATTACATTAAACATAAAAGTGAATAAAAAACTATTTGGGCTTCTTGCAAATCCCTTACTTCTTACTATAGTGATATTTACAAAAGATAAAACACATACACAGTTTTTAATACATTTTTGTAACGTAAGGGGCAAAATATTTCCCGAAAAAAAGAACGGCTCGTAAATGGCCTTTGAAAAGAATAGGCAAGGAAGTTAGCAACATTAATTAAATCAGTAAAATATTAAGAGAGTTATAAAGCTCTTAAAGTTTCAGTGAAGAACATGCCCTTTTTAGGGTTCCGTAGCCAAATGGCAAAAAACGGAACCCTTATAGATTCGTCATGTCTGTCTGTCTGTCTGTCTGTCTGTCTGTCTGTCTGTCTGTCTGTCTGTCTGTCTGTCTGTCTGTCTGTCTGTCCGTCCGTATGTCACAGCCACTTTATTCCGAAACTATAAGACCTATGCTGTTGAAACTTTGTAAGTAGATGTATTCTGTGAACCGCATTAAGATTTTCACACAAAAATAAAAATAAAACAATAAATTTTGGGGGTTCCCACACTTGAAACTAAAACTAAAAATATTTTATTTTCATCAGACCCATACGTGTGGGGTATCTATGGATAGGTCTTTAAAAATGATATTGAGGTTTCTAATATCATTTTTTTCTAAACTGAATAGTTTGCGCGAGAGACTCTGCCAAAGTGGTAAAATGTGTGTCCCCCCCCTGTAACTACTAAAATAAGAGAATGATAAAACTAAAAAAAATATATGATGTACATTACTTTGTAAACTACCAGCGAAAATTGGTTTGAACGAGATCTAGTAAGTAGTTTTTTTTAATACGTCTTAAATCGTAAACCGCAATTTACCAAGTACGGAACCCTTCGTGCGCTAGTCCGACTCGCACTTGGCCGGTTTTTTACGAGATGGAGTGGGATTGATAATGACCAGACCTTTGAACAATATTAAATGTGGCTTAATTAATGTTTTATCATGATAAGAGTTATGAAATATTACGTAATATTAAACATAAACTTTGTAAATCTATGATGCTTAGGTAGGATTATTTTATTCCTTCTTAAATGTCATAATATGCCGCCTGAATTGTCTGAAGGGTTAGCCATATGTGTTGAAAATACCCACAGTTTTCAGTTTGGCAAATTGTGTTTAAAGGTGGAAACATACTTCCATAACGCAACGCCACGCTAGGCCATCCAACGCATTGCAGTACTAATCAATCCCATATATTTAAAATTTTCAGAAAAACATAGACAACACGCCATGTGTTCAAACGCACTCCCACACGGTAACATCCAGTCGGTCTGGATCAGCGTGTAGCCGGGAAAGCTTCGCCCGCAGTGTGTTTCTAGTTAACACCCGACGCCTCGCGTCAGTCAGTCGAGAACATTCCTGGTATAAAAATCTTTTTTGTTAGTTTTTATTTAAGATGTCGGATAAACAATTAACAGAATTAGTAAAATGGTACTCAGTATTATATGATAATATGAGTTCAAGCCATTACCGTGATCATAGTATTATGAATAATAATAGAAACGAAGCTATGATACTAGCGAAGCGTATTGTAGCATCACGTGGCGTGTTGTATATGTACACGATTCGCATCGGGTGTCGACACGTCTCGTCACGTCGCATTTTATTAGTATGTTTCCACCGTAAGTCTTAAGTGATAGCGGATATATTGTCATTATCCAGGCCCTAATCAAGACTCTAGGCAGCTGATGGAAAACCCCAATTAAAACCAGGAACCTTTGCAGTTGCGGTGACCACTGCACTAGCGAAACAGATAACATCTAGAAAGTCTTAATAAAGTCACTTCCCAACTTCCGAAAATATATTACATACTACCAAAATCAAAATCGTGTTCCATTCCAACCATTTTCATGTTCCTGAGATTATAATGTTCAATATCGCTTGCTGTCAATCCTTTGAAGCTTACGTAGCGAAATGGATGTGGTTACAGTGACGGACATAATTGTCCCGTGGAGTAGAGATATGCGATGGCAGACCGCGATGTAGTGGTTGCAAGCGAGGCGGAGCTCCGACTTGCCTAGGAACTCTGGAACTCAAATTATGTTTTAATGAAATGTTACCTGTATTTTGGATACTTCTTCAGGGTTGATTACTGATTTTATGATAGCTCCTTGTTTTATTTTGCTGCCCCTGCCGTTTTGCTTTTCGACTGAATTTTGACATGTTTTCTACCAAAAATGTAGGTAGATAGTTTGAAGATTCCCATCTAAAACACTAGGAAGTGGTTTTGACATTCAATAAATGCTGATTCTTAGCCTAATTTCAATAAATTACTTTTGATTTTGATTAGATGATTATGTAGCGAAATGGATGTGGTCACAATGATGAACATAATTGTTCCGAGGAGCAGTGTTACGCGATGGCAGACCGCGATGTAGTGGTCGGATGCGAGGCGGACCTGCGACTAGTCTTGGAACTCTGGAACTCAAATTATGCTTTTTTTAAATGTTACCTTTATTTTGGGTAAGTGTGTTGGATTGGAAGTGATATAAAATAATAATTATTAGTTTTTCGCTGATTTTTATAATAAATACTTGAATTGTTTTTAAGAATTATTAATGCAAATTTTATAAGATACTTCTTTCATCTAGATTTTCAACTAGGTTATGTCGTGACTTCCTCCAATAATGTGGGTAGGTCGTTTGAAGCTTGCGAGTTGCGTAGTGAAATGGATGTGGTTACAGTGACTGGCATAATTGTTTCGTGGAGCAGTGATATGTGATGGTAGACCGCGATGTAGTGGTCGCAAGTGAGGCGGGCCAGCGAGTCCAGTGACTGGCGTGCCAGACTAAGTCTTGGAACTCAAATTATGTTATAATTTAATTTTACCTGTATTTTAAGTATGTTGGTTAATAAATCAGCGTTCAACTTACTAATAAATACTCCTGTAGTTGAACGCTGATTTTTAGTTTACCCTTTTTTAGGGTTCCGTACTCAAAGGGTAAAAACGGGACCCTATTACTAAGACTCCGCGGTCCGTCTGTCTGTCCGTCTGTCTGTCTGTCACCAGGCTTTATCTCATGAACCGTGATAGCTAGACAGTTGAAATGTTCACAGATGATGTAATTCTGTTGCCGCTATAACAATAAATACTAAAAACAGAATAAAATAAATATTTAAGTGGGGCTCCCATACAACAAATGTGTTTTTTTTTTGCAGTTTTTTGCGAAAATGGTACGGAACCCTTCGTGCGGGAGTCTGACTAGCACTTGTTTTATTTTAACAACACGTAGCATCACGCCCGCGGGTAATCCTCGAAGGTTTAGGCAGAGATCCATCATAGTACAGGGCAGTTTCTTAAAGGTCCCTCGAAACGCGGCCATACGGTCTTAATTCCTAACCTATTAAACATTCAGACTTAGGACCAAATACGGATTAATCTTTATTTTATGTGTGTAATTGGAAAATTGAACATCTAAAATTATTTATAAAAAACTGTACAAAAAAAAAACTTATGTTGGAAACGGGCGCAAAATCGCTGCTCATCACGAAGCTTAAGCGGATAACACTTTTTGAAGACCTTCCCTACACAAACATTTCGCCAGCTAAGTTTGAGCCGGCACAAATCTAGACTCCGGGCTGCTATTGAGAAACACCAGATGGAAAAACTCAATAACACTTTACCCGAACCGGGAGTCGAAGGACGTCATGCAGTCAGTCAGGCAGTAGTGCTTGCGCCCACTTGTTGGTACGAGGCAGTTTAAACCGACTTCCCAAAATATCATAACATGTCAAAACTCCGTCATATATAAATGGATTTGCAAGATTGTTTTTTTGTTCGAAATAAGATTATACTGAAATGGTCCCATTTAAATTTGGTAAAGATCTGATGAAGAACTTCGGCGATATACAACAGAACTCATCAACAAATGACGGCAAATATCTCGGGATTACTGCAATCGCATGTCTGTTTATTGTTTAAACCATTTCATAACATACCATCACGTCAGTATGCTCTAAACAGGTACGAAGATGTGTACAGGTCACCCTGGTACATTCTCATTCCATCGTTATGTTCAAGTTACATGTTATTCAGGTAATCTATTCGGGCATCACTGTGGGCATTATAGGTTCCTTACTATAAACCGGGTCCATTATGTTCGACTCAACAGGAAAATAAAAACTGTTTTACAAATATATACAAACGACTTCCAAATAAAAACACTACAAAGTGAAAATAACTTCAATTTCGGCAGGCGGTGTCAAAAAACGAAGAAAAGAAGGCGGTGTCAAAAAACGAAGAAAAGAAAACAGGAACACCGACTTCCGAAATTGAAATTATTTTTCACTTTGTAGCGTTTTTATTTGGAAGTCGGTTGTATTTTTTTATAAAAAAGTTTTTTCTTATTTTAATAAGTTAAATTATTTTTGAGGTAGATTTTGATGTGATTTTACTTTAACCAGTTAAGTAGGTACAAATAACGACGAAAAAAAGAATGTTTAGTATGACCTGCAAACATTCTATATTCAACTACAAACTTTTCATGATCCAAAATAACGCATTTCGTAAATAGTTAAAAATTAAATCCTCAACATGCATACATAGTTACTACAGTTTGAATTTCTGTACTACAAAATCTCAAAAAAGATTTATTAAATTCCTTGCTCGAAAGAGCTGTGGCTTCCACTTTAAATTTTAATAAAATCATTTTTCACACCTTGCCTTCATAATGTTCGTAACGAACAGCTAACGTTTCATGAAGTCTAATGGTTGTTCCAGACTTTCACTAATATGTACAACTGAAACAAGCTTTTTGTGTTAGGTTAGTTAGCAAACTGCCCAAATGGGAATATTGTGTCTAGTGACATGTCTCTTACCAAAATGATGTTTCTCAAGAGACAAGTGGGCTTATTCCAAGTTTTTACTCATGGTTCTATCAATTTCAATACAACCGACTCCCAAAAAAAACAACCGACTTCCAAATAAAAACACTACAAAGTGAAAAATAACTTCAATTTCGGCAGTCGGTGTTCCTGTTTTCGTTTCTTCATTTATTGACTTCGACTTTGTAAAAAGTTGCTTAGTTGTGGTACATAATGAACCAGTTCCAGGCTAGCTTTAAGAAAAACAAGCGACATGATAACCTTCTCCTTGTTGGGCAGTCGGTTAAAAAAGACGTTACTCTTTATTGTCACTTTTCACATCAAATTTAAATACAAACTGATGTTTACGTTAACGCGATCCAGCGTGAGACAAAACTCGCACTAAGCCCAAAGATCATTGTCAAACTAAGCTACATAGATGGTAGAAACATTTGGAAAGTAGGAAGCAAGAAGGCACAATTTCAGTAAGTAGTCTATCGCATTAATATTATGCAAGAGGGCAACGTTCAACACGTCCGTAGCCGGGTCTGCGCTGCGCTACAAATGCGAATCTAATGCCACTATAAATCGTGCCCCTCTCCTGCGCATATCCCCACCCTCGGCCCACTCCCGGAGCTCCAATAAGTAGGAAAATGTAGCGTGAATTAGTATCGATTAGGAACCGAGCATTTCAATCTCAGCTAATTCGATAAACTACAATTTCCATGTGAATATATTTTTATCGAAGGCGCTTAGTTCGTTTCAGGTGTCGGAAATTAGATCTTTTTTTATACCTAGACGTAACAAAATACTTCGCTTAGTCGAGTAAATATAATTTGTCAGTCTAGAATGAAAATAATGGGGAAAAGAACGCCTCCAGGGTTTTAGGAATTTATTGGAAGGGCCCAGGCTTACGTAGGTATGCAAAAGGTAGCTCAAATAAATAACTTCAACTTGATATTTGATTTATTAAACCAATTTAAGCTAAACAATACCTCACAATTACTCCCTCAAAGCTCAAATGATTTTCAATACCTAAATATAAAAGGCAGGCGTGTATGGTTACGTACACGCCTACGCAGAAAGAAACTCAATTTTCAAATAAAGACGTAACTCAACACACCTTTACTCTCTACATGAATAATAAATTGAATTTATCAAGCACCTGAGGAAGAGTATCCGTTACTTAAACAGGTAAAATATTGAAATAAGGTGAGTACCTAAATTATTTTATTTAAATTTCCATCACAGTGTTCCTGGCTTGCTAAATAAGAAAGTGTAGGGAGATGTAACGGTCTCCTCGCCTCAAGACGACCAACTAGGAGCGCATTCCGCATACATTACTGGGAGAGTGCGCTTTCTACTGAATTAAATTTTGATGGCTGCTCGGATAACGCTGAGTAAGCAACTTATTTTTTCATAACAGTCATTCTGAAATTGGATATTAAAATTATATTTTGTCTGCGTGATAAAGTTAAAAGGCGTATTTGCCTGCGTAGTTTAAACAATTTTACGATCAAATCAGAAACTCATCAAAAACCGTGATTTTATCTTTCATAAATCCTTAACAGGCTGTACGTCATTTTTGAATCGGGAAAGTTAGGTCTAGGTGCCTTCCATGTCCGCAAAATTTCGGTTCCGAAGTAGCCGAGTACTTTTTGTAGGGAAGCTTAAGCACTATCCGAACTCTATCAGTCATAATCTGTCATAATTCAGAACATTTTGAACTCGGAACTCAAATCACTGACACGGATCACGGACACGGGCGTGTAGTGCGTAACCGCCCTAAGTCGTCTAATTTTACTAGTGGGACAAAATAATACTAAAACCTTTAAGAACGCTGGAACCATAATTCAATCAATCTGTATAGGCTTTTCCCAACGATATTGGGGTCGGCTTCGAATCGAAAAAAAGAACGCTGGCCTTGAACCTTGCACTGAAAGATTCATCGATCAAATTGGTGGTATGAAGGGGGCGCGACGGGGGAATGCTCCGCCAGTGTTTCTGTGCGCGCACGCTATTGGTTCGTCAGTTGACCCATGCTTCCCATGCTTAGATAACGCTTCGTTCGCTCCCAAAATACAGTCGCACACGCAACTTTCTGTGAATACCGATGGTTTTAAAAACGAAGGACATAAATATGATTTACAGTATTTATTGTTTTATGAAGAAAGAAGCTAAAAAAGAGCAATTGATAATTTATGATGATACGGTATTTAATTATGTATAATGTTAAGATCGAAATAAATAATAATGCTCAAGTAAACATTATCTATTTTTAATTCCAGCCTCTTTCAAAGTACTAAGTAGCTAGTAAAGTACTTATGGTTCTACAATAAAACAATTACTCTCATACTATAAAACAATAGCCTAGTACTTTAGAACGCGTGCGCAGACACATCCCCTCCACTGTAGCTCAGCATTCTTTTTACGTGACGGGATCTATTCTAGTTTTTCCATGGAGCGGGTGCTTATCTGAGTTCCATAACCCAGTAACTGATGCACGATACCCTTTGCAAGACAGGTGTCCAGATTTCCTGGCTCCTGACTTTCCATAACGACTGTCAAATTTCCTAAAATCACAGAGAACAACGTCGAGCAGCTTAACTTACTTTTCGAGGCACTGCAGCAACAATTAAAAAGTCCAAAACTAGAGTACCTACCCATCATTCTGGCTTTGAGAATACCTATATAAAATTATTTTCAGAAAATAAGAGCCAAAAATCCCAAAGGACATAATATCAAAGTGCACAATTGTCTAATTGGCTCGCACAGTACCTTTTAATGTTTATTTGAAATTTAAACTGCTAGGATGCAGCCGGGATGCTGCGTCGAGACAGAACTAACAAGTTTCACAGAATTAATGTGGCGCCTTCTGCTAAGTGTCGTCGTACACTGTCGGTTCAGAAACGATAAGAAAAGCTCATTCAGATAATAGGGTGCTTGACTGGATTATTTAAACACAGAAAAAAATATTTATAATAAGTTTTTCTAAGAAAAATATTTATAAAATAAAAAAGCATTTTATGCCTTGCAAATATCATCATCATCCTTATAATATTGCCACTGCTGGGACACAGGCATCCTCTCTGTAAAATATAATATATAACAGTCTTTAATCCACCATGCGGGCCCAGTGCGTGTTGGTGAATGTCACACGTCTTCGAAAAAATATATTAAAATATTTTTTCTTAGAATAACATGCAACCTGTATTTATATTTCTATGCACGCAACTAATCAATTTGAAAAATAATTAACTTTGTTATTGGAGAAGTACATTTGGTTGTTATTATTAAATCTAATTACATTTATATTTTTAAAGTCATTTACTTTAATTTCATTTAAATAATTAATAATTATTACATATGTAAACATTCAAGATGACAAGAAATTGATAAGGTTCTAGGTAATTAAAAGTAAAAATAAATAATAGTATAAATAATCTGTTACTTATCCTTTAAATCCAACAGTATTTATTTTAAAGTTCTAAGAATTAAGTATTGAAAAATAAAGTCTAAGAAAATGCGATATTTTCTCGGAAATATTTCAGTTTGTCTTTTTAGTTTTCTCAGCAATCCGACGTCAGTGGAGAACGGACCGGAAGGCGCAAATGTCCCGCTTTAGTCGGCACTCGACGCCACAGCCTAATCTTTATCCTCGAACAGTGCTGCAGTGTACAGTTAGCACTGCTGCCGCGCCAGCTTATTATAACTGCTTATTGCCCCTCTGTGCCTAGATTATGTCATAATTGTGGAACTAAATGTGTGAGGGAAGTTTCACAGGAATATTGAAACTTATTAGGCTTTGTGGCTGTAGAGTGACCAACTGTATTAGACTCACAGACACAAACGCATGCATTTCTGCATATTGAACTTTCACTGAAGAAAATTATTTTCCTCTTTGACCTGGAAAGATTCAATATTCATTTTGTCCCGTTAAATATTATCCACGATGCAAACCGAAACTATGCTCAAAGTTAAAAACAAGTCATCAAAAATATATCGATACCAAATACGGCAACCAGTATATTAAAGAACTTGGGAGACTCCGTTAATTTCCGTCTTTATTCCCGAGCTGAGCGCGAGAAAGGCCAATTTAAATTAGTTGTTTCTTTGACTGGTAAGATTGATGAAACTGTCGCGGGCACCGAGTTCAACACTTGAAATTATTTCCTTCCAAACTTTTGGAAAAGGTTGCTTCATTATAAGAAACCAAATATATACTTGTTCTGGTTTAATAATACCAGCCTATTTCATACAGAGAAGGTACGAGCGTTGATCACCACTATATAGCTATGATCACCACGCTTGTTCATCGTGGTTTGGCGATTTCAGACTTACATTAACTATAAGTCCAGGTTTCTTCACGGCGTTTTCCTACACCGTTATCAGTGATGTTTAAGATAAACTTAGAAAGTAGATATATATATGTATTTGAAGTCACATTAGTACTTACTTTTCCAAAGTAAGTATTGGAAATGATACTGGTCGTTAAGCGAAATTATGAAGAATCAAGACATGCCAATAAAAGAGAAACGGAAAGTATATAATACGTGCATTTTGCCATGTTTAACATATGGATGCCAAACATGGGCATTAACGGAAAAACTAACAAGAAAAATAAATGTATGTCAAAACGGAATGGAGAGAAGTGTAATAGGGGTAAAAAGACAAGATAGGGTAAGGTTAGAAAATATCCAAAAAAATAACTAAATTTAAAGATGCAGGAAAAATATGTAAAACATTAAAATGGCAATGGACAGGTCATATGTTAAGAGAGAGGAATGGGAAATGGACAAGAACAATATCAGAATGGTACCCCAGAGATGGGAAAAGAAACAAAGGGCGACAACCAAAACGCTGGAAAGACGACCTAAAGAGAACTGCTGGACCAGAGTGGATGAGAATTGCGAGGGACAGAGATAAGTGGAAATCTTTGGAGGAGGCCAATGTCGAAGGACAAGCTGGGGAAAAAAGTACTGATCCATAATAAAATACTTAAGAATAATTGTAAACTCAGTAATAAAGGCTTATTTTATTTTATTTATTTTAGTACTTACTTGTCCGTATTTCAACCCACGACCGGAGTCATGAGAGGCGAGGTCTTAGCCACTGGATGACATATACACAAAACAAACCAAACCCAACCTGTTCTGGTTTAAACAATCTGAAATAACGTTCCATTTGACACGTAAATTTTAAATATCCGGGTAAAAACGTATCTTGGTGAACAATATTCGAATAGCCAAAAACCATGCCTTGCTTTAGGTAAAGTGGAGAATTACTCAGTAAATAAATTGCTGGATTTTTTAAGGCTTTACGCGTTACCGTGATCAATGGGAAGGCTTCGCAGTTTGTAATGGGAGACTATCTTTGAGTCTGAGGCTATTTCAAGAGGTCGTACAGCCCATAAGTAAAGTTAAACAAAGGGCTGTCAGTTCTTGTTAGCATAGATTTCGGTTATTTTTACACTCTGGTATCCTGTCTAATTTGATTGATTTCCGAGTTCTTTGCTAAAGGTAAAGTAACTTTAAGGATAAAAATGTGAATTGTAAGGATTCTAGATCATTTTATGTATAGCAGCAATTTCTGAATGGAATATTTAATGTGAATGACATTCCATTAGCCAGTAAGTGACAAAATGAGTTCCGAAACAGTGCACACGATTTAACTAAAAGCGTTCAAAAGCGTAACAATCAGCGCACATATCAAAACGTTAACAAAATTTTGCATTCGTTAACTTCGTAACATGCAATATCACTTTACAATGGCGTCTAAAAGCTTGGAATAACAATGGCTGCATTTTTAAATGGTTCGAATGGAGAGATACATTTAAGTTAATTAGTGACTTCGGATGGAAATAACCTGGGTTATTAAAGATTCAGATGGCAAAGTGCAAATCGGTGTCGCTGCAGTCGCCGCTGCATTTAGCCTGCCGCGCCGGACAGGTCGGGGTTGCAGTCTGCACCCTTACATATATGCCGACTGGTCCTCAAATAGACGCGCCGCCGCCGGTAGCGCGGGAGCTGCTGCCTCGGCGAATGCATATTAGATGAGTTACGGGTTACGGATGAGGTACGCCATCTTGTTAAGATTGGGTCGTCAATGCTTGTGTATAATGATACTCTAGTTTGATGGAATTGCATAGGAGGTTGGGAATATTTTTATTTAATGGCAGTCTTTTCAGAATCTTTACAAAATTTGTTGTTTTTATATTAGACAATCAATCAACATCATGGCTGGTATCGCAATATGTTTTATACATACAGTCAAACGTGCCAATAAATCGGTAAACAAAGTATTCGGACTAAACGCGCTCACACTAAAGCTCCACACTCCCGAACTACAAAGGTAGAATCCAGACTACACTGAAAATAGCGACCTGTAAACGTGAAAATTGATTTTGACACACAGCTCTATATCTGAACTGAAACTCGGAAAGCCTCTTGTATAATGCAAAACCTATTTCCGGAATTTACCTGTCTGCCCTCAGAATATGACAATTGAAATATTGCCTCTCCATTAGCTGGCAACGCTGGCAACACTACTTTTAGATTGGCTGTAGACTGTAGAACTTCAATTTAAGACGTAATTGGGAGGTAGACATTTAGACAAGTTTATTTTTGTGCTAGCTCACGTCTCGATGGGAACTGGCTTCTGTTTAAACTTGGAGATGTAATTTTAAAGCCAACCGTGTTTTGTTTTCGTGTTCCTTTTTCAAATTGATTCCTTCACTCGTCAGATTATATCACCGCTTCTGATTTCTAAAATCAAATACGTAATTCTCTCTTGCTTCTGTAATAAATGATGATATTTGAAGGCAAGCGAGACTTTTTGTTTTCATTGTTTAGGAGAAAACTCCGATCCAGAACTTTTACGAAGTTTCCGTCTGGGGATATTTATTTAATGACCCTGTTTCCATTTTGAAATGAATGGCTACTCAAATAAATTGAAATACCCTATTCATACTCGGAATAGGTTATATGAATCATAAGACTTCTTAAAAAATAAACATAATAGATTTTGCTTGTAAGCAAAATGCATAAATTAAATATCTAGGCACCAAAGTATTTTTTTTATTATGCGTGATAAACTCAGACCGATGAATAATAAAGTAAAAAACTTCTCAAACCTCGAAACCGAAATTGTTGCAAACATACTTGACGTCACATAAGTAGAGACAGATTCCGTCGACAAAGTTTGTACTTGGTAAAGATACAATGACAAAATATTTAGGCGGGGAGGCTGGGTGCGGGCGGTCGGGCATCATTGAATGTTTCCTGCTTTCACAACTTCACCAGCCGATCTTCCTCCGAACAAGTCTTGTTTTCATTGGTTTGTTGTACTTCACCGCGGCTGACGTGCTTTCCAAACTTCCCCGGTGCCCGACTCGAGTGAATACTTGATACATTGTACAATTTGTATCTTGTGCTCGCCACTTTTGTACTCGTGGTACGTATGGCTGAACTCGGACCAAGATTTCTGTTCTCTTTCAATCTGTGATTTTAATTTTAATTCATCCTGTCCTATTGTTAATATTAAACCGTTCCACAAAACTTGGTAGGTCGATAGCCTGAAGCTGAATTGGATACAAACTAAGGTAAAGTTATTAATATTAACTAGGTGTAATAGCCCATGTATCTTCCATTAATTGAAATTTAGGGCACCTAAGCAAGTTATTTCATACGTATTGCTACGTTGGAAAACTTGACTAACCATAAATTAATAACTAATCTACCATTAGTCCATTAACAAGGCAACTGGCTCGGAATCTATTGTCCGAAGGCTGGAAGCGATCAATGTGAGGTTTGCTTGGGGGGCTGTGAAGTTAGATAATTAATTACGGCACCATAAAGCTTTGGTTTGGGACGTTATAGTGCCCAGGAGCGTCGTAGACAAACTCTGGTCGTACAATACCCTATTGAATCTAGGTCATACGTTTTTGAATTACTAGCAGATTAGCGGTCGCGCAGTAGAGGGGACGTGTGCAGGAAATTTGAAGAGCGTCGGCAACACAAGTTGGATTACCGACTGATTGATTTACAGGATGGTAGTGCCTCATTCAATAGACGGCGGGAGGTGGATTTGGCTAAGAGGATCAGGAACCGTATTTTGCGAGTAAACACGACATTTACGTGTCGGCTACGTGTTATTTTAGTACATTATTCACTTTAAGTTGTATTTATTTATTGTATTCTTTATTGTACACCACAAAAGTATATATACAGGACAACCATTTTATGTTATTTTGTGTACAATTAAGAATTATTAGTGAGGGTACCTAATGCTGCAAATGTTTCTAAATGTGCTCCTGTTTAAGTGAAAACTACCTCAATTATTCTCTTAGGTAAAATAAAAGGCGACTTAGTAACCACCTACGTATTTACAAAAGGGCGGCGAATTTCTTAAAACGTTCATGTAATCACCTACATGTACTTAGGTACTAATGAGAGTATATAGTAATTAGCACAACTCGTACGCTGTGCACTGAACATTGCTCGCTGCTTGTCATTTCGTCTTCCATGATTAGTCATGATTTAATTTTAGTTTGTGTTGAAATGTGAGAACGGTGAGTTTTTCACAAATAAGCTCAAGCAAAATAGAACTTGAAAAACCATATTTTCAGAATTTTTCATTTCAAAATCTTCTTAAGAAAATTATCGAGAGTCAATTCATCAATCATCGAAGCGCGATAATGCAGCGAATGTTTTAATTTAATTCAGATGGGCGTCTAATAAGTGAAAATTAAAGAATGATTGATCAATCTTAGCGGATCTGCAGTCATCTGCCGGTGACTGAGCGACTGAGCGCCGGGAAGTGTCAATAATGTGGAAAAACCGTTCCAGAGGAGTACCTACTGTCGGGAACAGATGGTTACGCTTTTTCGTTTTATTCTTTAGTAAATACTTGGATATTGTTGTGAACTTAGTTTTTTGTGTTTTGATTTTTACAACAAGCGGTGCCCCCAGCTTCGCTCCCGCCAATTGCCTGCCCTACCCTATTTACATAACTACATACCCTACTTACCTAGACCTACCTACCTAGCCTTCTTTCCTACCTACTCTATATATCTCCTGTCTACCCTAACTTCCTGTACCTTGCTACCTACCACACCTACCTACCAATTTTTTTCTAATGTTATTCTTCCGTGGGCAATCTTAACACCGCCATTCAGAAAATCGCGCCAAATGCACTACGCCATCTATCGAATATGGAGTTCAACTGTCGGAGTATCTCAATTGTCAACTTTTATGTGCAAGATGAACTGAAATATTGTTTACTTTCTATTTACATTATATAAAGTGTTGCGGGTAGTATGTCTATCCCAGGATCGAGCCCGTTTGGTCTTAGCCATATAAGAAGTCCTCCGCCGACGCCTAACCAACAATTGCCCCCGAGAAACCCAAACCCACCAGCACCTGCGGAGAATGAGTTGCCGAGTGAAGTTATCAGCACGCCAGACATCCAGAAATGGTTAGGATCTATAGAAAGCATTCTGAACGAAGTGTGCACTATTGTCGGTGACGGTAAAATGAACTCTGAACAGAAACTCCGTGTGTCAACTCATTGCCGAA
This sequence comes from Orthosia gothica, assembly GCA_949775005.1. Lineage (NCBI taxonomy): Eukaryota > Metazoa > Arthropoda > Insecta > Lepidoptera > Noctuidae > Orthosia > Orthosia gothica. The sequence goes on along the minus strand of OX459043.1, from coordinate 19,098,050 downwards.
AGGTCTCAAGTGGAACTTCTCAGATGGCTGTCCTTTACCAATCGCTGAAGCAGAAGATGATCCAGAGCCACAGTACCGTGCAGCACCTACAACATCAGCAGAACGTGGTGAACTCTCTGGAACAATTCAAAGAGGTTTTTGAATCGAAGCTGAATCCCTCCTCTTCTTATGCCAGCATGGTGAAGAAAGGCTCCGACAACTTCGTCCGTCCTGCTAATCTAAGCTCAATCGCCATTTATCCGAGCGATAAAACTAAAACGAGTGACGACACCAAGTCACTCGTTCAGAAGTTGATTTCGCCCGAACAACTAAAGATCCAAGTCCGTGGCCTAAAGAAAGTGAAAAACGGGGGCGTACTAATTAGCACGGAAAGCAAAGGCGATATTGAAAAACTAAAAAAGTCGGAGAAAATTGTCACCTCAGACCTAATTTTAGAAGAGCCGTCTAAACGACGCCCTAGAATCGCAGTCATTGGTGTTCCCGTAACCCTTTCCGACATGGAGGTATTTGACTGTATCTATGAGCAAAACCTGTCAGACAAATTGCCCAATACAAGTCGAGAGACCTTCCTCGAGAACATCAAGTTGAGACACAAATCGGGAAAGAAGGGCCTTCCTACCTGCAACTACATCGTTGAACTATCTGCTGGCATAAGAAAAGTACTTATAAACCAAAGCCGAATTTTTATTAACTGGACCTCATGCCCTGTGCGAGACTTTACCATAGTCACGAGGTGCTTCAATTGTCAGCAGTTTGGCCACGCAGCCAAGTTTTGCCGTGAAAGCAGTTCTACGTGCGGCCACTGTGGAGAATCTGGACACTCCTTGAAGGAATGCAGCAGCAAATCTTCTTCCCCTCAATGTGCGACGTGCAAGCGGTTTAAGAGGAAATGTGACCATCCAACCGGTGATTTAAGTTGTCCGGCACGTATATATGCAGAGACCAACTACATTAACTCAATAGACTATGAGGGCACCTAAGAGCGCCACATAATATTATTTTATCATGCTCAAGGTCACACGCGTTGAACGTCTGCTGCTGACACCACAGTGGCCTACTTACCGTAAAAAACCGGCCAAGTGCGAGTCGGACTCGCGCACGAAGGGTTCCGTACTTGGTAAATTGCGGTTTACTATTTATGACGTATTAAAAAAAATCTACTTACTAGATCTCGTTCAAACCAATTTTCGCTGGTAGTTTACATAGTAATGTACATCATATATTTTTTTAGTTTTATCATTCTCTTATTTTAGAAGTTACAGGGGGGGGGACACACATTTTACCACTTTGGCAGAGTCTCTCGCGCAAACTATTCAGTTTAGAAAAAAATGATATTAGAAACCTCAATATCATTTTTGAAGACCTATCCATAAATACCCCACACGTATGGGTCTGATGAAAAAAAATATTTTTAGTTTTAGTTTCAAGTATGGGAACCCCCAAAATTTATTGTTTTATTTTTATTTTTGTGTGAAAATCTTAATGCGGTTCACAGAATACATTTACTTACCAAGTTTCAACAGCATAGTTCTTATAGTTTCGGAATAAAGTGGCTGTGACATACGGACGGACAGACAGACAGACAGACAGACAGACATGACGAATCTATAAGGGTTCCGTTTTTTGCCATTTGGCTACGGAACCCTAAAAATATGTGTTTTAAGTTTACAACATTGATTGTTATAATTCTGCATACGCAACTAATTTATTTGTGTGTGTAACATGCACTTTGATTGTTTTACAATATAGATAAATAAGAAATTGAATTATATAAATAATTATGACCTAGTATTTTAGTTCTATGTTTATAGTGTTTAAGTAAATTAGGTATTTTATTTTTTCAAAATTATTTAGTCTTGCTACTATTTTAAGAATTTCTTGGGTTAAATATTGTTTAAATTCTGTTGTTCTAACATAAGCATATTTTTAGAGCTCCTTACTGCCTGTGATACAGGATTACCTAGTACAGGCATCTTCCATTATTATACCTACATTAGTTATCTAAGATGCATACAGTGTTTTTACCATTTTATTATCTGAATAAAGATTATTATCTGAATAAAGATTATTATTATTTGGAAGTGTTTCAACTTCTCAGCTCTTAGGCTGGTTTAAGCTACATTTACGGGCCGAGACCAAGTAAATGCAGCGTGTGGTGTGTTATATTGAGGATGAATGATGTGGAGCTATTTCGTTTTCATCAATTTGCATGAACTTTCTAACAATTCGACATGTGTTCAAGATGGCTGCTTTTTGAAGGGTGATATAAATGTTTTCATTTAGATCAAGCAGCTTCAGACTATGGAGAAGGTGATTCGGAATAACGCCTGTTGTTGAAAGGACTATGGGGACCACATAAACTTTTTCTTGCCGCCATATTCTAACTATTTCTTCCTTGAGTTCTGCATATTTACTAATTTTCTCTGTAATTGTTTTCTGTATATTATGTGTATTGGGCACAGCAATATCTATTAGGTAAGTGACTTTATTCATTTTATCCTGTAGGGTAATATCCGGTCTATTGTAGTGAATTGTCCTATCAGTGAGTATGGCGCGGTCATAATAAAGTTTATGTTTGCCATTTTCTAATATCGTTTGTGGCGTGTAATTATAATAAGAGGTGTTAGTGTCCTGTGTGAGTGAATATTTAACTGCCAATTTTTGATGTATAATATTTGCAACCTGATTATGCTTGTGTGTGTAATCTGTTTGCGTGAGAGTTGTGCACGCTCCTGTTATGTGCTGGATCGTTTCAGGCTGAATGTGGCATTTACGACATTTATCGTTATTTACTGAAGGATCTTTGATGATGAATTTTCTGTAGTTTCTAGTATTAATTATCTGGTCTTGTATCGCAATCATAAATCCTTCAGTTTCAGGGAATAAATTACCTATTTTAAGCCATTTATTTGACGCTACTTTGTTTACATGTGATTGTTCTAAGTCATGCGGATGTCGGCCATGAAGTATCTGCTATCCAGCTCTGTGGGTTATCGACAGTACTATCTTGGTTATCTAACTTTTCATGTAAATTAAGAGGAGTGTAATTGAAATCATTTAGTTCTATGGCTTTGTGGATATTACTTGAGCGAGAATTAGTGTGAAAGAATGTTTTGAGTCTAAAGACTTGTTTTCGCCAAAGATTCTGAATGTCTATAAGGCCTCTCCCTCCGTTTTGTCGTTTTATAGTAAGTCTTTCAGTAGCAGATTTAGGGTGTAAATTATTATGTTTAGTAAGAATGGTGCGAGTAGTTCGTTCTAATTGTTCAGTGTCTGTTTTTGTCCATTTAATAACTCCGAATGAGTATGTCAGTATGGGGATGGCAAATGTATTTAAGGCCTTGATGAGATTTTTACCAGAAAGTTGGGTTTTACATATGGCGTTTAGTCTCCTCTTATACTCTGCTGTAAGTGTTTCTTTAATCCTAACGTGATCTAGTCCCTTCAGCTGTGTGTATCCTAAATATTTGTATAAGTCAGAAGGTTCCATTGCCGTAATGGTGTCTGTGTTGTTAAGTACATAGTTGCCGGGTTTTATCTTGCCTCGTATGATGTGAACTGTTTTACATTTATCTAAACCGAATTGCATGTTAATACGTGGGACACTCAGAAAGTTTTGCGAAACTAAAAAAAATTGTTCTATACGTACATATATTTTTATTAAATCTTTTCAAAGTACTTTCCACCAGCCTCTATACAAAGATTCATGCGCCTAAACCAGTTTTCAAAACACTTTTTCCAGTCCGCCGCAGACACCTCGTTTACAGCCTGCTCGAACGCAGCCAGCGCATCTTCCGGCGACGAAAATTGTATCCCTTTGAGCTGATTTTTTATTTTTGGGAATAAAAAGAAGTCACACGGTGCTAGATCAGGGCTGTAAGGAGGGTGACCCAGGAGTTTGACTGGCGTGCTGTCCAGGAAGTCCCTCGTTTTGAGTGCGGTGTGCGCAGGTGCATTGTCGTGGTGGAGCAGTAGCCCGCGGAGCCCTGTGTTTGGTCGCTTGTTGCTTATAACAGAGAAAACTTCTGGCAAACATTTGGTAGTATACCATTCGGCATTAATGCTTCTTTGATCCCGTAAGGGAATTGATACCAAGTGGCCAGTCAAATTAAAAAAGCTAGCGATCAAAATCTTACCCCCGCTTCTAGATCGCTTCACTTTGGTAGGCGTTGGCTCATTTTGAAACACCCAAACAGTCGACTGGCGCTTGGTTTCTGGGTCGTATTGATAAATCCAGGACTCATCACCTGTAACGATGTCGTAAACACGCCGAGACGAGCCTGCTTCAAATTTGTTAAGCATATCACGGCACCATTCCACCCGGGCCTGCTTCTGAGCATCGGTGAGGTTGTGCGGCACCCAGCGTGATACTATCCTCCTCACGCGAAGATGGCTGTGTAGAATCTCGTGAACGCTTCCCGATCCAATCTTCAATATGTGTTGAATCTCCTGATATGTAATTCGCCTATTGTCTTGGATTAAATTTTTCACTGCTAGCACGTTTTCTTCGGTAACAGCCGTCAAAGGGCGACCGCTTCTTTCGTCATCCCCCAAAGTTGGTCGACCGCGCTTGAATTCGTTATACCAACGATACACGGTTGCCTTGGAAGGGCCTTCATCCATGAATGCCATTTGAAGTCTATCGTACGATTCATCCGGTTTCAGGCGACACTTGAAATCGTATAAAATCATAGCTCTAAAATGTTCCCGGCGCAGATCCATATTTCAGTGAGACACAATACTTTGAATTAACTCGCAAAAAATGTGGAGGGAAATTTTGAAATTGGAACTTACTTATTTTTACTTATAAATAATCATATTTTCGAAAAACATTATAACTGGCCAGTCTCCCATATATAAAAACTTTTTTTCGCAATACTTTCTGAGGGGCCTGGTATCTTGGCTAAACTCTGCTGTTGCTTCTACTAGTTTCTTCATATCTTTTTCATTTTGTGCATACAATTTAATATCATCCATGTAAATTAGATGTGAGATTGTTGTTTGATCTGTAGAGTGTTTGAAGCAATATCCGGCCTGACAACGTTGCAGGAGTTGAGACAAGGGGTTCAGTGCGAGGCAGAACCACATGGGACTCAGTGAATCGCCTTGATAGATACCTTTCTTGATAAATATTTGTCGAGTGGTAATATTACTGTGATTGCTATTTATTTGAAGTGTGGTTTTCCACTGTGTCATTATATTTCGTAAGAAGTCTATTATTTTTGAGTTTATTCTATAAATTTCTAATATTTGTAACAACCAAGAATGTGGTACACTGTCAAATGCTTTTTTATAATCGATATAAATGTACAATGAAGATTTCTATTTTTGGTGGCAGCATGTTTATGGATAGTAGAGTCAATTATTAACTGTTCTTTGCATCCCATGTGACCCCGCCTGCATCCCTTCTGTTCCTCCGCCATTATATTGTGGTGTTCAATGTGCTTGTTGATTTTGTTTGTAATTGCTGATGTTAATATTTTATATATAGTGGGTAGGCAAGTGATTGGTCTATATTGGGAAGGTAGTGGTGAATTTTTTACTTTAGGCAGCATGTAAGTTATTCCTGTAGCAATAAATTCGGGTATACTTTGTTGTCCTAAAATTAATTATGTAAAGTTTTTTGCTATAGGTTTGTATAATGAAGTTAACTTTTTGTACCAAAAATTATGTATTTTGTCTACACCAGGAGATTTCCAATTATGTAATCTACCTGTTATGTATGTGATATCAGACTCCGTAATCTCTAAAAATTCCATTTCATCGATTGCCCTCCATTTTGCTTCTTCTTCTGCTACCCACGTAGCTTTGTCATTGTGTTGTACTTGTTCTTCCCAAATGCTAGACCAGTATTCCTCTAATTGTTCTTTTGTGGGTTGATTAGGCGTGTTTGTGCTATTCTCATTAATTGTGTCGAAGGCTGATTTGTGTAGGTTCCTATAAAATGTTTTTTCGTTGGTCGAAAAAGTAGTGTTATCAATTTTACGCTGTTGTGCTTTTTTATATCTTCTGAGCCGATGAACTTTAAGTGCTAGTTTTTGTTTTAAGGTGTCTAAAAACTCCTCGGGTTTTCTGTTAGTAGTTTCGTGTCTGGTGTGTGTAAAACTGCTTCTAAATATTGCTTCAACTCTTTTTAATACTTTACTTGATCTGTTATTGTTTATATATTGTGTAAGCCTACCGCAATCTGCCCTAAGTTTTTCTATGTCTTTTTCTAATCTCTGTTGCCATGCAGGTTTGGCATTCTGCTTTGGCCTAGTGTTTCCTGTGTGCTGCGTGATTTTAAAGTTAAGCTCTTCGGATATGACTACTGCCGTGCAGTATATAAGAGTGTGAATATCTAAAAGTTGAGTGTCATCCGAAATAAATTGACTTAATATGTTTTCATTAAATAAGTTGACTAGACGAAAAAGACTAGGGCTATATCTAAGTTTAGGCAGTTTTGGTCGTACTGTTGGGTCCATCCCAGAATATAGGGCGAGAGTTGTTCTAAATTTATCATGTATTTCTAGGATATTCATGTCTGTTATAATGTTTTGTTCTGCGAACACTAAGGTTTCGATATCATTTTCTAGTGTTAGGTTTATAGTTTCGGTTTGCGTTGATGTGTGTGATGTTTGCGGGTAAGCTTGTGATTGGTTATATAATTGAGATTGACTATTAGGTTGTATTTGGGTGTAAGTTGGTGCTTGCGGTTGCCGATCAATTTCGTTTATGTTTTGTAATAATGGAGAGACATTAATGATATTATTTTCTCCTTCTTGTAGCATTATTCGCGTTTCTTTTTTTAATTCTTCTATCATTTCTGGAGGTAACAATTTATTTCTAATTATTGCTCTTCTCTGATCAGACATTCTTTGCTCTGAAACGGTTACCTCTGGGTATTGCCGAGTAAAAAGTTCATGCAATTGTTGTCTGTAGGTGGTCATGTCTGTCTCTAATTTAGTTATGTAGAAGTATGTTCGCATGATAAACATGTTAACTTCTTTGCTCCATCTCATGCGAACTCTTGTTTTGCCAGCCTTGGTGAACACGGGCAAGAAGGAACTATCCTCCCGCGCAACATTCAAGGTCGGAGTGGGTGTAACTGTAGTTAAACTAATCATGGGAGGTGATGATGGTATGGAAGGTGACGATAGTATGGATGGTGATGATGGCCTAGAAGGTGTATATGATACTGTGCTTGGACTATACGGCTCTACAGGGGTGTTTGTCCTGTCCGTCAGTCTGTCACCATCGTCAGTGATTTCGGCTGTAGTATCTTTGTCGGTGGGAGCCCGCCTGTTCAACTCCTGACCGCTGACGGTTCGCATGCTGTGACACCCAGCGTCAGCTCCAGGTGCGCCCCGGCGATCGCCCCCGGGCAGCGGTCCTATACGTTTACTTTTTGAACGTGTCTCCATGTTGAATGGGTTTCCAGAGCCACGTTAGCCACGCCAGTAATTTCTCATTCGTGTGTCCGCCCCCTACGTGATTAGATGGTCAATCAGGACGTGTGGTTGTTTAGGGGGCTTATTATTATTATTATTATTATTGTAATTTACTTCTTGAACACTTTAAATTCATCTAACTTTTGATAAAGTGAAACAAAAACTAACTAATACTTCAAGTTACGCACAATTTTTATGTATAAAAGTTATCTATATTGGTTTAGTAAATATTACGTGACGCGTGCACAAATAAACAGACAAAAATTCCTAAAATGCTGGAAATGGGTTCTGTTGGTTATCCTTTAACACCCTAGCTATTTTTTGGAAATATTTACGATGTACAAAAACGACTTTTCTACAGATTTATAATAATGTTGATAAGAACACCTAAGAAGGTTGCAGGCTGATTGGAATAGGAACTATATTTTTTGGCTTATAAGTACATTTAAGTGGCGAGTGAGAGATTGATCAATCTTAGCGAATCTACAGTTCCGTCAAGTTCTGGTGACTAGGTAAGCGCCGGGAAGTGTGAATAACTTGGAAAAACCGTTCCAGAGAGGAGAACTATCGGCACAGATTACTAAATAGTTACTACGTAAATAGATACTACTGCTATCGGGTACAGAAGGTTACAGGAAACTTTTATACTTCTTTGTTATAGTTTTAACAACTTTATATTCTGTTGGCTTTTTTTAAAACGTGCTGGACTTAGGCTATTAAATCAATAATATTTTTTGGGGTACTTGTATCTATATTAAGATAAGGTAAGTACCTACCCATTCCTCCCCGGAGGGTACCCGCATTGTAGAGGCGGGGGGGCTCAGTAGCTGCGGTTGGTCACCACGTTTAAGCGAAGAGGAACCCCAGGAGGGGCCGCTCGTCAGGGGTTTTGCCTATAAGCCGACGACGTAGCGGCCAACATGCAGGTTGCGGTGCGACATCGCAACTGAGCCGGGCCGCGATGTCGTATGGGGCCTTCCATATCCATGTGATATTGCGGCTGAGGTTTGAGGTCGCGGCAGAAGAGGAGTACCGGCATTGCGGTGCACCGCTCTCCCTACCTTTCGCGGCCTGGACGGGGTCGTCACCGTCTAATGACGAACGCGGTGGGGCCGCAGGGGAGGAGGAGCGTCGATATAGCGTTGGCCGCTCTCCCTATCCCATGCGGCCGATTAAAATGGTAGGTGGCGGGGCCTTGACCCGTTACAAGGAGACCGAGGGTGCCATACACGGAGTCATCTGGCGCCCATGTGCTGGTTTGGTCACTGGGGTGGTCACGGCGTACAGAGTGTTCTGGTGCGCCATCACCGGCACAACAGGAAATCCTCCTCTGGGGAATACCCTCCATCACCGGGGGGACACCTCAGAGGAGGGTCCGGTGACGGACAGCCGCGGCGGGTTCGCCGTGAGTGCTAACGCGTACCCGTGTTCCCGCCATAAGCGGCACAACTGCACTATCTCCCCGTGGTAGAGCAGTATGCATGAGCATTACCCACGGTAAAAAAAAAAATACCTGCCCATACCAAAATACATCAAAATAACAATTAGACAATAAAGTACAACAAAAATAAAAATAAAACTCAGTAATATTTTCTTGTTGATCAGCTATCTTTATTTTTTGTTTTAATTTGCTGTCCTATGCATGTATGACGCATCAAATATAGCGCCTACAAAAAATTGAAATGCAAATAAACCGTACAGACAGAGTTTGTTTCATAATTTTCACGTATGAATAAAAATCTTTAAAGTTAAAGTAATCAACGTTCAAACAAAAGCACCGTAAACTTCATCTTGTTTACGAAGAGAAGCTGTTATTAAATTTTCAAACTCCACGTTTTACTTATACCTATCTAAGTTAAAGTTAATTATGAAAAATGAACATTAAGGTCGTTCGAAGAAAATTTTGTTATATTTAGTCAGTGAACATATTTATACAGAAATTAAAAGGTGGCAAGAGGAAACGGGCCCGAGGCAAATGGCAACGTGTTCTATCTACATCGTAACGAAATTAACTGTATACTACCATCTAACCTCTGTTACCCCCCACCCCCTCCCTCCCCCGCCTCTGGTACTTAATGCTGTAACCGATTTTCATAACAATGTAAACTCTATTTATTTCAACCAGGCATGCTCAAGCATCTCTGTTTATTTTTTAAGATGTTTACTAAAACCTCAGCTTTATTTACTAACGCTAAGGGCCGATTTCACCAATTAAACTAATCGCGATTAGTTCAACTAAACTCAGTTTATGCAAATACAGCGTTCTGATTGGTTGAGACTACAAACATAAATCTAATTAGATAACGCAAGTCCCTCCATCTGTATGAAAACCAAGCGTGCCAGTTTTTCACACACAGTTTAAATACAATTTTACTTACCAATGAATGAAAACATATCCAATGCCTCGGCCTTTTTCTATACAGTGTTTACAGCTCAATATGGCATAATTAGGCATTTTCTAGATTTGGATGGATTTCCGGTGCCGATAATGCTAAATGAAAAGCATAAAGTACGATAATTGATCATAATTTACTTTTTTTTTGACACGTGAAGTACATACAATCGCGTCATCTAGTTAGATTTATATATGTGGTTGAGACCGCTGAGACTAGACTACCAATCAGAACGCTGTATTTGCATAAACTGAGTTTAGTTGAACTAATCGCGATTAGTTTCATTGATGAAATTGGCCATAAAGCTACTTTTCATTATATGTCAGACCAATTTAAATTCCTCCCTTTTTATAAGTCTACCTTTCAGTTCAATCGTTTTCAATTAACTCGTCTTCAAAATCCCTAATAGACAGTCCATTAGCAATTACAAGTATTTGGAATTAAATCAAAAAAAAACTTTGCAATACTTTCAAATGAATCATTCTCCGAAGCTCGTTGAAGCTCTTCGCTTGTCTACATCTCTCTTCATAAATAACGTTCATTTAATAAATGTTCCATTGTTTTGTTTAAATAATTAGCACCTATTTATCCTACTACTATTATAAACGTGAAAGTTTGTGAGGGTGGATGGATGGATGTTTGTTCCTCTTTCACGCAGAAACTACTGAAGGGATCTTGATGAAACTTTACAGTAATATAGCTTGTATATCAGAATAATAGATATTCTATAATTTATAAAGATATTAGCTTCTGCCAGCGGATTCGCCCGCGTGAAATTCGATAATGATCCCAAAGGAACATATGTCCGGGATAAAAAATATCCTATGTGATATTCCAGGCTATAATCTATATCTGTGCCAAATATCATTCAGATCTGTTCAGCCGTTTGAACTTGAAGAAGTAACAAACATACTCGTACAAACACATACACACTCACAAACTTTCGCCTTTATACTATTAGTGTGAAGTGTGATTGGGAGAAGTACTAATAATACGCAGGCGGAGCCGCGTGCAGCAGCTAGTACTTTACAATACCTCGAACGTGCCTTTGTTTGTTCTATGAAGACTGATAACAAGACAAATGCTACCTTATCCATGTGTCTCTACTTTTGCCAGTCTATAAAGCTATGTAATAATATTTATTAACGCTTCACATGACGTTTGCCCTATTATTTTTTTGCGCAAAATCAGCTGAAACTTTAATGAAAAAGTAAAATTTTAAAATCCCCGACATAAAGTCACCTCTCAAACAAAAAAAAACTAAATTAAAATCAGTTCATCCGTTTAGGAGCTATGATGCTACAGACAGGTACACATATACACAACGACACAGGTACACACGTCAAACTTATAACACCACTCTTTTTCTGTCGTTGGTTAAAAAGATTTAATTGAACGAGTTCTAAGTACCAGTACATATATGATTATTGCGGGCTAAAATGACATTAATTTTTAATCAAGTGGAGTGGAGAGTGGGAAAGTGCAGCTAGTGGTATTCTAGCTCGGAGGAATTGACAGGGCCGTGGGGAAATCAGCGCCGTAGCGACATGCGAACCAAGCCTAATTCAACTTCGTACCTACGCTACGTCTGAACGATCCCGACGTCACCTCATTTTAATTGCTTTAAATACGCAATGCTTTGCCAACTATGTATGGGTCGTTAAGCGCGTACGTAAACGAGCCATCCAGCATTCCTGGCGATATTATTAACGGTAAACTTAGTATTGCTACACACTTGGAAGGGTGACATTGCAGAGCTTGATTTATACATATTTTTTTAAAACTAAACGGAAAATCGGCAATCAACACATAAAAAACATACTTATCAATCTCTGCAAGCACTGACGATTATTTCACCTATCGAAACCTACAATATCTTTGAGTTTCATAGGTAGAAATTATAATTTTATCCCGTAGAAATGGACGGTTTCTTAAGGATATTAGCAATGCCGCGGCTGACGAAGAGCTTGTATATTACAGGTATTTATTATTAAGTGGGTATGCCCCGCTTAATGATAAATACAATACTTAAACAATACTTGTAACTATTATATTATAACCGTCAAAGCTCTAATATAATTGGATAAAGCTTTCTATGACAAACTCCAACGAGAAAACTCAAAAAAAAACTTGTAATCGTCCGTTCTCAACAACCAATCATTTTCTTCATTCATTATTAATAATTATTATGTCTATCAAAAGAACTTCCAAACATTGTTATTCTCCAAGCATATTGATTTGAATTCCAGCGAGTTGCCATAAGAAATAAAACTTTGTTTTTGTAGTGACTTGTAGCACTCAACACCGCTCACTTCTCCCAGGACAATTGGTTTAAAAGCATCGGAAACATGACGCTTGCGAGTACTTACATTATTTCTACCACTTCTGTTTATCATAGCCGAACATATATTGGAGAGCACTTTTTAGTTCTGGACGAATTGTTCCTCCTATATCAATGCAATGATTTTTATTACAGAGGAAACTTCAAACAGTTGCTCATAAAACTCTGTGGTGCAAGCACAGTTCTTATTATAGAACAAAATTTTGTAGATGTCATCGTCATCAATTTCTACTCAGAAGATACGCTCTAAAGAGGTACACATCTGCGTACCTCTTTAGAGCGTACCGGCGTGATGTTATGTTATGAAATGGCGTTAACCATAAACAGACATGCGATTGCAGCAATCCTCTCAGGATTTGCCGTTGTTTAATGAAGATTCTGTTGTATATCTCCGAAATTAAGTGGGACCTCATGGGAAGCTATCAAATTAAGAAAGAATCATCATAATCGGCTCAGCTAGTAAAAAGTTTTGAAGAGAGGCACATAAAAAATATCAATCGAATTAAGAAAAGGAGGAGGCTTTTTGAAGTCGGTTAACAAAATCTATTTATGCTGCTACGTATTTCTTTTTGAGGTTCCGAATCAACAAGAAACACTTATAGTTTCGCTGTGTCCGTCTGCCCGTCCACATCTTAATTCAGAGTACTAGAAAGCTATAATTTGGCATAGATATACATATTTCATTTTCGTCTTGGTTACCAGTCAGCCAGCACCCACCAAGAATCATTTTAACTATTATTATTATTATGAGCCTGTTATGTCCCACTGCAGGGCAAAGGCCTCCCTTCCGTCTTTCCATTTTTCTCCATCCCTAGCTATATCTGGCCAGTCGTTGAGATAGACGTCTAATTCGTCACGCCATCTCTTTCTGGGCCTACCGCGTCGCTGGTTCCTGTTATTCGGAGTCCAGTCAGTGGTTACTTTTGCCCAATTCTGTTGCGACATACGGCAGATGTGGCCTGCCCAATTCCACTTTAGTTTTACGGCTGTTTTGCCTACGTCTGCGATTTGTGTTTTGGAACGAAGTATACTGTTCCGAATGCGATCTATGATTTTGACTCCGAGAATAGTTCGTTCCATCGCTCGCTGGCAGACCACGAGTGCGGACTTTTGACGTTTCGTTAACGACCACGTTTGCGCTCCATAGGTGAGTGTAGGAAGGATGCACATATCCATGAGTTTCCTTTTTAGGGAAAGTGGAAGTGATCCTTTCATTAGGTGTTTCATCGACCAATAGCTCTTCCATGCGTTTTCGGTGCGTCGAGCAACTTCTTTATCTTGTCTCGCTTGGCAAGAGACTATTTGGCCGAGGTATGTACTCATGGACATATTCAACCTCCACACCCGCAATGTCTACTTTGCGATTCGTGCTGTTCGTCATTAATTTCGTTTTCGTCATATTCATTTTGAGTCCGACCTCGAGGCTAGCGTGGCTCAGTTGTTCCAGCATAAGGCTTAACTCAGCCGCTGAAGACGAGAAAAGGACAATGTCATCATTTTAATATCTAATAATATCATAATAATAGTTAAAAATGAATATATTTAAAATTAGAACGCTCAAAAATAACAATTCGGTCTACGCGGATGCTCGTCGCACCAGCGATGGTAAGTACTTATTCCTTCTGACACTATCGAATTATTTACCAAAATACATAGGTAAGATTATTATACAGCTAAATTGTGGTTGCCGATCTGACGTGAAATGACGTACCGCAAGCATCCTGGCTGGCTGAGGCCTTATCTATATTAGGCATTTAATTGGATATTGATATAATTGAAATTATGGGTTACAGGGTTTCTGATGACACACAAGCTTGGCTTACCTCTGAATATTGGTATACCGGCTATGACTAGATATTAATTGAGACTTTATATGTGTCTATGAGCTACCTGTGTTGAAAGATCTACTAAGTATTATAAGATGAAAAAACGGCCCAGTGCGAGTCTGACTCGCGCACAGAAGGTTCCGTATAAGCAGCTACATTCACCAAAATAACTGTCTGTGAAAATTTCAACTGTCTAGTTGTCACGGTTCATGAGATACAGCCTGGTGACAGACGGACAGACATACAGACATAAGAATCGTGGAGTCTTAGTAATAGGGTTCCGTTTTTACCCTTTAGGTACGGAACCCTAAAAACAGTACTTTACGTGTACAGGAGACACCATAATAGTTATTTATGCTTCAAGTGCGGAAGGTAGGTAGGTGATTTCCGATGAGTGGCATTTTTATTCACGAGCGAGCGAAGCGAGTGAGTGGATAAATCGACACGAGTCGGAAATCATCTTACGTAAGTGTATCATACAACATTTTACTATGGAAATAAATAAAATAAAATTAATAAAATGGAGGGCTTATTCAAGTGCTTTCAGCATATCCACAGATTAACTAATAGTTCCTCGGGCATATCTACTGCGCATGTGCGAATAGCTGTCACATCGTAACGCAATAAGGCACGAGCAAAATATACGTTCTGCCAAACATATTTAATGAATATTTAAAATTAATTTATTGATCAAAATCTAAATCTACGAGTAATTAAAAACGCCTTAAATGAAGTATTCGTTTTATTTTACCTTCTATATGAATGATAATCTGTACATAACTTAATTTTTTTTTTTAAATTTCTTAAATAATAAAAACTCTTTGCGTCGGGCTGACTTTGGAGTTAAAAATTAAAAAAATACAGGAAAGTAAAAAGCACTAGTCAAAAAAAGTAACACTTTCCGCACAGTTTGGCTGCTTGGAAAACCGCTCTTTTCGAGGACATGCATTGTAAAAATATTTTCTATTTTACGTCTTTGTCGGCGTGATTAATATGTATATCCATGCCAAATTATAGCTTTCTAGTACTCTAAGAGTCATGCGGACAGACGTACGGACAGACGGACATGGCGAAACTATAAGGGTTCCTTGTTGACTATGAATCCCTAAAAACCAATGACTTGTATTGTATCGCTATATCAGAAACAGTAGGCCTTCTGCTTCTTCGTGCCGCTGCCTGGCACGACAGTTTTTTGTATTTTTGTATTTCTTTGTCACTACCACGGCGTCGTCGGTGGCAACGCATATGTCACTTTACTTTCATGTTTTCATGTACAAATGTAAGGAATTGTTATCCAAATGTTATACCTAGTATATACAAACTTTGAGTTTTACTTTGAGTTAGGATATAAAGTTTTCTAGTTTTCATACACAGGATATCTCATTTCCATTCCAAAATTGTGGTTGTTTCACGTGTAAGTTAGCCAATTTTTAAACACATTTCCTTCATAAATAGAGTCACCTTTTCGAATGAATCTCGTTTCAATTCAAAATGTTGCCAACACACAGAAGGAAAATTAATGAGGTGCAAGTAAAAACTTAACACTAAGCTGCTAAGTGCTAAACTAATATTATAAAGTGATGAAAAATCTTTTTTACAAAAAAATACAACCGAATTCCAAATAAAAAAGTTACAAAGTGAAAAATAACTTCTTTTCCGGAAATCGGTTTTTCTCTTTTCTTTTCTTCGTTTATTGGCACCGACTTGCGACTTTGTAGTGTTTTCATTTGGAAGTCGGTTGTATTTTTTTGTATAAAAGTTAATATTTTTCACTTTTTAGTTGTGGCAAACCTAATAAGCAAGTTCTTTAGTAAGGCCAGCCCAGAATAGATTACCCGAATAACAAACTTGAACGCAACCGGTGAAATGAGAGTGTACCAAGGTGAACTAGTGCGTACTGGCGTGATGTTATGTTTTGAAATGATATAAAGATAAACAATAAACAGTCATGTGATTGCAGCAGTCCAGAGAAATATGCCGTCATTTATTGAAGAGTTCTGTTATATATCTCCGAAGTTCTTCATCAGATCTTCACCAAAATTAAATGAGACCAATTTTTGAACATATTCTTTCAACGAAAAATGAGTTTTCAAAATCGGACCACAATTGACGGAGAAATCGAAAAACAAAAACAAAAAAAAAATAAACAAACATAATGTCGAATATTGAACCTCCTCTTTTTCGGAAAGTCTGATAAATAGTAGATTATTAACCAAGGGGATAAAGCAGTGTCTTCTGTCGCGGGTGACGATTTAAATCGCGAGCGTAACGAAGGACTCGAGGTTTACTCCCGAGCGCAGCGAGGGTGGTAAAAACTTAAATCACGAGCGAAGCGAGGGATTTAAGACGAGTCCTGAGTGTAGCGAGGGATTTAAGTTCACCCAAGACTAAGGCAGCTTTATCACCGAGGAAAATACTCTACTTTTCGTACCATTTGCGAAAAAATTAACACAATAATAATATGAGATGAACATTTATTAAGAATAATGACTTATAAAAATAAATTAAAATAAACTTAACGTTTATGTATTTGAAGAAAACAAAAACGCGGCAAATTCCTAGACTAATATTTTTTTGTCGGAAAAGCAAAGGCATCAAGCTCATACGGCCTCGTCGGTTTTCGTAATTTTATTTCAACTAACAAATCAATGTTTTATAATAGTCAATTTAACGTTTTACACTTTGAGTCTAGTTTTTAAGATTGGTCGCATAAACGTAAATATAAACGTGTAAATAACGCGAATTAGGCCCAAATTACACGACAATATTGTCGTTTAGTAGTTAAGTAGAAGTCAGCCAATGACCGTTTAAACGTTGTATACAAGTTAAATAAAAGTACAGAGACCGATTTTACGGTCCAATACTGGTTATGATGAGTCTCTTATGTGACCGCTTATGTCACATAGCTGTTACAATGACGTTTTCAAAAGACTGCTCAACGGCAACCGTTTTATTTCGTTTGTTAAATATTGTGCCGGTGTTTAAATAAAAAAAGGTGAGTAAATGTCTATTTCCATAATTACAAAATATAGATTTATTATGCATTATTTAAATGAGTGTGAGATAATGATAGTTGTGTTAATCTTTCAGGGAACTTTAGTTTTATGACAATGTATATATGTGTTTTTGTGAAGTTTTTAACGCCCTCCTCTATTTCTTTGTATTTGAATCGTTTTAATTAATTATCCAAAATATGTTTTCATAATAAAGCATCAACCATCTTGTTTACGTTGTATAGGACCTTTATATAACACTAATATAACAAAAAGGTCGTATACATTTTCTTGAGTCTATGACGCCGCGGCCATATTCAGTTTACTTTAGGGTTCCATATGCATTACTTACAGATCTAATAAACATTGCATAACTTGAACAGAGAACTAACTCGGCCCTTTATGATTATAAATTCATCTTCTTTTCTTGTCAATGACTATCTAATCAAATAGTACGTTTAGCCCAGATTAATTTATTTATTTTTTTTTTTTTCAGGTCTAACATTGGATATGAATGAACTATGGTAGTGTTCTTGGACATCGATAAATTTTTGATCTGAAATTATTTAAAACGTCTTAAAAGAGAAAAATGGCCTTGGCGAAGCATTTATTTTACCTTTTCAAACAAATGTTATAACTGTCACAGTTGCATTGCACTGTTAATTATTTAATTTTATTGTTGTTGTTTACATTAAATGATAATTAAAAAATATATATATACGGAATCTTTTTCGGCAACATTCATTCGTTCTATCCCTTTTTTAAAAGACAAAACAAAATAGAAATGGTTCAATTAAAGTGTGGATTTGACCTTTAAATGATTCAAAAGTCTACTTAAAGTAATGTAACCGTAGAAATTCAACATTTTAGTTGCATACAAGTCTTAGTAAGTCTTCCATACGATCAAAATAGTTTTGTTATAAAAAGGTCATACGCAAACGTTTAAGCGGCGTTTTAATAATATAAAAGTTATGTTAAGATTCACACACGACGATGGATGTCTTACAAAAACCTTTTATTTAACCGAAACGTTGATATGACCAATACATTGTCCAATAAACGTCATGGCTGGCACCATTAGCCGACGTCATATATGTTGGTCCTGAAAACTTTTACTCAACAAATGCACTGGCACCACTATCCGACGTCATATAAGTTAGTTCTGAAAACGTCTACTCTACATATGCACTGACACCACTATCCGACGTCATATAAGATAGTCCTGAAAACATTTACTCAACATATGCACTGACACCATTCTACAACGTCGTATAAGTTAGTCCTGAAAACGTTTACCCAACATATGCACTGGCACCATTATCCGACGTCATATAAGTTAGTCCTGTAAACATTTACTCAACATATTTACTGACACCATTCTACAACGTTGTATAAGTTAGTCCTGAAAACATTTACTCAACATATGTACTGACACCATTCTACAACGTTGTATAAGTTAGTCCTGAAAACGTTTACTCAACTTTATATTAAGACATTACAGTCCCGCGACTGAACCGTCGTAAGATAAACGTCTATATATCAAAATAGTTAACTACATCCCACTATATAACTGTTATATACCATGAAGTCTTATAAGACTAGAATTATACGACGTTTTTGCTAGTTGGGTAATCATAACTGCATAATAAATGCGTATTCCTTTTTCAAAAATATGTATTTTGCTTTATATACAAACTCAATGGTGTAAACACAGATGTAGTTCAGTATAAATTTCGGTAAGTATTCTAAATTTAAATCACATTCTCCCCCTAGAGGATGAATGAAATTCAGTACAATTTTCTTTCCCTGTTTTTGACAGATTAAAAATGACTACTGTTATGTTCGCTTTTTGTGGCTTATAATGTCACTTTTTTGAGCAAGTGGTACGAAAAAAGTTTTTTGTTTATGTGTTTGTAAAAGACAATCTCCGGAAGTACTTATCGTGTTATGATTCTTTCCCTCGAAAAAACCACGATTTCTGAGGTCACAGTAGTGAAACCAAGCAAAATACTATTTTCAAATAAACCAAACCTAAGTATATATATATCTTCGTAGAATTTCATCAATTTAACATATCAATAAAACGCTAGAACCAGTTCAATCGCTGGAAACGTTCTGATACAAAGCCCTTAAAGTCGAAATTAAACAATCGTAGTCGGGAATGCAGGCCCTTTGCGGAATGTTGCGGTCGCGCTTTGAGCCGCCCCGCGCCCCGCCTAAACGGTGCTGGTAAAATATTCCACTTTCATTGAAAACGTTCAATGGAAGGACAAAAGGATGGAAGGCTACATTTTTCCTTTCGTTTCTGTCTTTAAATTAGTTTTTCGATTGATTGTTTTGAAAAACATCTGGTCAGTAAATCTTTCGCGTTTTTCAGTGTCATCGATGAAAAAGTAAAATTTAAAAAATCCCCAACACATTTATCTTGCGAAAACACCCTGATTCAAACAGTAAACCGCCCATAACTTTTGAATGGCTGAATGGATTTTATTCAAACATAGCTATGACGACAAAATCACCTTTTAAACAAAAAAAAAACTAAATCATAATCGGTTCACCCGTTTAGGCGCTATGATGGCACAGACAGACACACAGATACACAGACACACAGATACACAGTAACACACGTGAAACTTATAACACCCCTCTTTTTCCGGCGGGGGTTAAGAAACGGTTACATACGATTAAGCTGGAAGCCGACGACAATTTAATAAACGACTTTTTTTTTGTTTACGGGGGTAAAACTTCAAAAGGCGCCTGGACTATTGGAGAGCAGGGAGTGTGTGGGATTTTCACATCACACCATTAGCACATGGAACCCACCGCCACCGCTCGAGCGCGTGTCGCCGGTCCTGCCGTCTCAGCCTTACTACATAGATTCCCGGCACGCTATCACCATTCTGGTGGATGGTGCGAATCCGGTTATAAACCCTTGCATCCATATCTGCCAGAATGTCAAGCGGAGGAAACAGTGCCAGGAGTGTTGTCGCCTCAAAGGATATTGTTCGGTATCCTCATGCGATACGTATGGCCATTTTCCGCTGCAGGCTGTTAGAATAGAATAGAATAGAATTTTATTTTGCAAATATGGGTAATATACAATAGTTGTTATGATATCAAAGCTCAGCCATATTTTACCATTCGGCATGCAAACATTTACATTATTTATGCAACATGAACAAACATTTTATAACCAGATAAATAAATAAATTATCATTACAATTATCATTCAATGGATCAATTAATATACATATTATCATTACAATTACCATTCAATAGGTCAATTAATAAAATATAATTACAATTATCATTCAGTAAATCATTAATAAATTATCATTATGCTTACAATTTCAATTCAATAGATCACTTAATAAATTATCGTTATCATCACAATTACAATTCAATAAATCAATTAATAAATAATCTTTATCATCACAATGATCACTAATAGATCATATTTAAATTATTAGTATCATTACAATCATACTACAATAGATCAATTAATAAATGGTGATTTATTAATTGATCTACAATTATTATTCAATGGATCAATCAATCAACAAATAAATTTTTCTCTGTCAAAAATTCAGTCACACTGTAGTATGTTTTATTTATTAAAAAATTACGTAGTCTACTCTTAAACAACACCGTATTTAAATCTTTCCAAACACTTGGTAATTTATTGTTAATAACTGGGGCCATGCAATAAACACTGTTGCGCATCAAAGTGGTTTGACATGATACTTGACATATTTTGCTATTGTCACGCCTATTCCTTGGGAATACATCAGCTAGGCGTTCAAAACGACTTGGATTTTGCTTTACAAACACAGCCACCTCGAAAATATAAATACAAGGAAGTGTCAAGATATTGTATTGCTTAAAATAGGGCTTGCAACTGTCTGTAGTTTTAAGTTTAAACATTGACCGGAGACATCGTTTTTGGGCCTTAAATGCCGTGTCTCTATCAGTTGAGTTCCCCCAAAAAATGATGCCGTAACGTAAGTGAGATTCAACTATGCCGAAATAAGCCGTTAGAAATGTTTTGGTATCTACTAAGGAGGATAATCTATATAAAACATATGCAGATGAACTCAGTTTTTTACACAAAATATCTATATGTGCTATTTCCAATTTAAGCTGTAATCTATTTGTAATCCTAAAAATTTCGTATCTCCTGCTTCCTCAATATTGTCATTTGTGTAGTGTATATGAAGATTAGTTAAGCCTGGAGTTCGCTGTCTAAAGTGCATTATCTTTGTCTTATTTAAATTTATAATTAAATTATTTTGGTCTAGCCATTTAATTAGTGAGTCAAGAGAACTATTAATGTCATTTTCATACGTAATTACGTTTTCACAAGGGATTGTTACTGTGCTATCGTCTGCAAACATTGTTATAGGTTGTTCAAGGGACATGGGCATGTCGTTGACATATAATATAAACAAAAACGGGCCCATAACGGTTCCCTGTGGTACACCGTATGGGATTTTACGTTCTCGTGATCTTGTTATCTCTTCATGTTTATTAACTACAATAATGCGGCTAACTTCGGTTATTTGTGTTCTATTTTCTAAATAAGATTTCATAAGTTCGAGCACGTTACCTCTAATGCCATAGATTTCTAATTTATTAAGTAAGGTATTATAATGGAGATAATCGAATGCCTGAGTCATATCGCAAAATATAGCACATATGGGGGATCGTTTATCCATGTTTCTTATATATTTTTTTTTTTTTAAAACGTTGCCCCACACTAGGAATTTCTTCCTGTATCGTGGGTGCGTTTACAAACATATAAACTCACATACACAAACACCCAGAGCCGGAACAACTATCTGTAGGTCATACAAATATTTGTTCCGTGCGGGAATCGAACCCGCGACACGCAGCGCTGCAGTCAATCACTCAACCACGTATGCGCCAACCGTGCAATAATAGTGTATAAAAAGTCATAAATTGCCATATAAATGGTTCTGTGCTGTCTGAATCCTTTTTGTTCTTCACAAAGTATATTATTTTTCTCCACGTAATTATATAATTCTCTGTAGATGTATTTCTCAAATATTTTTGAAATAACCGGTATGAGTGAAATTGGTCTATAATATTCCATCAACTCCTTATCTTCTTTCTTAAATAAGGGTTTAATTATAGATGTTTTAAAGCATCTGGATATATACCTGAACAAATAATGAGGTTGAGTATGTGACTTAGATGACCGCATATCTCGACTGACACTGACTTCAGCACTTTTGTGGCGATTCCATCAAAACCTACACTGCTAGTGTTTTTTAGGGACATAATTATTTTATATAAATCGTGTGGTGTGCGAGGAGCCATAAACTGTTGATTTTAGTCCTGCAGCTTCGGACACCTACCAGTCTGTTTGACCAAACAGGTGCTCCATAAAGGACCATCGATCGTAGAGGCGGCGAACTTCATCCCGGACGACAAAATACCTAAAAAGTTGAGAAAAGGTAGATAGATAAACCATTTATTTAGTGCACTCAAAAGACACAGCACATCAAACAAAATCACAATTAAATTATTTTATTAAAAACCGGCAAAGTGCGAGTCGGACTCGCGCACGAAGGGTTCCGTACCATTATCGCAAAAAACGGCAAAAAAAAAAAAACAACTGTTGTATGGGAGCCCCACTTAAATATTTATTTTATTCTGTTTTTAGTATTTGTTGTTAGAGCGGCAACAGAAATACATCATCTGTGAAAATTTCAACTGCCTAGCTATCACGGTTCATGAGATACGATATGCCTCGTGACAGACAGACAGACAGAAAGACGGACCGCGGAGTCTTAGTAATAGGGTCCCGTTTTTACCCTTTGGGTACGGAACCCTTAAAATGGCTGGGAGTGACCAATGACAACCCACTGAAAATGGCGAGTGATCAATAAAAAAAACAGTTTCACTGATTTTAAGTATCTTAAAAAAGGTTGTTTTTTAAATACACGGTCAACTGTCGAGGTTGGCCGGCCGCCGGGGCGTTGTCGGATGACGTTCCCGGGGGCCATTTTTTGCGATCGCCCGGTCTCAGTAAAACGCCGATTTCTCGGTACTTTTGTATGGGGACCATGTATAAATGTTATGTTGTTAGAATTGTGATAAAATAAGCTATCTGATTTCATAGGGTTTTATCCAGTTTTACCTTGTAATATATTTGATATTACAATATATATTTGATACGTCAAAACTTGTACTGACAGGTATTTTTCCGATTCGGTCGGGTGGACAGATAACGCACAGGATGCTTTTTTCCAATTCGGTCGGGTGGACAGACGAGGGGAACCTAGTAAAATTAATTTTGTTACTAGGCAAACTAAAACATATCTCTCAGCTTACAAGACTGAAATTAAACTTATAACATCAGTAACTACCTAACAATCTGAGGAATATAAATCTAAACCTACATATTGTCAAAGTATCAACTTACATCCTATACATCTATATTTTATTAATTAATACGACTTATACTAATCCATTAGCGACTAACAAAGCTGCTTCTGATTGAGATTTCCTTTTGTTTGAAACTGCGTGTGGGCAACAATAAATTGTGGTAGCAAATCAAAGTGGGCCCAGAGAATTGCCCAAGAATCCGCTTTAGTACCCCGCGGTCACAGTGACAAGCTCGGGTTACGTAATACCATTGTTATAACTCTACCCTAATGAGACCCTTTATGTGGACTGTTTAGACACAGTTGCGAATCAACTTTGATTCAATGAAATACTGTTGTTTTCAGACTCTGAACACGGAAAGCTGACTGAAATTGTTGGGAAGATTTCGATTATACATTTGATTTTAAAGGACGAAACAAATTTTGCAAGCGTTTTGTTTAGAATCAAATATTTAATTAACGTGATGGTAGGTTTTATCTATATCTAAACTAATCTATATCTATACTTAATATTATAAAGAGGAAAGATTTGGTTTTTTGTATGTAACGAATAAACTTAAAACCAGCTAAGTGCGAGTCGGACTCGCGCACGTAGGGTTCCGTACCATTATTGCAAAAAACGGCAAGGTAATCACATTTGTTGTACCGCAGCCCAACTTAAATATTTATTTTATTCTGTTTTTAGTATTTGTTGTTATAGCGGCAACAGAAATACATCTTATGTAAAAATTTACACTCTCTAGCTGTCTCGGTTCATGAGATACAGCCTGGTGACAGACAGACAGACAGACGGACCGCGGAGTCTCAGTAATAGGGTCCCGTTTTTACCCTTTGGGTACGGAACCCTAAAAACTACTGGACTGATTTCAAAAATTATTTCACCGTTGGGAAGCTACACTATCCCCGGGTGACATAGGCATACTTTTTATCCCTGTATTCCCACGGGAACAGTAATTACGCGGGTGAATCCGCGAGGCGTCCGCTAGTTTATTTATTAATAGAAACGAAGAGATTTTGTGTGATTTAATTATAGTAACTAACTATACTTTCTACTCGTAGAAATGTCTGTATTGGAATCAAGCAGTTCGATAACCTAAATGAAGTAAATTTTTATTAGAACTGGAATCTAACCGTATTCAGTTATTAAAAGTTTAAATTAAACTAGGTGGGTACCGTAGGTAGGAGGATTCCTTTGATAAAGTATTTAAACTGAAATACAAACATTAGTTTGGTGACAGACTATGTTGGGTAAAGTATATATAGCCACCTCGAATATATAGGTACAGTGGATCAAAGAAGTGGGCTTCCACAAGATTGGAATATTTGGAATCAGCATTTTAATTATGCGAGATGATTGTTAATTTGGCGCATTCCGTGATATGGGTGGTACAGCTAATTTGCAAGAAATTTCACACAGATAATTTGATTGGTGATTTTATAGTAATCGATCTTCTTTCAAACTTTCTTAAAAAAAAACTTTGCTCCATATTAAATACTGAATTATAAATTCACACACACAAACACACGAGACCAGCAACCTTATTGCGTAAGTGAATTCGTCAAGGCACAGTGTTTGACCACCATCAATCGACCAATCACAAAGACAGAAATCCACATCGCGTCTTTCATCTGCCGGAATAACTATAAATCTGTAGGGCATACAAATATTTATTCCTTGCGGGAATTGAACGCACAACACGTAGCGCAGTAGGCAATGTCCCAACCGGATTTTTAACCGACTTTCCAAAAAAGAGGAGGTTATCAATTCGACTGTATTTTTTTTTTTTTTTATGTTTGTTACCTCAGAACTTTTTACTGGGTGGACGGATTTCGATGATTCTTTTTTTATTTGAAAGCTGGTGCTTGTCATGTGGTCCCATTTAAATTTCATCAAGATCTGATGAAGAACTTTGGAGATATACATCGGAACTCTTCAATAAATGACTGCAAATCACTCTGAATAGCTGCAATCGCATGTCTGTTTATTGTTTTTACCATTACATAACATAACATCACACTGGTACGCTCTAAAGACGGTACGCAGGTGTGAACAGTTAACCCTGGTATACTCTCATTCCACCTGTTTTGTTTAAGTTTCATGTTATTGGGATAATCAATTCTGGCTTCACTTTGGACATTATAGGTACCTAACCTATAGAACTGGTCCATTATGTACCACAACTAAAAAGTGAAAAATAAAAAAAACTTTTACAAAAAATACAACCGACTTCCAAATAAAAACACTACAAAGTGAAAAATAAATTCAATTTCGGCAGTCGGTGTCAAAAAACGAAGAAACGAAATCAGGAACACCGACTTCCGATATTGAATTTATTTTTCACTTTGTAGTGTTTTTATTTGGAAGTCGGTTGTATTTTTTGTAAAAAGTTTTTTTCGTAAATTTTCCACCTCACGACCAAAAACTGCTAATTGTGAGAAATCTACTCCGTTACTTACTTTGCCGACGGTACCTATTTAACTACTATGTCAAATGTCAGGGGTCAATTTAAATTGGGTACATGTTGGTCTTGCTGGGTCGTGGGGTCATTAACGCCGACATCACATCAACCGCGACCATTTCAAATGAGCTGACCCACAGGCCACAGATAAATGAGATACCTACTCGACGAGCGTTTATTTCAATTCATTTGGTAAGTTCGTATGTCGATAGCGATACTACTTACAGCTAACTAGCTTTTTCGCGCGGCTACGCTCCCGTGGCAATAAAACATATTAGTATTATAACAAAACCCTGACTGCAAAAAAATAATTAACTGAAAAGAGAGAAACAAAAATACCTAGTACTTATTGTACTAGGTATTTTTTTCAGTAAAGTAATACATTTTAGCAGTCGGGTTTTTTGTTATAATAATAATATGTTTTATTTCAGACTTTTTAGTTTTAATAATGAACGAGTTCTCCAAATAAGTTATGTGGAAAATCTTTCTTGAATTTGTGCCAAATTTGTAACATTTATGTATTACGATGTTATTTATATTTTTGGAATGGTCTATTTAGTAGCCTTCATTTGATACCCATATTATTATTATGATACAAAAAAAGAAAATTGTATCATCCGCTTTTTTTGAGGTGGGAGGCCATATTTAAAAATTATATAGCCTATGTCACTCTGTCTGGCAATTGTGGATTGCCAAAAAGAATTAAACGACACCGCATATTTCAAAATCCGTCAAGCCATTTGGGCTGTAGAGCATGCCATACAAATGGACATACATACCCTCGAAAAACATTATACTCCTGCAGTAGGAAAAATAAAAGCTTTGGCACTCAGCAGTTGCCTATATTTTATTTTTTCGAATTTACTTTTGTTACTAACAAATAAGTTTACCTCAGTTCAGAAGTTTAATCATTCAAAACTTGCTAACTGAGAAATGCATACGATAGCAGTAGTAACATTCAAACCCAATTTACAAAATTCACTTATCACGAAAATGTTTAGGACAGCACTCTCACACTCCCCATCGACGCCCCGACGTGTGCCCTTTCAATATCCTATTAATATAGGGTTCGTCCATTACGAAGCAACCCTAAATTACTCATCCACTTTGAATCAAAATATCTCACATACATTTTTACTCAGTAGGTACTTTATAATTTAAGCTTATTTATTGGCAGGAATCCTGCACCAAATTCACATTACCCATTCATTATAAGTTCCAACGTTTTATTAACTTTGCCGCCATTACGTAGCTAATAGTGAATCAAAATGGCATCATTAAAAAGTTTAATTAACGTACTCAGACTTTTCAATTACATTTTAACGAGGTTGCGTTAACCTTGAACAAACCATAATACATTTTAACAAAGTAGGAACTCTAACAAAACTCCATAACATCGTGCAATACCACGAACGAAGAGATTTCCAATAACAGTTTACGAGGAGTCGGCACAATGAGTCATCAGTCACACAAATCCGGTAATTCAACCAGGACGTCGCCATGTTATCCGGATATAACGTTGCAGCTAGACTAGCTAGTAGCTAGCTAGTGCTACACGCCGTGTCTAGCGAGTGGCAGACACTAATCGCACCTCGTCAATAAACGAAGCTTTGAAACTGTCTGATGACCGAATACCGGCGATTAGCTGCCGTCACTTTATTATCTACGCAGTCACAACGTTCTGCATATCTTAACTTTACCCTCAAGCCGACGTTTTGATCGGATCACTGGGCTCCAGTTTGTTCAATTAATAGCTAACAATCATACTAGGATTGTCAATTAAATCAGTAGAAAGCGCTTTAATCCCGGTCGGATACTGGACACAATTATTCATCAGTAGAACAAAGCCGGGTAATCCGGCCATATTGACCGGTTTGGTGGCGTCGCCGCACCCCTTTCGTTGTGTATACTCGCCCTTATTTGCTATTCAATAACGATAATGACAGTAGGTGTCCACCGGACTTGGCTGGCCATCGGCATCGTTAAATTTACTTTTACCCAAATATTTCCTATACACATCCGCGTTGAAGCAATTTCATTATAGGTACGTGCCTACCTGTTTAATGTTCGTCAAAATTATACGAAGTGGTTTTAATACATTATTGATTTTCAGGAGCTCTCTTTATCCTGAAAAATCTTTTTAGTCTATGTAAACTTTTAAAGCAATTAAGTCAGATTATATCCCCATTTATCGAGGGATTTCGTGGAATATTTTCTTTGCCGGATTATACGATTGGTATAGACAGCGATTAGACCTGACATTTTGTAGGCGGATGATATTGGATAGGGAAACAGAGTTGATAAAATGCCGCCCAATCTGAAACACACTTTACTTAAGCCGATTACCAGCAGGTAGGTGTGAAATCTGTTTTTACGGGCTGCCACCACTTATCAAGGAAACTAAATAAATGTGGTGCTTTGATAAACATTAGTTGTTTTATTGTTAGACACCCTAAGATACCTTTGAACCAAAGTTACTTCTAGGCAAGCGTGCTTCGCCGTCGACCACACCATCGGTAAGCGATGGTGTGGTCGACATCAGATGAGATAGTGGTCAAACGTGAGACTATCGATAAATAAAAAAAAGATAGAGCAAGAGACTTTTAAATTTTCTGCCTATAATATGAGATTTTTGAAGTTTATCTCGAAATAAGGTCAATCAAACTTTTCCTAAGACCATATTTTTGTTTATAAAGTAGGTATCTTTTGTGCACCAAATAACAGACTGCAACCAGTTACTTGCACGCTGGTGTTTCTCAGTTGGTTACCACTTACGGACCATTTGTAGTAACTTAAATATTCAGCACCACGGCGATATTTATCTTGTACTTCAGCCCGCTAATGTTTTCCATTATAAAATAGGTAAAGGGTAACTTCATACACAACAAGTTCGAAAAACTAGTAGTATTTCGAACATTAAACCACGAGTATAAAAATTACTTTATTTCTATACGAGTATGTTATACGAGATCTTCACACAGCAGATAAATAAAAAATAACTTCAGTGTTACTCTAGAGGTGGAAGGCTTTCTAGCAAATGGCTTTAAAAATATTTCATTTCTGGAATTGTTTCGAGTCAGAAATAGCGCCAAGTGACAGTTAAACTGATGTGTTCTGCTCTGGAACTGGGAGCGGTACATTTATTAAATGTCCCGACTTAAAAACGGAACAACTAGACTAGACGAACTCATCCGAGGAAGTGATAAGCCTGAGTTTTGGGTAATCGTTTTAAATAATTGGAGTATTCAGGCTAATGTATTTTAAATTGATTAGAGAGATAAGATATTAATAAGTGGGTCTCTTATAAGACGAAGTACGGCTATAGTTTCTATAGCCCTCCTCATTTGCGAATAACCTCCTCATCTTGTATAAATTGGAAAAAAAACAAAAATTAATAAACTTTCACAGTCACCGAAAAATTTATTTCTGCTCTTCAATCTTGTGCTGTATAAAGTTGTAGAGTAATTCCCAACACATGTAATAGATATATTATAACTATGTTCCGCCATATGTAGGAGGCAGGACCTACGGAGCAAGACGTGACTAGACTTGGAAGAAATTCGATTGCTCGCGCGGTTGCCCCGCCAGCCCGCACGATCATCCCGAATCAATTTAAGATTAGATCTAAATTTCATATGAAATCGATACTGCGTTTACGTTTAAAATGAACGTGTTTTAGATGTCAATTAGTAGGGAGTAGTTTTTCAACCCTTTTTATTTACTGGCAATCTTTCAGGGTGTGAAAGTACTCATGAATAAAGACAACTTTTAATATTATTACTAAAATTGAAAAAAATTGTGGTTCAGTACATTTACGTTCTCGCGACAAGTACATCTTTCGATAGAGCTTCTAAATACAGAAATTAATACAGCATTTCTTTTCACAATTTCAGATATGCTGCCATATTAAGCGACGTACCTAATTTTACCTGTGAATGGTTGACTTGATATTGAATCAATCCAGGCGTAGATACACGGGGGTGCAATGGGAGCAATTGCCCGACCTGGGCCTCAACCAAACTAGTAGTATTATTTAATGGTCAACAGTAGTAACTAGAATTACTGATGCAGGGCGCTAACATTTTCGAGCTTGCTACGTTCGCTCTCGCAGACAACTTCTGGTCCACATTCTGATCTTTTGAACAATGGTCAAAACCTGAGCTATATCTATCAATGGAGTCCTGAAATTTCCGAGCTCACTTCGCTCGCTCTTGACCACAATGGTGTCCAAGTTTACATTTCATCAAAAATCCTACTGGAAAACAAAACTAAGGAGGTTACTAATACTATATCCGAAAAGCAGGAACAGCATTTTTTTCAATGACACCTCCTTCTAGAGAGCCATTTGCCCCCCTGGAGCGAAATTCTGGATCCGCGTCTGAATCAATTGTAAATATTGTGGGTTCATGTTTCGAATTCTGCTAGTGCTAGATACTATTGTAAACAACAACTATTACTACCTTTTGGGACTAAGTTCAATTATTTCTAGATTATTAGGTACTTAGAACATCTAAGTACGAGTTTAATGTAATGTTCATGTAATTTTATGTACGAGTACTTACCCAATGTTCATTGAGTTTACAATCGGCTTGTTAGTAGTTTCGTGGTTTGTGTATTCATTCGCTTCAGTGCGGTACTTATAGGAGATTTTCCAGAGGTCTAGACTGTGGAAATACATAATTATGTTTTAATTTAACCTGTTATCGTGATATATTTTTGACTATGAAAACATTTATCAATTATCTTATATGATATTTCGCTGTCCCTTAAATCAATGTTTTTTTTTGGACACTCTGCAGCCTGATTGCGTCAGTGAATTCAGCAAGCTAAAGGGTTTGACACTATGAAAGAGTATGACAAATTCTCTTTAAATAATTAGGTATCTTTACCAATGAAAGCGTCCACAAATTTTTGGCAATACCTAATTATTTAAAGATAATTTGTGACACTCTTTCATGGGGTCAAACTCTTTGCCTTGCCGAATTCAGTTACGCAATTAGGTTGGTCTAACTAAAAAAGTACTTATTTTACTAATAAGCTTAAATAGGAGGAGCGATGCAACAATACAACCATACTTTTTCATAAAAATTTTTCTATCTGTACTATAGTAGAGCAATTTTCGAACAATTTCTTTGAAAACGCGTCAAGCATCAAGAGCAATTTTCGAACAATTTCTTTGAAAACGCGTCAAGCATCAAGAGCAATTTTCGAACAATTTCTTTGAAAACGCGTCAATGCCTTTTTACTCAACAAATGATATTCATAACAAACAACTTATTTATATGTTCTTTCTCTTCAATATTCATCATCATCATCATCATATAGCCGAAATATGTCCACTGCTGGACATAGGCCTCCCCAAAGCGTCGCCACATTGACCGGTCCCGTGCGTCCCGCATCCAGCGGATCTCCGCAACCTTCACCAGGTCATCGGTCAACCTAGTGGGAGGCCTTCCAACGCAACGTCTTCCGGTTCGCGGTCGCCACTCCAGAACTTTTCTGCCCGAACGGCCACCCGTTCTGCGAGCAATATCTATGTCCACTGCCACTTAAGTTTGGTAATTCTTCGGGCTATGTCCGTAACCCTGGTTCTCTTGCGGATTTCTACATTTCTGATTCGATTACGCAAGAATACTCCGAGTATGGCCCACTCCATTGCCCTTTGGGTGACTGTAAGCTTTCTGATGAGGCCCATTGTTAGCGACCACGTCTCAGAGCCGTATTATGTCTTCTATTTCTTTTTTTCTAATTTTTTCGCCTAGTCTTGGGTGGTGATTGTGCAATGCAGACGACAGGCGCCCCCGCACCTGCCGCCCGCTAATCACCACCAGGGGGTGGGCGCAGGCGGTCGTACAACCGCCCTCTCCCACCCCCACCGCTGCCTCCTTTTGCGACATGGCGTCCTCGCAAAAGGAGGCAACCGCCGCCCAGGCCTCCCCGCTCCCCAGCATGGATTTACCACACCGGGAAGCGAGAGGACCTGCCACACAACCTCCTCCTCAGGGCACGGCGCAGCTACGCCCCCGCTGGGCACACCTAGACGGTGTGCCCAGCGTACCCTCCACCGCGCTGGACCTAACGGTCCCCTCCTATGCAGCATCTGGCCAGAATCCGCGAAGGCCAGATGCCGCCCTCCGCCTCCTCCTACCACCGACTTGTCCCTGCCGACCATCCCACGTCAAAGGAGGGCCGGCTACGACAAGTCGTCCTCCTCGTGGGCCCACCTCCCGCCCCCGAGCCGCGGCCACCCCCACCCGCAAGAGAGATTCCGGGCTGCAGAGCCAGGTGCAGAGCGGGCAAAGCCCGGATGCAGAGCCGGGCAAAGCAGGGTGCAGAGCTGGTCAGTGCACTCGGTGAGCTCAAACCGCACGAGCGCCGAGTGCAAAGCCAGGTGCAGAGCGGGCAGAGCCGGTCACTGCAGAGCCGGGCAGTGCAGGGTGCAGAGCTGGGGTGCCCCGGGCGTTGCCCCCCGCAGGGGAAGGCGGCCCGCCCAGAGGCCAGGAATTGAGCCCCACCGCTGACCTACCGCTACCTACCCAGCCTACCCCTGTGTCGCGTCTGGAGTGTCCCCTGCTAATCAGGGGAACACCCAGAGCGACGAGTCCCCCCCCCTCCCCCCCAGTCGTCAGGTATTCGCCACCGCCAACAAGAACCCACGAATGGGAAGTTATTGACGGTGCCCAGGGTGCACCAGCCCAGCGGGTTGCTCTTCCCCCCGGACGTATCCGAAAGAGACCAGCAACCAACTAGGCCAACGTGGAGGTTACCTGACCCACACCCCATCATCTGCCTGCCCTTACCCCATGTTACTTGGGGTCAGCGCAAAACATTTTTTTCTTCCATACCGTCCTGTCCCCTGTCACGCTATCACTGACTCCCTTTTCTTTCATGTCACTCCTCACACAGTCCACCCATCTTTTCTTTGGCCTTCCTCTCCCTCTACATCTATATTCCTCTTTCGGCAAGACGTCTCCTGACTGTCCACTCGCTTATTCGCTCCCTTCGAACTTGCAGAAGTTGTTGTTGAACCGCAACTCCCGTCTGATGTCGATTGCTTAACATGGCTGCCGCAATGAAACGATCTTCTCGGACTGTTGTGCACCTTGGCTTGCCAGTACCTGTTCTTCTCAGGTTTAATCCAGTCTCCCTACATTCTCCCTAAACCTTTGGATCACTCGTCGGACAGTTAAATGTGTCACGCCTATAATTCTGGCCGTATTTCTTTGGCTGGTCTCCAATTCCACCATAGTGATGATTCTCGTACAATCCTCGGGTGATAGAGGCATGATTTATGGGTACGAGAGCCGTAAGACTTTTAAATTTAAGAATTCTTTCACAACGGCGAAAACAAGGATGAAATTAAAAGCTAAACAAAAACCGGCCAAGTGCGAGTCGGACTCGCGCACGAAGGGTTCCGTACTTGGTAAATTGTGGTTTACGATTTATGACGTATTAAAAAAAAACTACTTACTAGATCTCGCTCAAACCAATTTTCGTTGGCAGTTTACATGGTAATGTACATAATATATTTTTTTTAGTTTTATCTTTCTCTTATTTTAGAAGTTACAGGGGGGGGGACACACATTTTACCACTTTGGAAGTGTCTCTCGCGCAAACTATTCAGTTTAGAAAAAAATGATATAAGAAACCTCAATATCATTTTTAAAGACCTATTCATAGATATCCCACACGTATGGGTTTGATGAAAAAAAATATTTTTAGTTTCAGTTTCAAGTATGGGAACCCCCAAAATTTATTGTTTTTTTTCTATTTTTGTGTGAAAATCTTATTGCGGTTTACAGAATACATCTACTTACCAAGTTTCAACAGCATAGTTCTTACAGCTTCGGAGAAAAGTGGCTGTGACATACGGACGGACAGACAGACAGACAGACAGACAGACAGACAGACAGACATGACGAATCTATAAGGGTTCCGTATTTTGCCATTTGGCTACGGAACCCTAAAAACGAAACAAATGTATTCCGAAATTTTCAAACCCCAAAATTTTGTTTTTCATTTTTTTTTATCCATGGCTTCAAAAAGACCAGTATTTAAAAGAGTTTAAGTTTGCTTAATAAAATAGATTTCATTATACTTTTTAATTTATGAAGCTAGGTTCATGTCTTAGGAGATATTAAAGGTGTTTGTCGGCATTTTGTGGGTGGAACTTTTTCATTGCTTGGCAGTTTAAAAAGCGACCATTGTACCATTATTATCTTTTCTTTTAATTTTAATCTTTATTTTCGTCATCAAAATTTAACGAAAAATTGTTGTCTGTACTTTGTAACTCGCAAATAAGGATGAATAATTTTATTTGTAAAGTAGGTGATTATTTATGTACCTAAGTGGAAATGTATACAAGTGTTGTGATTGTGAGAGTGGAGGAAGACTGTCCTACCGTGAGACAGTTTAAACTAGTACGGAGGACAGTGCGAATCATACTCGGGCAACCAAACATACCCGCCTTTGTTAATGTTATGTGCATCAACAATGTAATTAAGTAAGTTTGGTTGTATTAATGATATTTTTTGCAATAAATTTTTAATGTTATGTTACTGTTTTTAATTATGTTTTACTTCACCGTTGCCTGTGATGTCCAAGACAAACTTAAAAAGAAGTGAACTTAGAATTGTGCAATAAGACCTTAACTATTTATGTCACGCAAGAACTTCCACGTAATTCTATTCCACTATACACGCAGCTAGAATTGCCTGTTATTTCCGCATAGCATTCTTATCACACTGTAAGGAAACTAGCGTGCTAACTCAGGCACATAAACTAACATAGCAGCTTTCCCCGTGCGTGATTTTATATCGTGACCTTACTGAATCGACGGGCCGTCGACGAATTACAGTTGAACAAGGAAGCTATAAACGCGGAGCCTTTCAAAGCCGGCTTTTCAAAGGTGCGTGCGTTGGATCGCGTGTGGCCCCGCCTTTAAGTAAATGCCGCCTATAACATTAAAACTTGTTCACCTTGTTTTGATCTCGGGGAGTAACTTTCGATCAAAAACCCCAAACTCATATATCTGTTTCTGCTTTTATCTTTTTGTTTAGAAATATGATCCGTGTTTTTGGGACCAAACTTCATAAAGGTATGAAGTAGGTCAAAGTATCTGTATACCTAAGCGTGTATTTTTTTCAGCTGAATTTCGGACAGCTACCTAGTTTATGTGGATTTTGTTTTATCGTCTGTCGTGACCAATATTCACTGGGTCGACTTCGTCACCGCTTCTCTCAAAGCCACTTGTTCTTCAGACCTATAGTTTAGCCACCACGACATCTTTGTTTTCTAAAGATGCCTATCTCTGAATGGTTCACACGAAAATCGAAGGGCCGATTTCACCAAAGAAACTAATCGCGATTAGTTCAATAAAACCACAGATAATATAATACTAGCATACTAAACTCAGTTTATGCAAATACAGCGTTCTGATTGGTTGAGACTGCTGAGAAACTACCAATCAGAACGCTGTTTTTGCATAAACTGAGTTTAGTTGAAATAATCACAATTCATTTCTTTGGTGAAATCGCCCTGAACCTATTTTTATTTTAGTAGCGTAAATAAATACACGTTCCACGATTTATTTCCCTAATTACTCGAACATTATAGCGTTTTTTATCATAAAAGTTCGTTTACATTACTAGTCATGACCCTGTTTAAACGAACGCAATTACGGGTATAATATTACGGCCACATAATTTCTGAAAAATAGGAAAAGCTTTAAAAAAAAAGTCTGTAATCGCGGTAATGTACACGAAGGTTTGTCACGCAACGGGAACGTTTATGTAACGTCTAGTGATTTATTTTATAAAAATGAAATAACAAACAAGTAATAAAATCCATTATGGCGGAAATGATTGATGATTACCGCGTTATATTGAGTGATTGATAAGACTTCGATTACAGCCGCTAACAATATTTTTAGTCGCAACGTGTTGAGTGTTCGTGTTGGTGCATTTTGGGCCATAATACAAGTACTTAAGGTAAAATTGACAATATTATATGATAAACTGTCAATTTAACCT
This sequence comes from Orthosia gothica, assembly GCA_949775005.1. NCBI lineage: Eukaryota > Metazoa > Arthropoda > Insecta > Lepidoptera > Noctuidae > Orthosia > Orthosia gothica. The sequence goes on along the minus strand of OX459043.1, from coordinate 19,062,167 downwards.
CGTGTTAAGTTAGAATTAAGTTCGTGAAAGTGGGCCTTAGAACCATATAAATATTTTGGGCGCACGGTGTCGCGGGTTCGATGCCCGCACGGAAAAATACAGATAGTTGTTCCGGCTCTGGGTGAACTCTCTTTGAGTTTATATGTTTGTAAACGCGCCCACGATACAGGAAGAAATTCCTAGTGTGGGGCAACGTTTTAAAAAAAAAAAAAAGATAAAATTTGGTCTTTCCTTAGGTTTACCGTATGACATTACTTTCCAGAAACATGAAGACATAGGTAATAATAACTACAGCGTGTTTTTTTTCCCAAATCGGTTTGATTGTTGCAATTTGTTTTTTTTTATAATCAAACGATGCAGTAAAGCTTTCGTCAAAATCGCCCCCTGACTCCTTTGATTGATCGCTATTCCTCATAGATTCTCTTTCAGTAGCATCGCTTCAATGCCGGATTACTGGCAGAAATAGCACCGCAATATTCGAAGCAAAACACAGGCTATTGCATACGTAGGGAACCTTGGACCCGGCAGGCTCACAAGGGCTCACGCCTCCAGCCCGCACGATAAACGTACGGAACCTCAGCTCATGTGCTCAGCCCGTACGGTAGAGCCGGAGTCACAGATAACTATTATACTATTGCCGGAGTACAGCTTCTATTATCTGTTATCAGTTTATTCTTGAAAACTACGCCACAGATAATATAATACTACAGACTACCCTTATATGATCTGCACTGTATAGGCCCCCCTATACAGTGCAGATCATATAAGCCACCATTAATGCCGATCATCATGTATTTTGACAATTATTTTCTTGTCAATCGATATTTGAAAATTCGTTTATTGTAACCTGCCAGCTTGTCAACTCAAAAAAAAACTGGCCATGTGGGAGTCGGACTCGCGCACGAAGGTTTCCGTACCATTATCGCAAAAAAACGGCAACAAAATCACGTTTGTTGTATGGGAGCCCCACTTAGATATTTATTTTATTCTGTTTTTAGTATTTTTTGTTATAGCGGCAACAGAAATACATCATCTATGAAAATTTCAACTGTCTAGCTATCACGGTTCACGAGATACAGCCTGGTGACAGACGGACATACAGACAGACGGATCTTGGAGTCTTAGTAATAGGGTCCCGTTTTTACCCTTTGGGTACGGGACCCTAAAAAGACACTATGGCAATGAGTCTTGTAGCGATCTGCTACAGTACGTAGCATATCCGAAAGATATTGTACAGTATCTAACCATGAGCGTCGGGGTGCAAGGTGGTACACTACTCCCCTAGCTCGTAGCTCTCAATAAAATATGAACTATTTTTTTTATAGTCTATAATGATAATCTAGCATATCAGAGGCGGGGTGCTAAAATTTTCGTTCTCGCTTTGTTCCACTCTTGCATCCTTCTTCAGCTTTTCATAAGTCGATAAAGTAGTTCCAGTGTGTGAATGAACTAAGGAACACCCATCCAGGCTGCGTTTCCACCAAAGATGAGGTAGCTGGGTGGTGCGAGGATGCGTAGCGGCTTAGGGTATATATGTTCTGTGATGCGTAGCGACTTAGCGAGGCTGTGGAACGGTGTGAGTGTTTCGACCAGAGATGTGCTAGGCCGCTGAGCGGTGCGAGGTTGCGTAGCGACGCAACAGTGCGCAGATGGGCATCGCGTCCGTCCCTAACACACGTCCCTCGCACACATCCTTCCCTTGATGTCCGTGACTACCGCAGGACCCCGACGGCAATCGCTTCCATATTTGGTAAATAATTACTACTCAATTGGTACCAATTAGTACTCGAACAACAGAATTGGTGCCTTAGTAGTTTTCGAGAAAATCGACTTTGAAGGTGGTCCTGTGGTAGTCACGCTCCATTCAGCAGGACCACCATAAGCGCCGAAAACGGGGGCATGGTACCGCTATTCTAAGTATACAAATAATTACTACCCATAAATGTGATCCATTTCGTAAAAAAAAACAGAACTGAATCATTTTTATTTATCGAGAAATCAATGATGATAACTTTCGCTTGCTCGTTCAGCAGGACCACGACTTTGAATGTTGATTCCAAGTTGGAGGAGCCTGCGACTTTCCTCAAACCTACATAGAAAATTACTACCCTGCAAGATAAAATTGATACCCAAAATTCACAACTAGTACTCCAGTAGTTTACGAGATATACCATGCCATAGGTGGGGTGGCGGTAGTCACGGTGTTAAATTTTCATTTCAAGATTTCCCTATTAAAAGCTCTATGATTTCTTCCCAAATTTATACAAAAATTACTACTCCTAAAAAAGTTATAGCGATCAAACATTCAGATACCTAAGGCCCTGCGCAGACGACAGACTATCCGTGACGCACTTTTTAGTCTGTGAAAATAGAACCTATGCAATTATATGCAGTAACGCACACGACACGCAAAAAGTCCGGCGCACAAAAAATCCGTGTAATTCGGGCAGACCGCACCGCGCCGCGGCGCGCTGCTCCGCACAAAAAGTGTGTGAAAAAAAACTTTTTACAAAAAATACAACCGACTTCCAAATAAAAACACTACAAAGTGAAAAATAAATACCTACAATTTCGGAAGTCGGTGTTCCTGTTTTCGTTTCTTCGTTTTTTGACACCGACTTCCGAAATTGTAGGTATTTATTTTTCACTTTGTAGTGTTTTTATTTGGAAGTCGGTTGTATTTTTTGTAAAAAGTTTTTTTTTTTTTTTTCACTTTTTAGTTGTGGTACATAATGGACCAGTTCTATAGGTTAGGTACCTATAATGTCCAAAGTGAAGCCAGAATTGATTATCCCAATAACATGAAACTTAAACAAAACCGGTGGAATGAGAGTATACCAGGGTTAACTGTTCACACTTGCGTACCCTCTTTAGAGCGTACTAGTGTGATGTTATGTTATGTAATGGTAAAAACAATAAACAGACATGCGATTGCAGTTATCCCGAGTGATTTGCAGTCATTTATTGAAGAGTTCCGATGTATATCTCCAAATTTCTTCGTCAGATCTTGATGAAATTTAAATGGGACCACATGACAAGCACCAGCTTTCAAATAAAAAAAGAATCATCGAAATCCGTCCGCCCAGTAAAAACGCGCGCTAACGCAGACGGCGCACACTTTAGTCGGCAATGGTCGGCAATCTGTAGGGGTGGACGTAACGCACGCGATCTATTATCATGGCGCCAGAGGTTGATGTAACTATGTTAATTCAAGATGATTGTTGTTTCTGAATGAGTCAAAGCAGGTCTCAAAATAAATAGCAACTCATCAAATGTAGTAACAGACATTTTATAAAATTTGAAAAAAATTGCCGGATGTTGTTTCAGAATTGAATGTTTAGTATGGAACTGTCCCTTCAGTAATCTTGCCGAAAGTATAGGATGTACCCAAAATTCTATATTTCTTCTTCTTTTTCTGTACTTCATGTACAAAATAATACTTCGCGATCTCTGCACGATTTCCATAGCGTCTACGTCCCTACAGCTCTGCCAACAAAATGATCGAAGATGTGCGTCGTGTGCGTTGAGTCTGTGAAAAATCCGCGACTGACTTTTTGCGCGCCATGCAGACGATTTGTGTGCCGCAGACTCGATCGCACAAAAAGTGTGCCGTCTGCGCAGGGCCTAAGTGTTGTATTTTAAGAGAAATTAGCTTTCATTAGGTACTTTTCCATACTAAAACTCCGCGTATAACCCGACCAAATTAAGTTGTCAATGGTATTGAGCTGTTTAAATGTATGCTCGTGCTCTTAAGTTTATGTATGTCAGAACAGTAATATCAACAGTTCTCTATCTATATTTTATAAACAAACTATGTACCTATGTACAGAATAAGAAAAAAGAATATCTATCGTTGCCCAAGGCCTGTAATACCTTTGTTAATGACGTGGGTAGGTAGGTAGTTGAAAAAAAAATACTGCAGTAAAACTGCTGCCAAAATAAAACACTGCAAAGTGAAAAATAACTTTTTATTTAGAAGTCAGTGTCGAAAAACGGAAACGAATAGCTACCAAAGACACCGACTTCGGAAAAGAAAGTTATTTTTGTCTTTGAAGTGTTACAAAGCTAAAAATAACTTTCTTTTCCGAAGTCTGTGTCTTTGGTAGCTTGTTTTGGAAGTCAGTTTGATTTATCGGTTTAAAAGTTGTTTTACTGCAGTAAATTAGGTTTTTAATACGTAGGTACTTAGCCTTGCAGCAATGGTAAATCAGTAGGATAGCAACAAATAAGAAATACCTATTGCTCTTTAATAATATTCGTATAACAACACAGAAGTTAGGTACTTACAATATAGAAACATAATTATTCAACTACCTACCTACCCACGTCATTAATAAAGGTATTATGTATCTAGCCTCTCTTTCAATCAGGTTTCAAGCTAAGGGGCGGGCATGTATAAAATATAAAACAACGTTTCGAGTGTAGATCAACAATATTTATTAGTTAAATATTATTTTCGTGGTAAAACCTGTGCTTAGAACTATTAAGGATTTAAAGAATATTGTTACATCTAAATACAATCTTAAAAGTTCTGCTCAAATATCATAGGTATTATGCGTTTGACAAAATAGCATGCATTTATTTGTTTTTTTTATATTTTGTTTTATTACAAAAATATTTTAAGTCTTAATAGTAATACTTCCACAATGATACAGATACATATTCCGATTTGAATTGAACACGCTTTATAATAAATAATATCACATATTTCATATCAGAACGTGTCATACATTATTACATGCACTCTCAGAATTCATTCACATACAAAATAATAATATCGACTATTACTATAATGTATAAAGTCACAAAATATATTAATAAATGTTATTACTTAAGGATAATATACAATGATTTTACTTACTATCGATTTCTCTATGTATGTATTTCTGATGTTACGTTATAATTATCCCTATGCAAAATGAATGAAGACTGAATCAATCTAGGACAACTACTAACCTTATGTATGATTAATTCTTATATTAAACCAAAGAATAATCCTACAAATTCATATCTCGAGCTACGCACAACACGCCTAATAATAATAATGGAATACAGCACAAAATATTCAAGATGTTCGATATAAGAAACTGTATGTTACAAAATTTGGGTAACCCAGTCAAATCTGTGCAAGAAATCTACCTCCACTTAGAAATATACTTAAGTAGGTTACATATTGAACGCTGCTTCTTACAGCACTTCCTTGGCGACACTGGCAATCGCGGACTTACTAAACTACACGAACAAAACCCTGTAGCAGTAAAACTTATTTCACAAGAACATACGGTTATCAGAAATTTCATCTGCATAACATAGCCCCGCGGGGCTTGTACGATTTGTGCATCTAAAACACGTGAAAAGAAACGTGTATAATGTACTCCTTGAAAGCTTAGAGCTACGCAGTTAATGTGGTCATAGCATAATAAAGCGTAACCCTCGCGAGAAGTCTCACATGGAGGTGGGCGACCAGAAGTTCATTTCACGTAGTTCTGAGGGTTTGGGGCGGTAGGCTTGCGGCTTGGCGGGCTTAGCCGGCTGCGTAGCTGGCTCGTGAGACATGCTGTTGGTTGTGTCCTTCCTTCTAGGTGATGGACCCAGGTTTTCTACTGATTCCGCGAGATGACCTGTAGAAAAAGAAGTTAATATAAGATTTATGAAAATTAAACAATATTTAATTTATAATTTCATTGGAAGTGACTTGTTCTCATGCGGTTAAATCACCCGAGATCATATAGGCAAGTCTCAAATTTATCGTTTTTTACCGTGCAGTGTCCTTGACTTTGACCCCAACAGGTTTTTAAAATGTTAAAGATCCTTTGTACTTAAAAGTGTATTATGTGTATATGTGTTCAAGCTAAATAAAACCTCCATACCGTGAGTAAGTGTGTGAACTTCAAGGCTGTCTTCTTCAGCCAGGGTAGAGCTTGAAGTAGCGAGCTCTTTCTTCAAGCCAAGCAGTGCCATAGACAACCAGGAGCGAGGAGCACTAGCGTCCTCTACCGGTTCATACGGCGAAGTGAAGAAACTGTAACAAATAAACAATACTTAATCAGATTTGCGTCATTTTAGAACAAGTTAATGGGCTATTAATGAGGTATTAATGGAAACGTGTAAATAGATTATGCTAGTGATCAGATTGTTTTCTGTGATAACCTAAATGTCTACCCTCAGATGTTGCATGTTGGTGTTTAGTTGGCCATCACATGACCTGTGATTCATATTACTGAAATTCTAAAATGGCAGCACAATATACAGATCCGGAGACAAAAGCGATGACCAGTGTGACTAATAAGGGTACTTCCTCACTATAAACTAGTGGGGCGTATATAGTAGGTATTTCTCCGAAACTGTACTGTGATAATGATTGACCTACTTAATATAATTCACGATAGGTAGCGATTTATGCGGAATATTGGTCACCTAGATAAACATTGCTTTTCTGCGTTTTAGATCAGTTGTCATGTGTTAGACCAGAAAGCCTGTTATTTACCGAAACGGTGTCAGAACTTTTCTCGAAAATGCACAAAACGAATGCCAATTGATGAAATGCATTTGCGATATCGAATTGGGGCACTGTTGCTACGTCAGTTTATATACATTTCGTAATAATCTTATCACTTGAGTATTCACCGAATGTACCCGAATGCGAATTTCAACATTATAATGAAAACTAACCTTGAAATTATCAAAGAATAAACAATTTAAGTCGATAAAAGCTCATAGGACACCTACTCAGTCAAAACTAAACAAACAAAGAAATAGGTATCGATTTTTTGTTATAAACCGTGTTGGACAGACCAGAACCAGTTCGAGCTAGACTGGTAGAGAATATCAAAATTAACATAACCAGAACAACGATTCTGAAGCACATTTTGAGACTCGAAATAATATCCTGTACAAAAAACGTTGTTCGTCCAAGTATTACAAAGAAATCGAGACCAAAATAACAACATGGGCGGCCAAATGATGCATAAATTGTGTATTTATTTATATAAAGACCCTCGCCATATGCCACGCCTTTTATACCAGTAAAAATATTCTGTAGATTCAGATTTAGGCCTGCCTTAAAATAAGTTGCTAGCAATTTCTTTTAATTGGTATTTTGGTCGTTTGCTTAGACCCTAGCCACGGTTTCTGCGTAACTCTTGAAGATCGCAGGTTGAAGTATTATATGTGTTTGTTTACTAACATACAGTAACTTTAGTCACACTTGCCATCTTACTTCTTGCACCCTTATGGCGGTTACGCACTAACCGTCCGTGTCCGTGATTTGAGTTCAGAGTTCAAAATATTCTGAATTATGACAGATTATGACGGATTGAGTTCGGATGTAGTGCGTAACCGCGTTTAAGTGTTTGGCGACTGATTAGCAGATGTTTAATATTGAATCTATAGAATATTTGAATTTACAACCTGTTCACCACTTGCTAAACAGCTCCGAGATTTTTATTAGGCCCCAAGTTGTAAAGAGCTATCCAAGTATTATATCAGTACGTACCGGTTGCCGTTCATCCTCCTGCGGCCCGTGGGGCTCCCGGGGGGCGTGTGTCCGGGAGTGGCAGGCAGGCTCTTGCTGCCACGACGGTGCATTAAGTTGTACTGGTGCAGGTCGGGCGCGACTGCGTGCTGGTCGTCTTCGGGTGATGCCACGGTGAAGCCTCGAGATGACTTTGAGGATATAATTTGATTTGCGACCTGTAATGAGAATAAAATAAATTAGAAATACATGTTTTACTACAGAATGAGTCGTTCATATAAAAATTAAATAAAAAAAATATATATATATATATAATAATAAATAAAATTAAATATTTTTCTTTCTTTCTTTCTTTCTTTTCTTTCATATAGCCAGTGGTGTCTCATCCCATACAAAGAAACTTTTCCGACGTACTGTACTGATTATACTGATTATTTGTTGCACATCGATCGCGTTCGGTTCCGTTCTACGGATATAGATGGTGATCTCATGATTTACAAAAAAATAATCGGTATAATCAGATGAAAAACGCTAGTTACGTCGGCACAGTTTCTTTGTATTGGATGAGGCATCTGTATCCTAGTATTTTATTATCTGTGATATAGCAATTTATCAGAGCGAAACTGTGTATGGAAGATATAAATAAAATTGTTCCACATCGTCACAAAAGAACAGGAATTGTACAGAAGTTTAAAACAATGAACCCCTCGTCATAATATTTGTGTCCACATTATGTTTAATCAAGATTCGCTGATAGCACTATCTTTGCAAAATAAACAGTTAACTCTATTTACTAACCATTTCAACAATAACTATTCTATAAACTAAAATGTACATAACATAGTGTTTGGAATCAAACATATCACCTATAAAATGATGTAATCGCTGCAAATATGACTACAGGCTAAAAACAAGTAGGTTGTTGATAAGAGCTAATTAAAAACATATTCATTAATCGCTAGAACGAGTTATCAAACTGCTTGTGCGATATGAGGAGGTACACGGACCCCTCCACAAGATGATAATTTGTCCAAAGTTTTCATAACATTTTTTAGGAACAAAGCAATATGTACCTATCTACTATGTTGTAGTTAGGTATACTAAAGTCACATGCTCAAAATCCACGAATAAATTAGTCATATGACGCATTTAATTTCATTTACTACACAATATGAAACGTGTATACTAAATAGCTAATCAGGTAAGTCAATAAAAGATAACAGCCAACATGATTCGGAAATCCCGGTTGCCATCTTAAAATTATATATAGGCATCAAACAATATGTTTAGTCATATTATATGACTAGAGTTTCAAAAATAATATGACTATACTTTTTTTTAACGCCTACTTTGAACCATAAACAATAATCGAACTTTAAAATGACAATTAGAGTTCTAGAAAGAGGTTTCATACAGTTTTAAGCGACAAACTTTTTTACTAGATGTGCCATTTGAAAAGGCGCGGAGGTACGTATGCTATCTGTCATTGGCGTGGCTACCAACCTTGACAATCGAGGTGCCGCAAGCCGCGCCTTCGCCTTTGAATCCGTCGTCTGTCCCCGCGGGCTTCGGCTTAGAAGTCACCGAGTTCACTGGAAATAAACAAACGCAATCAAAACACGTTGCAATATGCAATCAAAATGCAACAGCCATGATGGCATTACGTCATGTTATAACTATTATGGCGTACCGTGGCCTCATTTCAAGAAAATGGAGTCTGCTTGTATAAAAACGTATACAATCGTAATTTGTTGTTTTTTAATTGTCTCAATTAGCTTAATTTTGAATAACACAAGAATGGCAAACAAATTGACTGAACGTTTAATTTAATTATTGTTTTGACACTTGCAGGTAACATACCTACCTGCTGTTAAAAAAAAAAAACTGAACACAAACGTAGGTACGAGCCAATGTCAATGTCATTCGATAACCTTTTAATATATACAAAGTGGACTCACCAGATGTGTTGATTGGCGCAATGCTGTGGAGTACGTCTTGGCACGGTTTCGTGTGCTTCGACCAATCTTTTTCCTTCACTATGTTGTAAGCTGAGGGGGCTTTGACTTCGCTGGACTGCTCAGCGTACACTTTCGGTCCTTCTTGCTCGAACCTCGGCTTCCCGAACAACACGTCAGTTTTTGGGTACCGAATATAGAAGAATGAATCCTCCGGAGCCGGCGGCGATCCCGCGAATGGTTCGAACTCCCTGCAGATTAAACAATTATGAATTAGCAATTTAATAATACACGCCACTCGTTGGATAACAAATAAGAAATGTACCATAACAATAAATGTTATAACACAACAATGGACAATTATTGTTTTAAGAGCTTGATATTATTGTCGGTCAATCTGAAGACACTCACGATAAGATGTTGTTGAACTGAGCCACCATATTTCTCTTTTTGTACATTGTTACAAGTATTTACTTTCAAATAGGTAAGTATTCAATTTAGTTTATGCCGTACACCACTTGATTCGATATCACAGGATGATGCTGAGAGACAAGTAAATAATCAGAAAATTTCGAGAACAATAATATTGTGCAAGAGATACGATACGCTATGCGCACAGTGTAAAATAACTAAAACGTTTCGCTCAAGGTTTCCTTTTTATATACCCTAGTGATAGGCGAATTCACGATAAGAGTACACAATAATACGTCACTTTGAAAAATAAGTGTAATACTAATAACAAGCCGACGTGACGTCACGAGAATGTTAACCAATGAGAGCGCGTGATCAGCGCACTCCCTCTTCCACAAGAATACATCACGAGGAATGACATGCGCCGTAGAGGTTAAAACCAGAATCTTAGAATACACAGTTACTAGCTACGTACCTATAGATAAATCTTGGCACATAATAAACGTTGAATCTAGATTTTCACAAATTGAGAATCCACGACGATGTCATTAACATTGCTAACGCGATGGTTACGAACAATTGGATGGACTAAACTTAAAATAGAAGTGGGCACGACACTACAGAAACGCTAGCCAATATCCGCCGAACACAGACGGCATTAGCTAAACTATATTCACGTTTAAATGAATCTTTATTTAGACAAACATCTTCAACATAATGAAGTAGGCACAGAACATTTACGGTAGCAAAATAAGCTTCAAATCGGTATATGACAATAAGATTTTTAACACGAAATTGAAATAAATATGTCAATGAACCTTCGACCATAAACCTTTGCCAAAGACCGCAGGGCCAGTCGTCACTAAAGACTAAAATACAACGCATATGATGCCACAGACTCAGAATATATAGCCGTTGCGAATCTAAACCACAGCCTAAACTAAAACACAACTATATAAAAGTTAGTTAACTAAATAATAACAACGTTTACCATACACTTAACAGAAAATATTACGTAGTGACACAAAATTTTGTGTAAAATCTTCTGGCTATAAAAAATTCTAAGGTTATCATCATAACAAAGTTATTATTCACAAATACTGATAACACTATCCGTGTGGGCCAGATTACAAGAGCAAGTACCTAAAGACTTAAAAATATTGTCATAATGATTAAAAAGTCAGAGACTTTTTAGGGTTCCTACATAAAAGTTACCAACGTTACCGAATGGACACTAACGCTTAAGGCACAGGCAGTTATGGTTTATTATACAGGTCCAATGCCATTAAAATCTGCACGTATTGTTAAATAAAAAAGGTTAGCAGGATTGCAAATGCAAATTCTACCAATCCTAATCCTAAGCTTGCGTAAACTACATCATAACATTATGATGAAAATGATTACTATATTGTCCCGACAGTAATCTTGAAGATAAAAAAGAGGTGTGAAGAAGCTTTAAAAAAGCTAAGCTTCAGCATATTACCAAAGCCATTTCCAGCGGTATAGCATTTGCGATGCCATTTCTCCAGAAGTCGATCTTATTGATAGCCTGGGGCCAGCAATTGCCGGGTATGCGACGAACACAGCGGTTGAAGACTTAGATATGGCGCGATACGCGTTTTGAGAACTGCCACGACCGATGAAGCTCAGACTGTTGGCGTGGTCTGGTGCCAGTAAAAGCCGGGTATGCGACGAACACAGCGGTTGAAGACTTAGATATGGCGCGATACGCGTTTTGAGAACTTCCACGACCGATGAAGCTCAGACTGTTGGCGTGGTCTGGTGCCAGTAAAAGCCGGGTATGCGACGAACACAGCGGTTGAAGACTTAGATATGGCGCGATACGCGTTTTGAGAACTTCCACGACCGATGAAGCTCAGACTGTTGGCGATGGAGGACTACTGACTGTGGAAGTGTGGACGCTCTCAGTCCCAACCAGAGGACAGGACATTAGTCAACCATCGTCATTAGCTAAGCTGCTACCTTTCAAAGAAAGACTCATTAATGAATTACCTACATTAGCAGAATTATTACTAACAACATAATGAATAATTATGGACCTATGGATCGATTTCTTTTGTTATTAGCTAAGCTGCTACTTTTCATAGAATTATTCATTAATGAATTACCTAAGGCATTATCTAAGCTCCTACTTTTCAAAAAAAAAGATGATTAATTATGCAGACTAATAAAATTAATATGACGAAATCTTTATCCTCCATTCAGCCTGCACAAGAACTTCCTAGTTACTTATTAAGCATAATATCAAGTCTAAGTTCAGGCACATATACCCCTCAATAGCTGATTTTAAAATGAGAATCATGTCTAAACGGCTCGTCGTAATTTTTTGGAAAAATATGTTACTTTAGACCATTTTCTTAATAATTTTATATGATCATTTTAAGTTTTATTCGTATAATAGTGTAATTTTTTTGTAAAGTTATATCCAACACGGACAAAAAGGCGACAATCGCACCAAAAACATGGTGTCATCTCAAAGACTCAAAATTATTTATCTACATTTTGGTCTAAGACTTTTTGAAGTCATAGAATAATAAGGAAAGTACAATAACTAGTGAATTTTAGGTGGCGCGGGTGTAAAACAATTGCGCGTTTTGTTCTCTGAAGATTGTTGGCGGCTGACGTCGTCTTAAGGGCCTACATTCCCTTTAGTGCCGTAAAACGGTAACTTTCTAAAGCATACTCCTTAGTAATGGCTAGGTTAAAAGGTTTGAAAAAAATATATATTTATTATTGATTCATGTTCCTAATTTTGAACACAAGGTTTTTTTCGTGTTACTAATAATTTTGCTTTAAAAAAATAATTAAAAACACGATATTTTTTCGCAACTTTTGGAAACTCCTCCAAAACGACTTGGATGTTTAAAAATATTTTTACACAGAAAAATGTATGGCTGGAATTTCTTCATAATTAACATAGCATATGTAAATCAAAAAAACTGCTCAAAAGGAGGTTCAGTATTGATATTTTGGCATCGAGCGGGCGCACGGCCAGTATTGCGTTAATGGGCCGTATATAGCAACTTAAGAAAAATTCACTGGAGCAAGTACAATACACTCCATCCAAAAAAAAAAACCACATAGTACTCAGATACATCCAGTATAGCCCTCGCCAAACTTCTAGACCGTCCTGAAGTTGGTTTACCGGATGCGCGAGGCACGAAACAGTGCTGTTTTTGTATGAGATTTCCTACTGCGCAGCCATTGTAGCCAACTTCAGGGCGGCCAAGAAGTTTGGCGAGAACTATAGGCCTACTAGGCGGATGATGATGAAATACAGAACCAAGTCACAATCACTTCAAAATATGCGTCATATATTATCATATATGCAAGCTGTAATGATTTTAGAATCTTTTTGGTAAGTATGATAGAAAAACAGAGGTGTTTTCTTTTCCAATAAATCATTGTATCGGAAAAAGACTGATAAGAGCTAATATAGTGTTTGTCGTGGACAAATCAGGCTTATTTCATCAAGTACAATGATATGCAGAAGTGTAAATAAAGTTTGGTTGGACACAGTAGGGTAGTTGACAAAAACTATATATTTATTCCGTCAGTTAGATAAACTAAAAATATTAGACTCGTAATTTTCTTTTGCCATGTAAATAATAGAGCAGTGGTGGCCCAGTGGTATCGGCCGCGACTTACAAGTTGTAGGTCGTGGGTTCGAGCCCAGGCAGGCGCTTTACTTTGTGTAAATTATTTCTTCACCACTGCTCTCAAAACGGTGAAGGAAAACATCGTGAGGAAACCGGCATGTCCTAGAACCAAAAATTCGAAGACAATTGACATCCACCAACCCGCACTGGGCCCGCGTGGTGGTTTACGGCCCATTCCCTCTCACAGAGAGGAGGCCTGTGTCCCAGTAGTGGGAACATTAATAGGCTGATGATGTGATGTAAATAATAAAAAACGACGATAGTGTTTTGAAATATCGTGTGACGTCACAGTGTGCTACACTTTAACTGACAAAGTGACGTCACAAGCCCCCACTCCTGAACTTTGAAGCGCTTCATGTTTGTCAGTTTTTATTTATTTGATAAAGCAAAAAATACGGGTCCAATAATATTTGATAATCTCACTGACGGACTAAATAGAATTATCATTTTTCTACCCATGAAACATCCCTATTAAACAAAGTAACAAACTCACATTGTATTCATGATAGTGTTACGAGCTGGGATTCAGGGATAAGTTATTTAAACAGCAGACTTTAATTAATCGCACTTTATTACAAAAATACTTCTGCAACAATTCTACAACTTCGCACTATTTTCCTTTTCCGATCGCTGTGTCGCTTCCAAATCGAAACTGACTCACGACGAACCCGACCGCTCTTTATATAGCAAGGAAGATGTTTCTAGAGCGTTCCATACTGTTCTAGATAATTCGAGAATCTGCCAGAATAATCGACTTTCGAACTCATTGTTCCCGAATCGACTAGAAACTTCAATGTTCGAGCCGAACATTCTGGAAAATTCAATTCGACACGAGCCTTCGAGATTAGTTGCACTATGCGATACTAGATGGCGCTACTAGTTACTACCCAGTTCTTACTCTCGTCACTAGATGGCGTTGCCCTATCTTGTAAACAATAGTTTATGTTGATTTATTACTATACTTATTACATTAAGACAACTAGAAATTAGTTAGTCTACAGAATTATCATCATACATTGTGAAATATAATAACTGACAATTTTCCCATATATAATGGATTCCAAGTTTGACAAACTGTTTACAAACTCGAATCTGCCATTGTAACTGACGTGTGGAATTGACCGTGGTATATTTCCGATGTGGACACAAACAAACAAGAGTATTTATACGTTTTGATTATTGATGGTTACACTTTATAACAGGCATAATAATTGCAATAATAACAACTTATATTCTTTATCAGATAGGTGCCTGTGTACCAGCAGTGTGAACGTTAAAACGGCTGATAATTAATGAAGAAAAGCAATGATAATCAAACCAAAAACACTAGATGTCTGAAAAACAATTACTTTCTTAAATGATAAAGAAAGTGTAAATACTAAATTGACTTTTTCACCTGAATGTACATACAACAGGTGACATTATCGAAGAGATTGATTGCGCTACGTCATATATATTTGTCTTTACAAATATTATTATAGCATGAAGCCAAATAATCATCTTCAGTTCCGTAACAATTGATTTCCATAACCCATTCCATTGTTGTTTTGCAATAACAATTAGTATGATTAACAACAAAATTTCAAAAGTTGAGACACGAGTTAATCTATACGGAAAGATGAAAAAAGACAATTAGGACTTTATCAGTACCATCAACTCTGCTACTCCGAAGAGTCGTAAGAGGTTCCTGAGACATAGGACCTCCTCGAAAGCCAGCGCAACTGACGAGAGATGTGAATTATGGAAACATACACACCCTACTCCTCCACACTTCATCACTCCGGCAGAGAATCTGCCCCCTGGAAATGAAATGCAGTGGCCAATCTGGAAATCCCTAAACCGATTGCGGACCCAGGTTGGCCGCTGTAAAAACAACCCGGCCAAATGGAAAATGGAGTATCATAGACCCATCCAAAACACAATGCCAGTGTGGGGCCCGTTCGCAAGATATGACCCACCTCCTTGTCTGCCCTTGATGCCCGACCACCTGCACCTTAAGGGATTTGAACGTAGCAAATGACAGAGCTGTCCGAGTGGCTACATACTGGTCGGACAAAATCTGAATGGTACAGACTATAGAGTCAATCGACACGAAAGAAGAAGTACAAATAGCAATTAGCTAAATGAGCGGAGGACACATTTCGAAAAATGGTCCTACGTAATGTTTACTGCTTACTTGTACCTACGTATGTGTTTGTTTAGAAATGTCGTAGAAATACGCCTATGTTGTTGACCACGCTCAACATGTTGACCTTCCAAGTATTGACTACTGCAGTGTTTGTAAAACAAATGCCAACGTTTTATTATGAACCACTGTTGATGTTATAATCTAAGCGGTCTAAATGACGTCAATGTTAAATTGTAATACCTAGCTTGTATTTAAAAAAGATACAGCTATTTATCCCTAGAGAAATGTACTCACTTGATTACACTATACTCATTGATGGGGCCTTTCACGCATCATTAACTAACTTATCTATCTTAGAAATGATAACTTATGCAGGCATTTTTTGATGAAAGACAACAAAGGATTGACTTAATGCAGTGCTGAACCGAGTAATGTAAAACACCCTATTTAACTCGATAAAAATAAAAAATTAATTTTACTTTATTTTTAACGAGAAATTAACAGCGGATTTTTTTTATTTTTTTATAGGCTTGTTTATTTTGAACATCAGGGTATGACCAAATAGCGAAATATTCCATTTTCTTTTCGTTCCCCACCAGCTACATACAGACGTACTCGTGGCATATTGTGGCAGGTTACTGCCGTGGAATTTAAAAATGAGTTCTATAGGCGTCAAGGCAATAAAGAGAATGCCACTTTAATGGTGGTGGGATAAAATAATGCCGTCCAGCGTCATGCGTTGCGTAACTTGGCTAACTCGATAGAATGTAACACGTTAGCACAACTGCGAAAACAAAAACTTTACCTACTCTGTGCTACCTACATTTTATATATTATTTGAAAAGAAATATTCAGTTCATGTATTTCCATTGTGGTCAGGAATTTAGGATTAATTACATGAGTCAATGGAATTCACAGTCAACATGTGACTAAGATTCATGTAATATATTTTCTTATGTTTTATATGCCAATTTATGAATGTATGTCTATGTACCTACATTACAGTCATCATATTATTGCGATATGTCACGTACAGTCCGGTTAATGAATAATATTGTAGGCACTAGAATAATCATTGGAATGTTGGTTGAATAGAAAACAGACTCATCATATGCATTCGAAGATTTTGACTCATTGTCACATGATAGAACGAATCAAATCATTAATCCACTGTGATTAGATAGACAGGTCCTTATAAGTAATAATTTATTTATTTAAACTTCATGTACAATAGTGGTACATAGGCGGACTTAATGCCACAAGGCATTCGCTACCAGTCAACCTTTGGGTTAAAAAAGAACAACGTTGTGTACGGGTACAAAATAATATTTCAAAAACAACTTGTATACGAAAAAGTATATACTTACATATATATTAATAATACACATATACAAATAAAATAGACTAATAAATACCAATAAAAAAAAACGAGAAACCTATTAATAATTATTATGACTAGACTTCTGTCTCTAGATGAGAGCTATTTTGTCTGACACAAATAGTGGTTACGAACTTTTCTCTTAAAAGTGAATTTGAATAATCAGTGTTCATTAGATAGATCATTAAATAATAGTCTCGTCATGAGAAATCCGAAACTAGTCAAGGAGATTCAAATCAAATATCTATGGATTTAACAAAGGACGATATAACATGATACGGCCACGAAGAACTATACGACAAAGACTGAAAAATATACTTATAGACAAAATAAAACAATATAAATTAATAAAACGTGCAAAACGTGTACAACAGCATTTCGTTTCGATCAGGCGATGAAATGATGATTATAAAAACAAACAGGTATTTCTGTGACGTCGGGACAAGCCTCCAAGCCAAGTTTATTAAGAAATCCAAACAACTTGTAGATGCTATAAGTAGAGAAGTGTTAACGAATGTGCAAATAATCGTGTCTCAGACATCTTTGACGACAACAACTGTAAATTAGATAAGATCACGCAAGAGACTAATGCAATCGCGTTTATAATTATAATGTGTTTTTTGTTTAGCAGGTGGCAATCAAATGATCAACACCGCCTATGAACACCTGCAGTATCAGAAGCAGTACATGGTAGATACTAGATACAATCGGAACGTTTCATATTCATGTGCATATTGCACTGGACGTATATATACCGTTCAAATTAGATGAAATCGAAAGCTTTTTTTTCTTGGCAAAATAAAGAGGAGTATTACTTCCTCTGACCTTTGAGCTACTACTATAGTTCTTGCCAAACTTCTTGACTGTCGTGAACTTGGCTACAATTACAATGATTGCGCCATTTTTGATTGATCCCATACAAAAACAGTACCGATCCGTGCCTTGCGCATCGGAAAGCTAACTTCAGTGCGTTATAGTCTGTAGAAGACCGACAAGCAGGCCACCTTGCGGCTATGAGCCAAGCTGTGAAGCCTGGCATCCGTCAGTTTAACGTCGCCAATGAGCCTCTTGGCTCTGCGTTCCACCAAGTCAAGCGCGGCAAGCTGATACTTAGTTGAGCCCAAAGGTGGCTGCAATACTATGTCTATTAAACCACTATTGTGTTCTCCCAGAATTAAGCAGTACGATGCTACGATGGGCGTTTTCAACGGATATGACTCATTTTTCCCCTATCTGTGTTACTCTTTGCGTCATTTTTTGGCGCAAATAAATTAATTTTCTTCCATTTTAGACGCCTGAACGTCTAGGTATTTAGCCAGGTTTGAAATATTACGCAAAAATGAATAGCATTTTCGATTTCACTAATTAGAATTACGTTATCATTATCAAATTCTCCTTATCAGAGCTACGTCTGGCTATTATATCCGCATCAAATACAAACCCTTCTAATTGTTTTACAGCCGGCAGTAGAAATAGATTCTTTTTAGGGTTCCTTAGCCAAATGGCAAAAACGGAACCCTTATAGATTCGTCATGTCTGTCTGTCTGTCCGTCCGTAAGTCACAGCCATTTTATTCCGAAACTATAAGAACTATGCTGTTGAAACTTGGTATGTAGATGTATTCTGAGAACCGCATTAAGATTTTCACACAAAAATAGAAAAGAAACAAAACATTTTGGGGGTCCGCATACTTGAAACTGAAACTAAAAATTGTTTTTTTCTTCAAACCCGTACGTGTGGGGTATCTATGGATAGGTCTTCAAAAATAATATTGAGGTTTCTAATATATTTTTTTTCTAAACTGAATAGTTTGCGCGAGAGACACTTCCAAAGTGGTAAAATGTGTGTGTCCCCCTGTAACTTCTAAAATAAGAGAATGATAAAACTAAAAAAAATATATGATGTACATTACCATTTAAACTTCCACCGAAAATTGATTTGAACGAGATCTAGTAAGTAGTTTTTTTTAATACATCATTAATCGTAAACCGCAATTTACCAAGTACGGAACCCTTCGTGCGCGAGTCCGATTCGCACATGGCCGGTTTTTTTTTTAATGTTATTTATAGAATCCACTGATGCGATAACAAAAGGCGTAAACAAGGAACTTCCTGGTAGGTAGCTGGTATAACCAATGTTGTTTTTGTATTGGAGAATCAATTAGTACACAACCCTTTAGTCACTACAATCCAGTATTCAAAGAATACCTATTCAATTTGCAGTATTTACCTACATTTGTACATTTTAGTCACTAGTGAATCGGAAATTTTACAACTAGATAAGAAAGTATACAATGCGCGAAATTTTCAGTAAATTATTTAATACCAAATCTATGGTATAAATAGTTAATATTTTAACCCTGAACTAAGCGTGTGAAATAATTGGCCGTTTGCCAAGTCCGGATTTAACTGAAAGCCGTCTAATGCCTCAATAGTAATGAATGATGATGCATTCAGTTAGACAACCTAAAAATATTGGACACTTATTTTTCTTTGCTATGCTTACAGTCACCCAAAGGGCAATGGAGAGGGCTATGCTCAGCGTATCATTGCGTGATCGAATCAGAAATGTAGAGATCCGCAAGAGAACCAGGGTTACCGACATAGCCCGAAGAATTGCCAAACTTAAGTGGCAGTGGGCAGGGCACATTGCTCGCAGAACGGATGGCCGATGGGGCAGAAAGATTCTGGAGTATCGACCGCGAACCGGAAGACGTTGCGTTGGAAGGCTTCTCACCAGGTGGACCGATGACCTGGTGAAGGTTGTGGGGATCCGCTGGTTGCGAGATGCACGGGACCGGTCAATGTGGCGACGCTTGGGGGAGGCCTATGTCCAGCAGTGGACGTCTTTCGGCTGATATGATGGTGATGATTTTTCTTTTGCCGCACAAAAACTGACGACGCTTCAGTACCTACGTTGAAATATCGTGTGACGTCACGGTGTGCTACACTTTATACTGGCAAAGTGACGTCACAAGCCCCCACTCCTGAACTTTGATGCGCTTTATCTTTGTCTTTTTTCGTTTTGTTATTTTTGTCAATTTTTATTTATTTGATAAGTAAAGCAAAAAAATTCGGGTCCAATATTATTTGATTATCTCACTGACGGACTAAATAGAATTGTCATTTTTCTACCCAGGAAACATCCCTATTGAATGATTTCTTCATACATACCCATAACAAAAATGGCAGAATGACATAGTAAGTAGGTAGGTAGTTTCCTTACCTGATTACAAGTCAAAAAACTGTGTTGCCTACCGTTTTAAATAACGTGACCCATCATGGGTGCAAAGATAACAAATAATTCATAAGATACGGTAAACGTGTCCCACAATTACCTAACAAACATTGAATACAATTGGATTTTATTCACATCAATCTTATTATAAATAATATTATTATTATGACGGTGACGTCATATCTTATCATTGAGCATCCGAGTTTATGCGCTTGGAAACAGATAAAACTCTAATATTATATCAAAAATAGCAGTATACTTCTGAAAACCTTATCTCAGACAATCACGGATTTTATTTGCGCTTTATTGATACGGTAATTTACATTTTACAAAACTAAAGGTGTCAGTTATGCTAATTATAACCAAGGCAGTTAGTTATTTAAAATGTATTATAAATAAAATGCTTCAAACTGGGGTTTCCTATTGCACCAATGGTGAATGGTCCCGTAGCCAACTTAACAAAACGCAAAATCCAACTAATAAAAATACAAGAAAGAACCTCTAAGGGTCAAAAATACAAGAAAGAACCTCTAAGTGTAAAAATACAAGAAAGAACCTCAAGGGTCAAAAATACAAGAAAGAACCTCTAAGGGTCCTGATGGCGCGACGCAATTTAAATGGCGCCAGAAAACTTCAAATGTTATCCGGTCGAATTGCATGTCATTGCATCTATGTCAACATACTTGCAGTTTCGTTTAGTAAAAATCGTTTATTGGTGTGATATTTTTTAAATTAAATTAATTTTAATCTTTTATACTTGGACATCATAATCGAATTGTAATATATATTATAGTTTAATGAGTATTTGAATGATACTTTGACATCTCAATTTTAATATTTTATACTTTGACATTCAATTTAATTGTTAGATCCATTAGATCTTTTAGTTTGACATCTTACTCTTTCATAATCTGGCGTTAAATGATACCTTGACATCATAAATAAATTATGTGTTTGTGATGTTATTTTTGATTGACATACCTTAAATACTAATGTGTTGAATTGTTTTGTGTATTTTTTATTCGTAATTATGCAATTAATAATGTTAATACTAGCCTAATAATCTTTGTCCTATAATGTATGCCACTTGGCAGAATGTGATGATACCATATACTAATCTTTAGACCATAATGTACCATATTCAGACAAATAAATGATTGATTGATTGATATAAGAACCAGCGTGCACTAGCGATTTTTTTTTGACCGACAGTTTGATCTTTCAGGGAATCAGTATGGAGCTATAACAGCCAAATGCGTGCACTTCAATATAGCTCCTTACTGATTCCCTGAACGATCAAAATATTGTTCAACAAAAAGTCGCTAGTGCGCACTGGCTCCAAATCGAATCGCCGAAGGCGAACCGCGAAGCCATGAGACAGTAAGTCTGAAATATTATCGTACTTACATGTTCATACATTAGAATTAATTAGTATAATAATCGTAGTTCATGTTGATAAATGAAAGAACACCGATGTACACGTGCCCTATATATGTAGACTACACAAAACAATTTCAAGAATTTGTGATCTTATTTCTATGGTATTAGAACATTCTTTCAATAACTTAAGCTTACTATTATTATGCTTGCCAAGAATGCAGCTGTGCATTCATAATGCATTCTATTTTAGTCCTTTTATGGCTTGGATGCATACTGCACTTCAAACAATGCATTTGAATACCTCTTACTTGAAATTATGGTAAATCAAAGATCAAATATTTACAATTGTATGTTGGTTTTGGAACAATCAAAACTTTTTGCCTAATTTGTTGAGAGTTGTTTAAAAAAATACCATGCTTCTATCAAATACCTTAAATTAATTTGAGAAGCCCATTTTTTATGTAACACTAGCTGACCTGGCAAACTTTGTTTTGCCATAAAAACACCAAACATTCATCTACCCTACCTTACCTACCCTACCCTACCTACATATCTACCCTACCTATGTAGGTAAGGTACCATTTTTTTTCTTAAGAACCTTCTGCTAACAATAACAAACACAACAAAAAAAGAATTAGTGAAATCGGTGCAGCCGTTTACGATTCTATAAAGAACATACAGACAAACATTCATTTTTATATATATTGATTTGTAAGTTGATTTTGTATGATCAGTGTACTATAAAAGGGCAAAATTCAATCAAATTTTATTTAGTGCTTAAAACAATAACCCTCAATTTCTAAATTAAGCATTTGGCTTTGAGTATTTGTCATACTATACATTATCCTGTAAACCTATAAAAAATTGGCATTAAAGTAGAGTTTGACACATTCACTCCAAATACACAATTCAAAAATCGGCCCTAAGTAAGCTACCAATAAATTGAACTATTGACATAAATATGGTGCTTTGCTAAGGAATTTATGATATTATAAGTCAGATCATTTGTCTTCAGCTAGTGGCAAACTATAATTGAAAAAAAAATTATATTATTGTAATAAATACTCGCATTCCTAGTTAGGGAAGTCAAAATGGATTGTCCTTTGTTGTATTAGTCTTTGGAGACACTATTATTCCCTTAGAAGTTCATATGATCCATAAAATCTGTTCATAAACATATAAAAGTAAAAAATATACTCACTTGGCAGGCTTGCTTTTCATCCATCCAGAGAATGTGAATCCGTCCTTAATTTCTGGGTCACTTGAAGCCATTTTAATCTCTTTGTAATTAAGTAGAATAAAAACAAAACTTTAAATAAAATCACTTATCTACTGAGAATAATTAGACAACTGTCTTGAGAGTACACTAAAAACTGAATGGTATTTTATCTTGAGCAGAAATGATAAGATTGTTTCAGTTGGCAATATTGTGTGACAACATAACGAAACAAAAAAAAAAGGAAATATTTTAGTAACAAGAAATTATTCAACTAAATAAATAATGGAGGGAGTGCTCAAGACACACTCTGGGCTTCACTAGACTTCATTGAAAGAGATGTTGAAGTCATCTGAAACAAAACATTCAACAAAGAATTATACAACAGTCATAAAAAATATCAGCATGGTAGTTTTAGATGGGTTGCATGCAGGGTTTTTGAGCAAGCATATTATGATATTGTGGTGGCCCAGTGGATAAGACCTGGCCTCTCGTGCTTGAGGTTGTGTGTTCGAACCCAGCAAGTACAAATGTAACTTTTTCAATTCATATGTACTTTCTAAGTTTATCTTGGACATCTCTGAGAATGGTAAAGGAAAAAAAAAACTTTGTGAGGAAACCTGGACTTATAGAGTGTTTGTTATATTGCAGAACGACAAGTTGAAGATGCGGCTTATTGAGAGAACACCAAGAATGTTATGATTCATTTAATTTTGCTTATTTATTTATTTCAACTTGATCACTACATTTTTTTAGAAACTGGTCATTGTGATTTTCTGCGACAGGTAACATAGTGATGGTAATTTTTATTGATTTCATAAGGGAAGGCCATGAAGCAAAAGCATTGCCTATGTAAAGGTTAAAGCATGTGGTCTTTTAACAACTTCAAAAATCAATACACACTAAGAAAAAGACCACATGCCATGTTGGCAAATATAGTTTTAAAATATCAAAAATTATGCTTGCGTCAGAATTCAGCTACATTACAGCAATACACAGGTGTTCTGTAGTTTCTGCCTACCCCCATGGGAAAAAGGCGTGATGACTTTTATGTATGTATGTTTGTATTCAACACCAAAAAAAGTTATGTAGCAGTTATCTGAATAAAATAATCAGATAATAAGTTAAAGATTTTCCATAGAACAACAATATTGTTTAAAAAAACGCCCATGACCTGAATCTACTCTCTGCTGAGTATATAAACATAAAGTGACTAAATACAATATGTAGGTATTGAATTTTCCTTGTTTATCAATTGGCCTGTAGGTAATTTCCGTGGCTTTCTACAGCTGCCAATTAACCCACTCTTAGTAATTAGTCACATGCAAAACTCTACAAAACTTTTTATTCTCACAACAATGTTCATAACAATTGGTATTCCAAGCACATGGTATATATTGGATACTTAGACTCACATTCATGTTTCAAAAATTGTTCTTTTTGATGAACAGGGCTCAGTTAAGATATCATTTGACCAAGTTACTTTTGGTTGTTAATTTATTGTTATGCAAGTGCACCTTTTTTATCAATTTACCTTCAATTCAATGACACCCATTGTAGGGCGACATTGAAGGTAAATTAATAGTGCTATTTATTTTCTATTATAGGTAGGTACCAAATTAAACTTTGATGAGTTGATGACCTGACAGCTTTTTTACTTTTGGTTAAGACAATATAAGATTAAACTCATTCGACTAAACCGGGCAGTAGGTGAGTATTTAGTCCGATTTTCTATAAAAAATTAGGCGGTAAGTTGGTTTCTACACATATCTACATTTTTCATGCAGTGATGCCATTGCAATCGGAACTAACCGTTAGATAGCGACATACAAACACGTAGTATACCACGGGGCGGACACGAGACGTTAGTTTCAATGCCATCACAATCACAAGCTAATTACATATTGCACGTTGTGATCTAATGTTCTGGTGACGATTACAGATGCTAAATATTATCTGGGTACGGACTACGCTAATGCCATAACATCTCAATACTTACATTAAATGAATACATTGTTTACAAATAAACGTATCGTTGAACAATACAATACAACCAGCGATACATAAAGAAAAGAATAATGTTGCATTCAGCATTGCCATAATAAATAACATGCGGAGATGCTAAAATATCACACACAACATTCACGATTATGAAAGAAAGCGTTTACTTAGGTTTCTAAAAGTAACAAAACGTATATACTTACAGTTTCAAGAATAATGTCGGAAGCACTAATAGTTTTCAACATTATTACGAATTTACAACACAACTGAATGCACGAAATCACCAGCCAAGATATCAAAAATGGCAGACGTAGAGACCGTAGAGTTGTCCTGTCCACAGACTACTTAGAGATATGGTCCTGCCCCGTGTCCGCGAATTAGTAGTGATGCAAACAAGCAAGGTCTAAAAACTAAAAGTTTATGGACATTGGACAAGTCAAACCAATCATTTATCATCATTTCTTTCACGTTCCCACTTAGAGCATTTAACCTGCTCTAAGCGTTCCCATGTATATCAATGCATCATATACTATTATTTAGTAGGTTTATGGCATATACCAATAGAGTCATAGACAAAAACAGAAGGCATCCATTTCGTTCATTGATCATTCTGCTCAGAGTTTTTGGCGGGATTTTTTCGAGTGTAGTTCAGCGGCTGTTGATAATATTTGCAAATTGATTCCTAGTGGATATTGTGATATGAAATGGTGTAGTTTTGTGTCTCAACTGTCGCCGCAACTAGACAATATGTGCAATCATTGACAGAAGCGATCTCGGGATAGTGGAGAGGAGAATTTTATTGTAGTGTTAACTACCTTCGCAAAGCTTACTGGGAAGGCTGGCTCGATACCATTTGCTTCCATATACTCCAAAAAAACATTAGAATATGTTAAATCCGCATTCTAATGCATACTAAAGTATAGAGTCTGGCCAACGAAAGCGTGAGCTGAGGTATTTTCAAAGTTTTAATATGGCAACATTATTAAGCTGTCAAAGGTACGCCAAAGTCTGTGATTGCGATTGTTATTATTTTGTGAAGACATTTATTTTTCAAAAATATCTGCTCTAATACGGGTAAAACTATAAAAAGTAACTTGCTAAAGCTCCTACATATATGATCAGTAAGTTCAATGTTAAACAAGAAGAGAAAAAAGTTGTTTACCAAGAAAAACAACAATGTTTAAATACGATGTCGGTTTTTTAGGTTACTATGACTTGGTAATTTTGATCCATGCTGGCTGTTCATTATATATTTACGATATGATGATACCTTTTCTTATATGTATGTTTCAATGTTCCTGATTTGGCCTAATAACTGCAGAAGACTGGAAAAAATGACGGCCCACGTAATAAATATGGAAAATAAATATAAACAAAGAGATCACTTATCAGATGAAGTATTGGAAAAATATAATAAGTGTAGATAATGATGACTCCACTACTGATACAGATGAATTACGGATTCATCTGTATATAGATAAAATTTTTGGACTCTGATTTTGAGTATGATGATTAAATAAATGATAAATTAAATGTTAATTGGGTTAATATTATGTACATACAGACATGACCATGACAGTCACGGCTCCGTCACACAACACCAAACGGAGTCAATAAAAACAAAAAAAATAATATTTTAATAAATAACAATACAAAGAATACAAGCATCAAAACGTTTAACTAGAGGTATAGTTGGTGATACCACATTAAGATTTTTTGAATTTGCCGCGTTTTTCAGATTACGCTTTCGTTAGCCAGACTCTAAAAATACAAACTGATGACTAGGCAGCATGGTCTCAGACCTTAGCCTGTGCCGTCAAGACCTAATTAAAAAAAACTTAATTCAAAAAATCAAAAACCCGACTGCTTCAAAGCGAACTAAACAATCGTAAACAAGAAAAAAATCATGCTGTGCAGTCGGATACATATTCGCGGGCTGGCTGACCAAAATCTGGTGTATCCTCCGCCTGCACAGTATGATTTTTTTCTTGTTTACGATTTTTTAGTTCGCTTTGAAGCAGTCGGGTTTTTGATTTTTTGAATTAAGTTTTTTTATTTATAACTTTTTAGTTAGTTTTTTTTTCGAATTAGATACATTTAAACATATAAGTGTTATAAGAAAAAAAAAATTGGGCCCCCACAATATGGCACCCAAAAGCCGCCATTGACGTATGAATCATCAAAATCGGCCAACGCGTTTGGTCTCTGGAACGCCATATAGGAACAAACATACATACATACATACTTACATACATACATACGTACTTAAATACATACATACATACATAGACTGATAAACACATTACCCTCCTTCGGCAGTCGGGTAAAAAGAAAAAAAACATTCTGCTCAGCTGTCAAGTGTCAGCTGATAGAAATTCACTTTTGATTTTGACAAGGCAAATTTTTTAGGTTACCTTGACAGATGAATACATTTTGCAATGCAATAAAAACAAACTGTTGTAAATTACAAAAATAATACTACCTCAGATAAAAATTTAAGTATATATATTCAATGATGGCTGAAGAAGAACCCACTGATTTGGACTGGGTGCAGCTCCGAAAAGAAATGGGACAGCACCAACATATTGAAACAACTGGCGAAAAATTTTCAAGAAAATTTTCCGAAAATCCTTTTGTTCCTATAGGTATGCCGCCGAAACAGTTTTGTATTTATTTTGTTCCACTTCGTAATTGTATTTACGACTCTTAATATCGACAGGCTAAGAATACTAGAAAGGGTAATATTTA
This sequence comes from Orthosia gothica, assembly GCA_949775005.1. NCBI lineage: Eukaryota > Metazoa > Arthropoda > Insecta > Lepidoptera > Noctuidae > Orthosia > Orthosia gothica. The sequence continues at coordinate 19,034,559 of OX459043.1, read as the reverse complement.
ACGAAAATAAATGTTTGTTCCCACCTACCTTAAAACTTACGCAATAATTAATTTATTACCAACTGTGTTGTATAGAATTAGTTTATCTTTTTCATTTGCATCTGATGATGATGACTGTTATTTATGAAATTTAAATGCCAGTTTCCATTGTCATTCTATCACCATAATAATTTAACCACTTTTCACTTTTCCACTTATGAAAATTGGTTATTATTTCAGGATGTCTGGCAACAGCAGGTGCACTGTCTTATGGTCTTTGGAGTTTCAGAACGGGCCGTAAAAGATTATCACAACAAATGATGCGAGCCAGAATAGTCGCACAAGGACTCACAATAACAGCATTGGTTGTTGGTGTTATGATGACAACAGGAAAAAATCTTACAAAGTAGATTGTAATACTCAACATTTATTTTTGATTTCTAACTTTCTAAACATTCAGTGGATATTTATGTAGTATTTTATTGAATAGATATATCTCAACTCAACCAAGGCATGTATTTTATTTTTATGTTAACAATGTCTTGGTACCTAATTTAATTTAGTGTCCATTCATCATGATGATGATGAATTAATATACTGTAATGTGTTGGTGGCCTGGTGCAAGTTCATACTGGTTCGTCTGGTCATCCAGACGGGATGAACATACAAAGCAAACAAAATTTTTAAGGTCTGTAGCAGATGGCATTCTACAATTATGTATTTAAAAATTTGAATGCAAAAATTCCAATTTAATAGTATAATTTTTTTATCTAAGACTATAATACCTTTTCCCCGCACCTGCATCCAAACCCACAGATACTGTGCATTTTATTTAAAGTAGCATATGACACTCAACAATGGTGTAGATTTTTAGCAGTGAAAATTAAATTATCAAGCATTTCAAAGATCTTGAAAAAAATTGTGTTTCTTTTTTATTAGTTTTTTATTTTATCTCTACAAATCGATGATTTATTCCCTTTATGTCGAGTCCCGTTATGTCGAGCCTGGAAGTCTATTGTTCTCCAAAGTATTGATATTTTACGCTTTCTATTACCTTTATGTCGACTTTGGTGAAAAGGTACAGTCAGGGATGTAAATTAAAAGCCAATGGCATAAAAACATTGTTTTATTACATACATACATACATAAACTCACGCCTTTTTCCCATGGGGGTAGGCAGAAACTACAGAACGCCACCTGCTACGATCCTTACATACTTCTTTTGCTTCACACACATTCATACATCTAGTCATACACACACACATTGTTTTATTATTTGTTCTATTACTTATTTTCATATTTATATCTAATCTTTCTTAATCTAAACATATACAGTATAATCATCACGTTTATAAATATTTTTTCTAAAAAATAACTTTCCTTATCTAAATAAATCACAGTATAATCATCACTATTGTTGCAAATGTTAAACAGCATAGTTTTACAGTAAAAAATAATTCTTCTTATAAAAGTAACTTTCTTAATCTAAATAAATCTTGAAAAAAAAAATGAGTATATAGCTTTCTCTCTTTTGAATTAACATACTTACTGTGATGTTTAGGTGATCTGGAGCAAGTATGACCAGATGGGATGAACATACAAAGCAAACATAATTTTTAAGGACTGTAGCAGATGGCATTCTACAGTTTCACCCTCCCAACATCTTGGCAAAAGATACTAATGCATAATTATTATGTATTTAAAAATTTGAATGCGATAGGATTTCAATTTGGGTTAAAATTTCCATTATGGGCCGTCGATTTTTGGCGGTGGGGGGGGGGAGAGGGGGGAAGCTTTGGTTACCCCCCTGTGCCATCCCCACCACTCGGAGCCCCATGGTTATGGAGATATCCATGGTCAAAGTTTTCAGGTTAGAATAATTTTCTTCGTAAATGTCCATCGGTTTAAGGGAGGGAGGGAAACGAAACACAAGTCGACGGAGCCTAACGGGCGCTGAGTTCGCTCGCTTTGCTCGCTCACTTCAGTTCCCGTCAACTCCTTCGAACCTAACCTATCCGTGTCGGGGTGCCCTAAGCTCCCGAGCTCGCTACGCTCGCTCTTGGACTAATTCACTTTTTTTTTTTTATCTCACTAATTATATTTAAGTATAAAATATATCTAATAACTCCATAACCATGGGTTTCCGTGGGGTGGGGATGGTACAGTGGGGTAGTCCCCCTACACCCTTTCCTTCCCTCCCTCCCTTCCCCTTAAACGATGAACATTTTCGGAAATTTTTACACTAATCTGAGAACTTTAACCATGGATATCTCCATAACCATAGGGCTCCGAGTGGTGGGGATGGTACAGGGGGGTAGCCAAACCTCCCTTCCTCCACCCAGTACCATCCCCGCGGCAAAAATCAACGGCCCATAATGGAAATTTTATCCTAACTCACAGATACTGTGAATTTTTTTTAAAGTGCCTTATGACACTCAACAATGGTGTAGATTTTAGCAGCGAAAATTACAAAACATAAGCATTTCAAAGATCTGAAAAATTAAATGTGTTTCATTTTTATTTTATCTCTACAAATCGATACCGGATCAACCCTCCAGGGGATTTAACGGTGTATAACATTTGCCTCTGCTATAATAAGTTCCACTTGTCCTCTATCGATTGCGTCAATTGCCATCAATAGTGCACAATCCCGGGGTACGGACTGCTCCCAAGAAACACCTTATGAAAACTAGTTTTTCCAGTTGAGTTTCAATGGGCTCAATAACACTTTGGTCGACCTAGGAATCGAACCATGTCCTCATCAGTAGCGCTTGCAACCACTAGACCAACGAAGCAGAAAGTAAAATTCTGGAAAACTGGTTGATAGCTCAATTTTTCTCTATTAACGTCTTTCGTAAGTAATTCCTCGTGCTTCCTTAGTCTCCCGTAGGCCTCTGGCCCGCTCTGGCCCTAGTCATGCATGACACTACTCAAGCTCAAAAAGCTCTTGTTCAGAGAAACGAAAAAGTAAGGCCAAAGATTTAGTATGTCTATGCAAAGATGTCAGACAGAAATAACATCATTCATTGTCGTTCATTTTTCACTCTATTTCGTTCCATTGTCGAACAAATCAACAAATCTAATTTTTTGAAGTTCTACTTCTTATAGTTCAATCAATCAATCAATTTGCGTCGTTTATTGTTGTTGACGCTCTTCTGTATTTTAAATTAAACATTTTAAAGTGAATTAGTAAAATAACTAAGAGTCTGAGTTCGTAATAAATACAAAATGATGATGAACATACTGTGACCCATTTTGTGGAGAAGGGATTTTGGAATTATTGTAAAAATTACATAAAAATGAATGGGTTTATTGCTGTCCACTGCGGTAATCTTTTTTATTAATATTTTTATAACGTTTTGTAAATAAAACCAAGAACTAACGTATTTTTCGTAAGCTCTTGGTATTATTAAATACAGCTGATTATGAAGTAAGCCATATAACGATTTCTAGGAGCTGGTTATCACAGTGATACACTGAAGAAGGAATATCAGAAAACTTGCTTTATAGCGTGCAGAAAAGCCGCCGAAGCACTCCAGCAGGGTGGCAACGCCGTAGACGCTGTGGAGAAGGCCATAATTGGTCTGTATCTAGTATTGATTTTTCATTCTGTAGCTAAATAGGTGAAAGTTATAAAATTCTCTTCTTTTTCTTCTCTATAGTAGTAGTTTACTTAACAGTACCCTCAATTTGGCCCCTATTTCAATATGTTTAACTATGTTGTTTGGTATTTACAGAATTGGAGAATAGTCCACTAACAAATGCTGGATATGGATCAAACTTAAGTTGGAATGGCTTAGTAGAATGTGATGCTTCAGTAATGAATGGTCAAACATTGCATTTTGGGGCTTGTGGGGCTGTATCAAATGTTTGGAATCCTATTACTTTAGCCAAACAACTGTGCATTAAACAATGTGACAATTTATCTCTGGGTAGAGTTCCTCCTTGCATTCTTACAGGACATGGGGCGAAGTCTTGGGCAGAACGAATTGGGCTAAGAATTGTGGATGATTCCAAAATGGTTACTGCGCGTTCATTTCGGAACTATAAACATTGTAAAAGGAAGTTGAAACGTTACTCAATGCAAAATGATGTTAAATTTAGCCCTTTGGACACTGTTGGGGCTATATGTGTGGATTCTAATGGTGTGGTGGCCTCTGGAGCAAGTTCCGGTGGTGTCTCTCTGAAACATGAAGGAAGGGTAGGCCAGGCAGCATCATTTGGTAGTGGTGTTTGGGCAGTGATGAGCAGGGATGGTACGAAACCCTCTGTGGCCGCCTGTACTTCAGGATGTGGAGAACACTTGATCAGAACACAACTAGCTAAGAACTCTGCAGAAAGTTTGCTTGAGTCTTCCCCTGTTTTAGGTCTTGATAAATGTTTCAAAGAAAATTTCTTAGAGTCTCCATTTCTGTGGGATGTTCCTGAAAGACTAGGTGGCACTTTAGCTTTGAAGTTTGACTCAATAAATGGAGAGGGAGAGCTACTTTGGGGACATACTACAAAAACAATGTGTATTGGATATATGTCTACTGAAAATGATAGGCCTAAGGTATTTTTTAGTCATATTTATATTTTTAATGTGTTTATAACATTCTTGATGTAGATTTTTGTAATATAATATACATACTTGTTTTCAGTGTGTCATATCCTATCTGCCGCAAAAAGTTGAGCCTGGACGGAAGGCAGTTGTATCAGGACAATCATTCAAAGTATCTATGCAGTCATGCCCTGTGTTCAAGTGGGAGGTGAAGGCTGAACCCAGCTGTAACGGATCTCTCTAGATTAATATGACAATTACTTAGATGTAAGCAATAAATAAATATGAATAGCAGTTGAAAAATAAAATTAATAGTACAAACAATTTTTTTTTTATTTACCGCTTTCTGCAGATTTTTTGTCTGCTTCCCAGTGCCATAGTTTCACAGTGATACTATGTGCTGAATTGATGATAAATATTTATTTTTAGCATGGATTTTTTGTGGAAGGCATAAGTCTCAATCATCATCTTCCTGCCCTTATCCCATGTTACAAGGGGTCGGCGCGACACGTTTTCATATTCCATACCGGCCTGTCTCCCGTCACGATATCACTGAATCCCTTTTCTTTCATATAACTCCTCACACAGTCCATTCATCTTTTCTTTGGCCTTTCTGTCCATCCATCCACATTTATATTCACAACTCTGTAACATGCATTTCATCCCTGGGTTTGACGCAGAATGTGCACTTCGCAAAATGTCATCATCATCAGCGTATGTTCCCACTGCTGGGACACAGGCCTCCTCTCTGTGAGAGGGGATGGGCCATAATCCACCACGCGGGCCAGTGAGGGTTGGTGGATGTCACATGTCTTCGAATTTTGCATGTTTTTTTTTTTTTGCAAAATGTGCACTTTGCAAAATGCGCATTTCGCAAAATGAGCACTGCTGCAACGCAATATGAACACTAACGACTACATAACTTATGTGTATAGCTAACGTGTACTGAAAATACATAATCAAACATTTCCTGAACGTGATTACTTTTTACAAAGAAACTACTGATATCATGCAAATATCGTCATAAAAAAAAAATGCCAACTGTTTTTATTTTGACCCATTGTGATAAAATTCTCACTCATTTTGAGAAATGCACATTCTGCGTCAAACCCCTCATCTCGTAATCACATGACCATACCAGGACAAACGGCATTAATCTTAATGTAAGTCTATAGGTAATCAGTTTTCATAACTGTTTACGGAGAAGATTATTTGTTTGGGTTGATTTGAGGTTTCCTTACTATGAAATAACACAATTCAATGTTTATTAAATAACTGTATTCGAGAAGTTTTAAATGTGTGCTAAAATATAAATTCGGTGAGAGGCATTTATTAAGTACCTATATTAATTATATTACAAATTATAACAGAAGTGGGACTTAAAATAAAGCCTTTTTATTATCATGACATGCGGTATATCAATGCAGAATATCAAAAACAATTTGACAGCTCATTTAGGCAAAATAAAAGAAAATTGTGTGTTTTTGCTTCTGAAAATCAATGATGTCCTTTCAATAAACAGTACAATAATTACATTTCAAACATATTTTGGTAATGTTAACATTATTCACATCGTAATAATGAAGAGCACCATGTACAGTACCAATTAACAAAATAAAATGTAGCCAAACCTACAACCAATCACTTCCAAAAACTTTGGATAAATTAAAATTATGGGTATTAAAAGGCACTATTCTACAACAATCATGTACTTGCTGTCAAATAACATCATTTGTTTATAACTCTAAACAATTGCGTATATTTGATGATAAATGCAGATCCGTTCGGGTTCTTCAATATAACAATATTTATGTTTGGTCCATTGATAGATATCAATGTAGTGTTGGATAATTTAAATCTCACGAAGTGCGAGATTTACTGAATGTCTGCTAAAATTAATAAGATTACACTTAATCTAAGTAACACAATGCCGACATTTCTGTATTACGTTCATTTGTACTAGAGCAATATATGTGATGAAAGCTAAAATGTTGCTAGAACAGATTACTGTAATATTGACGTACTCTTGACGTACTCATAGGTAGAAAACAGTAGAGTAACAAACTTAAAAATATATCAAAGTAGGTACGCAAAGTACATTACAACTTAATTTTAAAAGAACATACACAATAATAATAATAAACATTTTTGTACATAAATGTGCTGTATATTATGCTTAACAGTTCATTAAAATTAAATTTAAATTACTTACACTGAAAACGAAAATGATATATTTACGTAATATCAGTAGACACAGTATCACTGGCAAGGAAATATTATCTATAAAGAAACATATCAAAGTGTGCCAATCAAATATTAATATTTACATTAAAAAATATTTATTTATAAATTGATAAAATGGGTAGCCTCAAAATATGTTCGAGTATTAATCTCAAATAGAAAATAAAATTGTTAATATAATCTAACATAAAAATCATTTGGTCCTGTAAAAGTAAATTGATCATACTTATAGAAGTTCATAGACATTTTTTATTACATTTAGTTTAGCCTGTATTTAAAGGTGGAATGATTACATCGCCCTGTCAGTAGTATTTTAAAGACACAGTGAGTGCCTAGGTATACATTCGAGCCTAGCTAGCATAAGGCTTGAAAACAATGTTTAATCGAGAGCATAAAAATATGTATTGTTGTTTCTATTATAGCTACCATCTAGAAATTAGTCCATCGCAATCAAAACTAATAAATTAAGTTTGTACTTAATTTTCCATAAAAAAGTAGCTGCCGGAAGTTTTAGTGAATTAATAAAAAACCTACTCATCTACTACTAAACACTAGTTAATTGTTATGAAATTGTTTTACAAGTTATTTACGTACCATGTCGCACAATATACACTGGTATTCATGTCACAAACCTTTACGTTACAGGTCTTAAGCTTAAAGGAAATTTATTGTCACCCATATCAACAAATTAAATGCCAACTAATACTGCTTTTACAATAAAATACAAGTTTATCACAACATTATCAAATTACCAATTTCTCATAAGTATAAATGTTTGATTACTCCAACTCATTCATTTCGAATATCGTATAATTCGAAATACAAGGCATCTCATCAGTCTGTATTACATTCCGCACGTTCATCCTATCATAGATATTAAACATTTAAAAAAATACATTACACGCAACCATACTCGTACCAAATTGCAGATTCTTTCGAGTTGTCTGTTTTTTCGTTTCGATTTAATGACCTTCTGTCGTTTCTCAGGTCATCTCTTTCCGGTAAGCTTTCTTCGACTGCTGAGCGAGAGTGTTCAGACATGGACCGATGAAGGTCTGCGGGCGGCCTATCGTTCATACTTTGGCAGGCACCGTCGCCGATGACGGTGGATATTCGATTGTATACCAAGTAAGTCGGAGGAGTTTCTTTGATGGGAGTACTCTGTGGCTTACTGTTTAGGTTGGCGCTGGGATCGTCGTCGGCAACGTACACTGTGCGGCGAGTCCCGGCTGTGCCAAAAGGAGTTGGTGTTGAGGCTGGAAAATAAATTCAGGTTATTAATCCGAGCAGCATTTACAACACAAGTAAATATATTGTTTCAAGCATTACAATTTTATCAAACTGATCAGTAAAATGCTTTAAATAAATAATTTGCGTACAGTGAAAGTTTAAAACGTACCTGCTGGTAGTCCTGTGTCCAATCCTGGGCTTTCTAAACCCTGGAAACTATTTCTGTGTGAAGGTGGCACAGCCTTATGCGGTCGCCTCCTCAGCGAAGCTCTTATAAGCGCGTCGTCGCCTCCACCACTGTGTATCGAAGTCCCTGAGAGTCTTCGCACAAAGTTACTCTCACTGGTCAATCTAGTTGAATCCAGGCTTGGTATAGATCCACTTAACGTATCAATATTCTCAGATTTCTTTAAAAGCTTATCATCAAATCTTCTTGTGAAACTAGAGTCTATACTGTGCCTCGGCGATTCCGCACTTGGATTGGAAGAACCCTGATCTTGATCAGAATTTTTAGACATTTTTTCCAATTCCTGACTGCCAGGATCCGATTCACCTGATTCTGAACCAGCCAAGGTTAATTGAGATTTTGAGCGACTCGCGTCTTCAATTCGCTTATTATTTCTGGTTGGTACTTTGTTTATCAAATCAGTGCCAGCTTTGCGAACCCTCTTTACAAATGACGCACCAAAGCCCCGTCTTTTTGTCGTGCAGTTATCTAATTTCTTATAATGTTCCATTATTTTCTCTTCTAACTTTTCTTTCTGACGACACAACGCGTTTACTTTGTCAGCGAACATCTTTTCTTCTTCATGATAATGTTGTTTATCTTTTAGTGAGTGTGCAAGCAGTTCATGGTATTGGGTCAATAGCTGTGACACATGATCCATCAGAGAGCGCCTGTCTGCATCTAGACTCTTATTCATTTGAATTAACATTTCACAGTGTTGATTGGTCTTGTTAATTTCCAACTCCATGCTTGTAATTATCTCAACTTTTGTATTGACTTCACCAGAAATCTCTGTATTCCTTAGTTTCAGTTGTGTTAACTCACTTCTCAGATTTCTGTATTCTTCTTGCATGTTCCTGTATTCATTCTTCAGTCTATCACTAGCTGTAAAAAGGTTCCTAAAGTCATCCTTTAATTTGGAATGCTCTGCTCTTAGATTAACTAGATTCCTGGACTCTATTTTCAGATTTTCTCTTTGAACTTCGAAATCTGATGCCTTTTTCTCCAAATGCGTCAACTTTTCTTTTAGTTCACGATTTTCGAGTTTCAGATCTCTAACAGTGATTTTTACAGGCTCTCGCTCACTTAGCAACATTTCATATTCAGTGTTGAGTTGTTCATGAAGTGTTTGTAGGGCAACTTGGTCTCTCAAAAGGTTGTCTTGTTTATCTTTCAGAACTTCTAGCTGTTTGATAATTTCTTCCTTTTCAGCAGCAAGTTGACTATTAGCAAGTTGTAAAGTCATTTGTTGAGATATCAAGGAACCGTTTTGCGAGTTCAATGTTGCAATGTTGACTTGCAGTTTAGCATTTTCGGCTTGACTGTTTTCTAGAGAAGCTTGTAGCGCCGCAAGGTCTGAGGTGAGCTGTTCAATTTGAGGATTTACTAAACTGTCGTCACTATTCATGTTATCATTGTCATGGTTGCAATCACATGGGACCAGCTTCATTAAGTTGGCTTTAGCAGCTATTTCTGATATTAATCCTTCATGATCAACATTTGTTATGACTTTTTCTAACAGGTCTTCTATACTGACATCTCTGCTTAATACTTCAAAGGCATTGATGCCTAGTTTGTCCATACAATTTCTAATCTTATCGAAATTAACCTTCTCTGTAATAAGATCTTTTTGAAGAGTTTGAATAGTTTCCGAATCTACTTTCTTTTGTGATTTAAGCTCCTGAGTCTTCTGTTCTAAGTCTTGGATTCTGCTTGTTATAGTATGGCTTATTTCGAGTTCTCTCGCTAACCTCTCTAGTTCCTTTTTCTTGAGTTCAATTTCGGTAGTAAATTTATCTAGAGAGACATCTTTTTCTTCAACTGCTTCTCTCAATTTGTTAACTTCTCTCTGCAAGTTGTGCGTGTCTCTTTCACTGTATGTAAGTTTAGTTTTTAATTCCTCAGTCAGAATGATGAGACCAGTAACCTTATCAGCTTCAGGCTTTACAAGATTAAGTTCTTTAGTTCTGGCATCCAAAGACTTTTCCAATTCATCAGCTCTTCTTTGAATAGAGTCACATAACATTTGAATTCTCTGTTTATCTTTGGTTATAGATTCTAAATGTTTTTCGAAATCTTGTAATTTGTTCTTTTCCGAGTCTCTATCAATTGCTTGGCGATCTATGAAAGTCTTCTGGCTGTCGAAAGAATCTTGCAGCTTCCTGTTTTCTTCTAAAGCATTTCTGAAAACTTCTTCCAGCTCTGAGTTTTGGAGCATGACTCTGTTACAATTTTCTTGAAGCTGTTCACATTTCAGAGATAATTTCTTCTTTTCTTTTTCTAATTCTAAGATTTTGTCACCACTCTCCAATAATGATTGTTCTCTTAAGTTGTCTATAGTTGATAACAGTCTTTTATTTTCTAGTTCGAGCTTCAAAGCTCTTGCTTGAGCATTGCTAGTCAATTGTTCTGATAAGCTATTCTCGCCGGATTCCAGTGTGCTTTCGCCTTCGTTGTCGGTATCTAGATTACTATTGTTGCTTTCACTCAATACTGATTTCGTGATGTATTGCAAATGGTTGTTTTCTTCTATAAGCTCTTGGATCTTTTGTTGGTCTGCATCCCTTTCCTTTAAAAACGAGAAAATATGAATTTACTACTAGGTATTTAGGTTGTCTGGTAAATATCGCTGTCAGCCATAAGAACCGCATCAAACAAAGAATGATTTTTTATGTAAAAGAATTATTTAATTATTTTGGTGTACAGCAGTAAATTATATTCTATATCTAAGGGCTCGTTCACACAAAACATCCGTATTTCCAGAATCGTTTTAACGGATCCGTCGCTACTGGAGGTGATGTTCACACCGCCTTTACAGTACCGTTTCAACGGATCTGTCGCTACTGGAGGTGATGTTCACACCGCCTTTACAGTACCGTTTAAACGGATCCGTCACTACTGGGGATGTTCACACCACATTACAGTACCGATTTCACGGATCCGTTGCTACTGTGGGTAATGGCACGCCCCGCGTGGCTTCGATTCGAAAAAACGTATACTATAAAGCGGACCCTTGTGTGAACGAGCCATTACTATCTATCAATCTACTGCTGTATTTATGTAAGCAGTTAGAATGAGTTAAGCACATCTTATTAGTTGAACTTACCAATGCAATATCATTTGCCTCCCTCTTCAGCTTGATCATGGCTGCCTCTAAAGTGAGACATTGTTCGGCTCGCTTTCTTGCTCTCTGCAGTTGTTCTTCCAATGCGTCTCTTGTTTCCATTAAAGCTTTATTGTCTTCACGAAGTTCAGTAACTCTCGTTTTATAGTATTCCGCGTCGGCGAGGCGATCACGGTAACGTTGGATTTCTTGTTCTAGTCTATAAACAGAAACATAGATGTTAGCATGCAACATACTTTTAACAACATTCGCCTTATGGTGGCGGCAGTCCCAATAAGTTGGGCAAACAAAGGCACAGCCATACCATCCTTTTCTCGGCGCCATTCAGGACATTTTCGATCCCCTGTTACTTCGTTGTGAGAAACCCTGAATTTCCAGTCACTAAGAGAACATAATATAACTAGCCATATTCCCAAATAACATTCAATTTAAACTTGCAATTTAAGAATAATTCCTAGTCAAAGTTCCTTAATTTCGTCACTCACTGACTCACCAATCATTAAAATTCCAAGGTACTTCTAGTAGACTCACAAGCTTCAAATTTTGTATATAATTAGTGTGTAGTCTATAAATAAAGCAAGGAAAAACTTCCCACAATTTCAGTCCCGTTTCTAAGATATAGAAACTGCATTAGTATCTTTGTAATCCTATATAAAAAGACATGCAATATATGCGTTTACAAAGTTACTTTTACAGTTTATAAAATGTTTCGTCACTTATAGGTATTTAGGTAAATAGTGGATATAGGTAGGAATAGTAAGTCACAGACGATGTCCCCTTTAATATACCTATACAATACATATGAGTCGGCGCAGTGTCCCGTGGTGTGTCAAAGGCAAGCGATGACATTATGACTTTAACAGTTTGTAAAATTATTCAAAATGTATATAAATAAATATACGTAGCGCAAAGCTATGTATATTTATTTATATAAATTTTTGAGCTTTCGCAAAGAAATTGTACTCGAGAGGAAAAATAAAAAACACTGCGTTCCAAAAAAAATGACGTCCCATCAAAAACATAAGTGTAAATAAATTACACAAGTCTCGCATCGCAGTTTTTCTACCGCAAAAAGCAGTGAGATCGATTGTAAAAACTAAGTCGGATATTTTATTTAGTAGGTAACAACAAGCAAATTACATTAGAAAAACACAATCATGACGAAAATTTGTTTGTTACGTAATCGGCGTCCGCCCATCGCCTGAAATGGCACAAGGCGGGCGGGCTTGCGCTCGCGCCTGTTACGGCGCGCGGCGTTTTATAATAAAATATTGTCTGAAAACCCTCCTACTAATCTTATGAAGGGTCAAGGTAGGATTGCATGGGTAACTGTCAGTATATTTATGTAAAATATGTAAAGAAAGCGGGGGCTGCGCGCGCGTGGGCCCGGCGCGCTCGCCTTGTATGGCGCGCTGCGTCTGCCCGCCGCCGCCGAAACTATATAAGATTTCCCGCTCGCTGGTCGCCGCACTCGCAGTCTCGCTGCCGTAGAGTCAACATCCACCGCGTCCCAAAACCAAACAAAAACGCCAAAATGTGTGACGACGATGTTGCTGCGCTAGTAGTCGACAATGGCTCCGGTATGTGCAAAGCCGGTTTTGCCGGTGATGACGCGCCCCGCGCCGTCTTCCCGTCCATCGTCGGTCGCCCACGTCACCAGGGTGTGATGGTTGGTATGGGTCAGAAGGACTCCTACGTAGGCGATGAGGCCCAGAGCAAGAGAGGTATCCTCACCCTGAAGTACCCCATCGAGCATGGCATCATCACCAACTGGGATGACATGGAGAAGATCTGGCACCACACCTTCTACAACGAGCTGCGCGTCGCCCCCGAGGAGCACCCAGTCCTGCTGACTGAAGCCCCCCTCAACCCCAAGGCAAACAGGGAGAAGATGACCCAGATCATGTTTGAGACCTTCAACTCCCCCGCCATGTACGTCGCCATCCAAGCTGTGCTCTCTCTGTACGCCTCCGGTCGTACCACCGGTATCGTCCTGGACTCCGGCGATGGTGTCTCTCACACCGTCCCCATCTACGAAGGTTACGCCCTGCCCCACGCCATCCTCCGTCTGGACTTGGCTGGCCGCGACTTAACCGACTACCTCATGAAGATCCTTACCGAGAGGGGTTACTCTTTCACCACCACCGCTGAGAGGGAAATCGTGCGTGACATCAAGGAGAAGCTGTGCTATGTCGCCCTCGACTTCGAGCAGGAGATGTCTACCGCTTCCGACTCCAGCTCCCTCGAGAAGTCCTACGAACTTCCCGACGGTCAGGTCATCACCATCGGTAACGAGAGGTTCCGTTGCCCTGAGTCCCTCTTCCAGCCCTCATTCCTGGGTATGGAATCTTGCGGTATCCACGAGACCGTGTACAACTCCATCATGAAGTGCGACGTTGACATCCGTAAGGACCTGTACGCCAACACCGTCATGTCTGGTGGTACCACCATGTACCCCGGTATCGCCGACAGGATGCAGAAGGAGATCACCGCCCTGGCTCCCTCCACCATCAAGATCAAGATCATTGCTCCTCCCGAGAGGAAATACTCCGTATGGATTGGAGGATCCATCCTGGCTTCCCTGTCCACCTTCCAGCAGATGTGGATCTCCAAGGAGGAATACGACGAGTCCGGCCCCGGTATTGTCCACCGCAAGTGCTTCTAAGCGTGCACGAAACCCCCGCGTATGCGCGGGGCTCCTGCGCCGCTGCTGCATAACCCTAGTGCTGTGTATTGTGGTGCTCTCGTTCGGCAAGGAACTCTAGAATTTGTACGTTGTACGTAGTGATACCTGACAGAACTGAACATCTAAGATAATGTAATTAATTGTAATGTAATTCTATCTATTGTAATGTAATTTCATCATCAGCCTTTCAATGTTCCCACAGCTGGGACATAGGCCTCCTCTCTGTGAGAGGGTATATAATTTTTATTTTTTTATAATTATATACACGGGATCGTTATGGATCGATAAACGGTTAATTTATTTATTTTAATTACATTTTTATTTAAACAACCTTTGACTTTGGTTTTTGTATGGAGTGCTGCAGTCTCATTGCGTAAGTGAATTCGGCAAGGCAAAGGGTTTTACCGAAAGAGTACGAACAATTGACCAATCGCATAGACGGAAATCCACATCGCGTCTTTCATCTCGCATGTTCATGTTCATTTCACAGACTTAATCTAATTTAAAATTGTTCATGCTCACAGACTTAAATTTAACTACGCAAGTCCCTCAATCTGTAAGAAAACCAAGCGTGCCACTTTTTCACACACAATTTAAAAACAAATTTACTTAACAATGAAAGAAAACATTTCCAATGCCTCGGCCAACTTTTTATATACAGTATTTACAGCTCATAATAGCATAATTAGGCATTTTATAGATTTCAGTGGATAATGCTAAATGAAAATCACGATCATTGATCGTAATTTTACTCCGTTTATTGACACGCGAAGTACATAAATAAATAAAATCGCGTCATCTAGTCTGATTTATATCTGCTTTTATGCTCTTTCATGGGGTATTCAAACCCTTTGCCTAGCCGAATTCACTTACGCAATTAGGCTGCAAATTTTACAAGTCCAGCAAACAAAGGCACAGCCGTACCATCCTTTTCTCGAAGCCTGTGATATTTTCGGCCCGCCGTAACTTCGTTGTGGATAAAGCTAGGAGCCTGAATTTCTTATGCTCAGTCGAAGGTCAACAACTATTGCAAGTCAAAGTTCCTTAACTTCTTCACTCACTGACTGACCGATCATCAAAATTCTAAGGTACTTCTAGTAGCCTCACAAGCTTCAAATTTTGAACATAATTAATTAGTGTTTACTTTAATTAAGCGTCATGGTCTTACATAATATCGACCCCTTATATAAAACCAAGTCGGTATTTTTTTTTGTTTGTTACCTTTTTATCAATGTCAGGTCTTACATCTGATCTCACAACTTTTAGCGGTAGAAGAACGCGAGACTTGTTTTTATTTACCTGTTATGTTTTTGATGGGATCTCATTTCTTTTTACCCGACCACGGCGAAGCAAAAGGGATGGTTAAATTTTTGAACGGTATGTATATATGTATGTTCATCTGTTCCCTCATAACTTCTAAACTTCTTATCATAATTTGACAAATGTGGTGTCGCTGGAAGCGTTTTGTTTGTCCGCTGGTTATAGGCTATGTGACGTTTCATTAAATTGAATATGGCTTTTAGGGGGAGCAAAATCAAGAACAATAAATAAAAATTCGCCACTCCCCATCATGTGTGATATGGGTATTTATTTAATAATTAATGTACACACAGTATAATACATAAAGACAAAACATCAAGACAATAGAGTACTAAGGCACTGCTTATTTCTTTAAAAAATATCTACCAGCAGATCCACGAAAATGAATAACCGGCCAAGTGCGAGTCGGACTCGCGCACGAAGGGTTCCGTACCAATATCGCAAAAAACGGCAAACAAAAAACACGTTTGTTGTATGGGAGCCTCACTTAAATATTTATTTTATTCTGTTTTTAGTATTTGTTGTTATAGCGGCAATAGAAATACATCATCTGTGAAAATTGCAACTATCTAGCTATCAAGGTTCATGAGATACAGCCTGGTGACAGACAGACAGACGGACCGCGGAGTCTTAGTAATAGGGTCCCGTTTTTACCCTTTGGGTACGGAACCCTAAAAATAAAAAAGATGTGTAGAATAATACGACATAAAAACATGCACACCTACACAAATAGTGTAATGGTGGATATATATAGGAATTTAAATACATAATTGTAAAATATATAGATACATACATATAGATATAAAGATCAGACTTGAGAGGATAGATAATCCTTTTTTAAACGTATCGGTATCATTGAACAGGGATTTTAAAATAGAGGTAAGAGTTTGCTACATCATATTTTTAACAAGGTTACCGTTTGCAAGATATAGCCCGTCTAAAGCTGGAATCAAATTATCGGACGCGGCTTACGGATGCGACTGACAGCCGCGACTTATAGAGTATCTAGGTAATGAATGTACATTATATTGTGCAAACTATCGGACGTAAGTCGCGGACGTGACCTTGGGCGTTCGGACATCTGATAGAGATCTGGCAGCCGCGTCCCATACGACTGTGCACGACCGTCCATACGACCGTCAGCCGCGTCCGATAATTTGTGCTAAGCTTAAGTCATGAAAACATTTTTTACCCGACTTCGTCGTCGCAGTGTTTGTTGATCGGTATGTAAGTATGTATGCATGTATTTGTTCACTCATAACTGAGTCTCTCAAACGAATGATAAATCTATGTGTATGTTTCGTTAGCTAACATAACTGCACACACATAGCACATACCTATACCTGTCCTTTAGTGAATAGTAAATCAAGACTACTTTGCAGAAAGTATTGTGGTGGCATACTCTGAACACCACTACGAATAATGCAATACAATAAAATATTTATTAAGTACATGTAAGTTTTTTATTTAATGAATACCCGATACATATTGAATAGTGTGGACATAACAATTTCAGATGAGAATATTTTCTTGTTTTATAATTTTTAGAGCGTGATTTTTCAGCAGTCGGGTATTTATATTTGTTGAACTTATTTTTTTGTACGCAGTTCTCCTTTTAAGGTTCCCCTAGTCGACAGCACGAACTATTTTGAGCGCGGGGTTAAAATGCATGCTGTATCATCCGACAACACGTGCGAAAGAGATTGATGCTGTGATGAGCAGTAAGAAGCTAATTCTCGTACGAATTAGCACTTTTGCTTTGTAGCGAAGTGGATGATGATTTAGGACGAAAACGAGCGCGCGAAATTTTATAAACTGACCTTTGGGAGTCTAGATATCATAAAAAAAAACTACTAAATGTATATTTAACCACCGCCGGAAAAAGAGGGGTATTATAACTTTCACGTGTGTTGCTGCGTATCTGTCTGTGGCATCATAGCACCTAAACGGATGAATCGATTTCGATTTAGTTTTTTTTATTTGAAAGGTAATTTTGTCGAGAGTGTTCTTAGCTATGTTTGAATAAAATCGGTTCAGCCGTTCAAAAGTTATGGGCGTTTTACTCTTTGTTTGTTTTGTTTGTTTTTTTGGGGTGTTTTCGCAAGTTATATGTGTCGGGGGTTTTTTAAATTTTGAAATTTGATTTGGTATTTATATCCGTCCAAACATGCGTTAAAATTAGTGTTGAAATATATGGATCTTTCGACGCTCATAACTTTCAAATATTGTATTTTTTTAATCTCCTGTTTCCATACAGGACAGGACTAGATAATTATGAGACAAATTGATATCATTTTTAGAGTTCCGTAGCCAAATGGCAAAAAACGGAACCCTTATAGATTCGTCATGTCTGTCTGTCTGTCTGTCTGGAAAAAAGTGGCTGTGACATACGGACATGTCACAGCCACTTTTTTCCGAAACTATAAGAACTATGCTGTTGAAACTTGGTAAGTAGATGTATTCTGTGAACCGCATTAAGATTTTCACACAAAAATAAAAATAAAACAATAAATTTTGGGGGTTCCCATACTTGAAACTAAAACTAAAAATATTTTTTTTCATCAAACCCATACGTGTGGGGTATCTATGGATAGGTCTTCAAAAATTATATAGAGGTTTCTAATATATTTTTTTTCTAAACTGAATAGTTTGCGCGAGAGACTCTGCCAAAGTGGTAAAATGTGTGCCCTGTAACTTCTAAAATAAGAGAATGATAAAACTGAAAAAAATGTATGATGTACATTACTATGTAAACTGCTAGCGAAAATTGGTTTGAACGAGATCTAGTAGTAGTTTTTTTTTAATACGTCATAAATCATAAACCGCAATTTACCAAATGTGCGGAACCCTTCGTGCGCGAGTCCGACTCGCACTTGGCCGGTTTTTATTTTGAACGTACATCGTCAAACAGTGGAGTAATCGCCAGACTACGATGATCAACTATTGAAACCTTAAGGGTCCGTAGTCAGCAAGAAACCGTTATACACATTGGCAAAATTAGCGGAACAAGTAAAAGTGATCGTAAAACTTTTTTTTACCTTTGCATGGTAGTTTTATTTTGTATTATAATAAAACCAATTATTACTTTACAATGCATGTCCTCGAAAAGAGCGGTTTTCCAAGCAGCCAAACTGTGCGGAAAGTGTCACTTTTTTTCACTAGTGCTTTTTACTTTCCTGTATTTTTTTAATTTTTAACTCCAACGTCAGCCCGACGCATAGAGTTTTTATTATTTGAGAAAAGTTTTAAAAATTAGTTATGTACAGATTATATATTATTCATATAAAAAGTAAAATAAAACTATTACTTTATTTTAAGCGTTTTTAACTACTCTAGATTAAGATTTTGATCAATAAATTAATTTTAAATATTCATTAAATATGTTTGGCAGAACGTATATTTTGCTCGTGCCTTATTGCGTTACGATGTGACAGCTATTCGCACATGCGCAGTAGATATGCCCGAGAAACTATTAGTTAATCTGTGGATATGCTGAACGCGCAAGCCCGCCATTTTATTAATTTATTTATTTCCTCGCACAATGCATAGTAAAATGTTGTATGATACACGTACGTAAGATGATTTCCGACTTGTGTCGATTTATCCACTCACTCGCTTCGCTCGCTCGTGAATAAAAATGCCACTCATCGGAAATCACCTACCTTCCGCACTTGTAGCATAAATAACTATTACAATGCATGTCCTCGAAAAGAGTGGTTTTCCAAGCAGCCAAACTGTGCGGAAAGTGTCACTTTTTTTCACTAGTGCTTTTTACTTTCCTGTATTTTTTTAATTTTTAACTCCAACGTCAGTCCGACGCATAGATTTTTTTATTATTTGAGAAAAGTTTTACAAATTACTTATTTACAGATTATCTTTTATATAAAAGGTAAAATAAAACTAATACTTCATTTTAGGCGTTTTTAATTACTCTAGATTTAGATTTTGATCAATAAGTTAATTTTAAATATTCATTTTTATATGTTTGGCAGAACGTATATTTTGCTCGTGCCTTATTGCATTACGATGTGTAGGTAAGCTATTTGCACATGCGCAGTAGATATGCCCGAGGAACTATTAGTTAATCTGTGGATATGCTGAACGCGCTTGAATACGCCCGCCATTTTATTAATTTCATTTTATTAATTTATTTATTTCCTCGCACAATGCATAGTAAAATTTTGTATGATACACGTACGTAAGATGATTTCCGACTCGTGTCGATTTATCCACTCACTCGCTACGCTCGCTCGTGAATAAAAATGCCACTCATCGGAAATCACCTACCTTCCGCACTTGTAGCATAAATAACTATTTTGATAAAACAATTGAACGTTATCTCGCATGCGATTGTTTTAATTTTATTCGAACTTGCATAATTTTTAAGAGAAATTCACCAATGCCACTTTAGGGATTTGTTTTAAAATTTCGAAATTTGTTCATTAACATACCGTGTTTTTTTTACTTGATCTTTTTTTAATTTAAGGAATCCACTGTGCCCAACTGAACCTAAGCTGAGAGGGTCAGGGCACTTAAGATTAGGCGAAATGATTTAACCTACAGAATAATGTGCTGATTCATCGTTTGCCTTTTCCAATCATTTATTGCAGTTTCCAATGGTTCAAAGATACTAACGCTTATTAGAGGAGATCAGTACAAGGCCAAAAACCATGTACTTCTAATAGGAATAGCGTTTCATTCAGTTTCGCGTTCGCAAAACCAGCATTTAAAGGCCGTTCAAGCCAAAATGACCTGAAGGAAGTTCGAGGTGCCAGAGTAAGTGAGCTTATGGTATGAAGGAGGTTGACAGAAGCTGGTAGCTTGTAACTACTCGCCGAAGGTCCAAAACTTGAGGTACATCACCATATAAAAAGAATAACTTTTGCTCGGGAACATCAAATTTGGTCAACGGACTAGTGCAGTAAAATATGGTTTAGTTATGAGTATGGAATTAATTTAAATCGAGTTGACGAACTGTAATTAATGTGTAAACATGAACAAAAACAATATAATCAGTATGTTTTTTAACCTTCAGTAGCATATGGTAGAAGACTAATATTGGATTCAGGTTGAATATGTTTGGGATCTCGTACGGACTTGGTCGTGATAGATAGATTGCTATAGAAGAGTTATTTAAGTTTAAAATGTGTTGCCATTTGCCCCTTTATCGAGGGTCACTTCGTATTGACCCAGTTTAATGCTCGGCCAAATAATACTTCTTTAACGCCAGCCCCTCTTAATAATGTCTATATCGCAGTTTTGGAATCGTCAGCGAGGTCAAAAGATAATATCCATCCGATAGAACTTGACTAGGACCTGCTAAAAATATCATAATCCCTACACCTTTTCATGTGGGTGAACTGCGAAACGTCATTGTATAGAAATGTTAGAGACTAGCACAGGAAACAATGAATAAAATTATTCTCAACATGTCTAGTCGAATGCAAACTTTAATAAGAGCACGTGGAGCTGGTATTTATTTTAAAAGGTGTATTTTTACATAAGGAACAGTGTCTTAATATATGTTAAAAAAAAACAATTTTTTTATTTTGTTACGCAAATTTTTCCGGTATATGTAGTTTCGTCATGTTCGGCTGTCCGTAGCTTAGCTCAGAGACTCTTACCCCTAGTTGCCCAGCTCAAAATTATCGAAAAATTAATGTGACAAATTGTCAAACACGCGTTATCTGCTGTGATTGGCTGTTGAAAATTTATTCAACCAATCACAGCAGATAACGCGTGCTTGACAATTTGTCACATTAATTCTCCGATAATTTTGAGCTGGGAAACTGAGAGTTAATACTAGAAAGCAATAATTTGGCACGGATATATGCAGGACATATATCCGTGATTATATAGACCAAGTGATTAATCAGGGCACTACGTACAATGCCCGGGCATTATGAATCTAGTCAAGTCAAATCGGGCAATGTAATGAATACTGATATAAACTTCTAATATTTATCACATTGTCTGGTCATTATGAATAATGCTACGTAACGGTTGGGCAATTGCTTAACATCAACATAAAAAAAATAAAAAACTTATTATCCGGGCCAATAAGTGATGGGCATTATTCAGAAAGCCCGGTCAATTTAATTATTTCAATAGTTTTTATCATATTGTCTACTCATATTGGGCATTTTTCAAATTGCCCGGGCATTATGAATAATGCCGTATTAATGGTCCATAACATATATAACGAAATTAAAAGGAAAACTATCATAGCTAAGTAGGCTTTACAAGTTTACGAGTAATAGTCGACCAACTTATTAAAAACTAGCTGGCCCCCGCGGCGGCTTCGCTCCCGCCAAAATTATAGCCTATGTTACTCGGGAATAATGTAGCTTTCTATAGGTGAAAGAATTTTTTAAATCGGTCCAGTAGTTTCTGAGCCTATTCGGTACAAACAAACAAAAAAATCTTTCCTCTTTATAATTATAATATTGGTATAGATGTACTTGGAAATGTATTCTTCATCGAAGCTTGCAAAAATAAAAATTTGTCTTTTTGTTAGAGCAATGTTTGGTGTTTTCATTGTTTATGAACTTCATTATTTTACCTAATTCAGTTGGTGAATGTAGCTGTTTGTACGGAACCCTCGGTGCGCGAATCCGACTTTTTTTCGGTTACTTTTAGGGTTCCGTACCTCGAAAAAACGGAATCCTTATAGGATCACTTTGTTGTCCGTCCGTCCGTCTGTCTGTCAAGACCATTTTTCTCAGGAACGCGTGGAGGTATCAAGCTGAAATTTTTATCAAATACTCAGGTCGACTGTCCCTTTAAGCTGTGAAAAAATCAAACTTCTAAGCAAACGCATGTAAAAAGATACAGCCGTTTATGCCGCAAATTTTCGTCACTCGCGAGGGAATCAAAACCTACAGGGTACTTCCCGTAAACTCAGAAACTTGAAATTTGGTACGAAGCAACGTCTTATAGCACAGATAAAGGAATAATTGCGAAAACCGTAAATTTTTATTTACATCATATAATAAAATATTTTTAATAATTTTTAACTTACTACCCCTTTCCTCATGAACACGTAGAGGTATAAATTGTAATTCATATGAAATACTCGGGTCTTAATACCTTTAAGCTGAGGTTTGTACGGAACCCTAGGTGCGTGAGTCCGACTCGCACTTGGCCGCTTTTTTCTTGTGCAGCATGTACGGACCTTTTCACGTCCATGTTCCATTACGTAGGTATACTAGGTACCTAGCCCCAATCTGTAGACTTAATAATGGCACCGCAGGAATAATTTTAGTAATTACAAGATTTAGTAATTATAGGGAAGCGCTTTTTCAAAAACGGAACAGTAGCGATTTTTTTAAGAGCACCTAGATGAAAAACCGATATTGAAAATTTTGGCACATTGGATGGCTTCGTCGCAGAATGTCCCTTTCGCGAAATATCCCCTAGTCGCAAAATTTCACATTCGCTAAATGTCCCTTTTGCAAAATGTCCCTTTTGGCAAAACGTCCCTTTCGCAAAATGCCCCTAGTCGCTAAACGTCCCTTTTGCAGAATTTCCATTTTGTGTTATGTTCTATAAGTCAAAGAGTTAAAGTCAAATATGTTTATTTTTGTTTCTATTTTTTTTTTTAACATTGCCCCACACGGGGAATTTCTTCCTGTATCGTGGGTGCGTTTACAAACATATAAACTCACATACACAAACACCCAGAGCCGGAACAACTATCTGTAGGTCATACAAATATTTGTTCCGTGCGGGAATCGAACCCGCGACACGCAGCGCAGCAGTCAATCGCTCAACCACTGCGCCAACCGTGCGCCCTCAATCAATCAATTATCACGACTATATGGTTAACTAACTGTACATAACTTTGAACAATTGTTATTTTTTTTATAATAATTGTACATACTGATCACAAAAAATCGGCTACTTTTCCTACTTGTATAAAAAAATAAAAAAAAACCTGTTTTGTTAATTTTACGAACAACTTTTATTTATGGTGATCACTGAAAATCGCAAAAATACCAGTTTTTCATTAATTATAAATACAACATTATACATTTCAGGCGGCTCACCAGAGCAAGTTGTTCGTATTGATGTATAATACCATCCCAAATATTACGAACTAGCTTTTGCCCGCGATTTCGTCGGCGTAACGTAAGTACGTCGAATAAGATTTATTTTTACACCGCGCAATAATTAAGTGCCTTTGGGGGCCGTCTTACTTTGGTTCACCATACAAACTTCTATACCCCCTTTTCCATCCCCTTAAGGATGATTACCGAGATGAAAACTATTGTATGTCCTTTCCAGGTTCTCAAACTATCTTCATACCTAATTTCATATAAATCGGTGAAAAGTAAACATACAGACAGAGTTACTGCCGCGTTTATGATATTAGTATGGATTAAAATCAAATGTTGGCAAGAAAAATCTTAAAAAAGAAATTAAATATAAAACAGTATCGTTAATTATTTTACAATGCATGTCCTCGAAAAGAGCGGTTTTCCAAGCAGCCAAACTGTGCGGAAAGTGTCACTTTTTTTTACTAGTGCTTTTTACTTTCCTGTACTTTTTTAATTTTTAACGCCAACGTCAGCCCGACGCATAGAGTTTTTATTATTTGAGAAAAGTTTTAAAAATTAGTTATGTACAAATTATCATTAATATAAAAGGTAAAATAAAACTAATACTTTATTTTAGGCGTTTTTAATTACTTTAAGTTTAGATTTTGATCAATAAATTAATTTTAAATATTCATTAAATATGTTTGGCAGAACGTATATTTTGCTCGTGCCTTATTGCGTTACGATGTGACAGCTATTCGCACATGCGCAGTAGATATGCCAGAGGAACTGTTAGTTAATCTGTGGATATGCTGAACGCGCTTGAATGAGCCCGCCATTTTATTAATTTCATTTTATTAATTAATTTATTTCCTCGCACAATGCATAGTAAAATGTTGTATGATACACGTACGTAAGATGATTTCCGACTTGTATCGATTTATCCACTCATCGGAAATCACCTACCTTCCGCACTTGTATCATAAATAACTATATCGCAAAAAGATCGGCATTTTTATTCATACGTGTATTAAGTAGTTATCAATCAAATAAAAAAAACAGGTTTTCATAGTAATTACGCATATTGTTAATTTTAAGCTCAACTTATCTAACAATACGAACCACTTTTATTTATGGTGACACCTCTGTAAATCAAGATAATACATCTTGGCCGCTCATTATATATACTATATATATACAGTTCAGAGGGCCCACCAGAGCAAAAGTTGTCCATATTAATAATGGATAATTCCATCCCAAATATTACAAATTAAATGTTCGCAAAAATAATCTTTAAAAAAAAATGGTGAAAAGGAACATTAAGCGAAAGGGACATTTACGAAAGGGATGCTTTGCGAAAGGACCGTTTTGCGAAAGGGATGTTTTGCGAAAGGAACATTTTGCGAAAGGGCCGTTTTGCGAAAGGGATGTTTTGAGAAAGGGATGTTTTGCGAAAGGGGCATTTTGCGAAAAGGACATTCTGCGAAAGGGCCGTTTTGCGAGAGGGATGTTTTGCGATGAAATGTAGGTATGCCAAAACATGATTTTAACTGTAAACTTTCTGAGATATGATCGTTCTGCCTTTTAATGACTATTGATATGAAATGTATGCCAAAAGAAGATTCTGACTGTAAACTTTCTGAGATATGATGGTTCTATGTTCGACTTTGTTTGTTCTTTTTTTTGTGATTTTCGCCGTCAATTGGGCAACGATTTTCTGCGAAATGAAGTTTATGCTATCCACTGTTATGCAAAATAATATTATGACCTAAAAATTCTGCTATAGGGGTAGACCCAGATGTATGACTGTACGAAGACGCAATTCGCAATTTGGGTGACCTCGGGCAAGGTTTCTTTGGCGCGATCGACAGTCATCTCAAGAGTAGCCAAATAATAGTAAAATGCGCAAAACATTACAAAAAGTGACAAATTAATTGCTATATCATACCTGTCACATCGCTCAGCCTTTTCTCTAAGAGCGTCGACTTCGTCTCTGTAACCAGCTGATTTCCGGGCTTCGTTGAACCACTCCTGGCTGTCGGATCGTAGCTTTCCCAGGACGAGCTTTGTGTGCTCCAATTCTTCTCGACATTCTGAGAGCTGTTCAGATTTTTCTTCCCTAAAACATTATAATAGTCATGTTAAGAAATGATGAATGTCGTTGAAAACAGGTAGGCGAAATACATGCTTTTGTTCAATAAATAAATGTAAAAAGAAAATCATTTTTTAAAGCAAGCTTTTTTCGTATTCTTCTTAGCAAATCCTTTCATTTGATTCCCATATTATGGCAGTGCACAAAAAATAACTAGTCCGCCATCTTGGGCCGTCCGCCATATTGGATTTAGAATGACGTCACTTAGCTAATGCATTGTACATACATTGCAAGTTAAATTAAAGCTTTTAAAAATAATACTCACAATTCTTGTCTCTGCTTCCTCAGTCGTGCTTTCCAATCCGCCAGCTCCACAGCGAGATGTTGACTATCCCCATTATTTTGATTAATGTTTTGCGTCGATCTATTCTTGCCGTTCTTGTTTTCATTATCATTCTCACATAAACCTTCATGGAGAACTAAGGAAGCCCAGTTTTGTAGATAATGGTCGCGTTCTTTGGCCAGCCGTCGCATGTGATTGAACATCGTCGGTGATTGGAAGAGATCGATAGCGTCCGGCGTCAGCACCACTGTCTGCATGTCTGTAACCTTTAAAAATAAACTAAGTTAAAACTCGTGATCAGCTTTTAAATGATACAAGTACTACTTTATTATGCTCTTTTCAATATTAGAAGGCACTAATTGTATAAAGTAAAATGAAGACAACATTGACCTCTATACAAGTAGATACCAGATAGATTATAGTGGGACTAGCTTCTGCCCGCGACTTTGTTCGCCTGAGTGAATCAGATCGGTAGGCTTATTATGTATCTTGCAAGAGTAAAACAATAGCGATTTTGCGCAATAATTGCTCTTCAATAAAGAAGTTTTAGAGTTTTTGGCGGTTTTTCTAGACATAAATGCATTTGACAAACAGCGAGCTATTAGCAAACGATTGTGTAGGACCTGCCATACCTACACTGTAGGTAATTCCGACTTTTATGGCATAACGCGTTTGGTCGCACGATGATTGCCGATTGCTGTTTCTTACAATTCTTACGTAATAAGCTCGCCGTTCAGCCATTCTGGCGTGAGTCAGTAAGAAACATCCATACATCCTAACTGTTGCATATATTAATATAGATTAATCAATAATCAGTGGATTAATTGCATAGTAACATTATACAAGATTGCGCTGAAATTCGAAATGAAAGCTAAATAATGGCTGAGATCAGTGAGATCACCAATCAAGAACTATTAACTAACAAAAAATATAGTTAATGACTTCATCAACAATCATTTTGCAATAAACTGAAGGAAACTATCAATCAGAACATCAATTGCATAGCTAGCTCCTCACTAGCTCAGTAACTCTTGCGACATTTGACAACCAGTTAGTAATGTCACAGGGCCATCAAGGACATCCTGCTTCACAGACTGTTGAGACATCTGTTGACCGTTCACATGTTAATGTCAACAAAATATGTCTTAACATTTGAACTGTACGCACTTAAAATATCAGGTACCTGATACCTGTTATGTGATAATTCACTATTACCAAAATTTGATTTTTTTATGTTTATAAATGGAAATGTTTGGAAGTCCTTATAATCAGATGAAAATTATTTCACTAATATATACACCTGCTGCCCCTAAATGCCACAGGTTACTTTTTACCCGACTGCCGAATGAGGGTAATGTGTTTATCAGTCTATGTATGTATGTAAGTATGTATGTATGTATGTAGGTATGTATGTATGTATGTATGTTTCTATATGGCGTTCCAGAGACCAAACGAGTTGGCCGATTTTGATGATTGATACGTTAATCGATGCGTCTTAACCCTGCGAGTGTCATAGGCTACATTAAAATTGGACAATAGAAAAATGGCGGATTTTGGGTGCCATATTGTGGGGGCTCAAATTTTTTCTTTCTTCTGAACCCATCGTGTGGGGTATCAAAATAAAGGGTTTTAAGAGGTTATTTCAAAAATATATAACACTTATATGTTTAAATGTATCTAATTCGAAAAAAAAAACTAACAAAAAAGTTATAAATAAACAAAGTTTAATCAAAAAATCAAAAAACCCGACTGCTTCAAAAGCGAACTAAAAATTCGTAAACAAGGCAAAAATCATGCTGTGCAGGCGGAGGATACAAAAGATTTTGGTCAGCAAGCCCGCGAATATGTATCCTCCGACTGCACAGCATGATTTTTGCCTTGTTTACGAATTTTTAGTTTGCTTTTGAAGCAGTCGGGTTTTTTATTATTTATCCTGAAAAACGCCATAGTTCCTATGGGATATGCCTGAGAGCAGAGCTGCAGGAAAAAAAAAATACACAAATGTTGTTGACATTTTTAAATATTATGTCTCAGTATCAAATAGACCTACTTTATTTATCTAATCTCCAAAAACATCAACACAAAGAGTAACATGTATGTTTAAAAACAATTGTCATCAAGCCATGCCTGACTGGTTCAATTATCAGTTGTGAGACCAAGGCATGCCTGCTTATATAAGTGTGAACACTTCCTTACCCATAAATGGATGACTGACTTCTTTATCTATTAACAAGCATCCATAATCTACACCTGAATGGAACCTCAAAGCAAAGGGCCTTCAAAACCTAATGCAAATTACTAGTACTACCAAACTTAGAAGAATAATGTTAAATTGTTTGTTTGTTTTAATTAAGGTTATAAGACAGGAATATTAATCATACCTGTTTGATGCACTCCACAATGTTGTGCTGCAGATCAACATTGAGTTCCTTGATCCTTGTGATGAACAGTTCCTTATTAGGGCACTGTACAGCTGCCCCAAGGAGAAGAAGACTCAAGAGCTTCATGGTTTCCAGACCCTCCCTTGACTCTGGTGACTTCCCCAAGCATATGCACTCAGGGACCACCAGAAGTGTCATTCCCAGTTCTTCTTCATACAAGCTCTTCACATTTTTGATGATGGCATCAAAGTTCTTCACTCTACCTAATATCAGGGCTTGGTCTTCTAAGCCGGCTAGCTTTGTGATGTGACATGATGGTTCTGGATCTATCTGGAGGTAGACTTGATGTAGGATGTCTCCATTGAACAGAGATGAATACTCTGTGATCACGTCTGGGTTTGGTACACATGATTTTATCTGAAAATTGTAATTTGTTTAATCAGTTTGTACTGTTAGGTTTTTTATGAATTCTCCAAAATAAAAAGCTTAGAAAGTTTAATTCATCAGGTTTAAAATCAATTATGTGCTATCAAGACATTATGTGAAGATTTTCTCTATGTTATTAATATGTGTATTCTCGATTCAATGGTAGCACACACCAACAATGGATCAATGAATATGTGTGGGAACATAACTGATAATGTAGTACATAGTAATGTGTACACAGATATAGAATACCAGTTCTCTTTTATAATAGCATCTTTTTTTTCAAACCATAATATAAATCATTCATTCAAACCTTTCAGATTACATTTTTCAAAGAGTTTTGTTTTTAAGTCTATTTTTATCACAAACATTTACATGTCTATTTATAACTTTCATTTGATGTGTCTTTGTAATCGCTTTAATTTTGGTAACAGCTGGAAGGATGTAGTGAAAAGACAATAGTTAAACCATATTAAATTATAAAGGGGATGTAAAGTATCTACATAATCTAACAACCATCCATTACAAAACAACTTGATCACTCGAGTATGACAACAGAGACAACGATAACTATCATATTCTCTCACCCTTTGATGAAGCACTAAAAATAAATAATGACTATAACATGCAGAAATTGACAAAATACCACATTCATTCATACGGAACGGCTGGTTAAATCCATCTCACGCTTCATTTTTACGCGCACAGCAATAAAAACAGAGGCACGAATCGTTGTGCACTCACCCACGAAACTAGAGGCCCGTTCAAGAACTCTTCGATTTCGGTACCAGACGCGGCCATCCTTGCCAAGCGTTAGGATGAGCGGAACCTACTCCTCTGTGTTTGTCCGGCACGCATTGCATCGAAGCAGTGCTCAGGGGTAATACAAGCAGCAATTTCACATAACATCTGCAGTAAATGAAAAAAAATCCGTACTGCTCTGTACCACTTGTTCTAAATCAAGTTGACATTTGTTAATTGAGCGAGTGACGTTAGGTTCGTTCGGCTACCGCAGACGGCACAGATAAAATATGTGTAACAAAATATTATTAGTCGATTTTTGGCTTTGCAAACGTTTGCTTCAGATAAGTAAATAAAAACTGTCTTCTGGAAGCGTGTGAACAAATTACACATACATAACCCACCTCTGCTGGTTCTAGGGTCATAAACGAAACTGTCTAGTATTGACTGTGCAGGTTTGGTATGTGATTTGATAAAGCTGGCTAAATTGAAAGGGGAGGTACTAACTATTTCCATGCTACAAAATAACCCTTAACATTCAATCAAATTCACTCAATGTCAGCAAATGACTAATATATAGTTATCTGTGAATAAAACTGACGGCCGTCGGCCGTCAACATGCCGTCAACAACGTCAGTGGCCTTAGTGCGAGTTTTTACTCACGGTCAATCGCGTTAACGTAAACGTCAATTTGTATGGAAACTGGATAAGCGCCGTCTGGGGACGGTAAGGAGAAACCTCTTTTTTTGTATACATTTTGACATAAGAGATCGTTTACGTAACACGAGTGAGCGTGAGTCACGCGTGAGTAAAAACTCGCACTAAGGCCACAGCTTGTCACTGATATGTCACTCTCTTGTCAGGACTTTTTGGCGGGAAGTCAAACGAGGCGGTAATTTTCATTTCGCAAAAATTTTATAAATAAATAATTATACAGAAATACCACATAAATAACATCGGGAATAACTTCTAACAACCATGAGTATCACCAGTGGTGGTGAGGATCCACCAGATCCGGGGGAAAATAAGAAAAGAAAATACAACAAAACTGGAAATCCTGACTCAAATAAGTATAACATTTTCACTAAACCAAATTATAAAAGACTATTCATAGAAAACACCAATTCTGAGTATGTAGTATACGTCGAATCAACAGAGCAGGAGAAGATAGGGAATAAAAATCCTATCACACTCACCAATTTAATATCTGACAATGTTAAAGGAGTCTTAGGAGTACATAGAATAAATGCGCACAAAATAGGAATAACATTCAGAAAAGCAGCTGCGGCCAACAATTTCCTGAAGATGGAAGAATTCCTGTGGAAAAACAAGTTTAAAGCCTTTATACCATCCTACTTGACAGAAAGGATCGGTGTATTGAGGTTCGTGCCCAAAGAACTCTCCAATGAAGAAATTTACAAAAATATAGTGTGCGACTCTGAAGTCATCTCTATTAAACGATTCATGCGTAAATTAGAGGGAAAATTAGTGCCTCTCTATACAGTTGCTGTCACTTTTGCATCAACATTTATACCGCAGTACGCCTATATAAAACTTTTCAGATATGAGGTCAAAGCATACATACCACCATTACTGCAATGTTATAAGTGTCTTAAGTTTAACCATTCTGCTAAGGCTTGCAGAGGCGAACAACACTGCTCTTCCTGTGCTGGTCGTCACTCCTACAAAGAATGCGATGTCGAAGAGATCACATGCATCAACTGTGCAGGTAATCATCTTGCTATTTCAAGCTTATTTCAAGAGACTGTCCCATTAAAAAACAAAAAATTGAAGAAAAAAAGGCCAAATTTCATAAGCAGCAATCGTATGCCACTGCTGTGAACTCACCCCCTACATTTAATGAGAAATCTTTCCCTGTTTTACCTAAGATTACTGATAAGGATAAAACCAATGATACTTTAGATATTAAACACATAGCAAATAATGATATTATAATTAGCGCAATTGTTAAATCGTTGGTCACATTAGGAAACAAGAGTGACTCTGATGGGCCACTCACACATAAGAAAATAAAAGAAATATTTTTATCAAATTTAATTTAAACATGGATAATTATCTTAATATTTTACAGTATAATATACAGAGTTTACAGAGTAAAAAGAGCCTATTACAAAATTTATTAATTGAAAAAAATATAGATGTCTGTCTTCTTAATGAGACTTGGTTTAAATCGAGTTCTATAAATCCACACTTTCCCACATATAATTTAATCCACAAAAATTCGATAAATTCTCATAATGGTGTAGCGATTTTGGTGAACCATCGTTTAAAGTACAAAGTAGTTAATACACACTTCTCAGAATCTATTCAAAACTTATGTATCACTATAGAAACACAATTGGGAGCAATGGCAATACTTTGTGTGTACAGCCCTCCCAGTATCAGGTTTGACTCAGCAAAGCTAAAGGACTTAATCAATAATATACCAAAACCTTGTATTGTTATGGGTGATTTTAATGCTCATAACATAGCCTTTGGATGCCATAGTGACAATAATAGAGGTAGATCTTTATATAATATAATTGATGAATTTGATTTATGTATTTTAAATGATGGATCACCAACAACTGTTCCTTATCCTAATAGACAAGCTTCTGCAATAGATCTTGCTCTTGTTAGCTCTTCAATAGCTCATTTATGTAACTGGCATGTTCATGATGATCCCATGGGTAGCTATCATCTTCCAACTTTACTTGAGATCAATATTCAACCATCAATGTATGACACGTCACCTCCTGTGGATCAAGAGAAATATATTTATAGTAAGGCAGATTGGGACGAATATTATAACCTATCAGAAACTTGTTTTTCCAAATTGGACTCAATAAATGATTCCTCTATCAATGCATATAACCAATTTATAGAAACTTTAAATGATTTGAGGAATAAAACAATACCAAAACGAAAATTAGGTGCAAACACAGCTATTAAAAAACCAGTACCATGGTGGAATACAAAATGTAGTGATGCTGTTGCAAAATCAAAAGATGCATTGAAGTATTATTTTTCTCAACCGAACATTGAAAACTGGATTAAGTATAAAAAATTAGATGCAAAAAAGAAAAGAATTCTGAAAGAAGAAAGATCTTCTTCTTGGCGTGATTTATGTAGTAGCTTCAATAGGTTAACTCCAGTTTCTAGAATATGGGGATACATCAAAAAATTTAAAAAAATTGGATCAAATCGAAACAAAAACATCAATGATGAGTGGGTTCCAAGATTTTTAGATAACTTGGCAGATTCTACTGAAATAGATGATAATAGGCTGGAGTTGTTCGAAAATGCCACGGAAAATGATGTAAATGTATTTCTCAAAAACAATTTCACTATAGAAGAGTTGAAAATATCTTTAAAAAGTAGGAAAGATACTACACCGGGATTGGATGACGTACCTTACATGTTAATAAAAAAATTACATTTAAATGCACAAACAACATTACTTAATATTTATAATAAACTATGGAATGAATTAGTAATACCTGAGTCTTGGAAAACACAGTGTGTCATTCCAATTTTAAAACCTAATAAACCTGCAAGTAGTGCTTCTTCATACAGACCTATTTCCTTATCATCTTGTTTGGGTAAACTTTTTGAAAATATGTTGAAGTTAAGATTAGATTATTTTGTTGAATCACAAAGCTTAATTCCTTCTATACAATTTGGCTTCAGAAAAGGTAAAAGTTGCTCTGAAAGCTTTGTATCTTTATTATCAGATGTAAGACAGGTTAAATTAAGTCACTCTAATGCAATCTGCGTGTTTTTAGATGTAAAAGGTGCTTTCGATAATGTAAATATAGAAGAACTCATTCAAGTATCTTACGATATTGGTATACCTGGTCATATTCTAAAATGGCTCTATTCTTTTTTAAACAATAGAACTGTATTTGTTAAATATAATAATAAATTACATGGACCTAGGACTGTTAACAAAGGCACAATGCAAGGAGCAACTTTGTCTCCTTTACTTTATAACTTGTATACTTCTGAAATATTAAAATATGTAGATGCACCAGGTGTAAATATCCTGCAATTTGCAGATGACTTGCTTTTGTACAGCATAAATCAAAACATAGATATAGCAATGTCTAATATCAATAAGGCTTTGTCTCAATTATATAGCTATTACCATAATAAACTAAAATTAGAAATAAGTCCAGAAAACAGTTCAGTTTTAATTATCAGTAAAAATGTAAATACTCATAACAATGTTAAAATATCATACAATAATGCAGAAATTCCTATTGTTAAGCAACATAGATTTCTAGGTGTCATTATTGATGATAAATTAAAGTTTGATGAACATATTAAACATATATGTAACAAAGCACTGAATGGTATTAATCTTTTGAGGCATTTAGCAGGCAGTTTTTGGGGATCTGACCCCAAAGTTATGAGTATGCTGTATAAAAGTATAGTGAGAAGCCATTTTGATTACAGTAGTTTGGCTTATATGAATGCCAATAGCACCTTGTTACGAAAATTAGATGTAATTCAAAATATGGGACTGAGACTTATTTGTGGTGCTATGCGCTCCACACCTATTAATTCGTTAGAAGTTGAGACATGTATACCTCCCTTGACATAACGAAGATTGTTATTGGCTGAGAGATTTTTATTAAAAGTCATGGTATCACATGATAATCCTTTAATTAAGAAACTCACAATACATCCCGAAATCTCACAGTCAATTGCTTTCAATGCCATCTCTGCTTCTTCTTTGGTTGGTGGAACTCTACCTGAAATGCCAACAATTTTTGAACATGTAAATAATAATTCAAAAGACATTGTTAAAAATGATATTTGGCCTATATACAAAATTCCTTATAATGGTATTATTAATAGTTTTGCAATCCATTTAGACACTATACACAATAAATTTGATTTGTTACAGTTTAAAGGCAATAGGCCAGAACACTATGTTATATACACAGATGGATCTAAAACAGATCTTATTGTAAATGCAGCTTTCTATGATCCACAGCTAGACTTCACTAAATGTATTAAATTAAACAGGGTGTGTAGCATTTTCACTGCAGAATGCTATGCAATTTATTGTGCACTGCAGCATGTAAATAGTCTTGTACATAAGGTACATAATATTTTGATAGTTACAGACTCCAGAAGTGTTTTGTGTGCTCTACATAATGTAAATATTTCTTATAAGTTAAATTATATTATTTGTAATATTAGGCTTATAATCCAAAATCTACTTGATAAGTATATAAAAGTAGAATTAGTATGGGTACCTTCACACAGTGGCATTCGTGGAAATGAAGTAGCTGACACTGCGGCCCGTTCAGGCCATGACGAGGATCGATCAGAGTTGATCAAGGTTCCATTCACCGATTACTACAGCCTTTTTAGAGAACGTAATAGGCAGTTATGGAAGGAATATTGGGACATAACTTTGGAAACGAAAGGCAGATGGTATGCTGGAATACAAAATGAATTACCGATTAAACCTTGGTACTATAACTTCAAATACATCACAAGAAGATTTATAACTATATTAGCACGCATGAGATTGGGACATTGCTTAACTCCAGCTCACCTGAATAGAATTCGCATAATTAACAATAGCCGATGTCATCATTGTGGCGCAGAGGATGCTGATTTGGATCATGTTATTCTAAAGTGTTCAAGTTTTAACATACAACGTTTGATCTTGGTCAGTGAATTGAGTGAATTAAATGACAATGACATTAGTGAACATCAAAGTGTCCCCCGCTGCGTTCAGGATTTATTAGTAAATAAGAAATATTTTAATGTGTTGTATAAATATATTTGTAATACGGTAGAAAAAATTTAATTAATTTTGTATAATTCATATATGAATTTAAGTTTAATACACCCAACCCGAAAGGGAGGCAAGAAAAATATTGATGTTAAAACGGATAGAATATTATTAGTTATTTACTGTCGAAAACGTGTCATAAAATTATTGTATCTAATATTCTAATTATTGCATTATAAGTTTAATCCATCTATGTATCCGACTGAAAGACTTGTATCTATGGTCATGAATAAAAAATATTAAAAAAAAAAAAAAAAACTCTCTTGTCACTAATGTCACTACTTGTCAGTCAGTTGCAAGGAATATAGTACTCTCTACCGAGAGGTCAGTTGTGAATCGATGCACTGCTGCTGCTGTGCCTGTGTTTGCCTATTCCAAAGAAAATAGAATAAATTAGACCCTAATATTATGTACTGTAATACATTTATTATAATAGTATAAATATACAGCACAAGTTTATAAAACATGTTCAATAAATCGTCTATAAACAAAGTGAAATTTCAAGATCAACAATTAGACGACTATGTTCTCGAGGTAAAAAATACTTAATGGCCCATTATTTATAGATTTGTTTTACAATTTACATATTTTATTGAATATTTAAATGACTTGTGATCCTAAATAACTTCAAATACTTTAATTTACCGATCCAACACCAATTCTTTTTCAGAACTCAGTCTTGAAAAGTAAGTTACAGAGTAAGATCGATGCTCTATCTATTATGAGTAGGGAGTTGGACAAATGCAGCATGGAAAGAGACAGGTTCAAAGTATTGGTAGAACAGTTAATGTGCAAGAAGACAGTTCCTCTGAAATCTAGTCCAGGTGCTAACAACATTGCTTACAGACTAACACCTACTAACACTATCAGCGGTGGAGAGATGCTTGCTAAAACACAGGACCATAACAATATGCTGAAATTAGAGGTAATCTTATTTCAAAGTATATTTCCTAAATGACTGCTGCTTTACTTGTTTGTCTAATAGTGTTTCATCAGATCATTACTATCAATCAGTGTTAAACAAATGCTACAGTTATAAACATAATACCTTTTTAAATATTGTTGGCATGAGGTTTGATTTATCAAACTCATTTAAGTCCTTGGCTAAACAGAATATTTCATAGTTGTTGTTGTTATTTCAGTCTGTTTTCTTGTTATGTAAATAAATATATATCTGCCCCAGCCCACCTTGTATCCTTCTAAAACAAATATTCTAGTGATTCACTGGATAGATCTACTAATAATGTAATTAAAATTACTGAAAAAGCAGCTTGCTAAATATGCTAAATTAGATACTAATTATGCATAATATTGCCAATTTAGGTAGAAAATCTCAGAAGTAAATTAGAGGAAGCAACAGGTGACCTCATAGCCCTGAAAAAACAGTTGCAGAAAAGAGAAAGTCTCTCTGAAGAAGTCAATGGAAATAAAAAGTTGTCTCATATATTCAGCTATTCCCACAAAGACTATGAGCAGTTGGTAAATGAACTTGAAAAAAATCAGAAGAAGGTTAGTGAATATACATAAAATATCTACTATACTTCATAAAAGATAGCTTGATCTCTGCGACAGCTGTCAGTATCAATACAGTAACAATAGCGCTTGACAGGCTAACAATACCGTAACAATAACAATGTCAGTTTGACATATGTCGCAGAGATCAAGCTATCTTTTATAAATTATAGAAAGTGATTTATTTTGAAAAAGGCCTTAAACGGATCCTGAATAAAATTAAATAGTGATAAATTAGTATTGTCTTAAAATAAGCCCAAACCTTATCAATGCTAGGACTGCTCAAAGGGCTCTCTCAATTTTTTCTAAGTAAAACTTCAGGTTTTTCTATTAACTCTTTCATTCTTCCAGTATCAACAAATCCAGCTAGACTACCGAGCAACACTAGATGAAAAAGAAGAATTGGTGTCTGACAGAGATTACTATAAGAACAAAGTGCAGAGGCTGAGCCATCAGATCAGTTATGTTCTATCTAACAGGGCGAAACTTCAAGATAGTAATGAAATCGACCCACCAAAGCCTCTAGTAGATATTGACGCTCTTGTAACTGAAAATAAATACCTTCATGAAAGAATAACACAGCTCCAAGTGGAAAAGGAAATCATTAAACGAACACTGACTAAATATAAGGTTTCTATGCTTTTAACATTACTTATATCAGTATGTACAGGAAGTAATATTAGATAACCATGTTAATTTTATTGCTTCTTAGACGTTGCTGGATAATAGAAGTAAAAACTACACTAGCTACATGAAAAAGGGTTTTGCAGATGTCATGACACAAAAGCAAGGTAATTTTTTTTTTATGGCAATTTGCCGAAGACAATTCCTGTCAATGTCATGTAGTGAAGACTCATTGGTATTATTAAATTTGCAAATTAATTTTTAATTAATTTCTTGAACTTTTTGTGGCAATCCTTGATACAGGATGTTATTACTGTATCAAGTTTAGAAGTTCCAGTCCTTTTAGTTTATGTTCCAATGTCCTAGTTGCCCCAATAAAATGGTGGTAAATTTTTTGGAAGCTTCCACGGAGTTTTGTTGACAACATGAACAAACTCATGTTCAACTGTGTTGTGTGCTGTGTTTTTTTGCCCACACTCGTACACATTCACAAATATTATTAGACAAAAAACCACCATTTTTACACTATTAATATTCAATTTAACACAATTTTAGAAAAATAAAACAGAGAATCAACATCACGTTCCCTCTAAAACTCCCGTAATTAAATTATATTCATTGTAAATTACTAGTTGGCGTATTTGACTTTTATTGACTGGGCTAAGGTTTTGTAATGCAGTAACTGTTCATTTCTGTTGTTTTATTATTTAATAAAAATAATACTTATACTAAGTTATTTTTGTTGATATATTTTTACAGTAAGAGAGTTCTTAGACAACATTAATTCGAAGGCGGGGTTGAAGCAGGGTTCGGCAGCTGAATTGAGGTCTCTATGTCTTGGCCTTTTTGAAGCACTTAATGATAAGTCAATCGCCCTACAACATCAAAGAAAGACTAATCAGTATGTATTTTACAAATCTAAACTTGTATTATAAATAGGTAATTTTTTATAATATGTTTGAAAAAGATAATTCTTGGAAGTACTGAAACATTTGCGAAAATTCTATAACTGAAAGAAAGCTACCCTATTGCTGATTGATCATAAGTTATCCTGAAATAAAGAGCAGTGGTGGCCCAGTGGTAACGGCCGCGACTTATAGGTCGTGGGTTCGAACCCAGGCAGGCACTTTACTTTGTGTAAATTACTTCATCACCACTGCTCTCAAAATGGTAAAGGCAAACATCGTGAGGAAACCGCCATGTCTTAGAAACAAAAAATCGAAGACATGTGTGTAACATCCAACAACCCGCACTGTGCCGCGGCCGTAGTAGGTTACGACCCATTCCCTCTCACAGAGAGGCTAGAATAGAATAGAATTTTATTACCAACGTAAGTGTTACCTACATGCCACTTAAGACAAAGTATTAATCCAAATAAGTACAAGTAATAAGTTTGCAAAACTAACCCAAATTCTTAAAAAATAAGTAAACATTTCTCAATAAATCGATGCGCTTTTGTTTAAACTTCCATCTATACAAAAAATTAACTGATGTTAGAACCATGTAAAGAAAAGATAACTAATTGGCGGTATACAGATAAAAAATCTGTACCTTCCGCGCTAGTCAAAGACTGTGTACGGAAAGGTAAAGAAGGCCTGGCCCTGCACGAACAATGGAGCAAATAGGAGTCCTAAGTGGGGAAAAGGAGGTCCATGTATCAGAAAGATGATCAAGCATGGATAGCCTATCCTTTTTATTTTTTATTTTTTTTCCTCTTTGTAAAATCCTCATTGTATGTCCTCCGCCGTGGGGATGGATAGCCTATCCTATCCTAACTTAACCCGAAAAAATGCGCGGTTTCTGTGGGACAGGCCTCTGTATCGAAATCGCGAGAAAAAGCTAATCTATCTATCCATAAAAATAAAAATAAGTCGGGTTTCTTCCTGACGATATAACCCCAGAACGCACGAACCGATTTCCAAGGTTTTGCATTCGTTGGAAAGGTCTCGGGCTCCGTGAGGTTTATAGGTAGGGTAGGGTAGGGTAGGTTATGGTAGTGTAGGTTAGGGTAATGTAGGGTAGGGTAGGGCAGGGTAGGGTATGGTAGTGTAGGGTAGGGTAGTGTAGGGTAGGGTAGGGTAGATAATTGTTTGGTCTTTTTATGGCAAAACAAAGTTTGCCGGGTCAGCTAGTATTTCATAAAATTAATATAACAAAGGCTTGGAACAATAAAATGATACTGTTATCTATCATCCCATATCCTTTTAAATAGCCGGCCTCAAAAAATTATCTGTTTGGGATACAGTTCAGATAAGCGAGACTTTGTTACATGTGTCTAACTAAACTCCCAATTTACAGGATTCTAGCCAACAGAATAACGGAACTAGAGAAAACATTAGAAAGCTGGTGCAATGGTCAGAAATATATTCCAATATTTCCATCTCAAATGTTGTTGGACGAGTTTCTAACAGACTCTGGGTCTGTAAAGTCAAATGACTCAAAAGACCAACAGTTGAAGTCTCATGACAGTTCAGAGAATAATAGATGCAAGTATTCTGACAGTGATGATGACAACAAAGAGAACAGTGATGGATCATCCACAGATCTGAAAGTTTATGAAGATGATGACGATGAGTGCCAAGTGTCGAATGGTGAACGCAGGAGCATGTCCAAAACGGTTTTGCCCCAGGACTTACAAGATTTAGTGAAGGAAGCTCTTGCTGAACTAAAACCTGCAGAATGATGTCGATTAATAGCTAATCAATGGCTGCTTATGAGTACAATGATCTGAGACGTTGTTTATTTAAGGTTACACTAGTCGATCATTCTTCCATACAAAGTAGTCTGGCGATTACTTGGAGTAATCGCCAGACTACGTTTTACGATGTACGTTCAAAATAAAAAATGATATCATTTTGTCTCATAATTATCCCTGAATGGAATCAAAAATGTAAAAAAAAAACAATATTTGATAGTTATGAGCGTCGAAAGTTCCATAATTCAACAATTATTTTAACGCATCTTTGAGCGGAAATAAATAACATAAGACGAAGGAAAATTGCAACACGGCCTCCATACTTAGATATTTATTAATAATTCAACAATGCAAATAATATTATTTTGAAAATATACATTTAGTCGTTTTTTTTTTCATGATAGCTAGACTCCCAAAGGTCTGTTTAAAAAACTTCGCGCGCTCGTTTTCGTCCTAAATCATCATCATCATCATTTCGATACAAATTTGCAAAAGTGCTAATTCGTACGCAAACTAGCTTCTTACTGCTCATAACAGCATCTATCTCTTTCGCACGTGTTGTCGGATGAGATAGCATGCATTTTAACCTCGCGCACAAAATAGTTCGTGCCGTCGACTAGGGAAACCTTAAGTTTACAAACTTATGTATTAATATAAATGTCTTTTTTATAATTTATTTAATATAAATGTATTTCGTTATTTGTGATTGTCGTGTACCAAAGAAACATTCCTTAAATGCAATTCTAGTCTATTGAAGGCAATTATCTAGTCTATGTTATTATTGATGTATGTTTAATTATTGTTATTGCAATTTTACGTCAAATTATATAATAATATTATACAAAATACTAATGTGTTTTCTTATTTTTTTACCGAATTACCAAAAAGGAGGAGGTTCTATGTTCGACGTTACAGTGCAACATAAAAGAGTAGAAGTTTAATATTTGAATGGGAACTAAAAGTTTTCATTTTCTGGCAACATCTAAAATGAGTACTTGAGCTGTCAATTCATCCCGATCGGTTTCGATTTTCGTAAGAATTTTAGTTTTTGTGTGATATTTCTGTGTGTGGATAGAAAAACAGTGGAAAAACATGAATTCGGTAATTCGTGGAGGTGCCCGTGATATGTTTACAAATTTTATATGCGGTGTATAGCCGAATTCCAAGCTGGGAAATTTCTAACCAACTTAGAAGATGTTTACCATCGTACAGCAGATTTTACTGGTAAGTAACTATTGAAAGTTGCACTAAACGTTAATTACAAACGATTAATACATTCAGGGAGAAAAAATTTCGAACCAAATATCATTTACAATTTATTTGTTTACCATTTTTGAGGTTATGCTAAGATAAACAAATAGCGTTGTAGTTATAGCGCGACTTAACAACGTTGATAGAAAGGCAACAAAAATTAATGCAATTTATTGCGGATACGAAATATTTTTTTGCTGTACCATATTTGTTGATGCAATCGACCTAATGGAAAGAAACAATTTTAAAATATATTCATGTTTATTTACCGCGGAACTTCTTTCATCGGACTGAAAGTGATTTTTTTATTTACTTGTTTTAGGTGTTTCTGTAAGCACAGAGCGCAGGATCGTGAAACAAGGCACTGAAAACGGTGGGAAATTTTCAACACCAGCTAAACACAGAAAGGGTTGTCCCCCAAACGTATTGGACGACTTTATATTGAAAGCAATTGATTATTAAAAATACAAATTTTTTGTGAAGTTGTTGTTTTATTACTACTACATAATTATCAAATATTTAATAAACATACTTATTTAATATATTTACTTATTATTTATACCCAATAAATAAATAATACTATTCAAGTATCAAGATCAGCTGGGTCGTACTAACTGGGTTGCTATCTGAGCGATTGTGGCGCCCTCATTTAATTTCTACACTTTTATGTCGCACTGTATGTATGTTTTTTTATGTATTTTCACCGATATCTCCGTCAATTATTGTGGACCGATTTTGAAATATATTTTTTGTTTGGTAGAATATATGCCCAAATTGGTCCCATTTTAATTTGGTGAAGAACTTGAGATATACAACAGAACTCTTCAATAAATGATGGTAGATCTCTCGGGATTGCTGCAATCGCATGTCTGTTTATTGTTTATACCATTTCATAACCACGCCGACACGCTTTAGAGGGGTACGCAGATGTGTACAGTTTACCTTGGTACACTCTCATTTCACC
The DNA here is from genome assembly GCA_949775005.1 of Orthosia gothica. Lineage (NCBI taxonomy): Eukaryota > Metazoa > Arthropoda > Insecta > Lepidoptera > Noctuidae > Orthosia > Orthosia gothica. The sequence continues at coordinate 18,992,330 of OX459043.1, read as the reverse complement.
GGTTATGTTTAAATTTCATGGTATTCGGTTAATCTATTCTGGCATTATAGGTACCTTACTAAAGAACTTGCCTATTAGGTACAACCAAAAAATAAAAAACTTTTGCAAAGAAATACTATCGATTTCCAAATAAAAACACTACAAAGTGAAAAATAAATTTCGTTTTGTAAGTCAGTGTCCATAACGAAAAAAAAATGTATGGTAAAGTATGGTTTAAAAGAAAGCCATTCAGTTGGTTCACAAAAATAATTTATTAAAGTAACATTGTATTATATCATATACTCTCCAGCTCCATTTTAAAAGCTTTCTATACAAATATCAAAATTATTATCATAATTATTATTTTTCATGTTTACTCTCATTTTTACTCAAATTCATAAATGTTCAATTATAATCTGTAACAGATACAAGTAACCTAAAGCATTTCATTTAAAAATATGTGGGTATAATAATAAAATAAAATACATGGCCAATAATATAAAAAGGTACGCATCTAAAACCAACATGAACACAAATTGTAAGTTGCATTTTAATTATAATGTGGCAGATGGAAAGAAAACAACATGCTTAACGCATATATTTGCATTGTCGTTTGCATCACTGAATTCCAAAAGAAACATGTGTAGTCTGGTAAGACATATTATTTTTAACTATAGAGGACTTTATATTATTTTTACCAAGCACACGTCTCGATGCTACGGCCGTTTTTTATAGGTTATAATATAAACTAGCGATAAGGTAACAATCAAATAGGTTTGAAATACTAAACCTTAAATAATATTCAATAACGTAAATAAAATATAGGAATAGGTACCTTACTATTCAGTAATTAAAAACTAACTTAGTTGTTTAGGTAATGATAAAACAAACTATAGATACAATCATTATTGTATATTGTAGCATCATGATTATCGTTTATTATGTCTCCATTGGGATTAACATGACGAATTATAGTGAAACATATAAATTATCAGCTAAATTGCTTGGTATCGATATGATCAAGTTATTGTTTTACAGATCATCCACACTTGATTTACATGATAAGATAAATTATAAAATATACTGTAGTATTCATTTAAATACATAACTGGTAAATTCGCAGCTGGTTAATAGGGAAAATATACCATTAATAGTCATCTAATCTTTTAAAACTAGACATCAACTAGGCTTAATAGGAAATGCGGTTGCAGACAGCCGACTGAATTTTCTAAGTAAAAAGTCTTAATTCGAGGTTTGGCTCTCTCCTATTTTCTCCTCCAATATTGGACCAATTTAAAAGATATTCCATATTGAAAGAGAAAGATATATACTGTGCCCTTAAGTTTTCCTTTTTTCATTTATAGTTGTCAAATTTGTACGCTGGGCCTCTGTTGACAGCGCCATATTGAGAATCTTTTGAGGCTTCTAGTGTTTCTAAAGATAATGTATCATCAAAAAGGAAAGCATAGGGGCATAGTAAATATCTTTATTTTTCAGTTTATGAAATATCTTATAAATTGGTCCAATATTGGAGGAGGAAATAGGCGAGAGCCAAACCTCGAATTATGAGTTTTTGCTTAGTAAACTCAGTCGGATGTCTGCGACCGCATTTCCTCTTAAATCATGTAAGAAGTATCTAATGTCATAAAAAAGTCAATGGAAACCAAAAACTGTTTCTAAAACTTATCACATAACGGTTCAAAATGCTAATTATTGGCTCATCAGTGCGCTTTAGACAACAGCCTAGAATTTTTGTAATTTAGACACAACATCGGGAGTAACTATAGGTCTACAAGGCGCTAAATTATTAGGGCGCCTAAAGTCGATCTATCCACAAATCAGTCAGGGTCATCCAGGCCCCGGGTAATTCAGACTCACTGTCAAGTCAGAAAAAAAAAGATTGATTGCATTGCATACATCTCGTATGTACTAGTTCAAACGTCAATAAAAACACTGATCGAACGACACGTAACTTTATGGATAGAACTTTAAAAACAGCTGATTCTCGCGCCATTAGAGTTTAAAGTTAATATTTTCAAGAAATGCTCGTGTAATGCTCAAGTGCGGCCGCAGTGTGGTGGTGTACAGCCGAGGTGTCGCTTCTCTGTCGTGCAGCTAACACGAGCCGTGACAGGAGCGGACGATGGTCCCTCTCCGAATATCGCTCGTAGGATTCCAGGCCTTCTTGTAGCTTTAGAATTAAGCTGTCGTAGTTCTTTCGGACCACTTCTAGAATCTGTAAAATATAAATAATCATATTAGGTAACAGCTTTAAGGTTGCCCTAGTCGATCATTCTTCCATACAAACGTAGTTTGGCTATTACTCCACTGTTTGACGATATACGTTCAAAATAAAAATAAATATATCAATTTGTCTCATCATTAGCACTGTATGGAAAAAAAAAAAAATTGAAAGTTGTGAGCGTCGAAAGTTCGAACACTAATTTTAACGCATCTCTGGGCGCATATAAATGCCATAAGAAGAAGAAAAATTGCAAAACAGTGACCCATACAGGGCTAGATTAGTAGTTCAACAATGCAAATAATTTTATTTTGGACACCTTTAGTCGCTTTTCATGATATGCATATCCCCAAAGGTCTGTTTATAAAATTTCGCGCGCTCGTTTTCTTCCTAAATCATCATGTATTTCGCAACTAATTTGCAAATGTGTTTATTTGTACGCGAACTAGCTTCTTACTGCTCATCACAGCATCTATCCCTTTCGCACGGGTTGTCGGATGAGATAGCATGCATTTTAACCCCGCGGACAAAATAGTTAGTCGATTAGGGCAACCTTAATACAAACGCAATATACATATTTGTTGGGTGTCAATTCCTCAAGTTGGCGCTCAATCCAATCGCAATTGATTTCACTCTTTATGTTACAACAAAAAACTTGATACACTTGGTGTATTACAAGCAGGTCTGTTACAAGGAAATGATTGCTAGAAATGGTTAAATACTAACCTGATCCTCAGTAGGCGTGGACAGATTCTGCGACGCCAGCCAGGCTTCAATTTTTGGCGAAAAGTGTTGAATGATAGCGCGTACGTTCACCAAACAGTTAGCTAGACGCAACGCTTCTGCTTTAAATTCACCATCACTGGTTGAATAGCGTAAAGCTGTAAAATTTAAAAACTTATAAAACACCTACCGTATTAAAATTATTTAATAATCCAATTATGTATTTACGACTAAAAATCTTACCCATATAAAAGAGATTGTCGAATACTTGATGCATTCGAATCAGCTCATAATACAATTGGTCATAAGACGCAGGAGTTGGCAGGAACGTATCGCCAAATGTAATGAAAAGATTGAAAATGTTCACGATCTAGAAACAAAACACATCAAACATTATTGCATATGAAAAAATTACAACAACAAACGGACATCATTTGACACTTATGTCATTGTTATAAGGTTTAAATTGGAATGAATGACGCGCGTTCGTGTAACGCAGTATCTGCAATGAAATACACACCTGTTGCGCCATGATAAAAATGTTATGCCTCCTTAACAAGGTGCTCTCATTAGTAACTAAGAACTTCAGTAGAGCAATGAGTGCGGCCCATAGCGGTCGCCAGTCCCTTGCGAGTCTCACGCGACATCGCTTTTGATAACTTAGCAACCGTAGCAGTACTCCCACGCATAATTGGTACAGTTCTCCAGGGAATTTCTTCAGAAGATGGCACATTATGAACTCGACGAGAAGATCTGTAAAACATTTTTAAGGAATTATATGAGAAAAGGTTGCCATTTTAAAATTAGTATTTTGCACTATTATCTCAATTACCTATCAAGGTCGATGCCAGTGGCTGCGATGGCGGTTCTTCTAGGACTATTTTCCTATGGCGCATAGGAAGCCTATACAATTGTACCTATAACAGCGAAAATGAACTTTATAATGATGCTTGAGGGTACAAAATACACTGACTAAAATTCTGCTCGATATTTACCTTAAAAGTAAGATTTTGGTCATGCATAATGGAATTAGCGAACTGTTCTTCTACAATACAAGTAAGTATTATGAAACATAGACTGCATTTGTTTACGCTGGACTCTGTCCGCGTGTCAGCCATGACAATGGAACTGAAAACAATCATAAATACATAATTTTATACAACTCACAATAGACAATAAGTTATGGTAGTCTGAGAAGGTATTAAGGCGATATATAAGCCCCAATGTTAACGCAGTACTGGTTGTGCGCTCGCTCGATGCCAAAATATCAATATTGAACCTCCTTTTGAACAGTTTTGTTTGCAAAATATTATTTGATTTACTGCTATTTCAGTTATGGAAAAATTGCAGCCATCAATTTTTCTGTGTAAACATATTTTTCAAAACCGAGTCGTTTTGGAGAATCCAAAAGTTGCGAAAAAATATCGTGTAGTTAATAATTTTTTTAAAACAAAACTATTAGTTACACGAACAAACCTTGTTTCAAAAATAATGAACATAAATTCTTTTTTTTCAAACCTTTTTTAATCGTAAGTAAAGATTGATCGTAGTAACCGTTTTACGGCACTAAAGCGGTGGAAGGCCCTTAATAAGATTTTTTGTAAGTCCCTTTTCACTTACCAATATTGAAAGAATGTGACTAACAGATTCGTTGGTTGTTCGTTGTCAAGTGCTTGTATTTGTGTTAAATTAGGAGGAGTCTGAAACAAAATATGTACATATATTTACTCACTGACAAAAATCTCTGACATGATGCACCAGAAAATAACATACAATTTTGCGAGTTGATTAACATTGGAAACTGTAGATGAGACGACTATTGTCAAAATTTTGTAATGGCTTACCCAAGCGGAGTGTGTGAACCTCCGTTTAGGATGCCGCTAGGGAGAAGGCATTTTTAGTTCAAGTAGGGACCAGTAGGACCTGATTAAAATTAGGGACAACTTCATTATCAGACTCACTGTGGGCAGGATTAAGAAGGATCAGGGCGGTTTTATTATTCTACAACCATTCAGACTACTATACCTGATGTGGCGGCAAGGTCGCTGGTGGCGACGGTGGCGCTGATGATGCTGCGGCTGACGACGAATGTGCCAGGGTCGTCATGAAGTTTCGGTTTAAGTGGGCTGCCTCGTACAGTGCCAGTAACATTCCTTCTTCACCGCCACTGGATGAAATAAAATTTATTTTATATGTGTTTAACAATCTCGGGACTGGGGTCCCGGACTTTAGCAAGGCGTGCCAGGGGCCGAAACCAACTAGCAGAGGCCTTGCTAGATATGTATCATGATATGTGACACCAACCGACGATTATCCCTGTATGCACTACGTAAGTGCACTGAAGGACAATCCCTGGTTGGTGCACGAGTATTGTTATGGAGATAAAGATATTGGGCTGGGGGTTTTGGAGGTTTAGCGGATCGATTGCCTAAAACTATAGAATGACTATTGGCCCCTGCCTGGCTACTTTTGAACTACACGACTATAAAATGGCAAGGGGTGACTTGCACACTCAATTAATGGGCCCCCATAAAGGGTCGCTAGCACTTGAGTGACAGCGTAGCGCTTGAAGGTACCTGAGGAGTGGAAAGGTATACCACGGCTATCAGGAAAATTTCGGAAGTTCGGTCAAGATCACTACCAGTATCTTACTGGATTATACTTCCTTCCACCGAGCATGTTTGCTCTTGCGAATCTCCACTCAAGCCAGCCAGTTAAGGCAAGAGAGAGGTGGGAGCTATGTTCCCCGCCAGTGTTCACACCGACCGGCCAATAAAGGCAAGCCGGAGATGAGGAACAAGACTTATCTCGGGAGATCAGCAGCCTCATTCCGTAAGTGAACTCGGCAAGGCGAAGGATTTGATCCCATCAATCGACCAATGACGTGCGAGATGAAACACGCGTTGTGGATTGCCGTCTATCTGATTGGTCGATTGATGGCGTTAAATCCTTCGCCATGCCGAATTCACTTACGCAATAAGGCTGCAGGTCCGTGGCGTCGCTACTGCCCAACAGCTCGCCACAAAGCTGCCCTGCGATTATTATTATTAAGGTATTCATTATTTTATTATGACCTTCATTTCATTGTCTTTCTTAACCATGACATTTTTATTTTCAAGGTTCTTATTTTGGCTATGGAAAACTTTTTAAATACTATGGGACCAGTAGGCAGGCACGCCAATGACAACTCAAAGTTACTTAAATTGAATAAATCTCTCTCTCTGCCTTGCCTATTCACAACTATGATGGGGTCGGCTTCCAATCTACTGGATTCAGTTAAATACAATATAATTTTACATAGAGACCATAGAGTGATTGCCTATCTACACAATGTGTCCGGACTCATAGTAATAAAACGTAACGGCCGTAAAATACACTTAATTTTATCGATAAAAACACGCCACATATGGGGTTTAATCCCCACACGTTTTAAATGCATTTCCTAAAATTCTGCAAAAATATAATGCAAAAATGCGCAGGGGTTCTTTTTAGGCAATAATTAAAAATAAAACTAATAGGCTTAAAACTGTGAGTCCTTTGTCAGTGTGTAGACTAACAAAAAAGCTATAAAAGACATGTGTTGATCCCTAAAATTTTTGCAGAGTATTAGGTAATGCAATAAAACATGTGAAATTACATTTAATTGTCTTTTATAGCTCAATACAAAACTATCTTATCTTTTGTAGAATATTTTTTTTAGTTTCTGCATGCTTTGGCCGTAAAAATAACATTAGATGTACTTAAATGACACCTATAATAGGTCCAAAGTTATGGTTGCCAGACTATGTGAATATCGTAATAAGTCAGGAACTAAAAATTACTCTATCTTCGAGGGTAAAAATATCGATAATGTGGGGTGTTTTATCGATAAAATTAAGTGTATTTTACGGCCTTAAAGTTTTATTACTACAAGTCCGGACAGATTGTTTATGTTGACCGAAGTTTTATGTTGTTAATAGCCTATTTTATTATCTCCAAAATGTCACGGTTTGGCTATCCAGCAGATAATTCCCTACGAATCCTGTTTATTTTTTTATTAATAACTCGTGGATAGTGACCTATTACAACAGTTCCCCTCTTTCCATTGTCTCATAACAGAACACTCGTCATTGCATCTACATGATCTAAATGATACCAAATATTTTACGATTGAAAGTGTAAGTGTGTGTGTGTGTATCTTATCAAGTTTTGGATGGTCTAATGCACAATTCGACTTATCACCGAGTTATCGTACAGCTATGGATATAGGTATTTGGGTAACCTTATAAAAAAAAAAGTTAACACAAAAATCAAAAAACCCGATTGCTGTGCAGTCGGACGATACATCGTCTTGGTGGTTTTGGTCAGCCAGCTCGTGAAAATGTATCCTCCGGCACAGCATGATTTTCTTCTTGTTTACGTCTTTTTAGTTCGCTTTTGAAGCAGTCGGATTTTTAAGATTTCTTGAATATTTTTTTTAATTTATAACTTTTAGTTAATATTTTCGAATTAGGTACAATTAAACATAAGTATTATATATTTCTGAAATCACCTCTTAAAACCCTTTATTTTAGTACCCCACAAGAAGGTCTTGGAAGAAAAAAATTGGGCCCCCACATTATGGCGCCCAAAATTTTCTATTTTATAATTTTAAAGTACTTGCAAGGTTAAGACGAATCAATTGACGTAACAATCATCAAAACCGACCAACGCGTTTGGTCTCTAGAACGCCACATAGGAACAAACATACATACATAAACTGATAAACACATTACCATTCTTCGGCAGTCAGGTAAAAAAAACTAACTTATCCGCCTTAGGGACCTTCCAGATGGCGCGAAGCTCAAAAAAAAACAATCAGATAGGTTGATTTGCATCGTATTAAGTCCGTGTGAACGTACTTGCAATATTTCTTATTCAAAATCGCTTATTCATCATCATCATCATCATCAGCCTTTTAATTCCACCACGCTGGCCTAGTCTCCGTTGGTGGATGCCGGTTTCCTAACGATGTTTTCCTTCACCGGTTTGAGAGCAGTGGTGATGAAATAATTTACACAAAGTAAAGCGCCTGCCTGGGTTGGAACCCACGACCTACAGCTTGTAAATCGCGGCCGTTACCACTGGGACACCAGTGCTCAAAATCGCTTATTGGTGTGACACAAAATAATCGCGTCGACCCATCAGGGAGGTCGCTTTGTTAATCTGTACATATATATAGCTGTTACTTGTAAGTGTCATTGACAGTAACCTACATTCCATTATTATGTAGTGACATGACAGATGTTGTAGTCACATTGTTGTAAGAAGCCAAAGCAAATAACATTATGCAACTATTGCCTGTTCAGTCTGTATTTAAAACAGTTACATGCATATCTATAAAAGGTATTTCAGAGTTATAATAGTGATCTATAATTTACCTGTATGCTTTTTGGCTCCAATATTTAATGATCAAAGACAATTTATTATTCCACCTTTTATTTAGGTAAAAGTACTTAACGAGTTTGGGGAATGGTAGTGAGACAATCTTTTTTGTTAACTGTACTTTAACTTCTTTTTTCTTGTGGTCCCAAAATACTACTAAAAATAATGAATGTATTTATAGGTGGAATCTGGGCCTGCGGTCCCGGTCCCAAAAGCCCCACGACCCCAGGCTAGATCTTGGCCTTGTCTTATTAATCCTGAGAATATTGTTTTTTTGCAGATATTCAAATTTGGAGGTCAAGTTCCACCAAACCTCCTTTGACAAGGAAATCCTCCCTTCTCTCTCCTCCGACGAGATGGATTTTGTGTCTGGTCTGGGCAACTGCCCGTCGGTTGTTGTCTCATTGTTGTATATATAATATCGTTTATTTATAACATAACATAAGGCACATTTTACAATAAAATATCTTAAACATATAAAATAAGACAGTTTCTTATTTGCCTGAACTAGGTTGAACCTGTGTTTCAGGGTATAAAGTGCTTAAAACTTATGATAAATAATAATAAATTAACAATGGGTAATGGTATATGAATACTTAAATTAAAGACACAGCAAAATTATTATTTTGTTACAGCCAGGAGATCTTCTGTCTCTCCGTAAGAGATGCCAAGTAGATTTTCAAGGATAGTCTTTTTACAGCTAAAATAATTTAATTTATACATACTTAATTTTCTATTTAATCTATTGTACAGAAATGGACCTAAGAAAGTAAAGAATCTATTTACAAAGACATATTTTGAGGATGCATTAGAATCGCAGACAATGTCATTTCGTCTTTTATTATTTATGTATTCGGCGTTATAGGAAAGCATGGTGTGTTGTTTTAATACTAAGTGCATAATGAAAAGCTGCCGAACAGTCAGCACGTTGCAGGATTTGTAAAGCAGATCAGTGGGGTAGAGAAAAGGGTGGAAATTGGCTACTTTTAAAATTGCTCTCTGAGCCCTTTCAAGAGGCAGTAGATGCGTTTTTAGTGCGCCACCCCATGAGGTGATACAGTATTGGATTACAGATTGACCTAGGGCCAAATAGACTTGTTTAATCATTTTTGTATCTGCAATCGTTCTCAACTTTTTAAAAACATAAATTAGTTTGCGCACTCTATTTACTAGGCTATCTATATGAGGTCTAAAGGAGAGTGTTTCATCTATAATAACCCCGAGATATTTTATGTTGCCTGTTTTGAGGATGAAAGGACAATTACACATGCTGACTGGGTGAAATCCACATTTATGGGCATACAGATGAGAGTTAGTAATGTTAACTTGAGGCTTGCGCATGGAGAAGTGAATATATTTTGTCTTGTCAGCATTTAGTGTTAGTAAATTGCTTTGTAGCCAATTAGTCACAGTATTGAGACCTTGTTGAGCGAATTCGTACAATTCATTACTGGTTTTCGCGGTAAAGATTAACGCCGTGTCGTCGGCATATGATATGAGTTTGCCTTGTTTAATATCTAAATTACACATATCGTTAATGTAAATCAGGAATAGGGTTGGGCCCAGTATGCTTCCCTGAGGAACACCATAACCAGTACTCTTTTGCTCATCGCTAGTAATATCGTCTATTTTAACATATTGAGATCGATCGTATAAGTAGTCAGCAAAAAGTTTCAGCGGTGTTCCCCTAATTCCTAAAGCCTCTAATTTTTTTAGAAGCATCGGAACGGACACCGTATCAAAGGCTTTGGCTAGATCAAGGAAAACTCCCAGGGTCTGGTTTCCTTTGCCAAGTTCTTCTGCGGTATAATCTGTCAGACTATGCACCGCATTGGCTGTGGACAATTTGGCTCTGAACCCAAATTGCGCAGATGATAATAGATTGTATTTTTCTAGATAATTAACTAGTCTGTTGTTTAAAATTTTCTCTAGTATTTTAGATATTGAAGGGAGTAAAGATATCGGTCTATAATTATTTACTAAGTTTTTGTTTCCGGTTTTAAAGATAGGGATTACAACGGCTTTTTTCAGATATCTAGGGAAAATACCTTCATATAAACAAATACGAAATATATGCGTTAAGGGAGGTACTAGGATATGCTTAAAGGTTTTAAGGATCTTATTGCTTATATTATCCCATCCAACTGCACAGTCATCTTTTAGACCAGATATGATTCGGTTTATTTCGTCTTCGTCAGTATCCAGCAAGCCAAAAGATTTTAAAGCACATCTATTATTTAGGGAAGATGGAGGAACACAGTAATGTTTTGGAATCTGTTCGGCAAGAGTCTTCCCGACATTTACAAAAAAGTTATTAACGTGGTTGGCTGACAAGAGAGGTGATGGATTAGAAAGCAGCAAGCTCGAATTTGATTCACGCTGTTTTGTCCTGTAGGTGACGTTCTTAATATGTTTCCAAAGTTGCTTACTATTGTTTCCTGCTCTATTTAATTCATTTTTATCGTAATTAATTTTTAAGTTCTTTAGGGGGTTGTTGCAAAAATTTCTGTATCTCTTATAGGTTATTTTAATGATTAGATTATCAGGGTTACTCCTAGATCTCTGATGAAGTTTATCTCTGTGTCTTATACACCGAATTAGGCCAGGAGTCATCCATGGCTTGATGTTACGAAGTTTTTTGTTTACTATAATAGAAGTCGTGTTACGTAATATTGCTAATTGAACATGTTTTATTAAGTACGATAAAGCAAAATTAGCGTCAGCAGTATTGTAAACTGGGTTAAAGTCAAGATTGCATAAATCATATTCGAGTTTGTTTGTGTTTAATTGCGTTTTCGTCTGGGGACGATTTAGCTTAGGCAGCGTTAATTTAAGGGTTAGTAGAACAGCGTGATGATCTGTAATAGTTGAGTTAGTAACAAGCGTAAAATATGAAAAGTTGGATTTGATCATCATATGATCCAGACAAGAACCGCTCTGATGAGTAGGCAAAGTGTGTGCGGGGAGAAAACCATGGTATGAGCAGATATTAAGGTAATCTTGGGTCCCAAGATCGCGGTTTTCAGAGTTTATGTTTATATTTATATCACCTGTTAATATAACATTCTTAAACGAGCTTAGTGCTTCAAAAATCTGGTTTAAGGATGCGTGAAAAGAGTCTAAGTTTCTAGCAGAAGGGGACCTATATATAATGATTATTGCTGTACTTGTACCAATTTTGATAACCAAACAATTACCCACACAGTCTTGAAGTATTGGTTCTTCGATTGTGACTATTAATGATTCTTTACAATAAACAACCACACCATCGTTTTGATTGTTGTTTACTGTTGTATACAATAAGTTGTATCTCGGCATTTCTGGGAGGTGTTCCTGGCGATTAGATAGCCAGCACTCGGTTAGTACCATTATGTCACAGTCAAAGTTAAGTCTATGGAGAAAAACGTTAAAGCTATCTATGTTCTTATAAATACTGCGAATGTTTTGAGTCAGTATGGTTAGTGAGTTTTGATATTCAGAAAGATATTGCCTGCAGTCCTCAACCTCACATGACTTTGCATCGGTACGAAAAGTGTTATCTATATCGTTCAATAAGGTATTATCCATAGAAAAAGAGAAAAATAAAATAAAAAATAAACAATAAAATTAAGTCTTAAATATATTCGAATATGTGGCGCTCTTAGGCGCCTTCATAATCAATCGAGTTAATGTACCTGTTTTCGGCAGATTTTTTTGCAGGACACTCTTGATCTCCCGTTTTATGGCTGGCTGGTTTTTTGAAGCGCAGACATGTTGCACATTTTGGCGCTTCGGTTTTCTTTGTGCAGTCGTGGATAGTGTGTCCTTCTTCACCGCAATGTCCACATGTGGGGGCAGCAACTTTGCATGTCTTGGCCGCATGACCGTACTGCTGACAGTTGTAACATCTCGTCACCAGTGTGAAGTCTCGTACCGGACAGGAAGTCCAATTTATGAACAATCTGTCTTGAGTGATGAGAGCCTTGCGAATGATCGCAGGAACTTCTAAGATGTAGTTGCAGTTTTCACCATCTTTCCTACCAGATTTGTGGCTCAGTTTGATTAAGGTCAAAAAGGTATCTCTTGATATAGATGGCAGTTTGTCGGCTAAGTTTTGATCGTAAATGGCTTTATAAACCTCATTTTCCGCCATTGATGCTGGAACTCCAATCACTATTATGCGCGGGTTGCGTCTTTTCGGTTCATTGACTGTAAGCCCTGACGAAGCAGTTTGAACTGATTGCCTCAGCTTATCTAGGTCCTCTTTTGTCTCCGTGCTAATTATGAGTCCTCCTTTCCCTATCTTGCGTACGCCTCTCACCTTCAGCTTCATTTCACCAGGGCATATCATTTTCTGGACTATGTTCTTGGTTTCATCGCTGGTCTTTGAACTGTCGGTGGGATAAATCGCCACGGAGCTAAAAGTATTAGGACGAACGAAGTTGTTAGACCCCTTCCTCACCATGTCTGCAAAAGATGATGCAGCTGTTTCCTGCTGCTTTGCACAGGATTCCTTAAAACTCCGGTTCATCTCCATTACACACTCCTTTAGGTCCGTTACGCAGTCTCTTTCTTCGGTCAATATTTTTAGGGAGTTATGGGTCCTAAGGGCATTTTGTTTAAGCGACTGGTATTGAACAGCCAGTTGCGAGACTCCATATCCAACCTTACGGCACAAATTGGTTATTTTTAGCTTCTGATCTGAGTTAAGTTTTCCTTCAGACGCAATAGCACACACCTCACCCAAGTGTTGTTCAATGGAACCCATCCAGTTCTGTATCTCCGCAGTTGAGACTACCTCAATTTCTTCCTTGGCTTGAAGACGTCTCGGTTGTTGGGGCTGGGTCGGTGTAGGTGTTGAAGGAGGGCTGCGCCGCATCACCCCACTCCGATTAAAGGGGCTGCCTTCCATCTTTCAGATTATAATAATATATAATCCAGTCAGTCCATTATTCACTTATTTGCAATTTCAAAGAATGTCAATATTACACGTCAATATACTAAAACTAGGTCACGATTTATGCTAAAACGTTAATTTAAATTATTTTTAATGCATTGATGAGCACGTCTGTATGCGACGAGTGCGCGAAAATTGGTATGTTCTAATCGCGCCGAAAACTCTGCTTGCGCGATGCATGATGTGAAATCATTAGTTTGTATGTGGCGGTATATATGACGCTGCACACATACCTACAATTTCTATAACTACGAAGTTAAACGGTAAAAATCTAGTATCGGTTGGCAGGAGGAAGAGCGGGACGGTGCGTGCAGGGGTGAGGGGGAGGTTCACCTCCTCCCTGGCACTATGCTTTATATACTCCCATGAAAAGGTAACGCACCATCCTTGAGAAAACCAATTATTATAACACGACACTTTAAAGTTGCTTCTACATCGTTACCGGCGCTGCGGGAGGTGCAACCTCTTCGCCCTTACGTAACAAAGGATAGGCACCCATGCTCACCTCAGCAGCTTTTATTTATCTTATTTATTATTTAGGTACTTGGCCCCCTTTTTCATTATTTATTTAATACACAATTAATATTTCTCACCTGTTCCTCTGTCCTCTAACAACAGGTTGCGTCTCATCACTGGTGAGGAATATCCCACCGACCATGCTGGTCAGAGAGGAGAGCCAGCCACCTCCTCCACCGCCTCCTTGCATACCGCCGAACGTCGACATCACGTAATCATTTAGAGCTGCTGTTATGACTTGCCCGTATCTGAATGAAAGAAAAAAATATGACGGAATGTTTGGAGATATTTTAGTTATTATTATTTTTATAACAGCTAGCCTGCAATGTCCCGTCACTTGGATTAATGCTTGATGAGGGTTAAAATATTGGACCAAATTAAAAGATATTCCATAAACCGGTAAAGTAAGATATATACTGTTTTCCCTTTTTAGGGTTCCGTAGCCAAATGGCAAACAAGTAAAATTTCACAATTTAAAAAACCCCCGACGCATTTATCTTGCGAAAACACCCCGATTCAAACAGTAAAATGCCCATAACTTTTGAACGGCTGAACCAATTTTATTCAAACATAGCTAAGAACACTCTCGACAAAATTACCTTTCAAACAAAAAAAACTAAATCGAAATCGGTTCATCCGTTTAGGCGCTATGATGCCACAGACAGACACACAGATACACAGCAACACACGTGAAACTTATAACACCCCTTCTTTTTCCGGCGGGGGTTAAAAACGGAACCCTTATCGATTCCTCATGTCTGTCTGTCTGTCCGTCCGTATGTCACAGCCACTTTTTTCCGAAACTATAAGAACTATGCTGTTGAAACTTGGTAATTAGATGTATTCTGTGAACCGAATTAAGATTTTCACACAAAAATAGAAAAAAACAATAAATTTTGGGGGTTCCCATACTTGAAACTGAAACAATTTTTTTTTTTCATCAAGCCCATACGTGTGGGGTATCGTTGGATAGGTCTTCAAAAATAATATTGAGGTTTCTAATATAATTTTTTTCTAAACTGAATAGTTTGCGCAAGACACACTTCCAAAGTGGTAAAATGTGTATCCCCCCCCCCTGTAACTTCTAAAATAAGAGAATGATAAAACTAAAAAAATATATGATGTACATTACCATGTAAACTACCACCGAAAATTGGTTTGAACGAGATCAAGGAAGAAGTTTTTTTTTAATACGTCATAAATCGTAAACCGCAATGTACCAAGTACGGAACCCTTCGTGCGCGAGTCCTACTCGCACTTGGTCGGTTTTTTCATTTACCTTTGTCAAATTTGTACACAAAGCCTCTGTTGACAGCGCAATTTTGAGCATTTTTTGAGGGTTCTAGTGCTTCTAAAAATAATGTATCATCAAAAAGGAACAAACATAGGGACATAGAATATATCTTTCATTTTCAGTTTATGGAATATCTTTTAAATTGGTTCAATATTGGAGGAGAAAATAGACGAGAGCCAAACCTCGAATTATGACTTTTTACTTAGGAAATTCAGTCGGCGCTCTCTGCCCCCGTTTCCTCTTAAGATGAAAAATACTACTTACCCATTTAAGGCTAATTCATCATCTAGTATTGATAATTTCACAACATAAGGATTAGCCGATTCCTGTTTCTTATAATTTACTAAAAACATCAACAACATGACCACATCATATCCTAAAACAGAAATAAATATTATTAGATTTTAAAGATTGTAAAAAATAATATTATTGAAAAGGTTTTCTTTTTTTTGTATATCTCGGGGCCTTAGGGTCCCGGTCCTTTGAAAGGCGTGCGAGGAGCCGAAGCCAACTCGTAGAGACGCCGTTAGGCATGTATCCGGAAATGTGACAACAACCGATGATTAGTCCTGATGCACTACGCAACTGCACCCAAGGACAATCCCCGATTGGTGCAGGACTATTGCAAATTATGGAGAAAAAATTTATTGGGCTATGGATTTTTTAAATTTATTTACTTATTATATACTATATTGTCCGGGCAATTACTGTCCATACCAAGTTGCCCGGAAAACATCGCGTAATGTATCTTATGGTGTATCTAACGCCATAAGATACTTCTAATACTCTTCTTTCTTCTAACACACACTTCCTACATAACTTTTCCTCTAGATAGTGAGTTCTGAAAACTGCTTCTAATTTGTTAAAGGGAAGTCACTAATTTCTAGACTATAGAGTCCGTGCCACCAAAGAAGTCTCGCAGACGTGGTGCGATGAATATAATGTGAGTAAATGTACCAGATCCATTACCTACTAACTCAAATCTGTCCTAGCTGGGAAATGACGTACATGGAATCTGACGTCCATTACCGCTTTCGGGTTGAGTCACGCATTTTTTCACGGTTTTTGCTCAAAACTATGATAAAAATGTGTGACTCAAGCCTTGCACAGTAGGTACGTGCTCGCCCGGCTGGTATGCATATCATATTGTGATAAAAGTTTACATTCATATGATATGTAGCAACTATCTACTTTAAATGTAGGTCGCAAGAGCAGGGCCCTAGCCTTCGCGGGCACACACCGTCTTGCGGCTAGCAGCAAGCCCCGCAAGCCAGGCCTGTGGGAGAGGCCAGCGCGGGCTGGGGCTCGGCGTGCAAACGCACCCTGGACTATATGGCCAGTCCAACCCAGGTTTAATGGCTTCTTTAACGAATCAAGAATAACATCCATTTTGTATGTCAGTCATCATCATCATTATTCTGCATAATGTTTATTTATTATATTCTTTATGTGCACCATAAAAAAAAATACATACAGAACAAATATTTTCAAACACAAGTGTACAATGGGCGGTCTTATCGCACAGGGCAATCTCTTACAGACAACCTTTGGATGGACTGAACAATAGGTGAAGAATTATACATAATAACATAAAATACGTACATACTATACAACATATCTAATATACTAATAAATATTGAATATATGACCGAGAAAGGAAAAAATAAAATAAAATTATAGTGAAAGGTAATGCTCCTTTACCATTTTCTTAAATGTTATTGTTGGCTTCTAAGTCCACTGCAAAATATTATTTGCATCCTTTTGATTTAATAATAAAGAAAAATAAGTATGTCTTACCATGATGTTGTCTCTCTGTAGATGTGCACAGAAGTTGTATCAAAGGTTCAAACAATGAGTTCTGCATAAAGTACTCCACTAAAGTGTTATCATCAATGTTGTCTATGCCTGTAGCTATAACTAAAAGAAGCTTTAAAACCATTGACTTTAAACTGTCGGGGACATCTCCTGCAAATGTTTAGAATTGTTAAAAAGTTGTAGTACTAACGAGGCTCTTCTTCTATTTTTCAAGCTGATGTATTCTTATATGAATTTGGCCTTGTGCAGTTAGTTTAAAACATCACATCCATGGCAAACTTATGAATCTGCAGTTTTTGTGATATCAATATTTAGGTGAAAAACTGTACGTAATTAATGCAGTACTATACTGATACACCTTGACAAATTTACGTATTTCTATCTCTGACGGTTTCAGAATTCAAATTGTTTGAATCTGCGTTTTATGTTACTATAGCCATAGTAAAATTACCAAATTCATATTTGATGTTTTAGTACCTACTTACCTTTAAACCTACTTTTGGCAAGTTCACCAATGTTTAAATTGGATAGTTTTATTACGTTACTAACGAAAGTACCACTTTCGTAATTTAGCCAAGGTATGAATATATTTCTATGTACTCCTATGTATGATGATGTAAAGTCATAAATGCGTATTTATTTCTGATTCTAAAAATAGTACCTTCTTGATAACCCAAAGCACTACGGTACAGTGCCTCCGCTACTCTGATGATGACCGTTTTTTACCCGCACTTAGACCTCATACTGTTAAATAGACCTATAATCGTCTACTGCACAAGTCAAACCACGTGGTGTGTCAAGTCTCATCTTTCGTGGTATGCACTGTACTTATATACTGGTTACTAAACAAAAGTTATAATTGATGTTTTCTTTCAAAACGCTTGCCTGTAAAATGCATTTTTGCCAGATTAGTAAGTTTGCTATGGATGTGACGATAAGTTACGTAGAGAATGGTGTCTTACTTTTTTAAATACTCAATGAACTGTTTGTGATCAGGAAACAAAATGAATGGAAAATAAAAAACTACATTTGTTATCTTGTTCCTTACAAATCTTGATCTTTACAAAGTACAACATACCTGATAAGATGGTGCTACAATGTTCAAACAACTTTTGCATTTTAAAGTCTGGATTGTCTGAGCCAATAAGAACTGTTTTTATATTAATGTTTGGGTCTTGTCCAGCTCTTTGGTACATAGTTATTAAAAGGGCACTGAGAGTTTGAAGGGCATACACCAATCTGAAACACAAAACTTATAAAATGAACTATTCTGATTATACTTTCATTGAAAATAGGAGTTAATGCAATTCAGAAACTGAACCTAAAAGCTAAATTAATATGGTATTACCTTATATGATGTTCTTGACCTAACATTTCAATACATTGGGAAACAAGTAAGTTCATGCTTTCTCTCATGCTCATAAACTGTTCCACAGATAGTTTGTGAATTTCGGCTTCTAGCTGGGGGATTTTAGGCTTTAAAAGAAAGAATTCGTCCCAGAATGTAGCATTATCAGTAGTTAAATCTTCGCCTCTAAAGAAAGACTCATAGATTTGCACCACTTTCTCTTTAAGGTGTCTTTTAGACCCTGAGCCGCTTCTCTTGCGTGTAGCCATATTTTAAAGATATATATTGCAGTTTCATACAATCTTTTGCTGTAAACCACCTTCAAAGTGTGCCAACGATGCCTTATCGGGTTAATTTCTGTAATAAATTCCTATAGACTATTTTAATAATTAAAATTGATTATGAACGACAAAACTTTCCTTGAATAAATTACTGTACGTGGTTGGCCTTTAAAATTATCCAATACAAGTAATAATTGAATAAAACAGATGAAAAAGTCAACAAATTGCAAATTGTAAACTTTCGTCACTTGACACTGACAGCGACTGTGACACTGACTGACTGACTGGAAGTAAGTTTTTTTTTTAGTCACCTGGCTACTAAGGCCTTTGCTTTCATCCAGTGTTGTCATGTTAGAGTCTGGCAAACGAAATTAAAGACTGAATAAGCGCGGCAAATTTAAAAATCTGAGCATAGCAACCCTAAAACTAGTATGAAATACTTGGAATAACCTAATTTGATACTTTAGAATTATTAATTTTACTTTGTCTGAATAAAAATACTATAGGTACTTTAGGCAGGCAATACTTTAGATGTTATGTGGTATATGTGTTAAAACTACAATGCAACTTTTATTATGGTATGATAAATATCCATAACGCATGATTATGAAGGTGTTTAACTTATTATAAAATGAATGTGAATACTAACAGAGAAAAAGTTTTTGCATCCATAGTAATTACGAATTAAAACAAAGTATAAATTTTTTAGTGTCCTACTAACTTATGAAATCTAACACCACACGTAAACAATCTTGTTTTTGTTTGAATTCGGCGTCTTTCTCCTATTGTTTTTCTTTATATTTAGACATCATGGGAAACAACATCTCCTGTAATCCACTTTTAATAAATTTATTAATTTTTCACTGAATAAATACAAATAACAATACCAAAACAATTCAAAACAACACGCCATCTTGTTTTGGAAAACTGAGGTTGACATTAGTAAAGCATTGCCATATAAAAAGTTTGCAAATAATTCGAGTGTCTACTTTAGTTTGCCAGACTCTAGTACGAAAATTTAGGGAAATTTTTAGTATAGTGGTATCCCTGAAAGTTACCTGTCAAATAAGTAGAGCTGTGAAAGTAACGAAAAAAGGTATACCCGTATGTATTCGTTACTTCATAACATAGTACTCGTTACAAACGTATCGTTACTCGTTACTTTCGTTACAATCTCCCTTCGAATTAATTGCTTTGCCTTACGATTTCGTTACTGACAGCAGTATTGAACAATTTGAATAGAATTTGTGTTTTAGGTTACAGTATCCACATCTGGTCACTGGCTGGCTGTTAAGATCGCAAAAGTAAACAAAAACGTGTCGGGTTTAAGGTCTTTTGTAATTCTCAGAAACAAAAAAAACACGTGCAAGCAATATAATCAAAGACTGCTTTCTCATATCTATTCAGTCTGTTTTTTATGTACTATTGAAGCAGAGGAGATTATTGATGATTTGATGAACTTAGATAACTCTATTGCAATTTGTGACGAACAGGAAAAGACTGAAGAACAATTTACAGTGCAGACTTTGATTGATGGTCTAAGCTCAAGTTATTGTATTTCGAAAGATTGTTCTTTTTATTGAAGACTTTCACATCCAGAAAAATTATGACGATACACTAATTGAAATCCAGACGTGTTCACTTCGCAAAACAGACTAAAATTACAGATTTTATGAATACAGAAAAAATATTATACGTTTTATGTACTTAATAAAAAAATATGTACTTAATTCGAATAATAAAGTAGGCACGTATTAAAACGAAAATAATAAATTACTTTTCCATTGTGTCTCATTTTATTCTACTTGCCAGGCTACCTGTACCTAATATTATATATCCGAAATGCAGTCTATTAACGTTTACTAAACAATAGCCACCCAAAAATAAAAAAAAGAGGCATTCTAGGGAAACAAAAAAAAACTTTGAGTGATATCGCTCGGTACAAACTTCGAAACAAAATTTGTAACGAATGAATTCAAAATATCAAAATGCGCGCATTTCGAATCCGTATCGTATCGAGTCGAGTCGAACGGAAGATTCATTCTTCGCATAGCCGAATCACCACGTTCCGTTCAAGGTATACACTGCTATACAGATGTACGATGTCGTACATTCGACTCGTTCCGAATACCGACAAATGCGAGTAACGAATCATATTTGAGAGTACCGATTCGGTACTTCGAGTCAGGCGGTATACTCGTTACTCAGTAACGAATACATACGGTTCGACACAGCTTTACAAATAAGCAACGCGGGCTCTATCTTTGTAAAACAGTAACGTAGGCCAATTATTGTCTTGTTGACTTCAAGAAAACATCCCTGCCATCTCTTTCAATTACTTTTAGCATAATGATGGGACTTTTTTACTTACGAAACGAATAAAAACAAGGAATACAACACACTCTCTTGACACCTGACATAAATGACAAACGATTAGTTCCGATTTTGGTCGCGCGCAGACTAAGTCGGCATGCTTATTACGTATGAAACAGCAATTAGCAATATTTGCGCAGAGATTGTACAATCTTCGCGTGATTATCGCTTTACGTCTAAAAATTGGAAGGATTTTTTTTGCGAAATAATTGCTCTTCAATCGTGAATTCGCATTATATATGAGTTATAGCCACACCAATACTAATTTTACGACAGCACTGCTAACAATAAAAATCTGCTAACTGAAATGTGCATTTATCGCAAGGTGATCGCGATCATTTCGTATTACGTATGGTTTTTGACAGCAGAGCGACAGCCATCGGCGAGCAAGTGTGGCTGTCAAATTGCTGTTTCACTTGTTGTTGGTCGATTGCCAATCGCTCGCTGATGGCTGAGTAGGTACAGAAGATTTTGAGTTTTTGGCGGCTTTTTGCGTGTGTTATTTTGTGGCTACTTTAATTATCCGCAAATTAGAATAATAATGTAAAAGTAAAGAACAATGACAGGTGCCCATACATTTTTTTAGCTGAGATTAAATTCCTACGTCTTTAAATAAAAAATATCTGGTTTAACTCAGGGTGATGTTCTGAACAATGGCGAGATTTTAGCTGACTTAAATTTGAGCGTCTGAAAGTGAGTTATATACGAAAGATGTTCTATTAATTGTCTACATTTTTTAAATATATTTTTGGGCTGGTTCAAAATGGATAAAAAAAAAATCATAATAAATAAAAAGTTATTTGATTTTACAGTTAATTTCTTTAGCTTAGTGTTGCCATTATATATCTTATCTGCTAAGTGACAAGTAGTAACTATATTAATTAATAATATAATTAATGTATTTATTGCAGTAAATGAGTTAACAATACAGTTTATGTCTAAGTATAGATGTTCCTCGCAGGTAGGTAAGAATATTGTAGTGTAGTAGAAATAAATGAATTAATTTTAGTTAATGATTGGCAAAAAGACTAGTATCCAAGTTTAAAAAATATAGCTTGGTTGTTGACGAGGACGACGACCTTTTGATAAACGTCAAAGTAGCTTAGTTTAAATAAATATACTCTTTTCAAAGAGTATATTATACAATTCATGCTGAAATAACTAGGTAAGGGAAATGCTAATGCGATATTCCCCTTTTACTTCCACGAAATTGAATAATATTACCTATTAAACACATTATTAAAAGTTACCCAGACATAACCTACAAAAGTTTATGACTGAATATCTATTATTCTCGACGTTCTCGAACAAAAATTATTGCAAAAACTAATTCAGAACATTACCCTGAGTTAAACCAGATATTTTTTATTTAAAGACGTAGGAATTTAATCTCAGCTAGAAATACGTAAGGGCACCTGCCATTGTTCTTTACTATTGTAAAAAAACAGCCTCCACAAAGTGTTGTTCTTTCATAAGCTTGTTAATGCATCAAATGATACATTTAAAAAATCATCGGACAGATAAAATAGCTTCTGTTAAAAGTGACTGTAAAAAAAATACTTGACTTAAAAGCCTCAGTAGCCAGGTCACTAAATTGATCGCGCAATAATTGTACAATTATTGCTACTTGCTGTTCCTTACGTAATAAGCCCGCGGAACCACACTTACGTGTCGTGGTGTGGCGTGGCACAGGATCCACCAATCAAACGACTCTGTTTCAGCCAACGTCATAATTTAACGAGTTCTGTTGCCAATCAACTGCGTCGGAAGGCACCACGACACGCCACGCCACGTTAGTGTGGTTCCGTCTTTTCTTGCGTGCACTCTACATCAGGTATAACTTTATAATACTACATCTATGCGTGTCTATGCGCTATGCGCTAGAGATGTTCGATATTTGAAAAACATCGATGTTGACATCGATGTCACATTCGAAAACCCAACATCAATTCCGATAGGTATCCATCACAAACAGAACATCGATTTTGGGTTACATCGATAATTTTAGCACTGATAATTAACAACACAATAAAACAGTGAAATTGTTCGAAATTCATTAAGGAACAGAACAAATAATTGTAAATTCCAATACTTTTTATCAACTGACTGAAGGAAAAGTAATTTTGATAAATAAGAACCTTTTAATCTATTTCTTTGTTGATAAAGCGTAGAGCCAGCTTTTGAAAACAATCTTTCGGATGGCGTTGATGTCGCGATAGTACTCAAATATTACAGCACAAGCTTTTTTTAATTTTGGGTAAGTGGAACCGATGGCATTATTCCATACTTGGATAGGACCTCGATTGTTGATTCCGTTAACATTGATGTTACGATGTTTTTCATATAGCAACATCGATATTAAAACATCGATGTTTTCCCTTTCAACATCGATGATCATTCTCTAAGTAGTCTGTGATAGACGTGATAGTAGTCTATGGCAACACGGCATCATGGCAGAGTGAGCAGCGAGCCACAGTGCCACACACAGTTGGTCAGAGAGTTCAGACAGAGCTTGGAGCTAAACGTAGTGTTACTGTGAATAATTTTGAGTTCTGGCTATATAGTATAACAGTTATATATCTATCTATATTCTACTGTATCGTTATTCATACTCTTTGCTTGGTGCTGTAGCTTTTTGTTTTTGGTCTTGTGAGCTCTTGGGCGTCAGTGACACAGTCAGTGAGTGGTATTTTGTGAAATTGTGGTTTTATTTGTGAATTTGTTGTAAGTTGTTATAATCTTAAAACCATAAAAATGAAATCTAAAAAGCGCCATCACACATCGTCTGAAGATTCTGATGAATCCGACGCGAGCAATAACAGCAGTTCTTCTGGCAGTGATAGTGACGACTCCTCATTATCAGAACACCGCTACAACAAAAAGAAAAGGAAACGTGCTGATTCTTCAGATTCGGATAGCGATTCCGACGAGCAAAAGCGTTCGAAAAAACGTAAGCACAAGAAAAAGAAGAAGAAGCACAGCAAGAAAAAGAGGCGTTCAGATTCCGTGGCAGAAAGCGTCTCGGGTCCCGAAGATGTGTCTTCCGCCAGTGAGGGTGAGATATCTTCGAAGAAAAAGCGCAAGCACAAACATAAGCACAAGCGGCAGCGTAGTGCTTCAGTGAGCGCAAAAGGTGAGACATTTTTTTATTTACGTGTTGTTATTTAGCGTCATAACCTTTAAATCATTTATTCATATCACAGAACACTTCTTTCTTCCCGAGGCGTATCCTCAAAGGCAATTGTATTAGCAGGGGCCATTTTTAATTTAAGAAAAATAATAACATTGCTTGAAAATTATATCTACCTCTACCTAAATCAAAGATTTGTTTTCTAATAACTAAATTACTTATTTTAAATAGTAACATGCCAAAATCTTAGGTTATGCATTTTCATGGTAATTTCAACTAAAGTCACGTTTTTAGTGCTGTTCTTAGTTTGGTGAAAATCAATAGGTAGGTAGTAGGAATCAGAGGTATGAAGAGCACATATCTCCAAAAGAAGTAAATCAAAGATTAGGTTTCAAATAACAAAATGACACCAAAATCTAAGGTTATGCATTTTCATGGTAATTTCAACTAAAGTTATGTTTTTAGCTATTGAATGACTGAACTGAATTGAACAAAATTAAAGGCTTTTACCTAAATTTAACAAAACTGGTAGCTAAGCTATTCTGGACAAACATTCTGACAACTGACTGTATGCAAAATTTTTGGTAATCTTTATAAAAAGGGTGTGAACATTCCTGACAGACTGGCTTGCTCCTTTTAATATAAAATAAAGCTTTTTGCTAGTAAATCTGTTTGATCCTTGCATGACTGCTAGAGTTAGAAAATTCACAGCAAACACAGTATCATCTAGATTTCTAGAACTCAATTCATTGTCAACCTCAGCTCTCTTGGTAAAATTTTGCTGATTACATGTCATTCCAACATCATCATGTCATACAATCTAGGAGGATGCCACAAAATAGTTGAAGTATCCAACAGCATTGAGGTTTATATTTGCTGAAAGAGCTCTTAAGCTCTCCATTTTGAGTTATGGAAGCTAATATTAACAGTATTCAAATATAGAAGTCAATTAAGTCTAAATAGGTAGGTCCGTCTTGTTAGCTGAAGGCACTTGTCCCACTGCTGACGAGCAGCGAGTAGAGCTAAAACTAGATACGAGTTGGCGAGCAGTGAGAAACAAGTGTGTAGTTCCGATAGTTTTACTGCTTGGCTATGAGAGTGTTTTTTTGCGACGGCAATTACTTGCACCACTTGTTTCGGCAGTCTGTCCTACATGCTTTGGTTGGTTCGTATCTCGGCATGAGTTCTGATCGCCGAGCTAGTACCACTAAGCGAGTATCGCCGAGCGAGTATTATCCTTGATAGCTCTTGCCACTGCGCCAAATTTGTGCTGAGAGAGTACTTGCCGGCAGTGTGAACAGTCAACGATCAACCATTAGTATATGCGTCTCTGTTATTGACATGGGATCTGTACCTTTTGTTTGCTTCTTCAGTGAGAAAATAGTTAATAGCTAATTACTTCGTCGCCGGGTGGTGGGACAGGTGCTAAAGAAACTAACCAGACCTAACTTGATAACCAAACAAAAGAAAAAAATGAATGACTGAAATTTTTCCCATTATGTGGGAATATTAAAAGACTTATGATGATGAACCATCTATGGCAAATGACAAAGTGACCTTTTGGGTTGATTTTTAGGAAATCCACTGTGACATTTATTAATCAAGAAAAACATTTACTTTAATACATAAACAATAGAAGATTTTACAAATTGAGATACACATGAGACAGTAGGGGTACGCTCATTCGTCAAGGAAAACGGTTTGCCCTGGTTCAAATAGCATTTATGCAATTTAAACCAGGGTAACCCGTATCAAATTCAATAAAAACAGGAACACCTTAATTTCCACAGTTAAATGTTAATTGGTTAGTTCACTGCACTTCTATAACTAATTCATCATCTCTGTCTTATTTTCTGTCATAGATGAAGAGCAAATTCAGCGTCGCCTGCACAGTGTGGTAAAAGAACGTCGTGGATCATCGGAAGAAGCAAATCAACCTATACGGACCTATTATAATCAGTAAGATCTTCATCTGTTATAATTTCTTTCTTATAAATTTCGAAAACTTGAAAACATGTTACTCACAAAGTGTGTATTTTAGGAAGGAATACCACAGATCAGTGTCGCCTGAGGAATATGAAAGGGAGCGAGAAGTGCAGCGCTTCTACCGTGGCTCCAGCAAGGAAAGAAGGCAGCAGCAGTATCAAGAACAGTATCAGCAATATGACAGGGAACATAATGACAGGTAATCCAATTGAATCCCAACATAAAATGATATTGTGTAATATTCCATTACACTACATCATTCAATTATTGCAGATATACACAATATCGACAAGAAAAGTATGATAGAAATAGAGAGAAGTATGGTCAAAGCTATCATGATCCCAATGAAGAAAATAATAGACGCCAGAGGGATTATGAGTTTAAAAGGTACATTACGAGTAGGCGTAAATGTTTGCTTGTAGGTTACTTAAATGTGCTGTTCTTTTAATAATAGCCTTTTTTTGTTAGTGCTGTTCTTAGTTTGGTGAAAATCAATATAGACAGAATATATATGATTTATTTTCTATAGGAATCAGAGGTATGAAGAGCACAGATCTCCAAAAGAAGAATATCAACGTCGACCAAGGGAGCAAGAGGAGAGGTATCATCAAAGAGAAGAGACGAGAGGTTAGTTAGTCATATATATTAAAAATCTATTCCATTGATAACCTCATTGTTTTATAAAACGATTTCATTTTGATGTTGCCTATATAAAATAAAATTATATATTAAACAATTTTTTTTTTAAAACGTATTCTTCTCAGCAAACCCTTTCATTTGATACCCATATCATGGCAGTGCAAAAAAAAAAACTATTCCGCCATGTCACTTAGCTAACCATTCATTGTCATCCTAACTAAACTTATATTATTATGCAAAATTTTATCTTAATCGGTGGAGGATAACTGCTTTAAAATTCAGTTGCAAGATTTGACCCGAACACACTTATAAATACATTGCAAGTTAAATAAAAGCTTGTACAATGAGGTTATCAATGGTAAACATAAGCCCAGCCAATAATGTGGGTTAATTTACAACAGATGTGTTTGCTTTGTTATCATATTAATTTGTATTATTCATTGTAGGTTTCAACCGCTACAATCAGTATGAAGAGCGTGGAGGACCTAAAAGGCGAGAGTTTGAAGACAGGAGAGACTATCGTGAAAGGTATTATCCCCATAAAGACCAATTACTACACAATTATTCTTAAATCAGTACTACTTAAGGGCAGGGTTGCTATCTCTAAAATCTGCCAACCAGGACAAGAAGCTTGAAAACTCCGGATTTTGGAGCTTGCAATCTGCACATTTGAATAGTATTTTTACTAAGTTACCTACCTACTCAGTAGAATAAAATAGTTTCATAACTTTTTTAAACTAAAGTAGCTATAATTTTTTTTTTTTTATTAAAAATACAACCAACTTTGTTACGGTTGGCGCAGTGGTTGAGCGATTGACTGCTGCGCTGCGTGTCGCGGGTTCGATTCCCGCACGGAACAAATATTTGTATGACCTACAGATAATTGTTCCGGCTCTGGGTGTTGTGAATGTGAGTTTATATGCTTGTCAAACGCACCCACGATACAGGAAGAAATTCCTAGTGTGGGGCAACGTTTTTTTTAAAAAGAAAAAAAAAAAGAACTTCCAATTAAAAACACTACAAAGTGAAACATAATTTCAATTTCGGAAGTTGATGTTTATATATTATTATATATCATTTCTTCGTTTTTTGACACAGACTTCCAATATTAAAGTTATTTTAATTTTGTAGTGTTTTTAATTGGAAGGTTGGTTGTATTTTTTTGAAAAAAAGCTTTTCTTTTTTCTTCTTTGTCGTGGCACCTAGTGAGTGGGCAATTTCTATCGTAATCTTGTTTCTTACTAATATTATTAATATGTAAGTTATCCAAACTTACATGATTAAAACATATATTTCTTACTCAATCACACCAGAACGCCTAAACGGATCTAGATGAAATTAGGCACACAGATGGATTATATTCTGGAATTGAGACTACTCTTTGTCCCGGTGTAATGTTATCTTGGGATAATAAAACACTTTTCACACGGGCGAAGCCGCTGGCAGTAGCTAGTGTACAATAAACACAAGCAATCTCGGGTGATTTGCCGTAATTTTTGTGAAAAGTGTAAAAAGTGTTCCGTTTAATATCTCTGAACTTCTTCATTAGCTCTTTACTAAATTTAAATAGGACCAATTTGGGAGCGTACCCATACAAACAAAAAATAATTTTTAAAATCTGTCCACAATTAAAGGAGAAATCAGTATAAAATTGCCGTCGGTGATTTGAAGACTTTAACCCGGACTAAAAATAAAACTCCGTCCGGACTTACCTCGGACGCCTTCTAAACTAGGAAAAATCCGGGGAAACCCGGACGGATGGCAATCCTACTTAAGGGTGTTGTCTATACTTGAAGGAAACGAAACCTCTCTTTATATTGGGACGTTTTAATTACAACAGTCTTAATTATAAGAATTGCGTGGTTTGACCCCATACCATGTTTTAATTGCAAAGATGACGTTATTTCAAATAATATTCGACGCCATTCAGAACTCGTTAGTTAACTTTTGTATTAATCATAAAACAAATGAACTAATGATGCATCATAATGTTATGTAGATGATAATGATGTTTTTAAAAATCTACGAAAAAACCTCGACAGTTTTAAGTTCTTATCAGAAAGGAATTTAAATGTAATTTCAGTAATATTATTTTGGCAGTAAAACTTCCGAAATCGAGATAAGAGTGAATGAAATACATAACTATTGGGGAAAACCAAGGCAGTATTTTAAAACATAAACATATATTTACTGGGTTTTGCCCAAAACTCCCTCCTGTTCCTATCTCATAGCTTTCTATCTGTACAAACTATTTTACCTCTTTTCTTTATTGTATTAGTTTAGACTGCAATATTCACTATTATTAGATGTATGATCTAATATGGCATAATAATAAGTGTCGGCTAGGCTAAATGATAACAGCCACACGGGCCAATCTTCAAGGTTAAGCAACGCTTGCCGAGGTTGGACCGTGGATGGGTGAATTTCCTCAGTGCCTCGGAAAGCAAATTAAGCCGTTGGTCTTGGCTGCTGAATCTAGTTAAACTGGGAGCTGACCACAACATAGTTGGAAAAAAGGTAGGCAGATATATTCAGATGGATGTAATAACACGCCTTATCTTCTCTGTAGACGTGGTCCCCCTGACAACGAGCGCTTCCGCGAGAGAGAGTTTCCGGACAGGAAGGAGAGGTATCATGAAGAGGGATTCTCTTCTGAAAGGTATGTAAAGCCATGTTACTTCTCACTAATTAGATGTAAGTAGTTTATACCTTAGAAGGTTAGATGTAACTGGTAGTTTGTTTTGAAGAACATTCTTTCATCTACTTAAAACATTTTTACACATACAATACAGAGTGTTATTGCATGCGTGTCTGCCGACCACAGTTGGTCGGTAACAGTGTACCTGCGTCGTTAAATAACTATATTTATTTTTACAGTGACTACTCTACAGAAAAATATAATGATCAGAGCATGTCGGTGTTGCAAAGATATTTTAATATTTGCACCCTAAATGATACTTGCTATAGGCATGTGTGAAACCATCGATTGTTATAGATTTGTTGGGATGCTTATTAGCAAAGGATTGCTATTTTCATTTTGGACTAAGCTGGCACTCTAGTGCTTTAAGCAAGGGAATTCCTATTCGGATATTAATTCAAGTTAAGACGGACTTTAAATTATATTTTATGTACACATAATAAAAGATAGCTGAAAGCAAGATGGATTTGCTTGATGGATCAGACTTCAGCAATGACGTGACAGAATGTCAAAATATAAACTATGATTTTTGGAAAAATAAGGATTTTTCAAGATGAGAGATATACTCACTGAACTGATTATAGAAAAAAATATGAGATGGAGGCTAAACTGATTATAGAAAGACGATGATGCTTATTATTGTCTACAAGATGTAGAACAATTCTTGAGAAATGAGGAATCGGATAGAAATATTTATGAATATGAACCATGTTGAGGATTGGATTTGAAGAATACAGACATACTGGAGCTGACTTTGGAGTTGATTTGTTTTAATTTGTTTGTGTTTACTCAGAATAATATCTACTCTTATCATTTAGGTTCTAAAACGAACTTGATAATGGAACTCATACAGATAATACAGTTGCTGTTATAATAGAATGGAAATACTGAGTCAAGATAATTTTTTATGTTCTTACATTTGACAATCTTCATAATGATTCAAACTGGAAAGTCACCTCTTTAATCACTTCTATCACCAAACTGATATCTATTTGGCCGCTGTTTATTATATTACGGACCACTTCTGGATTCATCATACAATATCATCATTATTTTAACGAGTACACTGGATACCAGCAAATTTTCACCTAAGCACCATGGAATTGGCTGCTAATGCATTCATTTATAAGCAATTTTAGCTAATTTATGTAAATGCGCTAAAATGTCAATGATTTGACACAGTTGAGGACAAAGAAACCGGATTTATGCAACATGGAAACTATAAATAGAATGGAAAAACATCATTTATATAAATTAAGTAATCGCATAAATGGCTCGATACGACCATGATTTTGTTTGACACCACATTTGTGAGAAAGAAGGACTGGAAAATGATTAATCAACAAGCAAATAAACCAGGATAGAAAACCACAATTTTAATACTATAAGATCGTAGACTCGCGCATAATTTTGTGCTTTGAGGAGACAAAAATAGAAAAAAGGTTTTTACTGGCCTTTAGCTTAGTTATAAGCTATTTGATATAAAACATCTATGTAATTATTAGTCAAACTATGAGAGTTCACGAAAGGCTGACCGTAGTAGGTATGCTCGCGAAATCAACATTCTTTTTCAAAGTAATGGTAAGTGTACGATTTAAAGGAGTGTCAAAATAATTGGTTCTTCGTGTTGAAGATAAATTAATGAATATATTGTTACGTTTAAACAGTTATTAAACTGACGATGATTGCCTCTAGCATAAAATTCTCTTATTTATGAGTCGATAGTGTTTATTTATCCTTCTCCAAATAAAATTCTTACTTTTAACCTACTATTGACCAAATAAAAGAATCTTTGGCAGGGCTTCTAGGTTACTTCAGTTAAATAATACAATTTCAATATATTTATTATAATTTTTGTTGTATTTTTTGTAAAAGCTTGAATTTTTTTTTATTGTGGTGGAGCACCCAGTTTGCAATCCTTGGCAATAATGTAAATTGTCTGTGTTAGGAAGTGTTTGTACGGTTGCTCAATTATTATGTTTGTCGCTTACAGGCCACGCGAAGTTCGTCGGGAGAAGCCCATAAGCACAGCTGCAAGGCCCGACAAGCCGGCTGCGCCACACCACAGGTACACTGTCTTTTTATCTAGAAGCACACTAATGTTGCGAATAGAAATTGTAAGGCGATAAGAAAACTTATTTATAACTATGCATTTCTTTGTTAGAGAGCGGTCAAGATCGAGGAGTCAAGAAGAGCGTTACAAAGAGCGGAGTCGTCGTCCCGAGAGGCCAGAAGGTAGAGAAGAGCGGTACAGGGATGGGCGCGGTGACGAGCGCAGGGACCGCTCCGGCAGACCGGACGAACGCAATGCTGAGCGGGGCCGAGCTCCAGTCAAGACAGAGCCTAGGTCGCGAGATCGCAAGACCAGGTTAGTACAAAAATTGAAAAAATACAGTAACTTATCATTTCAGCCGATAGACATTCACTTCTGAACATAGGAACTGCTCCCAAACATCACCTAATAAAAATGCGTAATTTGTTTTCGGCCTGCTGAACTTTCTGATTAGATAAATTGAGGCATTATGACTAAAGTTGTCAAAAAATAAAAGGCCCATTCTAACAGCTATAAAATACTTAATAATAATTAAACTTGATGCTTGCGAATGATACTCGTTGTTATAGTGTATGGGTAAGCATTATGAATTTAATTTTTCAATTTCTTACGTTTAAAGTTATTGCGGCATGTAAAATGAGAAACGTCAACGGACTTCTTCGATTCTGACAACTTTAACAAAAACATATTGTTGGATTTCAATAACGAAATGATATTCTAAAAGATCTGTTTACTTTAGATTTGCAGATGCTGACGAAAATAAAGAGTACGACTGGGGGAAGGGAGATGTTAAGACAGAGGACGGCAAGGATCCTGCTGATAAAGAAAAGCCGAACTTCGGTCTGTCTGGAAAACTGACGGCTGACGCCAATACGGTTAACGGAGTAGTGATCAAGTACACGGAACCCGATGACGCTAAGCAGCCTAAGAGGAGATGGAGGTAAATATCGTAGCTATTGTGAAGCTTATATAATTCATCCTACTTCCTGATATGTATATTGTATTATTATTATAAATGCGAAAATTTGGATGGATGAATGTTTGTTACCCAATCACGCTTGAACGCCTGAATGGAGCTGAATGAATTTTGCCACTGAGTTAGGTTATAGTCTGAATTAGCACATAGGCTTTTCATCCCGGTATAATATTCCCTTGGTATAAGAATACACTTGCTGCTGCCGCTGGTAAAAGCTAGAAATATGTGAAAGTTTTGTAACATTGTTGCTGCAACATATTTTTGTATTGCTGCCTTGACATTAAGTGTAGCTGTATTCTTGGCTGAAGGAAACAATTCCCATGCCATACTGTCCAAGCTTTGTCACTCATGAATATAAAACATGGCTCTAAAACAAATGTCCATAGAGAAATAACTCAAATTAATAAAAAATATCAAATTCTATTCTCTTCCATATATTACTTCTTTGCGTAACCTAAGATTGGCATTTTCGGTCGATGAAATAATGATAAAACATCCCTTATCACACTCAAAACAAATAAACTCCAATGTGACGATCATAGTTGTAACAGCATTGAAATATTTTCCAGATTCTACCCCTTCAAGGGCGACAAAGCGCTCCCGATCTTGTACATTCACCGTCAGTCAGCGTTCCTGATCGGTCGCGACAAGAAAGTGGTGGACATAGCTCTGGAGCACCCGTCCATCAGTAAGCAGCACGCGGCGCTGCAGTACCGCGCCACGCCCTTCACCAGAGCTGATGGCACGCAGGGGCGCAGGGTGCGGCCTTACGTTATTGACCTAGGTATGTAATGCTTGAACATCATCCGATTGTAAACAAAATACGTAAATAGTTATTTATGATACAAGCGTGCTACAGTATTTTTAGGCTTAACTTTGGATGCTAAGCTTCAGTGGGGCCCACATATAGATAAATTGTCAAAGAAGCTAAGCTCCGCAGCATATGCTGTTAGAAAAATTCGTAATTTAACTGACATAGAGACAGCCCGTTTAGTATACTTTAGCTATTTTCATAGTGTAATGTCGTACGGTATTCTGTTGTGGGGAAATGCCGCCGACATCCAGAATATCTTTGTTTTGCAGAAAAGAGCTGTTCGATCAATATATAAATTAAGCCCGAGGCACTCTCTCAGAGAGAAATTTAAGGAGATTAATGTAATGACTGTGCCCTCTCAGTATATTTATGAAAATCTTTTATATGCTCATAAAAATATAAAATTGTTTAAAAAATACAGTGAAATCCATAACATAAATACTAGGAACAAACACAAATTTGTAGTACCTACAACAAGGCTCAAGAAGATAGGTGGCTCGTTTAGATGTCAATGTGTACGCTTTTATAATAAGCTTCCAAGCCACAAGATCTAAGTCTTAATAAATTCAAATCATTCATTAAACGTAAGTTGTGTCAGAAAGCGTTTTATACTATTAAAGATTACGTTGAGGACAAAAAGGCTTGGGATTGAGCTGCTCCAATTAATTTTGATTTTTTTATATTTTGCACCGTGAATTTTGTTTTTAATTTTGTTATTTTTTTTTGTTTTCTTGCAATGACAAGAATATTTACTTTTTAAAGTATTATATTATTTTATTTTAATTATTGTGAATGTGAAGACTATGTGGATTTTTGTTTTTTATTATAACTTAGTTTTTACTCATGGTCTGGCAGTTTGAGTAGTTTATGCGGCCTACCCGAATGTCCTTTCTTTGGTATTGTTCGTCGAATCGTTGAGCTCCGTAAATTCTGAGTTGAGCTGCTCGGTTATTGACAAATGCGTGCACTGACTGGACAGGTCCACTCAATATGGCTGGTTCTTTCCTCAAAAGACCATTTCAGACATCTGTCTACATGGTCTTCACATGATATAACCAAGATTTTGTCAGGACTTTAAAAGAGACTGTGACCTCTGAGTTTGTTTCGGCCTTTCTTCTCAGAGCAGTCAGATAGGAAACGCCGACCTCATCTAGTTTTAAAAAATATGATCGACGTGTAAAAGTGTTTGTACAAACCAACTTAGAACTTACAGAAATAAAATCATTTATCATTATCATTTATCAGTGCAGAAGGTAGGTGATTTCCGATGAGTGGCATTTTTATTCACGAGCGAGCGAAGCGAGTGAGTGGATAAATCGACACGAGTCGGAAATCATCTTACGTACGTGTATCATACAACATTTTACTATACATTGTGCGAGGAAATAAATAAATTAATAAAATGAAATTAATAAAATGAAATTAATAAAATGGCGGACTTATTCAAGTGCGTTCAGCATATCCACAGATTAACTAATAGTTCCTCGGGCATATCTACTGCGCATGTGCGAATAGCTGTCACATCGTAGCGCAATAAGGCACGAGCAAAATATACGTTCTGCCAAACATATTTAATGAATATTTAAAATTAATTTATTGATCAAAATCTAGAGTAATTAAAAACGCCTGAAATGAAATATTAGTTTTATTTTGTCTTTTATATGAATGATAATCTGTACATAACTAATTTTTTAAACTTTTCTCAAATAATAAAAACTCTATGCGTCGGGCTGACGTTGGAGTTAAAAATAAAAAAAATACAGGAAAGTAAAAAGCACTAGTGAAAAAAAGTGACACTTTCCGCACAGTTTGGCTGCTTGGAAACCCGTTCTTTTCGAGGACATGCATTGTAAAACTCTTTTTCCTTATCTGAAGCATACCACCATAAGCATAATATTATAATTGTTGAAAATAATTTTATTACCGATACATATCATAATTTTCTCTTATGACTTTTTCAGTAATCATTCTGAAATGAACTACTAGCATTTAAAGATGATATTTGTTAGTAAAAATAGCATTACAAAAAAAATGGATTTGAGTATGGAATGTCTGTTATATCAAAAATTTAAGTCTACAAACCGTCGATCAATCCGTTTCCAATACTTACTAGAACTTGTTTCTTTGTTTCCAGAATCGGCGAACGGTACGTTCGTGAATAACAAAAAGATCGAGGGTCGTCGTTATGTCGAGCTACTAGAGCGCGATGTGGTGAAGTTCGGCTTCTCTCAGCGGGAGTACGTGTTGCTGCACGAGAACAGCAAGGACGACGCGCAGGACGACGACCACCACGACCCGCCCGCCATCGCCGGCAACGTCACCACCACCGAACAGTTGAAACATGACAAACGCGTTAAACAAGAGATTGCTGAAGACGGCGACTAGATATATGTATAGCCTAAGCTCCCACTGCAAATAATCTGCAGGTACGTGTTTTGTTTTTGATTAAACTTTATTTTCATATATCGTACTTGATAGTAGAATAGCTGCAGGTTTGCCTGGAAATATCTAGCCGCAATTACCTTAATTAAATTAAATGAGATTTATGTTTAATAGTTAACTCCCAATATTCAAGTTTTTCAAGTGAATCCAACGTCATTTGAAACTTAGTGGTGTAGAAAATAGGAAAATTTAAAGTTGTAAAGCTTTCAGTTAGCTGCAATATGTGGGTTGCCAGTTTACCTGCTAAACCTGGTAACCCATGAATGGCGGTGAAATGAGAGCTGGATGATGTTGCATACGGACCCACAATACAGGAGAAATTCCAAAGGCAAAGTAAAAATAAAGATAAACAAAAAAAGAAATACTGTTTGCGGCCAGGCAACCCTACATTAATTTAATATACTATCAATAATGATTCATAAAAATCGAAGTTTCGTCAAAACAATATAGCTGCAGATTTTTGCTGTGGGGTCTCAAACTAATAGGACTAGTATATTACCGCATAAGAACTTTTATTTAGTTAAGAAAGGTATATTTTATTTTAATATGTAACTTTAAAGTTATTTTTATTATTAGCTTTCGTTTGCGGATTTACTCGCGCGAAAGCACTCTTTTTCTCTTATATTCTGACGTGGTATCACGCCTTAAAATTATTTTACTACCTCGATTTATTTTTCGTTCGAAAATCATGTCTCTTGTGACACGACTAAAAAGCGAATCAGCAATAAGTCTTAATATAGTTTTTTCATTTAATAATATGTCTGTGCCCTTTTTAATAATACTTGTACAATGTACAGGCATAATATGTACGCAGTTGTTGCATTTCGATGTTGTCAGAGTCGGCCTGTACTATTCAACCAGTAGGTCGATAAATCTTGTCGGTCGTAGTTATTGTGCTGAATTCACCCGATGTACTTAATCAACAAGTCCATCCATCCATCCATCTCCTTATTAAAAATAAACCGGGATGTAATAATAATAAGTCGTATTGTATACTTTTTAAATGTATAAGTTGCATTTGAATCAAACTGTTCAATAAGTACCAACGTCTACACGCGTGACTCTTTGTCACATATTTTTATATTATAACTAAAAAGTACATCTCACTAAACAGGTAAATAAAATAAGTTTCGATGTGAATTAGCCAATTTAACTGTTAGAAAAGAGGCACATCTTGTTTTTGCTGTAAAATATTAGCATTAGCAAATAAATTAATCGTATATCAAAATAAAAAATTAAATGTCCGTTCTTGTTTTTATTTTAACTCCTTTACTAATAAACTGGCATGTCCCAGCATAACATTTGTAACCTTAGTATATTTATAACTACATACTGTTGAGCAGTGCCAATTTTTGCGAACAATCACGCGATACTCGTGAGCCCTGAACAGTGCTTATAATGTCGTCTAAAAAGGGTGTTTTATGCGAACAAAGACACTTGCACGTAATAGTTCTCGCCAAACTTATTGGCCGCCCTGAAGATGCCTACAATCGCTGAGCAGTAGTAAATTTCATACAAAAACAGCACCGTTTCGTACCTTGCGCATCGGAAAGCCAACTTCTGGGCGGCCAAGAAGTTTGGCACGCCGTTTAACCGGTTGTGTACCATCATTACCAAAACAATTAAAAAGCCATTGTCTCGCGTGGATACACGTTTTAGGGGGTTAAGGGCCAACACATAACGACCTAGCCGCCATTGAAATATAGTTGAGAATAAATAACTTCCATTAACCTTAGAGCCCATTAAAGCTCACAGGGCCAAACTGCCTGGTTATTTATTTTCAACTTTATTTGTAGGACTGCAAGGTTGATTTGGTTATCAGTCACACTTTGCCTAGAACATTTCGTTTGATCAAAGGCAAGCTAAGTGCAGTTTCATTATTTTATAACTCAGAAAGGGAATGCGCGTTGTCTCATTGGGGATAAGGAAATATAAAATAAAAGTACGGAGATTATGATGATAGGCAATATATTTATTTTTCTGGCTTTTAATAAATGCATTAATATGTTGTCTCGTGATGTTTTCTACAGATGCAATAATAAATTGCAGCATAGCAACTTAAACTAATATGTACAACGAATTTATTCACCTCTATTTACAAACTGTAATCTAGTGAAAATAAATAATATTAAATATTCACTTAATTCTAAAACAGTATCCTCATTCGGTGGAAAATTTACACATTGCATAATTATTTTTTCTAATATCACAGTTCAAAATGGAGTCTTGAATACGTGTTTATCAAAGTCTAAGTCAACGCGCGGTTGTTCTCGTGACGAACACGGTCTCGGCTCTCGAGCGCTAATCTCTTCACACAGAGAAGCTCTCTTCACTAACCCGTTCCGGAGAGGAATGATTGTGGCGTTAGGCGGCCGCGTGTGGGTCCTTAAGGAATGTGTTCTGTACAGCGGAGGTTTGATCAGTCTATTAGGTGCGACACCGACGATGCTGTGTCGTGAGAAGGCAGGCATGTACGTGATGGGCGCTCTGGGTATCTCGTACCCGTCGCAGATGGTGCCGGGGGCCGAGTCGCTGTCGTACATGAGTTCCAAGTACTTCGGAGTTCGTTCGGGGAGCAGGCGCGACGGCTCCATTTGGTGCTCCGGGAAGTCTTCATCTGTATCATAATGATTAAATTAGTTACAAGACGGAGAATAAAATTACCCGTATGATATCATTCAATGATGGTTCACGAACCTAAGCAGGCGTTGTCATTCTCGTCCAATAGGTAGGTGCGGTTGTCGACGGCATCTGAACATGCAGCCCATGCACAATACAGCGGTTAGTTGGGATTACATGAAATTAAGAAATTTTGTTCATTAATTATATATTTTTTAAATTTTATAGCCGGTTCTTTATTTCAGATAGCATGCTGATGAATAAAGATTGTGGAACTGCCTCATCGTCATCATCAAGCCTACTGCCTATGTAATTAAAATCTGTCAGGTGGCAAAAAATTGTTCGCAACTCCTTTGCGGTCGCGGTTAATAGACCAACCATTAACAGGTAACTAGCGCTAACCGTGGGCCAGACTACGAGTTGAGGCTCGACCGGCCGCTAACCTGAACAAAACTGATTAGATCTTATGGCCCAACTTTCTTGATGGTCGGCCAAGATTATGGCCGGTCGTGTGCCAAGTCATATTAGCCGCATAGTGCGCCAGATCCCTTACAAACGCGGATGAATATAATTATTTTTATCCGACTGCCGAAGGAGGGTAATTTGTTTATCAGTCTATGTACGTATGTTTGTTCTATGTGTATTGTGTAGAGACCAAACGCGTTGTCCGATTTTGATGATTCTTACGTCAATCGATTAGTCTTCAACCTTGCGAATGTCACTGGCTCCATTAAAACTGGAATATAGAAAAATGGCGGCTTTTGGTCGCCATATTGTGGGGACCCTCACACAGAGAGGAGGCCTCTGTCCCAGCAGTGGGAACATTAAAAGGCTGATGATGATGGTTGTGGTGGCTTAATTTTTTTTTCTTCCATTCCCATGGAGTGGGGTATCAAAATAAAGGATTTTAAGAGGTGATTTCAAAAATGTATAACACTTATATGTTTAAATGACCTACCTAATTCGAAAAGTCACACACAGTATGATTTTCTTCTTTTTTACGTCTTTTTAGTTCGCTTCTTAAGCAGTCGGGTTTTTTGATTTTTTATGCCGTAGAATGGCAAACAAGCAGGCGGCTCATCTGATGGTAAGTGGTAACAACAGCCTAAGCTAGATCTTTACTTTAATGACGATGCATGCTTGTGAGTAATGAGTATGATGTGACGATAAATAAATATTATCATGAACAGGTACAGATGAGCTATGTCTAGTTACCGTCTCCGAGCAGCGTGAGGTAGTGCGGCGCGGGCGTGGGGGTGGCCGTCAGCGTGATGTTGGGCGACGTCTTGTCGCGCAGAGTGCGCACCACCTCCAGGCAGTGGCGGAACGACGGACGCGCTTCGGCGGAGTAACTCCAGCATTTTTGTAGTAAGTCGTAGCTAGAACACAAATATTAATATTATTGCTGGTTGACAGGAGAGTAATAAAATACAGGGAGAAGACCATACACCAAACCCAACAAATATGGGCGAAGGGCATGAAAATCACAGTGACAAACAAGCAAGCGGACCACGAGATGGTAAATCTTTACCGCCATTTAAAATAATGCGCGCCGTGTTAATATGCGTCTTCTACCCTGGAGACGAGGGTAGAAGACGCATATGCCTGTAATGTTGTAATGTGTAAAGCTGAAATGATTCATGTAACTTTAATAGCACCGGGAACTCAGAACACTATTCAAACAGGAACACGCGGTTAACGACAGGAGCATACATACAAAAACTCACATCTTTTTCCTATGGGGTTAGACAGAAAATACAGAACGCCACCTGCAACGAACCTTACTTCTTTTGCTTCACTCACGTTCATACAACAGGAACATTTTGAAATAATGCTAATAAGGAATTTAGATAGAGCATCTTATTTATAAAGAGTTTAACAATATAGTACTCACAATACTGAAGGGCAGTTGGGTGGTCTATCGAGCGTGCCGCCTGTTCGCACGTATGATAGCACCTGGCGGTTGGTGCGCGCGGGGTATGGCTGCTGACCCAGTGATAATACCTGATACAATGGCAAAGCTTTAGTGCACATAACAGAAGGTTATACTCCAATGGAAACGTAAGAGCCTCCATAGACGGATTGCTTGGACCAATCAATGCCGACAGCTTCAAGCGTTCGTTGTTGCAATCTGCAACTGCGTTGTTTCAAAACAAAATTGATGTTAAAAATTCACGGACCGCTTTTGGTGTCGCAGCAAAAGCAAAAGCAAAATTGCCAATTGCCAAGCTTTGTTTGTTGTTCATTTGAGGCGTTTTTACGCTTTTGCGGTAACAGAGGGTTCATGAAATTATTATTTTCTATCATTACAAGTAGATATCTTGTTTGAAAATGAATTGTTACAAAAGTATTTTCTCTATTATATAATAATAATAATGTTAGTCTTACCTCCCAACATAGCACGCCCCACGCCCACACGTCTGACTGGCAAGAAAATACTCCGTCAACTAAGCATTCCACAGCCATCCATCGAACTGGAAGCAAACCTGGGAACAGAAGGAGTAATCTGGTCAGTATATTTTACTAATACGTGATAAGACAGGGATTCGATGATGATTGATTAGATTTTTTTCCTTAACACGTTCGTTGCCGTAATTACTGAAATAATCAAAAAGCCATTGTGCCTCGCGCGAGGCGAGTCCTTGGCAACGAACGTGTTACTCTATGAAACTCTATCCTCCTCGAACTTTTGAATGAAAAACCGTTAAAAGAAGGGGTCGGATGAAAATCGGTCACTGATTTTCATCCGACCCCATGGAGTATTAGCGTTAATGGCCTTTTCAAACCGATCTTTTTCTCTAGATTTTATGCTGTTAATATTCCAAATGAATTTGGCATATTTTTGCTATTGCTTGATTTTTATTGTGTCGTTCATAACAGTTCTATCAAACGCAATATTGCTTACCTTCTCCTTCCTTCCTATAATAATCATTCTTGTAGATATCTCTAGCCAGTCCAAAGTCTCCGATCTTCACCACTCTTCCGTTGGCGCGATGTGCGACCAGACAGTTGCGACACGCCAGGTCGCGGTGGACAAAGTGCATCTCTTCGAGGTAGCGACAGCCTTTTGTGACGTCCACACACATGTTCAGGAGATCTAGTAGTGTTAGAGATTCGGGGGTGTACTGTGGATAAGAGAAACCAGTATGGTTTTTACTTGTGTCATATGAAAAAAATATGTCAAGTGTTTTTAAAAATCCAGTAATAGTGACAGCAGAAGAGTCAGTATTGATCGCCTATAATAGACTCAGAATCCTAGTGTATAGATTTGGCAAATGCAAGTTTCAGACTTGGTCAGCAATGCCATACAGAGCAGTTGATATTAGTTTTATTATTATATGAAACAAGATTCTTATCCCACAAATATTTCATATATGTAAAAAAATACTCGGCGCTGTATAAATTGGGTTACTTATCGTTTACCACCCCGTATAGTAGCAAGGGAAAGAGAGGCCGTAATCTGTTTCAGTGACAGAAAGAGATGGAGCAAAACAGGGAGTGAGCCATGCATTTTTCGCAATGTTGACTAAAAAGTGTGTGTTGTTGAATGTACATGGGTATGATAAAATTCTCTGCCGGAGTCTTTGTCTTCTGATAGCTAGAACCTGAGGGTGTTTAAGTCATGAGTGAATAAGTTATTCCTAGGCAAGCGTTCGCCATCGTCAACCACATTATCGCATCAGGCGAGGTTGCTATCAAACGCGAGCCTATAAAAAAATAATTTAAAAAAAACATACCAAGGAAGCTCGTTTAGACCTCAAGTAGCTCAGCAAGTCGCCTCCCTCCATGAGCTCCATGATGATGTAGTTGGGATCATTGTCGAGACACACTCCCAACAGACGCAGGATATGCTCGTGCTTGAAGTTCGACATCAACGCCGCTTCCTTCAGGAATTCAGTCTTTTCTAGTTCTGTGGCGCTTTTGCGTAACGTCTGTGGATTAAGGAAAAACAGTGTTTAGTTAAGGCTTCATTAATCTTCGTCGTGTTTTTTATAGCCGCGGTTTTGGCCAGATAGTGGGAACGTGAGTATTTTGCTGATAAAAATCTTCTATATTATAAAAAATTCATCACTATTTCCCTTGGTCACACCATAACTTAAGAACGACATAACCAATGTCAGTCATCTTTTTTTGTAAGTTGTCTAATACTTTGTAGAAGGTTGTTACAGAAAGAAAAGTTAAGAAAAAAAATAAAAATTGGTAGGTAGGTACGTAAGTAGGGTAGGTAGGGTAGGTTAGTTAGAGTAAGCCTACCTTTTCCTACCCACCCTGGTAGGAAAGTAGGGTAGGTTAGGCAATTGCCGGTAGCAAAGCCGCAGGCACAGAAAGTAACTAAATAAAAGAAAGAACGTCTTTTTTGCGCCAGGCAATAGTTAAAAGCTGATGAGATCCACTGTTCTGCAATCCACTGTTCTCCAAAGTTCTGCCTCAAGGATCTTTGTTGGCTTATTTTATATACAGGGTGTCCCAGAAATCGACGTCAAGCCGTAAATGGGTGATAGACCAAGTTATAACAGTTCTCAGAAAAATACGAAAAAAAATCTATCTCATGTTTTAAAAATTTATGGTCACTTTAATAATTTACTAAAAAAATCAATCCCTGTAATGGTTCTTTAACTCCAATTGCTACAAATCCCATAATTTATCAATTTTTTTTATTATTATGTAATCTTGAATAATGCTTGTGTAGATTTTTGCCTAAA
Source organism: Orthosia gothica (assembly GCA_949775005.1). Classification (NCBI taxonomy): domain Eukaryota; kingdom Metazoa; phylum Arthropoda; class Insecta; order Lepidoptera; family Noctuidae; genus Orthosia; species Orthosia gothica. The sequence goes on along the minus strand of OX459043.1, from coordinate 18,949,360 downwards.
ATTTAAAGCCAACTCCTCCTACTTAGAAGAAAATTAAACTTTTTCAAAACCAAATTATTCAAATTTACTGTTTCGCCCAACTTTAACTGACTGTACTGAAAAAAAAATGTACTACGCTAGTTTGGCAAGTAACATGAAAAATTGGCGCATTTAATAAGGATTCAAAAATGGTGTAACACTGTCTTGCTAGATTACGTTTTCAATAATTGGTCAAATTTTTTTTTGTAAATAGTATCGGTTTTTACCCAAAATGTCCATACTTCCTTAAAATGACTTTAGCTTACCTAAAGCTTTGCTAAACTCCGTTTCTAGTTCGATAGAGACGGAGAGAGTCATTTTACGAAGTGTGAGCGAGACAGAGAGTGACGCCACCTTTATCAGTGACACAACCTTTATCATGAAACGGAGATACAATTTACCGATGAGTGCGAATGAGACAGCAGTAGTTATTGTTCTGTTTTGTAAGCGCAGACGCACACACAATTACAAATCAGTACGTTACGCTGCTTTGTTTACTGCGCATCTCCGTATTCGTTCATGTTGATTCCGTACTTACCACTTTTTGCGTTGTTTTCTGGACTTAATTGCTTGTAATTTGGACTGTTTAATTCCTCTTTCTGACGACCTGTGCTTTACTCTGGACTGTTGCTGATCCTGTGATTGTGTAGTACTACCATGGCTGTGTACACTGCATTGGAATATGCGAACATGCACCTCGTTTATGGGGAATGCAGATGCAATGCCAATGCAGCCGCTAGACTTTATCGTGAGAGGTACCCGAACAATCGTCACCCAGATCATCGAGTTTTTATTAATGTGCACCGTTCGAGAAAGTGTACTCAAAAAAAAATTAAATCTGATAATTTGTTTTTTTTTCTAAGATGAGAAATCTGGTCCTGACTTAAAGTAAAAAGGTTGAGTCACTATCATAACTTTGCTCTTAAATTACGTAAAATTTCGATTTCTTATCTCGCTCACACTTCGTAAAATGACTCTCTCCGTCTCTATCGAACTAGAAACGGAGTTTAGCAAAGCTTTAGGTAAGCTAAAGTCATTTTAAGGAAGTATGGACATTTTGGGTAAAAACCGATACTATTTACAAAAAAAAATTTGACCAATTATTGAAAACGTAATCTAGCAAGTGTTACACCATTTTTGAATCCTTATTAAATGCGCCAATTTTTCATGTTACTTGCCAAACTAGCGTAGTACATTTTTTTTTCAGTACAGTCAGTTAAAGTTGGGCGAAACAGTAAATTTGAATAATTTGGTTTTGAAAAAGTTTAATTTTCTTCTAAGTAGGAGGAGTTGGCTTTAAATTTTAGGCAAAAATCTACACAAGCATTATTCAAGATTACATAATAATAAAAAAAATTGATAAATTATGGGATTTGTAGCAATTGGAGTTAAAGAACCATTACAGGGATTGATTTTTTGTGTAAATTTTTAAAGTGACCATAAATTTTTAAAAACATGAGATAGATTTTTTTTCGTATTTTTCTGAGAACTGTTATAACTTGGTCTATCACCCATTTACGGCTTGACGTCGATTTCTGGGACACCCTGTATATAAGTTAACATAAGTGAGGTGAGGCAGCACAAAGCCGTAGATATGGTCAATCAAAAATTTAAATATAACTAGAAAAAAGTTTTGTTAACTCACTTTTACAGCCACTTTCGTATCAGCAGTGCTACCATTGATCTGCCTGGCGACGCCCTCGAATACCTCTCCGAATGCGCCCGAACCCAAGAACTTGGTCAGCGTTATCTGTTCTCGACGAATGTGCGGCAAACTGGCCAGTTCTGCGTCCGTTGGGCAGTGGACACCCTAGTGGGATCAAATAAATGGGTCTTTAGAATCTGTTTGAATACAGTAGCTTTTACTTTCAAACTGATTCCTGAGCTTACACAACATATATCAGCTTACACGACATACAATAAGGACCATAGCGTTTTATGGTTTCTGCCTAGTTTGATATGTATGATTCTTGAACTTTGCTCCCAAAAATAGAAAATAAAACCGGCCAAGTGCGAGTCGGACTCGCGCACGAATAGTTTCGTACCATTATGGCAAAAAAAACACGTTTGTTGTATGGAAGCCCCACTTAAATTATTGATTTTATTATATTTTTAGCATTTGTTGTTATAGCGGCAACAGAAATACATCATCTGTGAAAATTTCAACTGTCTAGCTATCACGGTTCATGAGATACAGCCTGGTGACAGACAGACAGATGAACAGTGGAGTCTTAGTAATAGGGTTCCGTTTTTACCCTTTGGGTACGGAACCCTAAAAATGTCGAGATTAAGAGTAAAAGAAAGGACCTTGAACCGAAGACAAATGCTAGTAAAAAGGGGGTGTAGAAAGATATGTTTTTAAATTACGAGTATACTTGCCTGATTGTAAAGTATGTTTGTAGAATGTCTCGTCGGTAACTGCCTCAACGTTGCTAGTTCCACATCGGGTCCTCTTCTTGCGGGGTTCGAAGACATTTGGCTTTCGATGGCTGCCTTCTTCCGAGCGCGAGCATTGTATGCTGCTGTATTTATAATTTTAGATTAATGATTTAACTTAGTTTGGTGTAAGTGTATATTTTTAGGTTTAGTTAGTGAGTAGTTTTTGGTTAAAGTGTATATGTTTGTAGTCTTAGTTAATTAAGTATTTTATAAATAAATAGCTTTCACTAGTGCAGAGCAACAAATAACATCAAATCTAAGTGGAAATGAACTATTATTAAAATAAAGTGTTTGGTGTATAGATAGAAATAGAAAGTAATGATATGGTATTTTTATTTTTAATATTCGGTCAGCAACAAAAATCTGCGAAAAAGTTATTTTAACATCAAGTAAAATTATTATTTGGTCATACACTCGGTTTGCCAAAAAAATAATAGATTTGTAAGCTCTGGTCATTTAGTATAATAATATTTTTTCTATCTTCAATTTATTGGTTCAGGAGCGAGCGAAGCGAGCTCGGGAACTTAGCGCATCATTTAGGGTGACACTGATAGTTAAGGTTCGGAGAGGATGACGGGAGCTGAAGTGAGCGAAAAAAACTAGCGAACTAAGCTCCAGTCATCTTGCTGACGCTATTCGCGGCTCTGGTACAAAAGGGTTTGTTCCGTTCAATAGTTTCTAAGTAATACGTCAACTTACCGTAGAACACAGCGGCTGCAACTGCAAGCAACGCCGCGAGTGCAGCCAGCAAGGCCAGCGCAAGTGCAGCGGCCGGCGGCCTCTGCGGCGCCGGGCCCAGCGCGTCCAGCTCCGCGGGCGGCGACAGCGCGCCCCAGCCGTACGCGTTACGTGCCTGCACGCGCGCCACCCAGCCCGCGCCCGGGCCCTCCGCGCCCTGTCCACTGCCGCTTAGGAGCCAGTAAGTGTCTATAAAACAATAAACAGACACATATAAAATGTAACTTGCTTCCTACTAATATTATAAATGCGAAAGTTTGGATGGATAGATGGATGGATGTTTGTTACTCAATCACGCCAGAATGGCTGAACGATGAAATTTTGCACAGAGATAGTTTATAGTCTGGAATAGTACAAGTACAGAGACTCTTTTTATCCCGGTTATAATGATCCCTTGGGATGACAAAACATTATTCACGCGGGCGAAGCGACGGACAGAAGCTAGTAAGAAATATGTTGAACAATTTAATCTGCCTAAGTTTTTCCTAACTATATTAGGATCGGCTTTCAGTGTAATCGGTTAGAACTGAGCCTAAAGTTAGAAGTTAAAAACCCCTAAAGTTAGTCCAGTCAAAATAGGCATTTAAATTAAAACGTATAAAACAACGGAATAATTCCGTTTTACAAATATGTTTTCGTTTTGATAGATTGTTTGATTCGTCATGATAAACAAAATATCGAAAATCCCGGGACCTTTAGCTGACCTATGTCAAAATGTTTATTCAATTCGAGATCAGAGGTGAGAAAAATAAAACTGATTCTTGTGAATTATCTCTTAGAGAAAAACCTACACGATAATATTTCTGTATAAATACTATAAGCTTAGTATAGCATGCGATAGTCTACAAATAAATGTACTGCTGACTGGTTACAATTCTATAACTGCATGTACTTTTTACGAACAAAAAACTGTTATAGTCCCCGCCATGTAACTTGGCAAGGTTTTAGCGTAGCGATCTGACCAACCACCATATAAAGCGAACGGCACGTGGACGCGACGCGATTGGTCAGCCGATCCTTGTGTCAACTAACAAACCAATCGCGCGGTCGGAACGGTGTTAAAAATTCCCCGCGTCCCGCTTGATAACCAAAGAGACCTAAAAAACGACTTGTGCACATGTAACGACCTCTTGCCAAGTTACGTGACCACAACATTTATTTGCAGTCAATTAATGATGATTCAGAATTTATAACAAAATAGGCATCTCATAGTCCGTGTTTCCCGATAACTACAATCTAGGGGTCTTTAAGTCAAGAGTGAATAGTTTTTTTCTAGGCTAGTGTGCTATTTACATATACCGCGTATATGACCGCCACATATGACACCGACTATAAAAAAATTATTGCCATAAATGATGCTCCAAAAATATTCATGTATAGGACAACATTGGCAACATGAAAATAAAACTCAACTAGTAGGTACTTAAGAAGGAAACAGAAGGAAAGGGCTGAGAAGAAGGAGGAAAAGAAGAAAGTACAAATGCAGATAGAGAATTTATGTATATTAAAAAAAATAAGACAAGAGGAAAGTAATTAATAGACTGTGGTTGTTGGTTGTTGATGATGCATGCAGTTTTGTTAAGGGAAATAAATGCTGTAACTAAAGAGTGTTATACATGCGATATCTAGTGAGCTAACCAGTCGATGTCCAATATTTAGACACGGCTGACTGCGAAAAATTTAGATTTTTCTAGTACTGATATATGGAAGTATGTTGCGAGCGGTATAAAACACATGAAAATAAAGGAAACAGCAAATAACTGACAAAAAGTAAGAACCTAAACGTAGCAAAAGAATATGCAAGCATAAAGTATGCAAGCACGAAATGAAATTAAAAAAAAGTGAAATAAATTTTCATTATTTTCTTTTAGTATAAGCAGAATGTTTTTGATATACATAACTTATTGTTTATTTGGTTTCCCTTTTGGATCTTTAAATCGTACACTCTAAAAAGATTACGTATTTATATATTATTTTTAAACAACTTCATCCTTTAAAAGATTTTTTCCAATTACCGAATTTAGCTTGTTCTGTACCTATCCGATCCGGCTACCTATTTGGCTGATCTATATTCAACGACATTAATATGAGTAGATTGTGAACATGTCAAGTCCGAAGTTGGGCACTCACCGGTTCCGTTATGCAGCAGTTCCAGCCCCTCCCTTGCAATGCGCATCTTCATCTTGTCATCGATGTCTGAAGGCAGGTTGGCAGGAAGCAGCTCACTGTAGTTCTTTGTTATGTTGTCATTCCCTTGTGCGATCCTAGCGAACAAAAATATACCTGATGAGAAAACCATTTATTCGACACAGACACAAAAATATTAAACAAGTGCGAGTCGGTACTAATAAATATTAAACAGGTACCATTATCGCAGAAAACGGCAAAAAAAGCACGTTCGTTGTATGGCAGCCCCACTTAAATATCAATTTTATTCTGTTTTTAGTATTTTTTGTTATAGCGGCAACAGAAATACATCATCTGTGAAAATTTCAACTGTCTAGCTATCACGGTTCATGAGGTACAGCCTGGCGACAAAAAGACAGACGGACAGGACAGTGGAGTCTTAGTAATAGGGTCCCGTTTTTACCCTTTGGGTACGGGACCCTAAAAAGTACAATAAAAATTGTGCTGAGCGTGCCTATACCGAAAGGGTTACCAACTCAGAATTAGCTGGGTGTCAAACATCCAGCGCTAATTTTCAATTGGCACCCAGTCGCGTCGTGGCACAAATCGCAATAGACCGCTAACTCTTGATGGTAACCTGGTGCGGTGTACCTCTAAGTGTCAAGCAAAATCGAAGTAGACCCAGGTAAGAACTTGTGGATGAGATGGAGTTCTTTAATAAATTGCCGTTAGCAGTTCTATATACATGCAGAGAAGTTGAAGAAGACTACGTAGGTCCATTCTCTTCTGCTACTAGTTACTTTCTATCTTAATAAATAGGTAATTCCTGCCTTTCTCAACTAAAGTTACTCTTGCTCAATCTCTTCTTCTTCCTCTTCTTGACTATGCTGATGTCTGCTTTCTTGATGCGACTGAGGAACTTCTTGATAAGCTCGAGCGTTTGCAGAATTTGTGCATCCGCTTCATTTTTGGCCTCCGAAAGTACGACCATGTGTCGGAATTTCGGAAGCGGTTGAAGTGGCTGCCTATTCGGCAGCGCCGAGATACCCACTCTTTCTCTACTCTTTTCTGTTCTTCACAATCCTACCTCTCCTTCGTATCTTAAAGAGCGCTTTGAGTATCTTGTTCCGAGAGGAAAGCCTTGCCGCTCCTCATCATCTCTTCTCCTTCGTTTTCCTCCCCACTCATCAAGTCGTTACGGTGGATCATTTACTGTTCGTGCTGTCCGCCTCTGGAATAATCTTCCTCATTCCATACGGGATAGCCCATCACTACATTTATTCAGGAGAAGAATTAAGGAAAATTTCCTGTCAACATGACGCATAAATATGTATGTATTTTAGATTTATGTATGTATTATATGTTTATATATTATGTGATGTACACGTATTTGTGTAGTGTATTTAGTTAGTAAGAATTCAAATGTTTTTTTAGTATTTGTTGTGCACTTTTGTTAACTGTCCTAATTTTGTAAATTTCTCTTTAGCACTGAGGTTTGCTGTCAGAGAACCCAATTATGGGTTAAGCTCGCCTTTGTACATAAGTTTTCCTTTTGTATTTTTAAATGTTTATTTTGTGTACAATAAAGAATATGAATATGAATATAATGAAAACTTACTCCAAATATACAATTCTCGGGATAATAATACTTTTCCATCTGTAAAAAATATCCAAAATTGCCTACCTGTGCTGCGGTCTTCCCCAGACGCGGTAAGCTATGATGGCAGAGCCTCGTGTGTCGGGCTCCGTCCACCACACACGCAACACTCGATCACCGACACCTTCCACGCGTAATGGTCCTGGTGGGCCGGGTACATCGCCTGTGAAAAGAACACCTTATCTACAATCGTGTTTGGATATCACTGCATCTAAAATTTGGCCAAAAGGGACATTGTAGACCCATCCCGACAGTGGAGCCCTTTCACAGGACAAGATTAACCTTCTTTCCTGCTCAGTTTGCACAACCACCTACAGTCCTTCAGATTCCAGGATTTAAACGAAGCCAATTACAGCTATCCATCCATCTGGCTCAGTATTCAGCCACATCGGACAATTTTTTTTTATTTTTTTTTAAAAAACGTTGCTCCCCACTAGGAATTTCTTCCTGTATCGTGGGTGCGTTTACAAACATATAAACTCACAGACACAACACCCAGAGCCGGAACAACTATCTGTAGGTCATACAAATATTTGTTCCGTGCGGGTATCGAACCCGCGACACGCAGCGCAGCAGTCAATCGCTCAACCACTGCGCCAACCGTGCGCCCATCAAATCCACCTCGGACAAAATTAGAAGAAGTATCTCAAAAGCACGATTGGGTAAAGTTAAAAGGTCGTTAAAAGTTAGAACTTAATACTTTCTAGACAACTTTGTTTTCATGTTTCCTAGGTCGAGCTTTGTATAACTCCATGGAAAGTAATGAATTGCTAAGAGAAGAGTTTTAATAAATCGTTACATTCTAAGAAAGGCTGGTAGTAGATGAGTGAGCATGGCCAAGTTATATGGTACTAGTGAGCACTTTCTTCAGCAGTGGACTGCTATAGTCTGATCATGATTGTCAAGTCATTTAACACGCTTCGCCATAGTCGTAATTGCCCTCCTGAGCTGGTCACAAATATATTGTTTATATTTTTTAACTTTGCCGGTTACAAGAACTCACCAAGTGTTTCATAAGTGAAGCGGTCGTCGTGTGGCCAGTAATACGGCGGCGCATTAGCGACGTACTGCAGGCGGAGGCGGAAGCGGTAGCGGGTGAGCGGGCGGAGCTCCGAGGCCACCCACTCGTTGCGTTCGTCTTGAGTGCAGGCCTTCCATGTTGAAGTTTGTGGAGTTGCTTCTGTATATTCTACTTTGAATCTAGAGATTGAACATGTTTGGTAAGTGAAGCGATATAATTTTGTTATTTGTGTAGATAACTACTATAAAATAACGCCTGTATTTATACCCACAATTTAATTCACTTTAAACATATGTCGCCGTATTACATCTAAGTTTCAATGTAAGTTACAGCATTCTAGTCAGTGAAAGACTCTCAGTAAGATCAATCTTCACTGAGGTTGATTGCCTTGAAAGTAAAACAAGACCGTGTCGTTTTATGAAGTGTAGGTTACATTTAATCTTAGGTTTTAAGGAATTACAAGATGGACTGCACTGCTTTGTTGCGCCATCGGTACTTGGTGGACATCCCATTCATACGCACTAAAGTCTAAACGTTTCGGGAATACTTTTATTGTGCGTACAGCTAAGAAGTGGAATTCCCTGCCGGAGTCTGTATTTCCTGATAGCTACAACCTGTGAGTCACTAAATCAACAGTAAACTCTTTAATCGCAATTGGCGTGGGCTGCGGGTACGTCTGGTGCTGTATGACTAGTTACTACGTTAAGAAATATAATATATAAAAAAGGCTTACTGGTGCAGCTGATAAGAAGTCGGCGGCTGCCACAGCACCCGTATCTCATAAGGAGTTATCTCCTTAGTGGCCAGTGGCGTCGGCCACGGGTACGTCCGCAGTAGTAGCGGCGCGGAGTCCGCTCCTACGGCGCTGTGGGCGGAGCGCGCGCGCACCCACACGGTGTACGCCGTGTTGGCGGACAAGTGCGTTATGTTCGCGCTGCGGTCCTGGGACACTTCGAAGGTGTTGTGCTCTGTACAACAAGAATACGTTAAGAAATAAAGAAAGAAAAAGAGTTTATTGGTGCCAGACATGACGCATACCATAAAAAACAACAACTCGAATATAAATAGGGAAAATATTTGTCACATCCGCGCAAAACGACCATCGCTCTGCATAATGCTCGAGACAGAGGCTAGAAAAAGTAGTTTTTTTACAAGCTTGTTGTTTTGACTCCGCTTCGTTAAAAAACTTAACTGACACAGATTTATTAAAAAAAATATGGCCAAAAGCTATTCACCCGACCTTAGGCTCTATGTCGTCCTATCAGCGATGGCAACTAAACGCCACCATACGCACTAAACGTTTTGAGAATACTTTTATTATGCGTACAGCTAAGGAGTGGAATTCCCTGCCGGAGTCTGTTTCCCGATAGCTACAATCTAGAGGTCTTTAAGTCAAGAGTGAATAGGTACTTCTAGGCAAGCGTGCTCCACCGTCAACCACATCATCGCTTACCATCAGGTGAAATAGTGGTCAAGCGCAAGCCTTTATTAAATTTAAAAAAAAACTGTCGAAATAAAAAAAAAAAATAAGGGCTGGATAACGTGACGTTTCGATTTGATATTAAACTGATGTATCTATTTCCTACCTTTTAGCTTATGTGGCAACGATGGGGAGTCATCGGTCCTCCAGTGCACTTCATACGACAGTCCCGGAGTAGGCTTCCATTCTACGTGAAATAGCACCGGACTTAACACCATGCCAGTCACGTCTTTGGGAGCTAATGGTGCTGAAAAGATAAAGGTAAACGTATAATACGAGTATAAGGTCAATAGTGTCCGATCGAAGCCGAAGTCGATCCCTCTTCCATCGCGAGTTTCGACACTGCCTAGAATCATTCGGCTTCGGCCAAAACTTCGGCTTTGGCCGGAGGTGGTTTTTGTAACCGAAAAACGCCGAAGCCGAAAGCGAAGGTTTGGTCGGACACTTGGGGCTGTTACGCACTACATCCGATCCGTGTCCGTGATTTGAGTTCCGAATTCTATCCGAATCGAAAATGTTCTGAATTCGAACGATAATGGTTGGACGAAGTTATACCCTACAAATCAAATCAAATCAAATCAAAATGTATTTATTCAATTAGGCCATTAAGCGGCACTTTCGAACGTCAAAAAAAAAAAAAAAAACTAATACTAACCTCCAGTTTTACAAGAAGTATTACGGCTACTTCGGCACCGAAATTACTCGTATTCGGATCGGATGTAGTGCGTAACAGCTTTTAAGGTTAATACAAATTATGTGCATCGACCTTAAGAAACTGACTGTCACATACACCTTAGCGAAAATTACTCTCTACAAATTCAAATATGTTTAAATAATAATTGTGCCTTATTTACGACCCTAAAACAATACTATAAGGTTGGAATTACCTTCAGCAGCTGTCTGTATGGTCATCGGCGTACCAACAAGGGGCTTGACTTCATGCAGTTTCGCATAGTAATTGGTAGCTTCCAACATCACTGTATAGTTCGTAAACGGTTTCAACTCATTGATCATAACTTCTGAATTCGTTGTAGTTACGTAAGGACACGATTCTTTATCACAAAGAGAAGTGTCGTTCTTCATGTGAACTCTGTAAAATATTGTGTACTCTGTCGTCGACATTTCGTACTCCATAGAGTGGCATCGATTCGGTTTTTCCACCGAAGGTATGTGTAGCGTTATGCTGTTAGCTGAATGTGAAAGGAGTCTCGGTCTTAAATGTAAGAATTTAGGGAATAGACACAGTCTTGGAGGATACGGCTGATTTCCAGGATCCAAAGCCATGATTTTGTATCCATGTGCAGTTTTCCTCTCTTCTATTCTTGTTTTATGATGTTTCGTGGTATAAAAGATTTCCTTTTGAGTAGAATTAAACCAGTAAACATATCTGCTGTCCACCGTGATGGACTTGGGTGTGAAGCCGTACTTTTTCTTTTCAGTGGCATCGACAACTATCCTGCATTTGCAAGCGTCCATATCTGTGGCGATAATATGGTGAACCCATGGGTCGACCCAGTACAGATCATAGTTTTTACTTTTGGTCATGTCGATAACAAACGGTTTCGCTACTTGAGGGTTCTCAGGGCAGTTACATTCTCGGCCGGTGGCTTCGGGATTTCTGAAGAATTTTCTAATATCGGAGCCGTTCAAATTCGATGTCATTATTGTTCCCCCTAGTTCTGGGAAGCGGGTATCGTTTTCTTCGTACCAGAACAGCGATCTAAAATATTACAAGCTTTTAATTAACTTGCAGTGTATGTATGTGAATTTTAAAGCAGTTATCCTCCACCGATTATGATGAAATTTTGCATACAAGTTTAGTTTGGATAACAATTGCATGGTTAGATAAGTTACGTCATTCTAAATCCAATATGGCGGACGGCCCAAGATGGCGGACTAGCCATTTTTTGTGCACTGGCATGATATGGGTATCAAATGAAAGGGTTTACTGAGAAGAATACGAAAAAAGGTTGGATTAAAAAAAAAAAACAAATTATTTTTATAGTTATTACAACCATAGAGCATATAGAAGTAGAAAATTATAGAATCAAATTTATGTTGTACTCACTGATGCAGTGGTGCTATTTGTAGACTTTCGATTGGTTGTTTCCTGGCGAAGACCCTCGTGATGTGTGGCCGCGTGTTGGGCATCCCCAGATCAGCTCGGTACGTGACGTAAGATTCGATGGATGTGGTCTCCCGCTGAGTCCAGTAAACAGACCTGCTTACCCAATCCACACACATACTGGTTGCCGAACCGTTGATTGATGTGAGCTAGAGAATGTCATGAGAATTAATTAGATTGGTCTAAAAAATTAAACTAAAATTTAGCGAGTACCAAAATGCACTCCTGAAGTCTGCTTATTTATTTAAATATGTTCACCAATTATAACATCTTTACAGATTGCTGCAATATCTACAAGTCACAAAAACACAACATAACATAAAACTAAAATAAGCAAAATTGCACACATCATCATCTGCCTAGCCTTTTCCCAATTGTTTGTTGGGGTCGGCTTCCAGTCTTACCGGATTCACCTGAGTACCAATGTTTTACATGGAGCGACTGCCTATCTGAGCTCCACAACCCAGTAACTGGGTAACACGGTACCCCTTGGCAAGACTGGTGTCAGATCTCAAGCTTCTGACTACCCGTAACGACTGTCAAAGATCTTCAAATGACAGCCGGGACCAACGGCTTTTCGTGCTTTCCGAGGCACGGAGGAAACTCGCTATGTTGAAATAGTCACCCATCCACGGACCGACCTCGTCAAGCGTTGCTTAACCTTGAAGATCGACCCGTGCGACTTATGATTTAGCCACGAGCTCCTCATTCCTAGCAGCAAAATTGCACACATTAAAATAATAATAAGTAGATATTAATTAGTAGATTATTAACCAAGGGGATAAAGCAGTGTCTTCTGTCGCGGGTGACGATTTAAATCGCGAGCGTAACGAAGGACTCCCGAGCGCAGCGAGGGTGTTAAAAACTTAAATCACGAGCGAAGCGAGGGATTTATGACGAGTCCTGAGTGTAGCGAGGGATTTAAGTTCACCCAAGACTAAGACAGCTTTATCACCGAGGAAAATACTCTACTTTTCGTATCATATACGAAAAAAATAACACAATATAAACTTAACGGTTATGTATTTGAAGAAAACAAAAACGCGGCAAATTCCTAGACTAATTTTTTTTTTGTCGGAAAAACAAAGGCATCAAGCTCATACGGCCTCGTCGGTTTTCGTAATTTTATTTAATAATCATAACTGCATAATAAATGCGTATTCCTTTTTCAAAAAGATGTATAATGCTTTATAAACAAACTCAATGGTGTAAACACAGATGTAGTTCAGTATAAATTTCGGTAAGTATTCCTAATTTAAATCACATTCTCCCCCTAGAGGATGAATGAAATTCAGTACAATTTTCTTTCCTTGTTTTTAACAGATTAAAAATGACTATTGTTATGTTCGCTTTTTGTGGCATAGAATGTCACTTTTTTGAGCAAGTGGTACGAAAATATACATTATTATATTTAATTAACCATGCTCCAGGCCTCTTTCAATAATTACTTGAGCCCAAAGATTGCTTCAAAAAATTTAATTGAATTTGATTTGATTTTTGCCTTCAAAGATTTTCTTTACCTTAAAATGTCCACTGCCATTGATCCTCGAAGAAAATATTTCTTCCAAGTCATTAACCCAGTAAACGATGTTTTCTTCAGTTGACACTGCAAAGTCAACAGGTATTCCAGTGCTTTTAGGAATCGTTTCACTTTCTCCGGAGTCCAGATCGATAATTTTGATAGATTCTTGAGAGGACACCATCACTTTTGGTATGGGGTTTACTTCGTCAGAAGATGTGGATACCACTTCAGAATACTGACCGAATCCAGCATCGGTGTGTGCTCTCACCTAAAATATAATAATGGTTAAATTCGACACACCGAAGGATAGTATAGAACTCACAACTTAATCTTTATGTCTCTGAATTGGCTGCAAGACCCTGCGCAGTAGCTATTTTTGTGTCAATGTCGAAGTAGAAGATAGCATTGTATAACTGTCTCTTTCACTCGCTTACATTTGTCGCGTCGTCCTATCTCGCTTACTCTATGCAGTATACTCGATGACAAACTGTTTCTTACGCAATGGTTGGCAGAGCCAACTTCAGAGACACAAAGATCCGCTGTGACTATTATAAACTCTTCTTCTCTTGTAATTTATCGATAGCGCAAATGCTGGACATAGAGCCGTGGGTTTGATTCTTTGGTTGGTCAGTATTATTAGGTTTGTTTTTACATCAGGAATATTTCAGGAGGAGCTCTAAATCTGGCATTTCTGATGAAAATATACTCGCGCTAACTGAACTTGCAAAATGATTAAGTCATCTATTTTCGAGGTATACAAGCGCGATTAAGTTAATTAAAAGAACATTTTTGGCTGTGTCGGTTACAATATATTATACCTGAAAGAAGTACTTAGAAGCAGGCGTTAGGTCTCTCAGCATGAGCTGCGTATGAGACGGCGATAGATGAGCGTCAGCACAGGCCGAAGGTTTAGTAGGCGATGAGGAGTCAGCACCGACCACCCAGCACTGAGCCTCGTAGCCGCGGATCACGCCGTTAGCGCGGGCGGGGCTGCCCCAACGGAAGATTGCTGATTGAGGACCGCCACTGGTAAAAAATACTTGATTTAATATTTATTAGAATTTGGAAGTACTTCTTTAGTGTCAATATGTATACATAATTATTGAATAGTCCCTTGTGCTGGTATTCGAGCACAGTTGATAAGGCATTTATTATATGTTCTGAAGCTGGATTTCGCTAAAGTGTCGGACGCTACAGAACAGAACACTTGTAAATTGGATATAACATTAAAGTTTTATAGATTTGATGATTTGAGACAAATTCAATGATTTTCGTGTTAAAACTTCGCGTTGGTCGAAAGAGCACCACGAAGAAGAGCTGAGGTCACACAAATCCTTCATCGCGTAATCGGAAAATTGCTCCACGCGATTTCGACATACAGCCCAACATCAACCATTGGGCAGTTGCGCACCAAGCACAACACCCGTCAGGTCGGAAGATCCCCCTTTGTTAGTGGAGAATGTGGAACTTCCCACTTAGTTCCGCTCACCTGTATAAGTTACTGGTAATACCTGAGTGTAGGTTGCACGTAAATCCTCGGTGCCCTAGGTGCAGAGGGCTCCGCCTGCGGGGAGTGTAGATGCGCCCGCGCAGCCGGCCCGCCGCCCCAGTGCGTGTGCGCGCGCACGGTAGCCTCCATGCTGCTGTACGGCGCCACTGATACCGATACCACCTCCACCCATGATTCTTCGACTGTCCTCTGCGAAATACGTTTAAGAGTTTTAATGGTATCATCATCAGCTTTTTTTAATGTTCCCACTGCTGGGACACAGCCTGCTCTGAGAGAGAGGGAATGGGCCTAAATCCACCACGCCGGACCAGTAGGGGTAGGTGGATGTCACATGTCTTCGAATAATTTCAATGATAAGAGTATATTTGACGGGAAAACACCTGGGACCGTACTATGATGTGTCAATGTCATCATAATTCCTGTGTAAAAAAGGGATAGTGCTATTCGTCCTGTATAGCTCCGTTTCTCTCTGATAACAGATGGCACCATTATAGCTTTAACACGTGATAGTAGAGCCTCTTGGGCTGTCAATACCAAATTGTTGCAATGGTTTTAATTTGACGATAATATGGTATAGCAGTCGTCAACTATGAAAACCACTCTCAGATCCTGTCAATGTCAAATTGCTGCAATGTTTTTGTGGTAATCCGTACTTCTCGTAATATCTCGTTACCGTTGTAAATGAGTTGAGGTCTAATGACAATAGTTATATGAAGCATTACCTTACTGATGCTTGTCTGTATTTAATTAACTTTATCTTTGAATTAATTATAAATTATCAAGCCCAACAACATATAACCAATGATTAAAAAATGACTGTCATGATTATTTTATTATCACTTGCAAATCACCGCAAACTATGAGACGTTGCAAAATGACATATAGTTCCGATAAATAAACCAAAGAATGTTCATTACAAATTAAAATGAGAGAAACATAAGATTTGATAAACTTTTATTAATAAATGAAGATCACTTGTTTCCAGATCTCACCTCTATCTTGTACTGTCCAGGGAAGTGCAAGTTGACGTCATAATAAACTCTGCTGTTGTTCACGTTGACGCGGGTGGCGGGGTCCCATGTCACGTTGAACTTGTCCCATTCGCCTGCTACTGCTATCGACGATGAGTTGATTGTCTCCGGGATTGCTATTAGTGATTCTGAAAACGAGATTAAATATTAAGAAATATTTTAGTTTATTACGTCCAAATGCAGGGCTAAAGCCTGTATTACTTCTTGTATGTTTAAAACCATCTAAAGACTTTTTTTACATGTGGATATCCTACGCCCGCTGGGTGAGGTGAGGGGCCAAAAGTCAAGAGTTAGAATCTTTCCGCTACCACCTTCTCCTGGTTATATATTTTTTTTGTATAAATGCTCATGCATACTGCGGCTACCACGGGGAGATAGCGCAGTTATGTGGGACTCCAACCCACTAAAACTCCACGGTGTCCTCCTATGCCGCTTATGGTGGGAACACGGGCACACGTTAGCACTCACCGCAAAACCGCCGCGGCTGTCCGTCACCGGGCCCTTGTCTGGGGAGTACCCCCCATCACTGGTGTACCTGGCCTGCTTCGCAGTTTTCAGCTGGTGTTTTCAATCCACTGCGTAGGTCTCAACAAAACACTTTGATTCTCATCATAAATTAAATTACCAATCGATTGTTTAGATGCAGTCTGGTTCTCCGGACGATGTTCTCCGGACGATGTTCTCCGGACGATGTTCTCCGGACGATGTTCTCCGGACAATGTCACAGAATCATTATTCCGCTGTCTAATCAAGACACTACATCAACACGCTGAATGATGTCCAAAGCCCGTGCTTAAGAAAAGAGGTACTTCCACTGAAATAGAGTTCATACTACTATATTTCTAACTTACCACTCTCTGCATGCAAGGTCGGATCTCTCACAGCGATGACATGAACTCTTGGCACCAGTTCGGCAGTGTATCTACCAGCCAAGTCAGATACAACAGCCCTTGAAGCGTCTTGGACCCACACCAGACGACCGCTGAAGTAGCATAGAGGTCCAAGAGTTGCTGTGCCGGATAGACGAGTCACCAACGATCCGGATATCTGTGGATTATTCAATTGTAAGTAAATACCGATATTTTTTAAGACCTCGCTGATGTTTTTTAAGATTGCGCTATTTTTATTTTGTATTACCAGTTAGGTAAAACATGAATTATAATTTATTTGTATTCATAACACGGCAACACCATGCTGATTAAAAACAAATTATGAAGTTATTTAGATGAATGCATCTTAGACTTAATGACGACGCAATCGGAATATCGTTGGTCCTTCGAGCCCGAACAGTTTTATGTGATAACATTTTGTCCAAGTTCTATAAAGTCTAGTCAATCAAGTTCTGAAAGTATGCGAGGTGCAGTTCTTCATAAAACTGATATTATTTTACGGCAGTTAAGTTATTACGGTGATGGGTAAACAGGTCACACGTCAGATAAAATAAGAAACAAACCTCGCTAACTCTTTGAGTTATTTGATCTGCAGTAGGAGCACGATGAAGTTCAGATCCATCATAACTTCGAACTAGCCAATAAAGCCACTTATCTTCCAAGTCCGCGGTCAGTCCCATTACTTAAAAAATTAAATCAAAATTAATATTCATTTGACTCCAAAAAGTAACATCTTGCTTTAATTAAATTAGCTAGCTAAACTTCGCAGACGATGCTAGGTATCGATAATGACGGTAACTTAAAAAATATTTGAAGTAAGTAACTACAACTGACTATACTTCATAAAAGATAGCTTGATCTCTGTGACATATGTCAAACTGACGTATAAGTTAATGTTACGTTATTGTTAGCCTGTCAAGCGCTATTGTTACTGTATTGATACTGACAGCTGTCGCAAAGATCAAGCTATTGTTTATGAAGTACAATGGGGTCAACTGCCGCTGTAGTTTCTACATAAGAAAAAAAAATAGGTATTCATCTGCGGGGTTTAGCTAGCTTATTAGTTTTGACAGTATTTTTTTTAACATTACCTTGTTTTCCGCTAAATAACTGCGCAGGATAGTATATCATCTTATTCTCTCCATTAAGCCTGGCCGCCTCAACGGCGTGCCCTGTATTCCAGTATATGTATGCGCCTAACGAGTCTATTGTAAGTTCTTTAGCAACCGTCACAATTGGTACTGGCTCTCGATTACTACCGTCTAAATTGCCTCGTGTGATCTAAAGAAAGAAAAAAATGCAATTGAAGCAACATATTGTGGGTAAGTGTAGGAGTACCCGGCTTTTAAGTCACATCGATTTATAGAAAACTTATCATTAGGTGAGATGGTGATCATAAGCAAGCCTAACAATAAAAAAAAGAACTAGCGTTTGCTAGTTTCCGTGTGAATGTCTAAAATTTGCCGGCATGTATAGTTGTCGGCACGTAACTTGGCAAGAGTCGTTAGATCCGCCACAAGTCGTATTTAGTTCTCTTTGGTTACCAAGCGGGACGCGGGGAACGTTTAGCACCGTTCGAAGCGCGTGATTGGTTTGTCAATTGACACAAGGATCGACTGACCAATCGCGTCGCATCCACGTTTCGTTCGCTCTATATGGTGGTTGATCAGTTCGCGCACTATGGCCGAACTTACGCCACACCACTACGCCAAGACCCTGCCAATTTTCGTGCCAACAACTATACTACAGGTATAATCGCATCTCTTAATCCAGGTTTGCCCGAGTGCCAAGGTTCATCCAAATTATCCAAGCCGTTTAGGCGTGATTGTAGAGTCATTCCTGTGTGAAAGATGCTTTCAAAACCCGATGTGTCATTATCAGCCTGGGTACAGCATTTGTAAGGCACCTTACCAACTGCTGTTTCGGATTCGACCAGTAAATCTTCTTCCCGACCCAATCCACAGCCAAACTGCCCACATTGTCCATGCTAGGCATGAAACCTTTCTCATGAGTTGTGGTGTTATACCACATCACTGTAGAGACATTTGTGACCAAGTAGAGCTTGTCACGGTACCAGGATATATCGGTGATTTGAAAGTTTTTTAAATCGGCCCTGAAATAATAAAAAAAAAACAATTAAAGGTGAACGGCAGATTTCGTACCGCATACTTTTTTCGTTGTTCGGTTATAGAATTTGTACCACTTATTAAGGCAACTTAGCCATTTATTTTTATGTAAGTTAACTATTTTTAGAACTTCGGATTAATAAATAATATCAGTAAAAAGATTTGAATAAATAAACGTTATCAAATCGAACATTAAACGCAGTAATGCTTTAGAAGTTGCCTTGTGTAAAATAACTCAAATATTAAAATGATAATTAATTATTTAGAAATACATATAACACTAAATATAATCAAATTCATCATTATCAAACTGTTGCAATCCGCTGCTGGACATAGGTATCTTATAATGCCCTGAATAGGTACAATCCTCATCTCAATCTACCTACTTAATGGTAAGTAAAACACTAAAAAGATAGCAAAAAACAATTTAGAACATTTACTTTACACATTATATAACAATATGTAACATTTACCTATATGTAACATTGGTACACTAGTACATAACCTTAAAAAATAAAACTGGTTATAACTTATACGTCCCAAGTTCTAAAAATCTAAGAATTTAAAAAGGGATTATCTATCATATAAACTACCAATTAAAACAAAAAATATCCCAAAACACGAATTTTTACTAGCGGTACGAAATGCCCATACAAGCCTGCCATTCGCCTTTACAACAAAGTTCGCTTTGTTAAATTACAACAAAGTTCGCTTCGTTATGAGCTGTTCGAAGGACGCTCCTTCAAACAGCTCAAAACGAAGCAAACTTGATTTTGGTGAGTAGGTGTATTAAAATGAAAATTCGCACTTAATCAATCCCAAGGGGTTGTGATTATGATTAAAGTTTTCTTAATAAATCTTAGTAGGTTCAGGTTCAGGATTCATAAACTTGTAATAATTACTGGCATAATGTAACTTACCCGTGAATTAAGATTTGTAAATTGTCTCCTGAAAGATCAGTTTGCAGCAGTCCATCTGGTCCTGACCATAATAAAGTGCTATGGAGAGTGTTCGGCGATGACGCTAGAGTTCTACCAACAAACTCCGAAGACCACGGACCTAAAGATATTTAACTATGAGTATACGTATAAAACCGGTTAAAACCAACTTGCATGTTTTAGTTAATCGTTTACCTGAACCTGACTCAGTTACAGCAGCTACTCTTAAAACATATTCTGCGCCCTGTTTCAAGTTTTCCACAATCCACGTCGATTCAGTTATGTTCATACTAAAAATAAAATATTTTCTAGTTAAAAGTCCGCAAAGAAAAACCTTAATGAAAATAAAAAAATAAAATAAAGAAAAAATTGTTATAAAAATAGGGAAAATATGAACCACATTTGCGAAAAACGGCCATCGCTCATCACAATGCTGGGATTCGTGGGCGAGACAAAGTAACAGCGCTGGTTTTAAGCAACAGCAGCCGGGCGAGCACGGCTTGCTTGTGACAGGCTTGAGTTACTATTTTTATCACAGTTTGGGAGCAAAACCGTGATCAAATGTGAGACTCAAGCCTATCACACAGGCCGTGCTCGCCCGGCTGGCGTTGAGTTTATGACTTCAATAAATAAACAAAATATATGGTGAGGGGAGTGTATAAATACTACACAAAACCGAATAAATATATTTAAAATGGTAATACTTACATGTCAATAACCTCGCCTGAATCCACATGCGTAAGTTGGAGATGGAAAGTCCACTGCTGCCATGCACCACTGCCCTGATGACCCAAAAGATGGGGAGGTGACCACGAAACCTTCGCACGATTGATACCCATCACACTCTGCAACCCTAACGGTGGGTTCACAGGCACTGGTATAGGTTGACAACTCCTCAAGGCAACTAACACCTGCCTTGTTGCTATGGTCTTTGTGTTATATGCTAAAGGATATTCGTTATGGAAATAACTGTTGCTTTGTCCATGGTATTCCTCCGTCAACATCTCTTTGCCATTGGTCCAGTAAAACAGACCGCCAGCGTATGCTATAGAGCGAGTTGATAGAAACATTGGGGTTTGTGTGTTGGCACGGAAATCTGCTACCTCTCGTCTGAAAAATAAAGAACAATAGACATAAGAATCAAGGGTTGGCAGCGAAACTGTGGTGCCGCCGTATTGCAGATGTCCATAGGTGGCGGAGACTTCGCTTACCATCAGGTGAGCCGCCTGCTTGTTTTTCACTAAGGCGTAAAAACCACTATGAATTGTGTATTAGTTCGTACTCACCCATCAAGCGACACAGCTAACACCGTATTCCTTCTCAGATGTGCAACCAATATTCTAAAATCTGCATGGTCTACAGTAAAAGCTCCTAGGTGCGCATCGCGGACTATCATTTCTGGAGGTCCATCATGACGTGCACCATTTGATATGTTTGCCAAATCGAGTCTGTAAAGACCGCCGCGGTCGCTTCCTTGCTGAGCCCAGAATAAGTACCTGTAAAAAAACCACAATGGAGAAAATGTTAAGGCTTTCTTCAAAAGGCTCTACTATGGTTATGAAAACGAATAAATAATTACCCATTATAAGCATCCACTTCAAAATGTATCGGACGAGAGATAAAACCGGATAAGGCAACAATGAGATTCTTCCCATCAAAATCACATCTCAGTATTTCCCAGTTGGTAATAAAGGTCACATTCGACAAATCCGCCCTTCGGTACTGCACCTCACCAAGCACATACAAGTGACGATTCAGCCAATCCACTGATAAATCTTGGGGCTTATAGTTTTCGGGTGTAAGAATTGCTTCAGAAGCACTCTTCTTGGAAAGGCTGCTGCGATATACATAACCATTTGATACTGATGTGAAAAGTAAGTCACTTGAAATATCTAGACCCACACCTGAAAAACAAATGTCGTGATGAAGAGCTAACTTTAAACCACAAAAAGATTAAAAGAAAAAATATAGAAGGAAAATCTTACCGGTGATTGAGTGTTCCGTGCTATACAACTCCACAGGATCTGATAACATGTCATTGGCGGGTGCTGCTAAAACATTTTGTTCTCCACCCAAAATTAAAATTGGTTGCTGACTAGGAACGGCTGAAACAAATGCGAATCGTGATAATTTCTCATTTAATCAGTACTGGATAGTAAGCCAGAGTTTCTCGAAAAGAAGGTTTCAATCTTACAAGTAGGTAAAGGCGGCGTGGATATCCTAACGTAAGCTCTCGGTCCTTCTCCCACTGAGTTTCGCATTGCCACAGATACTTCATACTCTCGGGCCGGATTTAAATTTTGGAACATGTAGAATAACGTGTAGTTTGATGCTGGCATGTCCTAAAAGTTACAAAGTCGTTTTAGAATACAATAAATCATCGGAGAAAAAGAAAACATTCTAAGACATCATAAACTTATTTACCTCAAGAGCGTCGTTAGTATTAGGCTGCGTGTCCGTTAATCGCAATACGTATGATATCAGTGGTCCATTGGGGAATGGGCCAGGCTCCCAGGAGATGGCAACACGACTAGGATCAGGAGCCACGGCTCGTAATGATGACGGAGCTGAACTAGGTTTTCCATTTTCTAAAGTAGAGATTACCACTGATGGCGCAGAGTAAACTGGCTCCCCATTGCCCCCTCGACCGGATAGAAATATGGCCACTCGAAACTGTTGAAAAAAGAAATATTGTAGTCCGGAAATTCTGATCATTTATTGTGGCAGTGGATAACCATACAACAGATAATGGTCATTAAAATATATTACCCTATATTTCGTGTAAGGCCTCAGACCATCCACATGAATAATGGACTGATCCGAATGACTAGAGTTTGAGTAATATTGCCACGTGCCCGGCAGCTCCTCGTAACGCCATTGTACCATGTAGCTCAAGTTGCCAAGATTGGGCGCCTCCCAAACTAGCGATAGCGAAGTAGCCGTCAGGCTATCAGCCACCAAAGCTGGCGCGGTTGGAATCCCAATCAATTCTGTAAATACGAACAACGTTAGGGATTTTTGGTACTCGGTATTTGATAGTCCTAATTATAACTGTAAAGAAAATGCAATCGTATCGTACCTCTTAATTTTTGAAAGTAAGTATTCAAAGCTTCGTTACATCCCATTACACAGTACAGTTCCCGCGAAAATACAGTTTCCGACGTGACATTCTGAAAAACAACTTACATGTTACTTTCTTCTTATTCATGATATTAATATGAATTATGATTGTGATTACTTACGCAAACGATTTGACATGAATTTTCCAATCTTTCTTGCCATAAGCTACACCCCAGTTTGCACTAGAACAATAAATAATTAATTGCTTCTATTTACTTCGTACATACCAAGCAATAATGACAAAAACAAATAATCCATGTTAATAAAGCAACCAAGCGTAAAATGGGAGAGGATTTGGACACCGAGAATGTTATAACTTTATGCGTTAAAAATTTGCAAGCCCTGAAAGTAGCGCTTGTTTTTTAAAAGCTAATGCTGTTATCTGGACATGTGAAGGATGCGGAGGATTAAGGAGTAGGACACAGGAAAGGTATTTCCATACCATGAATGTGGAAGGCTATAAGAAAATATGGATGCAGCAATCTGAAAAATTTGGCAAAGAAGGAAATAACGAACAAACTGAATGCTTAGATGAGATGTATGGAAGAAAAAGACGTGCTGCGCAGACCCCAAAAATATTAGAATTTTAGAAGTATGATGATGTCGGTGAGTTTGCACAATATGAACTCTCAGAGCGACAACAACAAAGCTACAGACTTTTTCAATGATCACCATGATGATTGTCATGCAGTTTTAGATTTCTTCCAGATAAAGCTACTAATTTTTGTTTTTCATTGCTTCGGCTTTGTCTAAATCTCTTCCTGTACTGCCCAGAGTTGCGTGTTGATTTTTAAATAGATAAAACTATTAAAAATTACCCAAGCTTCAATAGGGTAACAGTGATAGTAACTAAGAGCTTCCTTATTAGGAACATGACTTGTGTTGTCATATAATTAGTGGTGCGGGTTTTAATCCAATTAAATTACCAAGTCACAAATTCCTTGTTTATTTTACGTTCAATAAACTTCCTTAATTTAATATTTCATGTAAATAACTGCTTAATAGTTTTTGTTTTCAACACTTTTGTTAGTGAAATCTTTTGATGGATTCAGGTCATTGTTCCCAGTTTTATTGGTCTGTTTTATTCGCTTTTAATTGTTCACAAGTAAGAGTGAATTTCGCGTATGTTTACATCGCACATGTGTACATGGTCGTTGATCTTCAGCTTCTTTGTTTACTTAAACAGTCATGAAATGCAGACTTCTTCAAGACACGTTTGAAGTGCAAACAAACCTGTTGGTTTGTTGCCACTTTTTGTTTTGATATATTATAAACAAAACCCTAAAGTAAGACAGTGTGTGTATTCTTGTAACGGACTCCTTCGTTCCCATGGATGAGAAAGTAAAAAAAACGGTTAGTAACGGATTTTCACGGTTCGGTAACGTCCTTTACGGATGGCAAGTGACCGGAAGCAGCAGGTGCACCCCTCTACACCCTTACGCATTTCTTGAAGATTGGAGTCTTATTAAAACAAACAATCCAAACGGGTAGCATAGCACGGGTACCATCAACTAGGTAACACGAATGTGACAAAATATCGTGACAAGCTTCGTAATTATACCTAATAGCGTGTTTGACTTAATAGATAAATTCAATTAGTTTGTCAGCGGGTGCCCTTCGGCGGTAATGATGTTATCAATGAATTGTATAATCAATTTGACTTGCTGCTTATATGATATCTCATTAGAATATGCAGATGAATACCGATGCTGACACATTCAATGTAGCACATCTCATATTTCCCTGCTAATTACAAAGTTAGTATCCGCTGGATATCACAGCGCGTTAAATGCTTTGTAGGAACAGAATGTGACGCAGACAGATCTCATTTGAGTCATGTCCATTCAGTGTGATGAACAATACGCGTAACAATTAAAACGGATGCAAGGACCGGCGCGGACGCGATCTGTGCCGTTTGTTTCGGCTGTATAATTGCGGGTCGCGGCCTGTGCACGCACAACCATCAGACGGATCAAACAGAAGTAGGACACTCGATTCATGTTTGTATCTTCCATTCTGGATTTATATACCAACATAATTGTCCTTCTTAGCTCAAGGATTATTATGATGGACACCAAAAGTTACTGCACTGTTTGGGAAGGTTTAAAACCAAATCTCTACCATAAGTTAACTGGCTCCCTATATACAAATGATGATGTATCGGCGTCATTTGTTATACCATTCCAGTACGAAGGTATCCCTTGCTAACGCGTCTCTTCCGCCATGGATGTCACAACACCACGCCCAGACGCACCCTCCATGTCCAATTTATTAATATTTGTGACTGACGGATGAACTCGTTTTTGGATATGTTTATCAGATACTTGCATTTGCTAGCTGTCAATTTTTATTAAAGTGGCGAGTGTTCTATTAAGGGAACAGTACGGAATGTTAGTCGTTTGTTCGCTATGGAGCACCCTTGTGTGAACCAAACGTATCCCTAATTTATTTTCTCTTGATCATAACCATGTTAAAAATATAAATAGTACCTATAATGGTCCTATAACAAAATTTGTATTAACCGTATTCATGGTAGAGTTCTCAAATGAGCAGTGAAGCGTACAAAAACGTGAACCCTGACTTGACAATTGCAAAGTTTAGCGCCACTTGTTACGAACATAAAGTGCTTGTTTACGCCGACAAGGACATACCACGCTATGAGAAACTCTTTGTAGCCACATGCACAGTAGCTAGCCTGTACTGTTATAACTATAAGCATGTTATCTCGTAGGCAGAGTATTTTTTAAATGTACTGGAGTCTTCTTGAGCTTGCACTAACTCAAAATACATAACTGAAGCCATCAATTGCTAGCACACACGAGAAAGTTAAATAAAACTAATAAAGTAACAAAGTAAATTAACGCCTAATTACCCAGTTTCCTGTCTCGTGCCGTCATAATAACAAAACAATAACTACTCCCTTTACAGTCATTAAAATCGTCGCGTCAGTTCATTGTTGGAGCGATTTCGGAAACGCTCTCGGAAGTCCAATTGGGAGCGCAAGCGCACGCCGGACGCAGGGCGCTGTGAAAGCACTCACGGATAATTTACTTGTTAATTGCTTCATAGCAAAGTTCTCTTACTTATGTGGCCCGTCTTTGTTTGTGCAGAATAACCTAAATAGCCAAGTTTTAAATGAGATAGATTGATCAGGTGGGCGCGGCGAGACAAGCGAAACTGTACACCTTTGAACTGTAATGTAACTATTTGCTCTATATTGTGGAGTTGTTGTAGTCGTGCGTGATCTCATCTATAGGTTTCTGGATAAAACAAAGTAATGGTATGGTCATCAATTGCAGTTCATGTATTTAGCGATTAAACATAATAATGCTGAAATCAGTAGTAAGAGTTTAGATCCCTTAGAACAGCCTTAAAATTGGTATGGCCACGTGGGTGGATTTAAAGTAAAAGATTACGAGCGAAGATACGAGTTTTTTTAGAAATTTGAATTCTCAGTAGGACACCTCTTTGTGATTATAAGCATATCCTAAAATGTTTCCACTGTTGGGACAAAGACCTCCTCTCCGCGAGAGGGAGTAATCCTGTAATCCATCACGCGACCTTTTGTTAACAAACTTGAAAATATACTGTATACAATATTTTTCTCCTCAAGTTGCAATGTTTTCATCACCTGCCAATATAACAATAATTCTGCAATATAGTATTCGTCACGTATAAAAATACTCATATAGCAACAAATCTGACCCTCGTAGATTGTATAACGGCTGCGATACTATGTGTGAAAATGAAAACAAGTGCAGTTTTTATTTAATTAATTAATGTCTAGTTATCTCGTGGGTTTGTAAATAGGCGCCAGTGGATACCAACTTGCGTGGATTCTGTTTTTCTAATTCCGTACGTTACTGACCTAAGATAAACTCACAGATAGCGTATCCCACATTTATTTCACAAATTGTTTATTAGCAGCCTTGATTAATAATATTCTAACACGAGTTGGTTGGCTGGCAGACGCATGAGACCTCGTACCTAATCACATTGTAGGTACTAGGTGACATTTATTGTAGCTGACATGGTGGCATCTTTAGGGTTAAGTTTAACCCACTATACGCAACCGTGGCGCCTGTTTATCATGCATAAATTGTGCTGAAGTGCACTGGCTTATCTTGTTCTACAGCAACGTATTACCTAATGACTATCGACTGTCGCTATGCATTGCTTACTGTATAGCAAAATAGAACTGATTAGCGAATCTAGGAAGTACCGAGTGATGAAGCCATGTCTTGCAGTACCTTTTCTAGCGAGCCATAATGCACGAAATAACATATTGCCCACCAAATATTGCTCAAAGTGACTATAGTTCAAAAGGTCCTTCCTATGGTACATTCAAATCCATCAAAAAGTCGTACGTAGGGTGCTGCACAACCTCGACGTGAATAAGGCTAGTGGACCCGACGGTATACCAGCAATTGTTATTAGAACCGATGTTGCATGACGCGACTGTTTCGCCTTTCGTATGAGACTGGAAAAGTGCCGAATGCTTGGAAGCAAGCCAACGTACAGCCCGTGCCCAAGAAGGGCAGTTGAGCTGGCCCAGCCACCAACAGATCCATCTCTGTAACGTCCGTCGTAGAACGTGTACTTAATAGTAAGCTCCTGGCACACCTAGAAGCTAACGACATCCTTAGTGACCGCCAGGCGCCAAAACGGCTTCCGCCGAAATCGGTCAACTGGGGATCTTCTAGCGTATGCAATTCACATCTGGAGTGAGGCCAACTAGAGGCATGAGGAAGCACTTGCCGTCTACCTAGACATCTCGAAGACTTTTGATAGGGTCTGGCACGAAAGCCTTATTGGTAAGCTTCCTTCATTCGGTCTGCCGGTGGGCTGGGTGATTTGATTGCAGACTTCTTGAGTAATCGGTCCATTCGATTGGTTATTGATGGCTGCTCGTCGGATCAATTGGATATTAATGCCGGGGTCCCTCAGGGCTGGGTTATCTCAGCAACATTATTCTTGCTGCGTATGAACGAACTGTTAGAACCTTTGGTTAAGTAGACGACAGCACTTTTGCTGAGAGATACTTGTTTAACGCACGGGCTACTGG
Source organism: Orthosia gothica (assembly GCA_949775005.1). Lineage (NCBI taxonomy): Eukaryota > Metazoa > Arthropoda > Insecta > Lepidoptera > Noctuidae > Orthosia > Orthosia gothica. The sequence continues at coordinate 18,921,553 of OX459043.1, read as the reverse complement.
GCCTCAGGTCCGGTTTCTCCATTAGGCCATAGTGGACCGTTTGAACTGCTTGCCCAGTCTCCGAATGGGGCAATGCCAATCTGGGCAAGTGTAATGCCGATAAAATACATTTTTGCCATACTTATTATTGGAATAAAATATAACAGCTCACAATGGGTCCTAACCCATTAATATTAATGATAATTTTTATCCTTGGTGCTAGGCAACTGGGCTTATCCCAGTTATAAACGACCCTTTGCGCCTATTGACCTTGTTTGTTCTGTATCCTGCTTGATATGGAGGGAAGTGGAAAATATATTATTTCCACTCCTCCGTTATTATTTACTGATTAATTTCATTGCGGGATCTTGGGCAGTTAAATTCATTCTCCGGGACTTCGTCGAGCTTCATTGTCTCGGCGCTTTTCTGGTGGTCGCCACGGTTGACTCTAGATTTCAGGAGTTACAGTGGTTGGGGAATAGTATGGTGTGTTTAAAGTAGCGGACGGGCCAAGAGGCCCGCCCATCGGCAATGAGGCACTGGTGAAGTCAAAACTTGGACATCGTCGCCAAGTTGCCAGCTTGTCAGTTTTTATCGGTTGCATTTCGGGGAGTGTGCAATGGAATTGCATGATCTAATTTCGCCAAGCTCGTTTCATCATCAACTAAATGACGTACGGCGACGCGCCATCGGTACTTGGTGGACACCCCACCCATACGCACTAAACGTTTTGGAAATACTTTCATGATGCGTACAGCTAAGGAGTGGAATTCCCTGCCGGAGTCTGTTTCCCGATAACTACAATCTAGGGTTATTTAAGTCAAGAGTAAATAGGTTAATTCTAGATAAGCGTGCTTCACCGTCGACCACATTGTCGCTTACCATCAGGTGAAATAGTGGTCAAGCGCAAGCCTATCTAAAATAATTTAAAAAAACCTTACAGCCGTCACTAATGCTAAACTCGTAGCGAACTTGTAGATTGACTCAATGCCATATCGACACACTAAGAGGATGATCTGACTCAACTGTAACGGTCATAAGGAAGCAATGATGATAACGCCTGGTTTGTTTTTTTACCTAATCTAAACTTTCGAAGTAAGTATCATATAAATGTTTTTGTAAATTCCAAACGCTAGTTTCAAGATAATTCTTCATTTTACTCAAAAGTTTTATCAGTCCATTTACAGTGCGTGCCGCGAAAGATGAGCTTTGATACACCACGTCGTTTGACTTGCGCAGTAGATGATTTTAGGTCTCTTTAGCGGTATGAGGTCTGAGTGCGGGAAAAACCGGGCGTCATCGGGGTGGCGGACAGAGCGCGGGAGGCGCGGTCTAGTCTCATCTTTCGTGGCACGCACTGTACCCTATTTAGATATTAAATTATTATGCCTTTACCTACTTTCATCATCTCATCTCAATTATAAATATAAAATTCGTTTAGATTGTGCGGATTTCAACATATTGTATAGAACTATGTTATAGGGACTCAAAATTCGAGAGCAGGTCACGCGCTGGCCCACGCCAACCATTTTATTCTGGCAATTGGATAATGCTGAGGCAAATTGGGGCCCACCGGCATGCTTCCCGCCGCCTCTGCCACTCTCTAGCCTCGAGAGCACTCCTCTCAATCTACCGCCCTATTGCTAGCCTTTATCAGTCGAATTTACAACGCTCATATGTATTGCTACATTTGCAGTCGATGAAAAAAAAATATATATTGACATACATAGTGGCAAAATAAACACATTCGTATTTGGAAACTTATAGTGCTTGATGTTATGTTGTTCTAGATTTTGTAGAACCTTAATAGGTATATACTTATTTTCAATACCATAAATCTGATTTCGAAAAAAATATGCATGTCAATATTTTTACACGTTTCAATCGTTTATCGTCAACAGCACCAGCAAGAGTATGATCATCCAAATAATCATGATGATGAGCAGATCTCTATTTGTTTTATTCGAGACCAACGGACGAGTGTCCAATAAAAGGACAATAAATCAAAACACTTAGCAGAAGCTGAGTGCACTCTAGGTAATTTCGCTCAACAGATTGGTATCGTGGAGTGTTGAAGGGGCAGTCGGGGGCGCAGAGGGGAGGTGAGGAGACATGTTGAATGGGCGCAAGCGCAACTCGCAAGCGGGGAACGGTCCACCTAATGAGGAAATAAGAATTAGCGGGCGACGACGAAGCGAGTGCAGTTCTTTATCATAACCGAGCGTCTCTTCATGATTTATTGTATGCAATGCGTTTGATATTTGAATATCTGGACCGTTTTATAGTTCAATGCGTTTAAAGTTGTTATCGATTTTGATACTTTCGTCATAAAAGTAAGATAAAAGAAGTGTGCAGTTCAAGGCTTTTCTAACTGCCAGTTTGGTTATTGATCGGTAAAGTTAGTAGTTACCACTTACATACTAGTGGTCTTAGATTCTTATAGGGGAGCGGATGAGCGTTAAAATAAAATCTTCAAAAGGAAATCGGTAACCCAATGTTTATTTCAATTTAACGGGCAAATGCATGGAGAACGCAATACTCCTTGAGGTTATCCACTTATTGTGCAGTTAAGTTTGAAATATGCGCTTGCGATGGTTCTAAGAGATATTTGTTTGCAAGCTGTGTGTTAGGAATTAAGCCGTCTGGCTTTCAATTAACGCTAGACACTCCAACCAGAGATTAGCGCATAGCGCTGCCTCTGCGCAGGTTGAATAGCGAAATAGTAACAATTGAATTAGGAACAACAATTAGTGTTGCTAAAATTAGCAGCCTGGTGACTTAGAGGCTGCAAGGTCTTTGTTACACTGAATTAGAAGCATTCTTTGTCAATTTATTTTAACAGGCCGGGTTCGCGTGGGCTTCATTTCTTTCATGTATGGCTTTAAATAAAGGGTCATTAGCTGCTTAAATATAGCTTTCGTATAATAATAAAAGCAGTAACAAACAAACATAATCAGCGTTTATTAGCTAATTGAAGGGCCGACTCGACTTCATATTGCAGTTATTACAATTGATCGCTTAATTGTTACTTACACGATAAGAGTTCTTTGTACGTCTTACAAGAACATTCTCATGTGAAAGTTTGTGAACATTTGTTTTGTTGTCTTTGGGCTAATGACAATATTTGCTGCAATATTTTAGAGAAGAAAGAGTGACAAATGTTTCAATAACGCTAGCAGTAAATGTGCAGCCGATTGTGAAAAATTTAGACATAATTTTTTTAGGGTTCCGTAGCCAAATGGCAGAAAACGGAACCCTTATAGATTCGTCATGTCTATCTGTCTGTCTGTCCGTCCGTATGTCACAGCCACTTTTTTCCGAAACTATAAGAACTATGCTGTTGAAACTTGGTAAGTAGATGTATTCTGTGAACCGCATTAAGATTTTCACACAAAAATAGAAAAAAAAAACAATAAAATTTGGGGGTTTTACTTGAAACTGACACTAAAAATATTTTTTCCATCAATCCCATACGTGTAGGGTATCTATGGCTAGGTCTTCAAAAATGATATTGAGGTTTCTAATATTTTTTTTTCTAAACTGAATAGTTTGCGCGAGAGACACTTCCAAAGTGGTAAAATGTGTCCTCCCCCCCTGTAACTTCTAAAATAAGAGAATGATAAAACTAAAAAAAATATGTGATGTATATTACCAACCATGTAAACTTCCAACGAAAATTGGTTTGAACGAGATCTAGTAAGTAGTTTTTTTAATACGTCATAAATCGTAAACCACAATTTACCAAGTACCCTTCGTGCGCGAGTCCGACTCGCACTTGGCCGGTTTTTTAGATGGCGATTTGACTGGCTTTCTATAGAAAATATGTCTAACCGTCATATTTATTCACGATACTAAAGTTATATGACTATTTAATTGAATCAGCCCAAAACCAAGCCGCATAGTTCAAGGTTCAAATGCACCTTCCGATTTAAATGAATTACAATAATTAATTTATTCATGCAGTTTATGTAGCGCCAACTACCGAAACTATTTGGGTTGAGTTTCAAGTTCTTGCCCCCATGACTAAGTTAACATTTAAATACCATAAAAGCCCATATTTTCACACAATTATATTGTAAATTATTCAGAATATTCATGAATGCACCTGACGCCGAATGCGGTCACATTTTGTTTACACGTTCCGCTACCAATTTGACGTTAATATAATCAGAATTAGTGGATACGGTAGCTAACAAGTATTTTTATAACTTTGAGAATGAAATAATAATAAACATATTATAACGTTAACGTTGTACGAGTTGTAGGTTGTGGGTTCGAATCCAGGCAGGCACTTTGTGTAAATTAATTCATCACCACTGCTCTAAAAACGGTGAAGGAAAATATCGTGAGGAAATCGGCATGTCCTAGAACCAAAAATTCCAAGAAATGTGACATTCACCAAACCGCACTAGGCCCGCGTGGTGGGTTACGGCCCATTCCCTCTCACAGAGAGGAGGCCTGTGTCCCAGCCGTGGGAACATTAAAAAGGTTGACGATGAAACTTATAACATCATGCCTGTATTCTCTGAAGAGGTAGCTAGAGTGCACCTATAGTATCAACACCCACATTTCGCCAATTATGTTTAAGACCCATGTATAAGGGGGCGAGCCTATTGCTATGAACCGGGCTTAGCTTAGGCAAGTCCTGACTCCAGGCTGCTACTGAGAAATTACAGACAGAAAAACCCAATGATAAAACTTTGCCCGACACGGGAGGAACTGAATAAAAAACGACTGATTTGGTTTGAACTATATGGTAAAGTTTTAAATTTTTTTGAGGAAACGATATCCAATATCAATATATAATATATTTCGTGGTGGCCCAGAGGGTAAGACCTCGCCTATCGTGCTTAAGGTCGTGGGTTCGGGGCATGTATCTACTGTGATTTTTCAATTCATATGTACTTCTAAGTTTATCTTGAAAATCGCTGACAACGGTGAAGGAAAAACATCTTGCGGAAACCTGGACTTATAGTGAGTTTATTATAAGAATCTGCTCCATTGGTGTAATTGCTGCAAGGCGTTCCAGTGCGAGCATAAACTAATAAATAATGTGTGTTACCCGATAGCTACAACCTCGGGGTCTTTCAGTCAAGAGTGCACAGGTTTTTCTAGGCAAACGTGCTTCACCGTAGACCACAGCATCGCTTACCATCAGGTGATAGTGGTCAAGCGCGAGCCTATCCATAAAAAAAATGCTCCTATAACATGACCGTGATGATTTTGCTTTTAAAACAATAATTCTTTAAAAAAGCGTATGTTTCGTTGCCGATATTAAATTGTAAAATCTACGTGAAGACGTGACATTTCTCGATATTTATCGACCTTTATTCCGGGTAAGCAAGATCGTGATATTGACTAGACCTAGTACGCTTGACGTAGATACGTGTTTACGTCAAAAGGAAAAGCGTTGCTTAGATAAGTCATATTGACGATATATCGGCGTAAAGATAAAGATTGCATAGCTATCACTCTTGAATAGTGATGCCATTGCTATAAAACGTGGTGGAAATATAATATTGACATCACTACTCTATGTAGTGTTAGTGTTGTTGTTTTTTAACCCCCGCCGGAAAAAGAGGGGTGTTATAAGTTTTACGTGTGTTGCTGTGTATATGTGTGTCTGTCTGTGGCATCATCGGGCCTAAATGGGTGAACCGATTTCGATTTAGTTTTTTTTTGTTTGAAAGGTAATTTTGTCGAGAGTGTTCTTAGCTATGTTTGAATAAAATCAGTTCAGCCGTTCAAAAGTTATGGGCATTTTACTGTTTGAATCGGGTTGTTTTCGCAAGATAAATGTATCGGGGGTTTTTTAAATTGTGAAATTTTACTTGTTTATACACTATAAGCGCGATTTAAGTCAAGAGTGAATACTCTTGACTTAAATAAAGACCCCTAGATTGTAGATGTCGGGAAACACAGACTCCGGCAGGGAATTCAACTCCTTAGCTGTACGCACAATAAAAGTGTTCCCAAAACGTTTTGTGCGTATGGGTGGGATGTCCACCATGTACCGATGGCGCATCGCCTTACGTCTGGTAGTCCGATGTTGTCCCTTTCAACCTGTCTGCCATTTGTGCCACTTTCTTATTTCCTCCAACAGGTATAGGTACTCATTTTTCATTTTATAGGTCCTATGAATACCTACAAAGAACTGATATGTATGCGACAAATACCAAATCAGAAATCCATTTCTCAACTCTGTACAATAATGGATTCCAGCACACATGATTCAGTACAATTTCACACATAAATTATGAACTAATCGCAGGTACTACCTTTACTTCCGATAGGTGATTGTTCATTTCCGAACGCAACGCAACGGAGCGCGCAGGTCCCCCTGTTGAATTCCCTTACATGAGTTCAATATCCATGCATTGGTCACTTTATGGTCCACTTCTCTTGAGTGCCTTCACAATATATTTTTGAAACAAATTAAAAAAATATGATTTTTTGGATTGTTAGGCGAATAGATATGATAAAACCGTCCAAGTTCGAGTTGGATTCGCGCACCGAAGGTTCCGTACAAACAGCTACCACCAACATAATTAGATAAAAATACTGATTTTTCAAGTACATTTTATAAGTTGGTCGATTTTTACTCGTAAACTTGTAAAGTCTACTTAAATATAATATTACTTACTATAATATAGTTTTCCTTTTAATTTCGTTATATATACTATTGCCGTGATTTTTTTCATAAATCCAACGGCAAACATAGAGCTGGAAAAAAAAAGTGTGGTGGTATGGTGCAGGGGGACACTTTAAAGCTTAATTTTACGCAAACGGATCCCTGAATCTAAAAATGGTTTATGCATACCCGTAATATTTTTAATCCAGCTTTTGGCAGCGGCTTCGCCCGCGTAAGTGTTTTCTTAACCCAAGGGAACATTATACAGGGATGAAAAGTAGCCTATGTGCTATACCAGACTATATTCTATCTATCGTTCTGGCGTGATTGAGTAACAAACATACATCCACACTTCCATACACATATCCATCCATACATTTATAATATGTATTATTATATAAGTAAGGTATGGCTTGGGGGAGGCCTATGTCCAGCAGTGGACGTCTTTCGGCTGACATGATGATGATGATATAAGTAAGATGGCCTATCCAATGATACCCCCACCATGGGATAGATGATAACAAAACATCCCACTTTACGTGCAAAGGAGGTAAACAAAAAAAAACAATCGTGATTTTATTTTACCGCTTTGTCGGCGTGATTAATAATTTATGTATATCCAGGCCTAATTATAGCTTTCTAGTACTAAGTCTCTGAGCTAACCTCCGGATGGACGGACAGACGGACATGGCAAAACTATATAGGGTTCCTTGTTCGCTACCTTCGGAACCCTGAAAATTTGTAAAAATCGGGCAGGCTGAATGTGGCACCCGTGACCTAAAAACTTGCGTGGAAACCGGTTGTCACGGTATGCAGAGGCAGGATGAGGCAAAATTTCTTGAGAAAAGTTTTCAGTATTTAAGTGGTTGGCAGAAAGAGGAGGGATCACCAATGAAACGATGGGTGGACTGTGTGTAAGATGATATAGCTAAAATGGGTGAGTTGACGAGTAATAGAGAAGACAAGTTGCGTTGAAACCAAAAAATTGGGATAAGCAAGGCAAAAGAATGTTGATTGAAGTTTTTTTATTTGACAGGATCGCAATAGAGCAGTGTAGTAAGTACCTATGTAAGCGAAGCTGTGGTCAGTGGTGCACGCTTGTTGGCTATCAGACGATATCCACAAAAAAATACGCTTCGAAGAAAACCTATTCAGAAACAGACTCTGGTAAGGAGTTCATTTTAAAATTCGGCAGATATGTGAACCTAATGACGGATTACAAAACACGCAGACAGATTTTCTGTTATCTATATCGTTTTTCTTGGGACCAGTAAAGCTAACCGATACAAAATATAGATTCCAGTTACGTTTGGGTCATCTACATAAACCATATCTGAAGTTTTAGCGCCACGTTTAGTGGCATTTAACTGTATTCTCTGGAACTGGAGATAAGCTCTTAGATAATTTAGTCGTTAATCGACACGTGTTCTGTTTAGATATAATGCATGTATCCGTCTCATACATAAGAAATACCCGGAACATAATATGAATAACCTTATACGTTGTAAACTACTTAATGAAATATCGTCACTAGGAGCTATGTTTGCTGATAAAGTCATAAATGGAGGAATTTAGTAATAGTCCAAATTAATGATAATCTGTCTAATCTTTCCTCAACTATGTTGGAGCATGCTTTCAGCCTTACCGGATGCTGGTGAGCACCAATATTTTATACCAGCGGTCGCCTTGCGGTTTCACCCGCGTAGAACCTGTGCCCGTGGGAATACAGGGATAAAAAGTAGTCTATGTCACCCGGGAATAGTGTAGCTTCCCAACGGTGAAAAAATACTAATCTTTCCTCTTTATATTACTATTATAGATGGAGCGACTGCCTATCTGACCTCCACAATCCAGTAACTGCTTAACAAGACAAAAGTGCAAGACTATTAGCAAGACTCCTGTCAGAAATCCTAGCTTCAAATTAAGTTACCTACACTTGGCTAACCTAACCAAACCTAACGAATTTGAAACATCGTCGTATCCCTGTCAATCGATTGAAAATCATAGAGACAGGCTGATATTTTAAATATTTTGGGCCTTAGTCTGAAAAAATCTCTTTAATTTAAAGTGTGTTTTCCAGAACAGGATATCGCCATTCCAAGCCGGCTTATATTAAAAAGCATGGTCTGTAAATGATAGAATAAAACGAATGAACTCTAAAATAGATGCGAGGGGAGCAGGCTGGCAACTAGAAGCTTCCTTCCTGCGTCCATCCGGCGACGAGTCTCACGCGACCCTTGCGCTTGCGCACCGCGGCAGCCGCACCATGCCACTGACCACCTATCACTCCATAACTACATCCCTTCCAGGATGAAGATTTACATTCATCAAAACAAGCTAAGAGGTGGTCCATGATCGCGCGGTACTGAGATCTTTCATAGTAAACCGAAATGGTTCAGATTACTCTTTTTTTCTAAGTTTTACTAACTAGCTACATATGTATAGCGTTTAGCATAAATGATCAAAGACCAGAGAATTCCCTTTATCTCGAACCTAACAATCTTTCAGGATGTTTTTAGAAAAGCATCCATTTTTTGTTTTTTCGATGCCTTAAACTGGCCGTCTGTTGGTCTACCTGCTTCATGGGTATTTGAGGAAAGAAAACCCGATAAATACATGTAACTAAAGTAGAATATATGGCTATACTAGAAGGTGACCAAAAAATCTCTGATATCCTAGAAATTATTATCATACTCCCCCATAATAGAGAATTAAAGAACTACAAGTGACAATGATATCAAAGAAATAATTATGTTGAATCTAAACACAGCATACACTTCTAGTTAGACATATATAACTTGTTATTCTAGTGAATAATTTGTTGAAGGAACGTTTCCCAGGAACTACTTTTATAAAATAAACAAGTTGTCTCGTAAGGGAACAAACGGAGAAAGTTTGTTTAGCAGTAAGCAAGGAAGGGCGGTGCATTCGATGCTTTCTGTCTGCCACACCTCGCGACCTGTCGAAAGATGTTGAGCAAAGCTTCGCAGTTCATACAGTTGATGCGATGTTCAGAGATAAATACATTCCCATGCATACTTTTAACACCGGAGGTGTAAAACAGAACCGTAAACAGAAACACCTGATCAACAAAACAGACAGAACTTAACATTTCCTTAAAAGTTGTAATGTCCCTAAAATGAACAAGTAAAAACTTAACGCGAAACAGACGCAGTACTTTTTAAGAAGTAATGTGTGTTAAAGATTTATCTGTAAACAAGGAGAATAATAGAGCCGTAAAAATGAAATAATATTGACAACAATAATATGTTACGCATTACTGCAGTATTGTTATAATAATGGAAATAAATAATAATAACATGGAAGCAAGTCAATTGACTTCGTTTGCTTCGTGAGGGGTGCGCTTGCGCTTGATGTGCTGCCGCCCGCCTCCACTTGAACTTTTTTGCGCTGCGCAGGGGCGCGGGCGTAAATTGGACATAACTGATAATTTTGACATAAACCAGTAGTATCTGTCAGGGTTTCGAACGAATGTGCCGTTTTATGTCAGTTTTGGGACATGGCTATGATGGATAAGAGTAACAAAACTATACAGATTGTACTCTATGAATAAGAATAAGTTATATCCATTCAAATCTAACGGTACATTAAACTGACAGGTTTTTTTTATTTCTCTGATTATTAGGTTATATCGACTGATTTATTAGGTAAAGACACTATTCTTGATTATCATCTTTTGATTTATTTTCAATAGGTACTACCTATTCGCTATAATGGTCACAGATAATATGTTCTAGCATAAATGATGGACATTTGCATAGCATACCGTATCTCTACTATAGTAAATAATTTAAATGAAGTTATTTTGCAACAAAGGAACTAGGATAGTGCCTACGAGCTCGTTTTGTTGATGTACACGGTCTAGCTAGTTTCAATGTGATTTAGTAAACAAATGCTCTTTTGTAAGCTTATGCTCTTGCTAGTTTTCGTTGCGACACGCCATCTGAACACTACAACCGAATAGTAACTATTACTAACAATGTTGCCAAAGTGTTGGGTTGTAAATATTCGTTATCTAAATGTGCAACTTATCATATGTTTTGGAACCAGTATTCATTAAATACCTTATATCTCAAAAAAGGTCAAATGCTGAGATTTAGTTATCGCACAGTAATTATAAATTTATTGTAAATTGTTTTGACTGTAGATACGCTAACCCAAAAGAACCTCTGCAATTTCAAAGATTAAATATGACAAAAATATACTTCTAGATCAGTGCGTTACAATTTCCTCCGTTACGGGGCCGTAAAAATGGGTTACCCAATAGTTGGAGTACATAAAAATACTATAAACAAACTTATCGGACCACTGAATTTAACGATCGCTTGCGTAGTTCTGGCCGATCAGTTTTGACGCATTATAATGTAAAACAATTAAATATGTGGGTGGTCAAACAGGGTTCAAAATTACATACTTGCTCGTGATAACGAAAATCTCAGTACGACCGCGCTGAAATGATATGATTACTAAAAAAGTAATTATGACTGAGATGAGGGTTACTCAGAGGTGTGTAATAAAAAGATGTCCAAACAAATTGTGAAATTGTATTCACATTAACTAGACTACTTTTACTAAATTTATTTATTTATTAAAACTTTATGCACAAGTACAAAGGCGGACTTAATGCCTTAGGCATTTTCTACCAGTCGACCTTAGGGTGGTGCAGAGATAAAAATAAGGCAGGTGCAACTAAATAAACGGAAAAATTTAACAATGTAGGTAAAACATTTAATTAAAAGGTTAGGGTTAACTAAAACTAATCGTCTCCTTCCATATTAGCAGTTGTAGAAATTTGCTGCATTAAATTTATAAGGTCGAAGGATCTGCACCTAGGTGCAATATTGGTACATTAGGAACCTAAGTGATAGTTATACAGCGTGTAACGAAAAGGTGTTATAATATTTTTTAAACTGCTTCTGAAGTTGGTTTGTTGTTTCTTTGTTAAAAAGGTTTTTCTGTCAGAAAATACGGCTTAGTAGAATTATCTTAATTTTCGACAAACTAAACTAAAAGCAACTTCTAACGCTGTTGTGCTCTTCGAGTTCAAAATATACCGTAGATAAGCCAAATTCAATGCTGCTGCGACCGGACCAGTTTTGATTAGATGTGAACCAAAATGATTAATTAATAACCCAACTAAAAGTATGACTTACCTGTTGAACGCTGCAATCGGAACCACAACTTACGTCGAAGTGGCCATCCCCAGTTCGGTTCTGAAAACAACAAAAAAGTATTATAAAGTACCTGTTCCAGTACTTTGAAATCCTATAAAAACGGATATTTTTTAATAGGGTCATCACGGGATGTTCAACGAAGTCACAGTCCTGATAACTTCCGTTGCGACACGGTCGGCGCGAGCGCACCGGAGCGTGATAATCATTAGGTCTACCTGTGCCTGCAATTTAGGTGAGATTGATTTGTTACGAGTATAGGTAGAGTAGATTTTATATTAATGTTAATCTCTTCTATACTAATATTATAAAGAGGTAAAGTTTGTGATGTTGTAGGGGGAAATCTCTGGATCTACTGAACCGATTTTGAAAATTCTTTCATCAGTAGAAAGCTATATCATTCCTGAGTGTCATATAATATATTTAAACAAAATTAGAGATCCTTATGAAAATTGCAATAATGTAACCCAAAGTAGCAAAATATTGCCTGTTAAATTCTTTCTTTGGCGTGCGCTGAGAAAACTGTTGATGATATATAAAAAATATTAGGTAGGTAGGTAGGGTAGGTTAGGCAGGGTAGGCAGGGTTAGCTGGGTAGGCAGGGTAGCCAGTTGATGGAAGCGAAGCCCCGGGGGCATGCCGGGGGTCAGCTAGTTTCCCATAAAGCTTGCAACATGACACTGTAAATAGGTAGATACTCAATTGACAAAGCTTAAAACAGGATTCTTGATCCTTGTCTTGTACGACTTTGAAAAAAACCTGAATTACCTAATGTTTCATGAACCGAGATTTCTGTTGGAAAAAATATTGATCAACAGGTAATCCCAAGATGCTTGATAATGCGTCACCATTTTGTCTATATCAAAATGGTGACGCATTATATACCGTATATATTTACAAGTAATTCATTCCTTCAACATTGTTTTACATATCTCGGTATTTGCCAGAGTCTGTTTTAGTCATTTATTGATATTACTAGCTGACCCGGCAAACTTTGTTTTGCCATATAAAAACCAAACATTTATCTACCCTACCCTACCCTACCCGACCCTTCACTACCCTACACTACCCTACCCTACCCTACCCTAACCTACCCGACCCTACACTACCCTACAATACTCTACCCTACACTACCATACCCTACCCTACCTATATAGCCTATGTCCTTTCCCAGGTCTCAAACTATCTTCATACCAACTTTCATCTAAATCGGTGCAGCGGTTTAAGCGTGAAAAGGTAACAGACAGACAGACAGAGTTACTTTCACATTTATAATATTAGTATGGATTTGACAAAGAGATGAGAGGACCAGGCATTTGGCAGAATGCTTAGGGTGCGACGTAGTTTGGTATTGGTCCTTGCGGTAATGGAAGGCAATGTACTCCAAAAAATACATAATTCCAAAAGAGTGTTAAGGTTCGGTATCCCTTTAGGACTTAAATTCAGCTAGCTAGCTATTCCTACATAACAGGAAGCCATACCTATATAAGTACGTAGAGATTCCTGAAAAAATATTGAATCCCCCAAACAAAGTTGTCGTCAGCTGACCAAAATTTGTATGAGCAATATGTTTTTTTAGAAAACTTTACTATGAATTTCTTGGAAAAAGTTGTTCATTTACATAGACAAAATAATTTATTAAAATATGTTCCCACCTTTCCGTTACACCCTGTATAGTATTTGGTAAAAAATCTTACTTAAGTATGTATTCGGTTGTCAATAATGTTGTTAGGTCTAGACTAAGTTTTAAAGCATTTTGTATCACTAATCTCGGTACTCCCTCAACTACTCGGTAATCCCTGAATGGTTATACTTGTTAATTTTTAGGGTTCCGTACCCAAAGGGTAAAAACGGAAACCTATTACTAAGACTCCACGATCTGTCTGTCTGTCTGTCACCACGCTGTATCTCATGATCCGTGATAGCTAGACAGTTGATGTAATTCTGTTGCCGCCACAACAACAAATAATAAAAACAGAATACAATAAATATTTAAGCGGGGCTCCCATACAACATACGTGTTTTTTTTCGTTTTTGCGTTAATGGTACGGAACCCTTCGTCCGCGAGTCCGACTCGCAATTGGCCCGTTTTTAAATATCCCTCTCAAATCTTGCACAAGTCAAATCTCAGCCTCCCTAAGCATTGTGGTATTAAACAAGGTTTATTTATCTGTATTTCCAATATTTCAGTTGAACGCAACTTCCTCCTTTAAAACAATATTACATTTTACTACACTCCATGACTTTTAATCAGCTTTTTGGTGAGTTTTTTGCAAGCGTGTGACCGGACTTTGCCGAATCGCACCTTAAAGGCTTCACCCTGAAATGTGATCCATCGGTGGTTTTCATGTTTTTGTTTTTTTTTTCCCACGCATTCGGTCCTTCATATAAGGTATCAATCTTCCATAGTGCCGTACCAATACTTTTCATATAGGTATCGTCTATTTTATTTAGCATTCGTAAACTTGATTCCATCTAAAATTCTCTGCCAATTTTATTCAAAGGGTATATTCATATGGTATCATATATGATAGCGCTGGTAAATGAAACTAGCAGCAGAGACGAAATCAAAACGTCAAAAAGGCAGATGACATAACGGAAACACGAATTATGTATTGTTATTGTAAAGATTTGTTTTTATTTGAGTAATATTTTAAAGTCAAAAATGGAAGGTAGATTCACCGACTGTTAGTTTATTTCAATAAAATAATTGGTAACTATATTCGTTCAAAATATTTGTAAAAAGTATTATTAATTACTAAACAAATAATGTACACAATTACTGTATTTTTACAAACCTAAATCTATAATTAATTGATAAACGAATGTCACCGGATGTTGTTGCTGTGTGACGTCTTGTCATTTGTTTAAACGTATAAATAGGCTGGTTCTAGTCGAAAGAACTCAGTATTGAATTGTATTGAACTGTGCACATATCTACATAAAATTAAGTTGTGAGTCTTACTGTTGGTGTGAGTAATAAAAAGTGTAAACAAGATGTCTGATCGTTATCATTTGAGAATCCTGAGTACGCCCGCTCTTACATCAGAAGAAAGGGATCAACCCGAGCCTCAACTGGACCCATCAACACAGTCGCCTTGCCTAGCCTACCGACCACTCGACCAGGACATTCGGATGAGCTGAATTTACTTCGTTGCCAGATCAAGTTGCAGAAAAGGATGTTTTTTAAAAACAAAACACCAATACCCACAAGCTAAGTAAAATTTATTTACCTAATTATGATCTTGACCAGCATAAAATAACAATTGAGTGAACAAGTTACCTGTCTATCCACCGTGCGAGGTAGTTCAGTCTATTGCTAGGATGAAGGGATTTTCATGCTTGCTAAGGCGCGCCAAGCAATTGGTAGACACTAATGCTCATTCTTTTGCACTCGTAGCACAATATTAAGTAGCTAAACTAGATATTATATTGTGTATTGGAATTGTGTGTGTATTGAATAGACTTCAAATCAAGCTAAATCTTTTTTTGAATATGGTACCAAGTCATAAAGTTTACTTTCAAGTATTTTTCCTAATGCTCCAGTGGCATAAAATCATAGTTTTACCAAGCTGAACCCCTCGGGTCAAGCATCAAGAACACAAAACAAACATGATTTGCGCGAATTTTTGACTTTGGATATCAAAATACTTCATTAGATGCCACTAAATATGATACACATACAAATAAAACTTTCGGTTATGCCCATTATTTTCATATCCCTTAATAGAGGAGCTCGTGGCTAAATAATAACTTAAGTTAAGCAACGCTTGACGATGTCGGTCCATAGATGTGTGACCATTTCAACATACCGAGTTTCCTTCGTGCCTCGGAAAGCACGTTAAGCCGTTGGTCCCGGCTGTCATTTGAAGATCTTTGACAGTCTTTACGGGTAGTCCGAAGCTTGAGATCTGACACCAGTCTTGCCAAAGGGTACTGTGTTACCCAGTTACTGAGTTGTGGAGGTCAGATAGGCAGATTGATTGGTTTAGGTTACTACACCGGTGCACAGGTTAATTTCCATCAAAGCTGTGTATGGTTAAGATAACCGTGTGAACATTATACTCTCGTAATATTTTTCATGTTTCAGATACCATATTGTGTCGCAGCCTGAAGCCTCTGCTGAAGGCTAGCGATTCAGATGCTGAGCGCGAAGGTTGACGTGTCAACATCTGAGAGGTTAAGAAGAACAGCATGCAAGCAGTTCGCTGGTCTTAGCCGAACGGTACGAACGTGCGCAAGTTTGGAATGGAATACTCGGTGAGTCGCTTCCATTTTATTTTGATAGTGAAGTCAAATATTCTCTAGTGATGAGATGCTATTTCGAGTTTTAAGTGTTCATGTTGGAACACTGAATTGGTTGGTAGTGGTTATACCTAACACTATCACTAGGTAATTAAGACACACCTGGTAAAAAGCAAGTAGCTAATAAGTTACCTATTGGGTTGTTAGTACTTTCCTAGTTTCAACATTTGGTTCAGTACGAACTTTAGGATGAGATATCCCATAAGAAGGAGATGAGATATCCAAAATGACTGAATAACTAGTCGTTTTCAGTGGCAAAGCGAGTTAGTAATGTCGTTGGGCTATCGTAATTGTATCGAGTTAGTAACGGTACTGGTCATTTGCGTGTATTCAGGACGGATCTTGTTGCGTAACGATGTACAACCACCGTCTTCAGATCTGAATTCACTTGCTTACTTTCAAAGTAATATTATGATAACAGTAGATCACGCGATTGTTTTTCTTACATGAAAACTGAGTTAGTGACCGACAGTAAAGGGTTACTGTTGATAATCTGATATTTATGATATTGATCAGAGTTAATTCGTGAAGCTCCTTAATAGTATCAGGGTTAGTTGTTTCCCTTTTATAAGCCATCAGTATGTTCCAAAATCTTTAAGTAGAAAACGCGAATCATGTTGTAAAGATACCCGATCGCCAAGTTCTTTGAGAATTAGACGTCATAGTTGATGACTGTGGTAGTGAAACCAAATCTGATTAACATGTCTACTCATAAGACCAATTCTGGACCGCACCTCATGCGTACCATGTGGCGATGGGTTTTTTTAAAGTGGGTTTATGAGTTGAGTATGCATTGCCTTTACTTTGTTTAGTTTAACTTGTTGATCGTCGGACCTTTTTCTAATGAATAGTGTTGTGTGGGAAACTTTAGTACGAAAACTGAAGAGGCCCGGTATTAAGTCCGCGATAGGTGATTATGACAGGATAGTGATCTTTATACACCGAAAGCTTTAAATAGATACGCTTAAACCTACAAGAGTATGGACACGGTAGGTTAAGGAAGATGCCAGCGGGTCATGTACCAGTCGATGTTGATGTTAAAAGGATTTTAATGATGATGAGCAAGCTCAAAATGTCGAGTAATTGAGTCTATCAGCCGTATTATGTTTGACCGTACCAGTGGATTCTGGCGGAGGTCGGGGTCTTGAGAGACCGTTGTGTGAGAGCAATATAATTGCTGTTCGGCTACAGAGCCGTGGCGTTAGAGGTTTTACTCGAGGGTTTCTGTAAGCTTGGCAGTTTTCGCTGCAGAAGAAGTTTTAAAGTTTGATTTGAGCGACTGGTGGTACATGGCCCAGGGTAATGATTTAGTTAAAGATCAAAGTTCTAAAATTTCCCTATTGTCACGAACCCAATGATCTAGTTTGGTCAGGAGTAGCCGAGCGTTGTGCGTTGGCCTGTGTGGCAACTGTTGGCCTTTATGGCAACTGTTGGCCTGTGTGGCAACTAAACGCCAGTGTGCCAACTGGAGGCCTTTATGGCAACTGTAGGCCAGTGTGGCAACTGGAGGTCTTTGTAGCAACTGTGGTCCTGTAAGTTGGTTTAAAATAAACACGTTTGTGTAAGGAACCTTACAGAGGATTCCTGTAGAGTTATGAGGTTAAGATAAAGTAAACTCGCATAGTCACGCGAGAGGTGAGGTCACCATGTTAATGTTGATGACGTTCGAATCGACAAGCCTTCGTTACGAAAATTGAAATAATTTTGGTTTTCTAATTTTTATTACTATGCGTAGATTGTGTTAGTAAGATATACAAAGCTGAAGTACCAATTGAGATTGTAGATGATGAATAGACGTAACATAGGACAGACTAAATCTTTGTGTGAACAGGTTCTGAGTTCAGAGAGTTGAGTTGACTCGACAACGTAGGGATGTGCGAGTAGAGCAATTGAGAAGAGAGCTATGTGATGGCTAAAGGTCGTGAATAAGATACCTGGTGTCTTTTTCTTTTGTTTTATTTAATGTGACATTAGTGACTATCAGTGGTAGGTACTTGGACTTTGTAATCACGAAGATTAGAAGCTTTTGCGTTCCGAACTTCACCCTATTGATGATCATTGAATAAGTATAACTTTTCAATTAATCTTTTGGTACCTCATGTAGAATTATTACAAATGGGGAATCCGCTACAATGGCACAGATTACAGCCATTATTATTTTCTTTTTCTTCGTACATCATGCTATTACTCGCGGTACATCTAGAGCTAACAGTCAAACTGAATGGGTTTGGGTTAATAAAATAGGTGAATTGTAATTGGCATTAAAATATACGAAATCTAAGGCTACTGAATGGCCCTTTTGATTAACTAGGTAAAATAGCCCCTCCCCTGCAATTGAAAATACCGTAACCGTTTAGACCCTAAGCATAGAATGGCCGAAACGGAAGCAAAAAAATAAAAAAATAAAAAAGGTTTTGGTTTTAGAAAAAGACTTTGGTCACTCAATGAACTTTGAACGACTAGACCGTGATAGCAAGAATAAATAATAATGAAAAAGTCAAAGACTGGCCTCTGAATCTTTATGATCAAGCAACGAACTACGACCTCTGAGTTTCAGAATTAGTTGGTTAAATAAAATTCTGTCAAAACAAGTCAAAGACGGGGCCTCTGAATCTTTATGATCAAGCAACGATCTGCGACCTCTGAGTTTGATAGTTAAATAAAACTCAGTCAAAACAAGTCGTAAGACTAGCCTCTGAATCTTTATGATCAAGCTAAGATCTGATACCTCTGAATTTGATTTGAGTTAGCAAAATGGATGTGTAAAAAGGCCTTGGTCATGGCTATGGTTTAAGTTGGATGATTCAATAAAATTTAAGTCAAAACAAGTCAAAGATGGGCCTCTGAATCTTAATGGACAAGCCACTATCTGCGATCTCTGAGTTTGACTCATTCACTCACTCATATTTTAATATTTTTTTATGATTTTCAGAGATTCGCTGGGCCTAGCAAGGCCCGCTCGTCAGTATGGCCGTGATAGCGCTGGTAAATGAAACTAGCAGCAGAGACGAAATCAAAACGTCAAAAAGGCAGATGACATAACGGAAACACGAATTATGTATTGTTATTGTAAAGATTTGTTTTTATTTGAGTAATATTTTAAAGTCAAAAATGGAAGGTAGATTCACCGACTGTTAGTTTATTTCAATAAAATAATTGGTAACTATATTCGTTCAAAATATTTGTAAAAAGTATTATTAATTACTAAACAAATAATGTACACAATTACTGTATTTTTACAAACCTAAATCTATAATTAATTGATAAACGAATGTCACCGGATGTTGTTGCTGTGTGACGTCTTGTCATTTGTTTAAACGTATAAATAGGCTGGTTCTAGTCGAAAGAACTCAGTATTGAATTGTATTGAACTGTGCACATATCTACATAAAATTAAGTTGTGAGTCTTACTGTTGGTGTGAGTAATAAAAAGTGTAAACAAGATGTCTGATCGTTATCATTTGAGAATCCTGAGTACGCCCGCTCTTACATATATTATATTCAATAAGGGTATATTCAAAGGGTAAAAACGGGACTGTATTACTAGTATTATATTATGTGTGAAATTACTAAGACTCCACGATCCGTCTGTCTGTCTGTCACCAGGCTGTATCTCATGAACCGTGATAGCTAGACAATTGAAATGTTCACAGATGATGTATTTCTTTTGCCGCTATAACAACAAATACTAAAAACAATAAAATAAATATTTAAGTGGGGCTCCCGTACAACAAACCAGTTTTTTTGCCGTTTTTTGCGATAGTGGTACGAAACCCTTCCCTTCCCTTGAATCTGACTCGCACTTGGCCGGTATTTTTGTAATTTCTCTGATTTTCCGCGATTGATTAATGGCAAGGATATATTTGGGATCCAGGGTGTCTTCTGGTGTAACATATTCTGAGAAGACTTTATTTAATCAATTGTTAAAATATGCAAGGGGCTTAGCCGCCCACAACTGACGCGCTTGACGTTTGGGCACGCTGATCTATATTTAGCGCGTTTGCGTTGATTATAGTGGATCGCTAATTGTCGACAATTACTTAGATGTGCGTTGAACCTGCTCGACAGTCGCCGCAAATAAACTACATAATAAACTAAGATCATCGTTTTATCCTCGACCAATAAACTGTTCATTGCAATTTTATCAATGAACGCAACAAGCGGAACGTGTTGTACATGCATTTATATCATCTCCGTAAACAAACATTGCAGTCAAAATATTGGACACCTATGCAAATATTATTATTTATTTTTTAAATAGAAGTATTGTCCTAGAGTGTTTGTTGATTGGCAAAAAATATTGATTTAGATAAGCGAACCTGGAACGGGCATTTTTCATTGCATCGAGCCACGGCTTCCGCTCCAAATTTCTCGGTGATGGAACTGTAATCGCAGCCAATTGTCCGAGCGGACAAAGCCAATCCGAGCAGCGACAACACTAGCCATTTGTGCCAATTCAGCGGCGCACTCATTGTGCCCGCCGACCACCGCCACCGTCGCTGAATTCACTCTTGCGCACCTTCACACGAGTCACACATTTTTTTCGCAATGTCGCATTATTCTTTATAAAAGTCACTGTATTTTTCATACAATCCTTTATATTAAAACAAGTCCGTTTGACACACGTAATCGTAATTTCAGTTTATGATTTTAAACTGTAACTGTAAGTTGTTGCACGATATTGACTACGCGGGTCGGCATACTCCTCCGAATTCGAAAAGCGCGGTTAGGGAGTGTGTTTGGTGCGCGTACGCAGCTAAAGCTACTCATGGACTGAGTCGCGCATCCGCCCGCCGCCGCACGCGCTACGAGGACGAGGACGGTTTGTATGGGCGCTACGGCCATTAAAACTGTAGCCCCTACCTGTCGACAACCGCACTTGTTACACCTATTATTCGATGTCCTCATACATTAATCTAAATGTATCCGTAGGTATATAAAATATATTTAGCTAAGTTCAAATCATTTATTTAATAAGTAAATCGCTTGGTGTTTTTAATACTAAGGCAGAAGAACCATTATTTTTAGGCAATTTAGACACCTTTGTCTGTCTCAATAAATTTGTAAAAAAAATAACTTTTACAATTTCCACAAGATATCCTCAGATAGCTACTACGTTAGAAGAAAGGTGACATGCAGCCAGATCTTATTAAAAGCCTATCATTACTCTTCAATTTGATGGTCACGCAGTTAACCTCGTTGATCTTAATCTTGAAGTATGTTTTATAACGTCGTATATCAGCGTAAGGAGCAAGGCCGTCGAATGATACGAGAACTCTGCGCCATCACACGAAGAGTTCAATTAATTTAACTACTCTCCATGTATGTCTTCCCACGCTTAGCAACATTCCATTCCTAATATGATTTCATTTCTTGAAAGAAAATTAAGGAGTTTTCCAGTTTTCTTATTATTTACCTACCTTCAGAAATCAGTAATTTATTAATATGCTTTTTAAATTTGCATGGCGTGAGCCTGATTATGGCGAAATATTTTTTTTTAAATTTTAACACCTGTATACCTACCCATATTCTGCAAATAAAAGATTTGAATTTGAAAAGCTAATACGTTGGTGTATTAATTTGTCTTCAGCCATCACTCGCATTCCTATAGAAAACACCTCAAGCCAAAAGAAATGTGGGGTGCTTGATGTCAATATTGTTATAATATTTTATTGACAGATATTGTTAAAAGTAGAGTCATTCTGAAAATATCTTAAAAATCATCCCACGCTTTTTTACAAGAATTTTTCTTTTTCGTTAATCACGCTATTCTTTATTTAAATTTATTGAAAATTATTTTTTACTTTTTAGTTTGGTTTTCTTAAGCGTGTTTTTTTTTGTTTTTTTAAACATTTATTTTTATTTTTATTTCAATTGCTAATCCTGAAGATCCTGGTAAGGATAATGGGACAAACTATTTAAATTATTGCATTGTCATCGGTCCTTGATAAGTGTGCAAAGTTCCAAAGTAATCCGACGTTTTGAAGGAGGTGAAAATCAAGTTCAAAGATTCCGTTACATAGATTCATACATACATACATACCAAGCTAATAAAAACGTGTTAAAAAGGGAATACAATTAGAGTAAAGAACGCTAGAAATAATGCCAGCACTGTCCTTCTTATACAAATGCAGAAAATTAATCCTATATCCTGCAAAAGCTTGCATTTACCTAAAAGCTGAACTTGTAAGTTTTCCAATTTGTCTTCAGCTATACATTAGACACTCGCATACTTATAGAAGACACCGCAATGGGGATACAAACAATAGAGTAAAGAACGCTAGAAATGATTGCAGCATTGTCCTTCTTAAACAAATGCAAAAATTTAATCCAATGCAAAAGCTTGCACTTACCTTAAAGTTGAAATTGAAAGCTTGCCCAAAAGTAAGTTTTTGTGTCCATTTGACTTTCAAAATAGACCTGGATAGGTCTGTCGTAGGCTTCGAGGGTTCATGCTGTCTGCAGTGAATAGAACTGAAAAATATCAAGCAGAGCTCACGCAAGTCAAATTTGATCATTTTCTAGATTTTGTGCCATTATTGATCTTTCATACAATGTTCTTCGTAGTTCTTCTTGTTACAAGTTGTTTGTTATTGACGCAAAATGTATTTCTTTGCCGATTTTCAAAGTCATCAGTCATTGTCATACACTCTTTTTTCGTCATCATCATCATCATCATTTCAGCCGAAAGACGTCCACTGCTGGACATAGGCCTCCCCCAGGCGTCGCCACATTGACCGATCCCGTGCGTCTCGCATCCAGCGCCTTCCCGCAACCTTAACCAGGTCATCGGTCCACCTAGTGGGAGGCCTTCCAACGTATCGTCTTCCAGTTCGCGGTCGCCATTCCAGAACTTTTCGGCCCCATCGGCCATCCGTTCTGCGAGCAATGTGCCGTGCCACTTAAGTTTGGCAATTCTTCGGGCTATGTCGGTAACTTTGGTTCTCCTGCGGATATCACCATTTCTGACGTGATCACGCAAGGAAATTCCGAGCATAGCCCTCTCCATTGCCCTTTGGGTGACTGTAAGCTTTCTGATAAGGTCCATTGTGAGCGACCACGTCTCGGTCCCATAGGTGATCACTGGCAACACACTTCTTCACTTCTTTTTCGTATTCATTCATTAATATCATGTACAATTAAGTTAAGTTCAAGCATATATCATTAACCAAGTAGTAAAAGCAAAGATGCTGTTGATAAGAGGATTTTTGTCCACATCGCGTCTTTCATCTCGCATGTGATTGGACTGGATCTCACACTGGACTAGTGAAAAATTTATAAGATCGATCTTTTCCCGCAGCCTAATTGCGTAGGTGAATTCGGCAAGGCAAAGGATTTTGACCCCATCAATCGACCAATCACGTGCGAGCTGAAAGACGCGTTGTGGATTTTCGTCTAGGTGATTGATCAATTGATAGATTTTTTTTAATTGTTAGGCTCGCGTTTGACCACTATCTCGCCTGATGTTAAGTGATGATGTGGTCGAAGGTGAAGCACGCCTGCCTAGAAGTAACCTATTCACTCTTGACTTAAAAACCCCAAGGTTGTATCAGGTTGCTATCAGGAAACAAAGACGCCGGCAGGGAATTCCACTCCTTACGTACGCACAATGAAAGTATTTTCTAAACGCTTTGTGCGTATGGGTGGAATATCCACCATTTACCGATGGCGCATTGCCGTACGTCTTGTTTAAATTAGGCTGCAGGTCTTATACAATTTTGTTTAGGCCAGTCCCGGGAAAGAGTATAACCTAGAAGGTGAATACCGTGAATACGTTTGGTACAGTACATGTTCGTACTTACTTAATAATAACAATTGCTACCCATCAATCGGTTAGCCGCAAACTTTATGTTGTTTGATCGGTAATGGGTTAACAAAATGTTGGCGACATCAGGGCGACTCACAGCGGGTTAAATAGTAACTTTCATAGACAATTATATTTTAATTTTTATATTTATATTTCGATTTTTAGGGTTCCGTACCCAAAGGGTAAAAACGGGACCCTATTACTAAGACTCCGCGGTCCGTCTGTCTGTCTGTCACCAGACTGTATCTCATGAACCGTGATAGCTAGACAGTTGAAATATTCACAGATGATGTATTTCTGTTGCCGCTTTATAAGTCTTTTGGTTGAGGGATGTCCTTACGTAGGCTAATTAGGCTCGAAGCGGTGAAAATGCTTATTAGTTCTCGGACGACATCTCGAAGGCTTTTGATAGGGTCCAAGCCGTTTTTCGAGCTGTTTTTAGGAGCTACCTACTCGTTATTTAAAAAGAAATATCAATTAATAAAAATACATTAAATTTCTACATAATATTGATTCTAAAATGTTAGATTTCGTTTTTTCTCCTTCCAAAAAAAAAACATAAAAATGAGAAATAATTATTGATAGCATGCATCTTCTCGTAAAGTGTTCATTAATTATTTTTTGTACTAACACTAATGGATAGACAATTTAATAACGAACATTTTGGGATTTTTTTTTTTCAAACGGCCAAAATTCGATTTGTTGATTTTGTTCTAAAATCTGGGCGTATTTATTACTACTGTAATTCATGCGCCACCAGTGCCGCTAGGCCAATAGGAATGCTCATATCTCATACCGATTTTTTGGTCAGAGTACCACCTTAATTCGGTCTGTCCAGTAGTCTGTGTGATTGGATTGCAGACTTCCTGAGAGATCGGTCCATTCGAGTGGTTATCGATGGCTGCTCATCGGATCAGTTAGATATTAATGCCGGGGTCCCTCAGGGGTCGGTACTCTCAGCAACATTATTTTTGCTTGTCCATTTACGACCTGCTAAAACCCTGGGTATTCAGACGACAGCACTTGCTGAAATAAACTTGTCCAACGCACGGGCTGCCGGGCCGCAGATCTGGTCACCCCCTGAGACCATGGTGGATCGTATGAAACTGTCCTTGGAGGCAGTCTTCGAATGGGATGATGTCAATCTGGTCAGCAGCATTAAATCTGCTAAAACCCAGGCGTGTCTTTTTTTCCTCTAAAAAGAGCCAATTTGAACCGGCTCCAACTTTCCGAGATGTGACCGTGCCATTAACGGACCATCTTGAGCTTCTTGACGTAACGTTGACATCTACCTACTCTTAATTTTGGCCCTTACATTGAGGCAAAAGCTCAGCTGGCTGCCTAAAAGATGGGGCTCCTTGCAAAGGTGAGAAGGTACTTCCCGCCGGAAAAGCTCCTCAATTTGTATCAAGCGCAAGTTCGATCATGCATGGAGTACTGTTCTCATCTCTGGGACAGATCTGCCAAATAAGCTGGTATTTTCGCACTTGAGTCGATCGAAAAGCGGGCCTAGAGGCTCATCGGTGATGAGTCACTGGTCAAGTCAAAGCTCCAGAGCCTTGAACACCATTGCCGAGTTGCCAGCTTTTTATCGGTTATGCAACCGATAAAAACCGACTAGCTTCGGGGAGTGTGCGATGGAATTGACGATCTAATGCCACCTAGCTCATTTCATCGTCGGACTACCAGACGTACGCTGGTAACCCATATACCGATGGCGATGCGCCATCGGTATATGGTGGACATCCCACCCATACGCACAAAACGTTTTGGAAACACTTTAATTAAGCGTACAGCTAAGGAGTGGAATTCCCTGCCGGAGTCTGTGTTTCCCGACAGCTACAATCTAGGAGTCTTCAAATCAATAGTAAATAGGTTTAGGCAAGCGTGTCTCACCGTCGACCACATCATCGCTTACCAATAGGTGAGATAGTGGTCAAGCGCAAGCCTATAAAATATATTTAATAAAAAAAAGACGATAACTTTATTAACTAATGCCATCTCTGCATTGTTGTAGTATTTTTGTGATACATAGGAAGCGGTAAGGTCATTCTATTTCAAAATGTTTACCTAGAGGGTGCTGCACACGCATGCTCTAGTTGCTCACATGTAGCAATAGGTGGCGACAGCGTCATTTTACTAACCAACGCTCACATTTTTCAATAGATGGCGCTACTTAATCGTTGGCATTGGACGATGAACGCCCATAAAATTTTACTGCGTCATGCACAAACATAATTGGTCATGCATATTATAGTTTTGTAGCGATAAGCCTTTACGTCAGTTTGTTTTTTCACAGTTTTTGTCTGGCACCTAATTACATACCTACGTAAAAAATTGTTTTGACCAACAACCGCTCGGTCTCTCTAAGTCGGTAATATTTTAAGTGGGCGACAGAAGTGTTTTCCTTTGGGGAGTATCAAAGAGCACAAATTTTAAGGAAAACTGGGCAGCGTAATTTAGCTTAGGCACTGGTGGGTCATGCGGCCAGAGGCCCCAGGGGAATTTGTATAAGTTATAACTAAGATGAATAATGATGCCGTTTGGTAGGTAGGTATGTCAGAGACATTGTGTTTTCTTTCACGGTCATCGTAGTATTCTCATTAAGAATGTGCTATAGAAAAAGGTCGATGATATGTAGCAAAAACCTTTCATGCCACTGTAAGGACAAGCCACCCCACATTATTTCAAGGGTTTTCGATGAAGAGCTCTACTCGACCTTTAAGTAAATTTTTGCTGTGACATGCATATCTAAAAACCGTTCCTCAAGGTTCATTGGAAGACCAGCGTCTGATAGCACATTTGGCAACATTGCTGAAATGGACCTTTGTGGCGCAGCCGTGAGGCCTCTTATCTTTTGTTTGTATGTACCTTCTCATGACTTTTTTCCTTTTTACTGCTATCTTGTCGCGGGTCCTTTTATTTATCCTTGAGGTACACCCTGCTTGTATTTCCAATAAGTAGGTACAAAGTCATCTGTGCTTATTAATGTAATGGAAATTTTCAAAGTTTGGAAAAAATCAAGTGCTTCAGTTTCCTCCTCCTGCATCGTTCCATTCCATCAATGCTGGGGGTCGTGTCCATAATCATGGTTTTAAAAACGTTCTCCATTTGCTCCTACTTCAGCAACATGCACGGCTTCTTAGGCTAAAATGTTCAGCGAAGTTCGGATTTGGTGTGACCAGTGTATAGGCCTTCTTCTTCTAGGTCGCTTGCCCTCTATTTACCAGTGACAATAACCTACACCAGGTTTGCTGGAGATATGACCATAGAGGTGAAATATCTTGCGGAAACACATTCGATAATCCTGGCATCATATTACTAAGTAGGTATGTGACAAAATATCCATTTGTCTTACATGAAAGCGGGGCCATTTTAAACTTTTCCTCGTTTTATGAAAATCTCTCAATGATTACTCCCTGTTCAGTGTAGGTGGTTTTAAATTCATTCATTGCCTGTAACAATGTGACAAATAAATAAAACAGAAATCTAACAAACTTTTTAAAATAAACATCGAAACAACAATTTGAAAGCCTTATCTATACTTTTTTGTTCAGTTGTTATCTGTTCGTGATATTAGTAAGCTTTATGGTTTTACAATTTGTTTTGTCAACTAAATAACTTAACTTAACATTGTACTAAACAAATTTTGTAGACAATACATAAAAAAAAAGTTACCGACGAATAAAGAACCTCATCCTTTTTTTGAAATTGATAAAAATATCTAAGAAGCCGTTCAGTAACACTCAGATATATTTTTTGAACAAACATTAACATACGGTGTCACTATCTCCTACGAATTAATCTGCCCAACCTTTTTTTAACTATGTTGCGGTTGGCTTCCAGTCTACCGAATGCAACTGAGCACTAGTATTTTGCATAGAGCGACTGCTTATCGGCACGGCTATCGGACCTTCACAACCAATGGTTAAATATGCTAACCAAAGGTTTAAAATTTCGGTAAAACGCGATTATTCATCAATAGCTAGTCTAACAAATGGTCAAATAAAATAATTAACTGTTCAACTTATATTACCATTTGTGATGCCAACTATTAATGAATAAACACGTTTTGACCACAGATATAAATCGAACTAGATGACGCGAATGTATCTATGTGGGTACTCGCGTGTCAAAAAACGGAGTAAAATTACGGTCAAGATCAAATTTGAGCTTTTTATTTAGCATTATCGGCACCGAAAATCCACCTAAATCTATAAAATGCCTTATTGAGCTGTAAAGACTATTGAAAAAGTTGGCCGAGGCATTAGAAATGTTTTCTTTCATTGGTAAGTAAATTTGTTTTTAAATTTTGTGTGAAAAAGTGGCACGCTTGTTTTTTATATAAATAGAGGGACTTGCGTTATCTACTTATATCTATGTCTGTGGTTTTGACCAATTTTGAAACCATTGATTAGCATATTTAACCATTGGTTGAGGTAACTACTGATCTGTAGACCGGGCCTAAGCAAGACAGACTGGTGCCAGATTTCCTGGCTTCGGACTACCCGTAACGTTTCTCAAAGATCTACAAATGATTGGCGGCGCGACCCAAACTTCAGTAGTTTTTTGTACTTTCTATATTATTATATGACTTTAAGATATGTATGTATGTATACGAATAAAACTGAAAATTTTCTCAGATCAAATTATTTCCAAAAAATTACGACATGCCGTTTAGACGTGATTCTCATTTTAAAAACAGCTACTAAGGGGTATCTGCGCCTTAACATGGTGTTTTCCGAGGTACTGCACTTTTGAGCACTTGATGAATGCCTCTGATGCCGCTATAAACTTAACCCTACTGGGCCGAAACACCATCGACTCGAGGAGAAGATGAGCACCCATCCACGGACTGACCTCTGCAAGCGTTGTTTAACCTTGTTGATCGATCCGTGGGGTTGTTATTATGAGCTCCTGGATACACACGTCACTACATTATTTATCTCTTACCACTAACTCTGTAATAAAATATAGAATTCCTCAATATTATCTAAGTAGATATGCCATGATCGCTATAAAATTTATTAGAACCAATATATTTATAAACTTTATACACCCCGCCTCGATTACAATATTTTTTGTGTATTTGTTTGTGCAGATTTATTTACTTTTGAAATAAAAGAATGTTTATTATCAATAAATCTTGCTAACATCAATATAAAGTTAAGTGATCCTTTTCCTTCAGCGCCTATTCGAACTTTCCATCCTGTCAAGAGGGCCCCTCTTAAAAACGACTTACGTTTCGTGCAAAAAAAAAAACTTTTTGCTTTCATTTTTATACAGTACAATAGTGGATAGATAATCAATAATACAATTCATAGAGTTCCTTAATAAATAAGTAATAATTTTAATAGGCAAACGTGCTTTACCGTCGACCTCATCGTCGCTTACCATCAGGTGAGATAGTGGACAAGCGCGAAATAAAGAGAAATAAAGGACGATATTTTAAAAAAAAACCATCCAGGTCTATGACACTCAGGAGAGCCCAAAATTCTGGTGTCTTTGAGGCTATCAACCCATGGTATCAACCTCACGTCCGCGACCCAACAGAATTTTATTGGACATTTTATCCCCGAAAAAATAGCACAAGAGCTAAGCCGCGGAAAAAGCCAGTGCAGTATAAAGAAATAAACATATTTTCAGATAATCGTAATCGTTAAGTGATAATCATTCCATTCTACTTTAGGTATTATAAATATAGAAATTCGAATAAGTTATCAAAAACATTCATGCAGGCCGTTGTTCCAACATCAGTCGTTTACTAAAGCAAATAAAATGAAGATGTCCAATTTATTACCTTGTTACCGCAAACGTGAAGATCCGTCGATGAAGGTAGGAAAAACAGTTTCTAATCAATTAGTCATACATCACCGAAGCGGGGAAATTAAAATGTATGTGTACAAATAATGAGAAAAGAAAAAATTGCGACGTATTTTTCCTGAAATGAGAAAACTGGCTTATCACAGAAGAGAATGCGGTGCTATTTATCAACTTAGTTTATGTCGAGTTTGCGATATCTGAAGTGGGATTTATACCTTTGTAAGAAAGTAATAAAATAGTGTGATAAATTGTGTGAGTCAAATTAGGAAAACAGTTTGACTATTGTCTATTTGTTTTAATTCTACAGTTTGCAGTTTGCACATCGGACGTGTGTTTCAAATTGCTTTAATATGTCGGACAAAATCGTGAAGGTAATTGCACAAAATTATGCATCATTTACTATTTTTAACAAAAAAATCAATCAAAGCCTTATTATTAACCACTTTTAAATTCAAGTTCAGGATTTTCTTGCTAATGTATATTTCTCGTAGGTAATTCTACAGTTTACAGTTCGCACATCAGACGTGTGTTTAAAAGTGCATTAGCATGTTGGAAAAACATCCTGAAGATAAATTGTACAAAATTTGATTGTGCTTCATTATCTGTTTTAACAAAAAGATAATCAGGTTGAATTTTCGTCAAAACAATTATCTATAGTTTATTTTATAGGAATTGTCGTTACAACAAAGAAGAGGAAAATCAAAGTTTTATTCCTAACGCTTTTAAATTCAAGTTCAGGTTTAGTTGCTAAAGTTCATACTTTAAATGCCGAAAATTCTAGGTGACAAGTTCTTTGGCAGCTTTTAGCGAACTCGAAACATAGTGTTGTGGCCAAAGAAGTATTCAGTAGCCGTTGATATTTAATTTTCAATACTTAGCTATCAATAGTTTTTGTGTTAATTTTAAGATTGTTTTATAATTATCATCATGTATTCATTAATTATGTTTATCGAGTAATTTATAAGCACTTCGTGTGTGATTGGGTTGTGACGAATCAGGCTTTACGTTGACCATTTTAATTAAAATAAGAATTATATTTTTTAAGTTACTAATAGAGTACAATTTTACCTACTAAGAAGACAGTTTCGAGATAGAAATCTACCTACTGTGTGGTATCAATTACTACAGTGCAACATAAAAAAGTACTCGATTAACTTATGCCACATAACAATCGTTAAAAATAATTATCTACTTATTTATTTAACGAACACTTCACACACACAAACATAGATACAGATAAAGCATAAGTTATAGGCTCAGATACTGTTCGGTATAGGTTCTTTTTTTAATGAAGTTCTTTCTGTAAAGTAGCCTGTAATTGAGGCTGCCTTACAGAAAGCGTTAGATGAATCAATTACAGGTTAAGGTCGCTTTGTAGGTGCAATTAATGCAAAAACGGTAACTGGAGTGCGTCTAGATGCAATTGCAATTGTTTCAATGACTATCAACCTCAACTCTGCTTATGTTCAACGGAAAATTACATGATAATATTGATAATAATTGTTTGACTAAACTGACAGTATGCTCTTAGTCCGATCGCGGAAAATAGACCAGTGACACATCGGGCTTAACCGTTATAGGTAATATCGGCAGTTCGGAACTTCGTTTTAGTAACGTCCCTTAAATTACCTACTGAATCTTTCATAAAGGCAATAAAACGTCTCGCGAAAATACTATGTCATATGCAACCGAAGTGTTCCGAGTCTCATCTTCCCACACCTAGTTTGGGACAGCTCCAAGTTTCGTTAGTGCCAAAGTACGATCAGACCAGTGATTGTTACCTAACCATATAATACTCGCAGTTTATTTAGTTGCCGAAGACCACCACGGCCAAAAACCTTATCAATCCATAAAACTGAATTCATTTATTGTACTTTTTAGAACACCAGCGCGCGTTTAATTGCCATAGCTAATTTATAACACATGCGTATGTAGATACAGTTATATAGATGTAATTGTTCCGCAATTCATTGGACGCAATTTAGATAAAGATTATACTGTGGTAAATGTCAAGATAAAGGATTTTATTGTGGAGCTAAATAGAAAAGACTTGTTGGAGAAATAATCCACTTATTTCCATACTAACTGTGATACAGAGTGCTTCGGTGTATATTGGAACAACAGTCAAGACCAAAAAATGGCTATGGACATGGCTGTGTACAAGGTAAATGGTTTGATTCGCCTGTCCTATATACTTGCATGCAAATATTTCTAGTTATTGGAAACTACAAAACCACGATTTGCTCATTTTCAGTTACGTAACCCTTCACTTTAATTGGCTAAAAAGTAACTGGTGTTTAAAAAACACCTATGTACCTAGTATGGTAGTTACGTACTCGTTACTCTTCGAAAGGTGACATTTAATACTAATATGGTACTGCAATGGAGTTTTCTTTTGAAAATATAATTTTATTATTAGCATGCTGATAAAAATATCATGATACGAAAATATTTTTCATATTAAGTAATTTATTCATAGCTACTTGTGTAATATGCAAATCATTTTATTTTTATTTACTCTATGGTTTAGATTATGATACCAGGGTATTGATAGGGGACTGAAAAACAAATCAACGATCCTATTTTCTTGGCTTCATGACAAAGTTTCAGAATTCAGCGACGCCGGGCCGCCCGTAACGTCCTTAGGCACAGTATGAAAATATGACTTCAATACCCAATACTGAAATACGATTACGCTGCGTACCAAAATAAATAATTTCTTTGCTTTTTGTGTCATGTAAAGTGTTTAAATTTAAATGTAACGAAAGAAGTTGAATCCGAAATTAAAACGTCTTACACGTGTCACCTCTGATTAGAGTGTCTTCATAATTCTAGATTATGAAGAATTGTCGTACCTATTATACAAAGCTGTATACATGACTTATAAAACTAATGGGCTCATAATTATCTACAGTTGATATAATACTTATTGTGGCCTATAAACTAGCACGGGTAATCCCCAAACAGAATGAGGAAAATAGCGTTTCTAGTTTTGTTTGTGTGACGTGGGTAATAAACCATTGAATTGACGTTTGTACATGTTATTGTAGATTCTTAGCTCTAAATGACATAGGTATACATGGCACACGGTAAACAGGTCGTTAAATGGGAAATGCACTGATGATGTTCATATTGGTTTCATGATTTTCAACTAATCCGGATTATTGCATCATACGTATTGTATGGAAAACAATGTAGACTAAACAATATATTGTTTACAATTTTCATACTATGCGGGGTAATTAAATCTATAATCAACCCCAGCCTATCAAAAACCAATAAATATCAATATAATTTTCTAGGCATTATAATATTCAATACAGGAGATATCTAAGATCAAACGGTATAGGGTCTGCAGGTCAATCATAATATAGATTATAAAATATACTCAATAACAATCGGCGTTATATTGACGTTTGCTAGTTTCTGTGACCCTTTGTTACATTATCTCTATAGATAACTTATCTGACGAGGGATGTAGTTAGTTCTATAGATAATATCAAAAATTTGTATATTATTCTTATTTATAAGCGTAAATAAATCAATAATAGTGGTTCAAGTTAAAACACTAAGTTTATGCTACAGTTTGTTTAATTATAAATCTAGCATAGCATTTTTTTTCCTTCCGGATTCTGCGATAGGAAACTGAGGTCGGACATGAAGGTCATCCTTTCATTAAGGATTAAAGGAAGCTGACGTAAACGTGTGCAATGAGCGCCAAAGTTTAGAAATTTTATAACCAGTGTGGCTGTGAAATTGTTTGAGTTGGCATACTGAGATGTGTACGCTGTGCACGTGCGCTGTGTCACGCACTGCGGCATTCAATGTACTCTGTGACTGCTTCTATCTATGCGCCGTGTCCGTGGTCCGTTGCGATTTGTAAGCATGACTGGTACAAACATACCTACATGGTTGGGGGCACGTCACCTCGTCGCTGACACACCCGTGGGTACTTATCTCTGTGGACACCCACCAACAAATTGATTCAATCTAGCGATTGATTCTTTGCTCTCATTGGTTTATATGGCGTCGGTTTTTAACACCTATTAAAAAATAGTCGCTTCAGCCAGATATGATTACCTACCTAACCCAATAC
Organism: Orthosia gothica; assembly: GCA_949775005.1. Taxonomy (NCBI): domain Eukaryota; kingdom Metazoa; phylum Arthropoda; class Insecta; order Lepidoptera; family Noctuidae; genus Orthosia; species Orthosia gothica. Next base: position 18,887,720 of record OX459043.1, on the reverse strand, counting down.
CCATAGGACCTATATTCCTATAACCTATATTGTTGAACAGTAAGTATAGGTTAGAGAAATTAACTGTTTTTCAGCCTAAGGTTGAATGCCACTTGCACTTTATTAAATTATAAGGCAAGGTGACAGTACCTACTTTCAAGTTGAAGTTTCAATTTGCTAGAATTTTGTATCAAAAACAATGAATTTTCACAGATGTCAGACTTTACTTCTAAGTAGGTTCAATCTCCGTCGGCTACGTCCGCAGCACATCTGCGTAAGCTTTCAAAAGTATTTTCTTTTCTTATACTACAAAGGGCACTACTAACACCATGGTACTTAGGTACCGTATATACTATTCAGTATTCGGTAATAAAAATGACTGACGCAATATTACATGAAGGGCATCACGTGAGCAAGGTATCATAGCCGTAGTATAGTTCGCGGGAGCGGGAAAGGGGGGCGTACGCGACGTGACGTCACGCCGGCGCGGGGAGCGGGCGGCTCGAGGGTGTGGTGCACATGCGCCGCAGCTCGCGTCGTCTCAAGGTGACCCTCGACTTGCCGAGCAAGTGTTCTGCGTGGCTCACGGCACTGTACTCCGTTCCTTTCACTTCTTCACGGCTTAGCGGTCACCGATACCGGTATTTGCTAGAACGCGGATACAATATTTATCTTGTGCCCGGTTAAATTTATGTCAGCACCCTGTGGGCTCCAACGTTACTCGTCCATCACCTCTTATCTCAGTCATCGCGACTGACAAGACAAATCGATATGCGTCAAGCAAGAGATGTTGTGAGTATTACAAAGCCAAATATTTGCTCTGCTTAGAACTTTTCCAATCCACCACAAACGAAAGGATTTACTGCATTAAAATTATCGATTCTTATCTGAAAGTTTTGTTCAGTGACAAAGATTATTGTTATCGCTTTTAAATAAAAACATTGAATCATTCTGATCGGTAATTTACCGCAGGGACATTTTTCGTCTATCAAATCATATATCTGCAGACCCCGATACTGTTAATTTTATCTTTTGATTTTAAGACGTCCATTTATCGTTGTTTTCTGCCCTTAAAATTCCTGGCCGATGCAGCGTAGGGATTTCCCTAGCCATTGAATGAATCATAATGACTCAGATAACCACATATATAGACGATTTTAACGCTACGAACGACTACGAAACAATAATAATGGTACATACAGTAATTAGATCATTTTTTGTAAAAAATAATTATTCTTTATAACAGTTTTAGTATTTCATATTTCCCCTGAAGTTAAACTGTGATATATAAGAGCTGAGATATAACTAGGTACAAGCATTCTAAATAATAACATTGTACTGGGATAACCTGTAGAGACAGCAAGTCAAATTGATATTAAAATTGTATTAGTACTTGAATTCCGTGCACCCATTTTACGCAGGATAATAACAAAATTTATACGGAAAAAGAAAGATTTTTTTATTACCCATTTATTTTTTGCACAGTTCGTGTCTTTAATTTAACAAAAATATATAGCAATTAGTGACAACAAATTCACCTTGTAATTAAAAAGGAAAATAATCTCTAGGTATTAATTAGTTCGTGTTAACCCTTGCGTGTGGTGTATTAGAAAAAATCGTACCTAATAAAACGAATGTTTGGTTCTTAAAAAAATGATAGACTGGACATTTTGTCAAAATCTAAAATCAGTCGTGAACTCGTGAATAGTTTGTAGAATATATTATCACATTCCATTAGCGAAGTGCCATCCTGATATAACTAGTTTTGACTAGCAAATAGTGGCTTTTAAAACGTATAAATCTGCTTCTCACGAAAACCAATCTCTACAGTCAAGGTTATAAAGATAATATTAATCTTCTTAAATAGGTCCTATGTGAAAATTAATGAAAAGAAAACAATAGTTACTTCACAATGACTTGAAATGTATCAGAGTTAGATTAACCAGAGATGCATTATGAGATTTGCTAATACTAAAGCTGGAATTAAAGCTATTTTAGAAGGTGTTAAAAGTTCTTATTTACAAAAGAGATGGACCGTAAATCATAGTTATCATTAAGATTAAAACAATTCTAATACATAGTTACTTAAGTACTTAATATAAAACAAATAGATTGGTAGATAAAGCAGTTGTTTTCGATACAAAACAGGAAATTTTGCCTGACTTTTCAATTTAATTGCGAATCACTTTTATCATGGAGGTATGATCACAAAGATAAATGAATCACTATAAATTGCTATCTAAATGCGATACGGTGCTTTATCAGACTACTCAGGCTGAAGTAGCATGATAATACTGTCTAGCCAGCGGCACACCCTGATTTGCTTGTGTTCAAGAACACTTTGTCAAGACGAATTTGCGTCAGTTTTTAAATTAAGTTATCAAACGCATTCTGTAGGAATATTCCACATGACTTATTGTTTGTTAAGCTACTCACTGTCGTTTCTTTTTACGTCAAACGTAGTGAATTATGTAGAGACTCGTGCTGCGTTGTCGTCGTCACTGTACACAACATTCGAGTCTTCAAAAATAAACAGACACACTATGCCAAGAAAGTGCTTGAGCGTGCGTTTGTCGTGACGTGAAACGATACCATTTTATTTATAGTTTTTCCTCAAATTATGATGTTTACCAATAAATTGGGTCGCATTTGCAATTCATAAATAGCCAGCACAGAAAAATATGCAGCTTTCATTGCATAGCATTGCATTGTTCAGTATTCTCTCTTAAGTAACGTTGATGGTTAATATAAATTTAATGAACAGTAATGTTCTATAAACGAAATAAAAAAATAAAATAAAGAAAACAGATTTTGAAACTTGTTTTGCTATCTTTACAAGTTTACAGGCTATGACGTAAATAAAAACATTTATTTTTTCCTTATGCCTGATGTAATAAATAAGGAAAAATATAATACAATTTTGGAATTTTGAGACGGGAATAAAATTCCTCAGTAAAACAGGAAAACTTTTTAGACGGTGATCCAAAACTGTTGAAGCCTACGTGCTGAGACTGAGACATATCATTTTTAATTGAAACGGGTCACATTGCAATTTGCAATGAATTATTCTTCGTCCGTCTCTCAAATGAAACGATATGTGAAATATGTGAATGTTATTACTGATATACTATCGATATGAATCTTATAACTTTTGTCCAATGAGTTGAATTCAGATCCTTGAAAGACTATGGGCAAAAGTCAATTACAAACCATTGTGACTTTTTTCTGATTGGATTCTTATAAGATTATGTAAAAAACACTACTTATAGCATTTTGTTATTAAAATTTTGTAAAACACTATACAGGATGGCTGAAAAAGTGAATGCCACCTGGGAGGGATATATACTACAATAATGATTTTAGGTTATAAAATAATATATTAAGTGAATTATATAGAACACCAGTCTAAATCCGTATAAATTTACATACTTTAATAGTTCTAATTGAAAAAAATATCTCGATAGATAGGACCTTACTTATTAAAGAACCAGTCTCTCTAATCCTGGTATAAACATTTTAGATTCGCGCAACGCATCGCATTAGCCAAGCCATATCAACCTTTACACACATATAAAAAGAAACAAGTCACTACTACTCATGCAATCGTTTGAATATCAAGGAATGCCATGACGTCAAGAGCGAGCCCACGCGATAGCCAATCAGATTCGTACACTGAGGGGCACGCCTAGGGAAATACGATAAAATGCTCTTTGACACTATTTATCAAATATTATGAACCTAAAGGCGACAAAATTGCGTTTATTTGTTAAAATATTTTGTTGCATGGGATTAGGCAACACTTTTCCATTTTTTTTTCATTTTCGCGTGTCAAATATTCTCTACCTTTACCGTTCTAGCATACTCAACATGAACTGGCTAAAGCGAGATAACAATAGTTTACTATCATGAATGAAAAAGACCGCGTATGTGTGAGCGCGTTCAATGCAGTGCTCGTGCTGACGGCGACGTCCGTTACTAGCTAGTTGGTTATTCCTCATTTTCTTGCGGATCGGGCGAGACGTGTCGTACTTAATTTATTACAAATCGCGAGGTGTTATATTGTTTATTAAATAGTCAGTATACAAGTGTTTCAAAATGGGCATAGTAGTTAATAATTTACCAAAGGTGAGTGCAACACATTTACTTTGATTTCAAAATGAATATATATTTCAAAGCCGGCTTTGCATTGGAAAGCAACGGTAGTGTTGTAATGACCGCTTTGACCTTGTGAAACTCGCTCGCGATAATGAACAACTTGCTCGTACGTCTACAAGTATTGCATATTTTGTGCCATACCAAATTTTTTTAAACTTATTAGAATTTTTCTCTTTAACTACTTTTAGGAAGTGCTTTGGTTTTATTTATAAATATAAAACGAGTTTGGATACTTTAAGTGGGATAAAATATACAAAGGGTGTTTCGCCATTTTCATTGTATAAGTAAAAGTAATAAAACAGGTATTTTATTTGTTATATAAAAAAACCTGTTTTAAATGTAGGTATTACTTATTTATGTTGATGTATTGCTGCGGCGTTGCTTCGAAGACCTCCACTAAAAACTACAATCGACATACCTACATTACTAGTTACAAGAACATCTAAAATTAGCACCTGTGTCGTTTGTCACGTCAAACTTTCGAATAATAAATATATTTAGGTATATGATATATTCTTTACAGATTCGCGAAGAATGCGAAGTTCTACACTTGACAGACAAACAAATCAAGGAGATAATGAGCAGACTCCACAACGACCTGATCAAAGGACTTGGAAAAGACACTCACGAGAACTCCATCGTCAAGTGCTGGAACACTTACATTCAAGATTTACCCAATGGAAAAGGTAACACTCTCATGCATTCATAGTACACAAAATCCGGTATGCGAATCTGAGAAGGATCCGATTCCACCCATATAAGATCTGAATACTTAAATTCAATGTTATTATGTTTCTTTCAGAGCGTGGTAAATTCCTTGCGTTGGATTTAGGAGGAACTAATTTCAGAGTTTTAATTATAAACTTAGGAGCAAATCATTTCGATATGCAGTCAAAAATTTATGCTATTCCAAACCATATCATGACTGGCACAGGGGTTGCATTATTCGACCACATAGCTGAATGTTTAGCAAACTTTATGAAGGTTGGTAGTTGATGATTTTACTCTGATATTTTTTTTTGCATACACTTATGCAGTAATCATACTATAACTAACTGTCTCGTATTATTTCAACTAGGAACATGAAGTTTATAAAGAAAGACTGGCGCTTGGATTTACGTTCAGCTTTCCGCTAAAACAATTGGGACTCACAAAAGGAATTCTGCAGCGGTGGACCAAAGGGTTCTCTTGTTCTGGTGTTGTGGGAGAAGACGTGGTTCAGGGTCTCAAAGATGCCATTGCTCGACGAGGGGTGAGTTGACTCATATACCTTAACATGTGAAAATATCGAAACATGATATTCTCCACAACCTTCGTTGTTACACCTGAAACGAGTGTAAACGAAAATTAGCATGATTGATTCTTTAATTCTTGTATGCATGAGTAGTGGCCCAAATTATGTAAAAAAGAAATTTTACAGGACGTTACCTTAGATGTGATGGGCATCCTTAATGATGCAACTGGCACTCTTATGTCTTGTGCACATAAGAACCCAAATTGCCGAATAGGGATTATAATCGGTGAGTTGATTGATGATGACAGCTCTCCATTAGAAATATAAGGCATGGTTACTATTGGAGTCAACATAGGAGAGCCAAGTAGAGGCTTTCAAAATGAGTAACAACTCAGTGGATATATTATCACTTTGTCTTGTCTCGGATATTATTGGTTTTATGCGCGTTATTCATAAAAATCAAGCATGACATTTCTTTCATATTTTATTAGCAATTCTGTTGTTATTTCATTTAGTTTCCTGAAGCAACGAGAAATTGCTTTGTTTTTATTCTTTTCAAGTGCTAAATATCTAAATCAAGTGACTGAATTTTGGTACAATGGATAATAAATGTCCAAAACCTCAACTAATTTGTCATAAATATTATATCAGCGATCATTTTTTAATAATCACGTCTTCATATTTCGCCCTGTCATTATGATCGCGCCAATCAAAGATATGAAAAACAAAGAGGGGTTTAGATTACAAGCATGCAGTCCATAAAGTTGGTAGAATGTTTTGCCATTCATCGTATTTAACAAACAGCTATTCAAAGATATGGCAACACATTATAATAATTTACCTACAAAACCATTGTTATTTAAACTTGTGCTGTTACCTCTGTATTACCTTTCTACGTTCACTGTTTAATTTTGATATTACAACAGCTAGGCGCTCAAATGTAAACTTTAATGTCTTTAATAAAACAATTGTTTCAATTTCAATTGAACAAGAAAAAAACAACAACCTGTAGATTGAAAGGTGTAAATTCGGACTCTTGCAAAATTGTTACGTTTTATGATATTGCTGTACTTAAATAAAAAGGCAATAACATTATATTCGGATAAAAAAAACTAAAATGAACATTATCTAAAGAGTTGACGCGTCCTCATTGAAAGCCTCTACAAATCAATCATCTTCAACCTAAAACAGTTGTAAAATAACCTCTCATGTCTGGAAGCTGGAATGATGAATACTGTCTCACTTCTAAAACGCATGTTTTCTCACTCTTGTAGGACGTACAGATTGACATATGCGCTATTCTGAATGATACAACGGGTACATTGATGTCATGCGCGTGGAAAAACCACAACTGCAAAATAGGACTCATTGTTGGTAGGTTTACCTTATTTTTAGCGTAATTAAGTATTTGATGTCGCTTTAACGTCGTGAGTTTGTAGATATATAATAACCATAGCAAACTGCTCTATAATCATCAAAAAATTGGATTTGCACACGCCTCGTCCGATACACTACCGTTCATAATGATTCGATATTCATAAGAATTCATTGGGTTGGACTTTGGTATTTTAATGTGGTCACAGTGTGCTGAAATAATTGTTTATCATAATTCTTAATAACCATAGGGATTTCTGAATAATCGCATGATTTATACATAACAATAACGTGCTTATTAATTAATATAATATACGAATTATGGGTATAAGGCTATATTTAGTCACACAGTGACGCTAACCATGTTTCTGCCAATAACCAAGAATTGTGAGCCTTTTTTGTAAAATGCAAAAGTGACTTGTGTCATAAATTATATTAATATCTGCTTAACTTAAAATGCTTTTGTGATCGTATTGTTTTTGTAACGTATTATACATATTTATCTGGTTATTTATTAATATATTATTAATTTAGGTACCGGCAGTAATGCTTGCTACGTAGAGAAGACAGAGAACTGTGAACTATTTGATGGAGAGCCTGGAAAGCCTGATCTTCTCATAAACACTGAGTGGGGCGCGTTCGGAGACGACGGAGCCCTCGACTTTGTGCGCACAGAGTTTGACCGTGAAATCGACCACAACTCCATCAACAAAGGAAAACAAATGTAAGTAAATCTTAAAAAAACAAAACTGTCAGGAATGACTAACAGTTGTTTTAGTTAACAACTTTCCTCAAACAGTATCTATTCTCCTTAAACTTGACGCTCTCAATAATATCAATATCAAGAATATTGATAAGTATCTTGTTTTCTATTTCTATGTTTACCCACTTAATTTGAGTAGCGAGTCATGATCCTCGTATCATCATTTCAATAAACAAGTTACCTTTTAAGAAAACTAGAATAAAGCAGTTTGATAATATTTTATCTCTTGGAGAGGTGTGAATTTATACCTACATATCGTGATATAAACTCGCTTGCACGCGAGACGCTAGAACACGTTGTTTCGATTCCTATAACTAATGCTGCCTATAATATTGTTCGAAACAATCCGAACACAATAGGAAAACTCAAACTCTTTTCTGTCACGCGATTAAAATTTGGATGCAAAATGCACAATACCTTTTCGCCAGTTTCAACTAAATTGCATCAGACGTGGTCAAGGCAAAGCATCGTTGTGTTTACATTTTTATATGCTGTATTTTTTTAAATAATTGAGAATATTTACATTTATAACAAAGTATATTTATTTTAATTTCAGACAAGAGAAGATGATTTCTGGCATGTACATGGGAGAGATTGTCCGACTAGCGTTAGTGAAGTTTACAAAGATGGGATTGCTATTCGGAGGCCGCGGTTCAGACCTTCTGTTCCAGCGAGGCAGCTTTTACACCAAATACGTTTCAGAAATTGAATCTGATAAAGCTGGAGACTTCACCAGTTGTATGGAGGTGCTTGAAGAACTCGGTTAGTACTTAAAACCTAACATTCTTAATTTCTCTGATAAGGCAAAAAAAATAATTACCTAGCACTGATAATCTTCTATAATATAAAAATGAATCGCAAAATGTGTTGGTAAGCGCATAACTCAACAACGCCTGGACCAATTTGGCCAATTCTTTTTTTTTAATGTTCGTTGAAGTTCAAAGATGGTTTTTAAGTATATATATATATTTTTTTTTTTGTAGTGTAGGGTAGGGTAGTGTAGCGTAGGGTATTATAGCGTAGGGTAGGGAAGGTAGTGTAGGGTAGGGTAGTGTAAGGTAGGGTAGATAAATGTTTGGTGTTTTTATGGCAAAACAAAGTTTGCCGGCAGCCTAATTGTGTAAGTAAATTCGGCAACGGAAGCAATCTGTTTCTTTCCCAAAAACACACACATACACAAAAAAGTTGAATAAAGATTGAACTTTTTTGTGTATGTGTGTGTTTTTGGGAAAGAAACAGATTGTTTCGTTTGCCGAATTTACTTACACAATTAGGCTGCCGGTCAGCTAGTCCTAATTAAATTTTTCGAAATGGAACTATTGTTCGTCAGAATCCAATGATTGTTACTTCAAGCTGACGAGGGTTGCCACATAAAAGTTATGTAATCTCTCTGCTAATCAAAGGCCGCGTAATGAAAACCAAACCATACATGTTGCGCAACTATATTTTTATAAGTGATCAGTTACGTCATACCACATACAAACATATACGTACGATCTGCTACTTGTGTACGGATTAGAGTATATGTCATCGGATAGAAGAGCAGGAATGAATCAAACTTGAATGATGCAACAGGCGCGCCCCTTTTGATATCACCCATTTACCTACATTATCATTTTAATAATATTATTACTTCAAAATTAAATACGTAGATATCGAAACATGATTCACAAAAACACGTGAACATTATTTTTTTATAATATTATACGTTGGGTAACATTAATATGACTGGTTTTGCTAAAATTTTCCTCAATCAGCGTTTGAGAAAACCCAAATGTAAAATTATATCTGGATTCTAAATTGGGTACAATGGAACTGAGTCAGAATTTAATATACTAGTGGACGCCTCGCGGTTTCACCCGCGTATTTCCCGTTCCCGTGGGAATACAGGGATAAAAAGTAGCCTATGTCACCCGGGAATAGTGTAGCTTCCCAACGGTGAAAGAATTTTTGAAATCGGTCCAGTAGTTTTTAAGTTTATTCGGTACATACAAAAATACAAATCTTTCCTCTCTATAATATTATTAGTATTAGTATAGATAGATTAATATCAAAGTATTTTAATGACAAAGATGGGTTTTCGATAGCTCGGGATTGATACTTCTTTCCGTAGAAAATTTGATCGTTGTGTCTTCTAGACAGCGCTTAACGCTTAAATCAATAATTGATTTTATTCAATTTGCCAGAGAATATAAAGTCTGTTGGATAAACCAGGGCGGGTCAGCTCATAATAATTCAGTATTAAAAGAAGAAAAAGGCATTCAAGTGACTTGATTAAATTCTATAGACATATCATTATTCTAAGATAAAGGTCAAGTAAACCTTGAGCTTCTTTGACATTTTAATGCCCAAGCGATACTTGATTAAGAACCGGACTTTGTATCAATCACAATTTTAATTAACAATAATAACTGATAAAAGATTACAATTGAATAAACAGTTACCAGTAACGTTATCACAAAACAAACAAAAATATTATATATGGTATAAGTAGAAATAGATTCTGCCCAAATAAAAAAAAATGGAATTGCAATAACTATCTACATATTTTTCACCTTGTAACACAATTAACCAACTCAAGGATATTTTGATAATTTCTTCAGATGTGACTAATTTCAGTTAACAATTTTTTAACCACGTCATGAGGAAATGCAAAGAAAAAACACGTGTTTCCTTGAAACATACCCAATGATTAATCTCTCGCTTACATCTGTGTAAAGTTATAAACTACATTATGTGAGGCTATGTTAATTAGGTTTATTTAACAGCAGATGTTGCCACTACAATGTCAACGAGTGAGTGGCAGAAAGATATCGTAGGAACTAATTAGTTCCGAGATAATTAGTAGGTACCACTATTACTTCTACACATGAGAAAAGTACCTACAAGGTTTCGTCACTGGTCGATAAAAAGTGTAAAGTCCAATGTTCCTATTTAGCCACGATTTCGTGCCAATGACGGAGCTTTGAACTTTGGCCCAGCTATATGTAAATACAATACAAGAGGCGTGTATAACGCCTCAGACTTTGACCTTGTGGATAAGCAGATTCAGCTAGCAGAGGCAAAGGCTAAAAATCGAGTTCCTTTTTTTAAACATCCTGTTTTTGAAATCAATGTTGATATTTCTCTATACCAGGCAACGGTTAATGACAGAAGATTTTTGTCCGAAGAGGAAAATCAAACTGCGCAACACTTGACCGTCCAGATCGCCTAATCGGCTAAAGACAATTGATTTTTCTATTGTGTCTGCTAATTAGCGCTCATGACAGAAGATTTGTCCGAAGAGGAAAATCAAACTGAGTATTTTGTAGTCTTTTCCAACTTATAATCTCCATAAACCTATGCATACCACACTTAGAACGCCTACGGTCGTTAAAATTATCTCAATATTACTTTTCTCCCCGTAATCAGAAATTATAAATTTTAAGACAGGTCTTATTCAATTGTCGTGCCTTTTTGTTAAACAGACTTTCCTTGAATACACACTTTTTAAATATAATACATATAATATGTTTCATAGTTTATAAACTTATTATTTTCACGAGTATACTCCGTCCAGCTGAGAATCTGTCCAGTTGTTCCGGAGGGGAATAAATATTAAAAGACTGCCAATTTCGCTAAATTTGACACTTCATTTCCAATTCCAGGTCTATCACATGCGACTGAAGCCGACATGGCCGCGGTGCGCCACGTCTGCGAGTGCGTGTCCCGGCGCGCAGCCCACCTGGTGTCCGCCGGCATCGCCTGCCTGCTCAACAAGATGAACGAGCCCCGCGTCACCGTCGGCATCGACGGCTCCGTCTACCGTTTCCACCCACACTTCCACACGCTAATGTGCGAAAAGATCATGCAGCTTGTGCGGCCTGGCATACAGGTATGTTCACAACCTCTTCCTTACAAAAGACCATGTCTACTGTTCATTTCCCAATACAGGCTTCCAAAATCTCTGTCAGCAACCTTTCCAATAGTTGTTTATTCTTGGTGTATTTTACTTTATACCGAAGTATATCATTTTGATAACTCTCATTCATAACTCAACGTTATGCTCGGCTCTCTTCTTGTTTGTCCTACCCTCTTCCCGGTTTAGCTGGGGTTCGGGTCTTCTTGTTGTCTACGGGGTAGAGCTCTGTTCTTGGTTGTCCAAGTGCTCTGGTTATCTCTCTGGACCTATTTCGCCACGCTTTTGCCCTCTTCCTCGCAATCGGCCGGGGATATTTTAATTCAACGCATTTGAGATGATATAAAGATCAAAGAAACCATCGCAATTTACTGGTCTAAGAATAAAAATTCTCTTTCAACCTGTTATGCATTTCGTACTTTAATACAACCGGAACTGTGAAGGTTGCCAAACGTCTGTGTCTCTGTGACGTCATTGTTTATAATTTTGTGATTTTTTATTGGAATCTAATCAAATCAAATACCACGTTAAAAGCTGAACGTTATCGTGAAAATATCCGGGACGGCCGCAGCCCACACGAAATTTGCGTAAATAAAGCTCTATAGATAACACCATTATCTCCTTTTAGTATAATCAAGCAGAGTATGACGTCGCTATTAGTTTTGTCTGTGCTCTAGATTAGGTTTATTATTATCTTACAGCGTCCAAATTCCAAACTGATAACTGTTATTATTGTAGAATATTATATTGTTAGTGCTGATACTATACCTATTGCCGAAAGAGGGCAACGACTCACAATCTTAATAAAACAAACGACACACCCACCTCAACGAATAAGGTCACTTGTGTTTAGTTAGGCGATCATAGTTTAATAGAAACATGTTCATTATTATTAAATTCATTGCATTAGTTATGTTTTCTTTACCTATAATTATATTGATTGAGAATTTAAAGTTAAAGGAGGAAATTTACAAGTCCGTGATAAGACCTGTCGTATTGTGTGGATCAGAATGTTGGGCTGTGAAAAAGATGGATGAAGCTTGAAAAGAGATTGCATGTAGCAGAGATGAGAATGTTGAGTTAAATGTGCGGAGTGACGAGAATTAATAAAATGAGAAATCAGTATATTAGAGGAAGTTTGAAAGTGGCGCCAGTGACAGAAAAGTTGTAAGGAAACCGTTTGTCCTGGTATGGTCATGTGGTGAGGAGAGATGAAACGCATGTTACTAAAAGAGTTATGAATGTAAATGTGGATGGATGGAGAGGGAGGGGGGACGGCCACAGAAAAGATGGATTGACTGTGTGAGGAGTGATATGAAAGAAAATTGTGTCAGTGATGGCATGTCGGGGGATAGGACGACAATGAAAAAGAAAAGTAACATAGGACAAGAGCGGGAAGATGATGATATTGATTTAGAAAATGAAAATTTTTATTGCATATAAGTACCGTAGGTACCTGTAATATAAATACAATATCTACGAGCTTCGAACAACATAACTCTGCGACGCGATGCATCATATAATGCAATATCAACCTGCAGTTATGCACTGCGCAAAATATAGTGAGCGTTTGAAATAAAATTCTCATAAAGACACACCCTCAAAGTAATGTAGCGATTGTATGCCGCAATCACAATAGCTGAATTACACAGCTCAACCGGAAATTTAATCCTTCGTAAAGATTAGAATCTTTCATTTCAATACTAAACGCCTATTTGATTTTAATTAGGGATTTATACAGCTCAACACAATTGCGACATTATATGTTGTGATTACATCGTTTTCAAAGATAGGTGACCACTCCATTCCACCTAATCTAACATATTCTTGATAATGATGATAGTGGAACAGTCACTGGCATGACTATGCTTAACGTGATAGAATTTAGTCATTGTCATCGTTACTCTCGAGATGATATGAATGAAGTATTCTGACGCACTAAGATATCGCAAAAAAGGACAGCACACCTCTCCAAAGAATTACGCAATAACAAAATGTATAGGTGTGAATTCGGAAACTATTTTTTTCGAACTAAGTACTTTGACAAACAAATGGTCTTTAAGTCAAGAGTGAATAGGTTACTTCTAGGCAAGCGTGCTGCACCGTCGACCACATCATCGCTTACCATCAGGTGAGATAGTGGTCAAGCGCGAGCCTATAACGAATAAAAAAAAAAATCAAAAAAAAAAAAAACTGGTGCTTAAATTAAACCAATTTAATCCGGCTGATAGCAGTGGTGACCCAGTGGTATCGTGGGTTCGAGCCCAGGCAGGCGCTTTACTTTGTGTAAATTATTTCATCATCACTGCTCTCAAAACGGTGAAGGAAAACATCATGAGAAAACCGGTCCTAGAACCAAAAATTTCGAAGAGATGTGACGTCCTCGCACTGGGCCCGCGTGGTGGATTAAGACACATTCCCTCTCACAGAGGCTTCCAGCAGTGGGAACATTATTAGGCTGATGATGAATTCGGCTGATAAATGAGGAATTCCGTCCCCAGACCTGACTGAGACCAGAAATGTGACCTTCATTATTTTGACAGCTATTCCTGTCTGTACACTATGTGTAGGTATCTATTGTATATGTGTAACTTTTTCTCATAAATATAAAAATTGTATTACAGTTTGACCTGATGCTGTCAGAAGACGGTAGTGGTCGCGGCGCAGCCCTCGTCGCTGCCGTGGCCTGCCGTCAGAGCAGTACGGTCGCGTAGGCTTCACTACACGTCCCACACCTCACTCGGCGATCTCTCCGGCGCGCGGCGACGCAACTCTGAGCCTTCGCATGTAAGCCGCCTAAGCAAACAACAGACACTGCAGTGAATTTCCTAAATAGCAATATATTTTTAAATTTACTTACACCTGTTGATATTTATGTAGCGTTCAATATCGAAAAGATCAATCACTGTAAGTGTGAATCACTTATAAATAAAACGTTTTTAGCTGCAGCCTAAGTGCGCAGGTGAATCTGGCAATGCAAAGGGTTTGATCGCCATCAATCGACCTATCACAGGCGAGATGAAAGACGCGATGTGGATTTCCATCTATGTGATTGGTCGATTGATGGCTGTCAAATCCTTTGCCTTGCCGAATTCAATTGCGCAATTAGGCTGCTGGTCTTACAGTTTCACAATTGAATTCACATTTATGTGCATAAATATGAATTAAATTGTGAAACTGTAAGTAGCAGAATACAGCCGTTTAAAAAGGATCATAAAAAGTCATATGGCCAAGCTGGCGGCTATTTTAGCACGTTTGAGTAATTATATTATATAGTATAATATAAAGCCGCTGTGTGCTACGATCCGACGGCTTTCATGCATCCGCTCTCTGTTGGAATACTAGTGAAATCCATAAAATTGAAGAATCTAAAAATTCTGTCCTAATCTTGTGACATGTTCGACACTAAGATTCAATAATACGCCCAACATGTTTACTTAATTTTACTTAAATGCGATTTGTTTGTACTTATAAAGATGACTTAAATCTAGTCACGATATTAAAAGTTGGCCTTTATAAAGTTCTATTTATGTCTATAACAGTGTTTGTATATTTTAAACTCTTTTAAACTTTTTGTTTGTTAAATAAAAAGCATAAGACTGATTGAAAGATGCGATCATCATCATCGACGTAATTAGTCAAGAAAATTACAACTGATCTTAGTGTCAATCGGAATCCGCTGTCAATAGCCGCGTACTGACTGAGCGAGCAGCCTCGCGAGGCAGCCGCGCGAGGCAAATCCGCGAGGCGTATTTTAGTATCAATCGGTATCCGCTTTCATTAAGCATTTCCTTGCCAGCACACAGTAAAATGGCTCAGAATTCTCTTCAGTGACTTGTGTTATATATTAGCAATAAGTAGTTATATAGTCATGTATATTTTATCGGAGAGAAAGCTCTTATATTGTTAAGTAGGTATGTAATTTTATATACTAATAGCAACTGTTGAAAAGGTAAATTAGAATGATGATATTATAAATTACTTAATAACTGAACACTTAATGCGAAGTACTTCTTTAGATGCATTGTTATTAATACAAATGTTTTATACAGCGACCACGTCGACTTATGTATTTTAGATAAATGATGTACATATTTGGTTTTTTATAAATACAGCATACAAACAAAATATCACACGCATGTTCAGACTAAAATAATAATCATAAATTTAATACTTTTTTTAATGCGGTCATCAGATTTTAGCGAGTTTTCCCGTTATTTATTTTTGCTCATACCAAAACAGGCTGAATTAAGATGTATTTTCGGTGAGAATCTCAAAACAATGTATGCTGTAGGTATACATCAAATTTAACACATATAATACCATCATTCAATCAGGATATTGATCATCGATAAAAAATAATTTAAATACAATTAAATCAATCTATTTATAAACTTAATTAAGATAATTCTGGTAGTCAAATATTGAGCTCTATAGATTGTAAATTGAATCAATGAAATTAAAGAAGTTGCATAAGTGTTTTGATATTTTACTGTGATAGAACTAGGACTAGTTCAAGTATATAATTTTCTGCAAATGTTTTGTCAGCAAAATGTATATGTATATTCAGCACCTAATACTGATTGTGTGCCTATAATTTGTTCTGTTCAGATAATATCAGATAACAATAGTAAAATCCAATTTATTCAAAAGCAGTGTTATTGAAAATTATTTATAACAATTATAATCGGGTTCATGGTTTCACGACATACATATACTTAATATAAATAAATATATAAACAAATAAATCACACCCAATTATAGTTCCTAGTTTCATTATATAGGTGCATTTTAATTTATGTATGTGTTGTGTTGTTACATATGTGTGCCGCACGCTGTAACGAACACTGTTAGATTTATTTATAAGTTACAATGGTGGATTAAGTGTACAGTGTTAGATTTTATTAAGTACATTATTATTTAGTAGATACTATAATATTTAATTTAAAAACGCCAAGCTTGTGAATTTCACAGGGCTTCAAAGTTACAGATTTAATTTGACATCAAATTATGGATGGAGTTTAAAAGTACAAGTAAAATTTTAACATATTTATAAAATTTAAACATGTATACAAATATGTATTGCTATTAAAAATGTTTGAAGTTTGCAATGCTCTATTCAGTAGTTTATTATTCTTAAAAGAATATATTCTAATAAAATACAATTTGTTCAAATGCTTTGCTCAAATGAAATATTTAAAAAAATATGAAATGGTACAGAATTTGCAATAAGTTATTAACCTTATTTGATGCCTTTTATTTTTTGTGTACTTAGATGCATTATTCAGAGATATGGAAACTTTCTGCATCAAATAACAAAATACCACATTCCACTTGTATCTGGAGGGTCATAAATGTGTTGATTTTATTACTACCCGCAGAAAATGTACATATCAATTTCAATAAGCCAAAAATATCAGAAAGGCGTATTATTTATGTTTAGAAATAATTATTTCCCAAATGTAAATAATATTATAGTTTGTGACATTGTTATGGTATGTATTTTGGAGCTAATATTTTAAATATTAATTTTGAAAATTATTCACATGCTTTGTAGAGAATTATTGTAATTAATCGAATTATGTTTGAACCCGTTTAAGGTAGTAATCAAATTCATTATGTACACGCTCTTATGGCATAGGAGCTCCTAGAAATGTTATTATTTCAGAAATAAATTTGTATAAAATCTAATGTGTTATTTTTATAATTGTTTATACGTAGGCACCTTTCCATTCGTCCACACAGGGTATAGTTCTCACTAAACTTCATGACCGCCCTGAACTTGGGTACAACGGCTGCTCAGTATTAAATCTCATAAAACAAGGAAAACTTTAAAATTTTAAAAACCCTCGACACATTTATCTTGCGAAAACACCCCAATTCAAACAGTAAAACGTCCATAACTTTTGAACGGCTGAACCTATTTTAGCTCAATCTCAAAAATAGCTAAGAACACTCTCAACAAAATCACCTTTCAAACAAAAAAAAAACTAAATCAAAATCGGTTCATCCGTTTAGGAGCTATGATGCCACAGACAGACACACAGATACACACGTCAAACTTATAACACTCCTGTTTTTCGCATCGGAAAGCTATCTTCAGGGCGGCCTAGAAGTTTGGCGAGCACTATATCCGGCCAACAACTGTTCTACTTCAACACAGTACCTATTCGTTGTTCCCAGGATAAAGTTATTCATATTCATAAGCACTGTTCTGCAAAAGTTAGTACAATGGATAAAGTTACCATTAAATCATAGCGTACATAATCAGAATATTCTATTCTGCCAAACTATCTATGATGAAGCAAACTGGACCTAACCCTAACGTCACTCAAACAGGAAATTAGTTAGTCTGTAGTAAATTAACAGGGCGGATTTATGGGGGGGGGGAGGCACTGGGCCACGTAAGTTTTTTTTTATTTTTCACTTTTTAGTTGTACCTACCTAATAGGCAATAATGCCAAAATAGTTTACCGCAATATCATGAAATTTTAACATAACCGGTGAAATGAGAGATTACCAAGGAGAACTGTACACATCTGCGTACCCTTTTAGAGCGTTCTGGCGTGATGTTATGTTATGAAATGGTATAAACAGGTGTACGTTACCCCAACAGGAAAGTGACTCCTAGAGAGATATGAGTGGAACGTATAATTCGTGCGTAATCTGCTGTGAATGTGCGCCACATAATAAATAAGTGCTTGAAGTCGTTTTTGAAAAAAAAACGGAAAAAACTATTCCTGTTGGGTAACGCTGTTCCAGCAGGAAAATTCTAAACGAATGATCGGAATGAGAAATATTGTGCATGGGCAGAGAGCTTATATTTGTGCATAAATGTGCGCTGAAAATATAACTGGTGCGTCATCAGGTTTTCGAGATATTGCATTTCCTGCTGGGGTAACGTTTTGCAGAATCGTGTATCTCTAAAACCATTGTACGTGAGCCTGTAGAATAAACAAACACGAGTAGCTCTTGATTTGTGCCGGAATAAGATTTAAGAAAATATTTATAATTCTTAGTTAAGTGTTAATGCGCTTTTTCGAAAACCCAAGCGGGAATCAATTTTTCCTTTTTTTTCAAAAACGACGACACGCACTTATTTTATATGTGGCGCTCATTCACAGCAGATTACGCACGAATTATACGTTCCACTCATGTCTCTAGGAGTCACTTTCCTGTTGGGGTAACGTACACTTTATACAGACATGCGATTGCAGCAATCCCGAGATATTTTCCGTTATTTATTGAAGAGTTGTGTTGTATTTCTTTAAAGTGCTTCATCAGATCTTGTTAGACGAAACATACTCTTTCAAACAAAAAAAAAGAATTTAAGAATTTTCAAAATCGGTCCACAATTGACGGAGATAACGGTGAACATACACAAAAAAAACAAACAAAGTCGAACATAGAACCTCATCTTTTTTGGGAAGTTGGTTAAAAAATCGAAAATCCCGACTGCTTAAGGGGCGAACTAAACAAGAATAAAATCATGCTGTGCAGTCGTAGGATACATATTCGTAAGCTGGCTGACCAAAACCAGATGTATCCTCCGACTGCAATGCAAGACAAAACCTGCAGTGGAGCCGGTTTTAAAATAAGCTCAATCCTTACATAGTATGGACATTCGCGATCGCTCGTAGCATACAGACGTGCTCGTTAGCAATATTTAATTAAAACAATTATAATAGTGACCTTCTTTATTGTATACATTTTTGCCTACTGTGTAGTTTTGTAAACATTATAATGAAAACTTAGAAACAGAGTAGTGACTATCAAATAAAATGGATAACAGTTCCTGTAATCCAAGCGGCCGAGTTCAAGCCTCCACCTCGCCAGCGAAGTCGACGACGCAAATCCCAGCCCAATCAGATTTCTCGATTGAAGTCGCATCCACGCCCGACATACAAAGATGGATGTCAACTATAGAGCAGCACTTAAATGAGGTTTGCTCTATTGCCTCGGATGGCAAACTAAACTCGGAACAGAAACTGAAAATTTCTAACTTGTGTCGTAAAATAGGATCTGGCACCTCTCAGATGGCAGTCCTATACCAATCTCTGAAGCAGAAAGCAATTGTAGCACACGATATGATTGATGCCTTAAAAGAAAAGCGCAATTTGATGGAACACATCTCAGAGCTCAAGCAGACGATTAAGGACTCTGGCACTGCGGGTAATGTTTCATTTGCCGACATGGTGAAAAAGGGATCAAATGATTTCGTTCGACCTAACAATTTAAGCTCTGTGGTCATTTATCCTAGTGACAAACTCAAGTCCAGTGACGAAACAAAAGACATGGTAACAAAAATCATACGACCTGATCAAATGAAGCTGCATGTACGAGGTGTCCGCAAGACCAAAAATGGAGGTGTTATTATTAGCACAGAGACCAAGCTAGACGCCGAGAAAATCAAGAACGCCGTCCAGCTTTCTACATCTGGACTAACCGCCGATGAGCCCAACAAGCGCAAACCACGGATCGTGATTGTAGGAGTGCCGTCTTCCCTGGCTGAAACTGAAGTCTTTAGGTGCATTTACGAACAGAACATACCCGACAAGTTGCCAGAGATGTCCATGGAGTCCTTTTTGGCCTCTGTTAAATTAAGCCACAAATCTGGAAGGAAAGATGCGTCGAGCTGTAATTACATTATTGAAATTCCAGCCAATATACGTAAAGCCCTAATTTCCACATCAAGGCTGTTTATAAATTGGACGTCCTGCCCTGTTAGGGACTTCACTCTGGTTACCAGATGCTACAAATGCCAATTATATGGTCATGCAGCAAAAACATGCAGAGAGGTCAACTCTGTGTGTGCTCACTGCGGTGAAGCTGGACACTCGGTGTCTGATTGCACTAAGAAAGCGGAATCATCGAAATGCGCAACTTGTTCGCGATTTAAAAAGCCCAACAATCACAAAACGGGAGACCCTGAGTGCCCTGCTAGGAAAATAGCGGAATACAGGCACATCAACTCTATCGACTATGAGGGCGTGTAGTACGTCATACTCAAGGTCACACGAGTTGAACGTCTGCGGCTGACACTGCAATGGCCTACTAACCATCAATTTGTTGCTGGCTAAGCTCATTAGTCTTTGGCTGCAAAAATTAAGTGCCTTTGTTTTAATTTTGCAATGTTGACTTCACAATTCTGCTTAGCAATTATTTCTCAATCTTTAATTGATGTGTAATCAAAGTGCACTTTTTTGCAATATAGGTAAATAAGACATTAAGTAATATTATGACCTAGTAATTTAGTTTTATGTTTATAGTTTTAAGTAAATTAAAATTAATTTCCAAACTTATACAATCTTGCCACAATTTTTAGACTGCATATATTATGTTAAATATTGTTAAAATTCTGTTGCCCTACGATAAGCATATATTTAGAGCTCCTACAGCCTGTGATACAGGATTACCTAGTACAGGCATCTTAAATTATTATACCTACATTAGTTATCTAAGATTTAAACTGTTTTTTACCTTTTGTAATATCTGAATAAAGATTTATTATTATTTATTATTATTATTATTAGTATAAAACAAAATCGATTCCCGCTGTCCGTCTGTCCCTATGTATGCTTAGATCTTTAAAACTACGCAACGGATTTCGATGCGGTTTTTTTAATAGATAAGAGTGATTCAAGAGGAAGGTTTATATCTATAATACACCTGAGCGAAGCTGCTGACAGAAGCTAGTTATCAATAAGGTAAATTGAAGAATTTTTTAATAAAACCAAAAAACGAGATTATAACTAGTTTATCTCAACCTGACATACAAGATGTGTGCAGTGAAATAACATTATAATTACAGTAAGTAAGATGTGTTAGCATGCTATTAATAATTAATTTAAAATCACATTGATAATCATAGCTATTCATAGATTTGTAATATCTAATCAGTAATCAGATCGTTTCATCTTCCACATCTCTTAAATGGAGCACAATTAAATTGCCTTCATATACTTTTGATACTTACACATAGGGTACTTATAACAATAATATAATTAAAAAAGTGAGACCGCAAATAAAACATAGGTAGGTGAATTCATCATCTGCCTGCAGATCATGCATTCCATAAAACCAAAGAAGTTATTTTAAACATGGCAGGCACAATCAGATGGACTCCTTGTAGGTTTCTTGGGC
The DNA here is from genome assembly GCA_949775005.1 of Orthosia gothica. NCBI lineage: Eukaryota > Metazoa > Arthropoda > Insecta > Lepidoptera > Noctuidae > Orthosia > Orthosia gothica. The sequence goes on along the minus strand of OX459043.1, from coordinate 18,866,174 downwards.
GTATTAAGTCTTTTCGAAGTGCCAGTGCCATATTGAATGCCTGATCCTATTCTCTCTGGGTCTAATTCTCCTGTTTCAATTTTAGCCAAAATTGTTTTTGAACATTTTAAGAATGCTTCTTCTACATTCTCTCCTGTTTTAGCACTGGTCTCAAGGAACATCAGTTCTGAAAAAATATAATTATATAGAAGTTAGAATAAAAAAGTGACATCTTTTTAAAATTAAGGCACATTGATTTATGCCACAGATAATACTAACATACAGATGCCTCACCCCTTACAAAGAAACCGTGCCGACGTAACTGGCGTTTTTCATCTGATTATACAGATTATTTTTTGTAAATCGATCGCGTTCGGTTTCGTTCCACGGCGATCTATATCCGTGGAACGGCACCGAAACGCGATCGATGTACAAAAAATAATAACTTAAGGCGCCGATTCCCTTGAGTAGCTGATTTTAAAATGAGAATCACGTCTAAACGGCTAGTCTTAATTTATTGGAAAAAATATATGTTATATTAGACCATTTTCTTAATAATTTCATCTGAGCAAATTTTGAGTTTTATTCGTATAACATAGTGTAATTAATTTGTAAAGTTATGTCTAAAACGGACAAAAACAAGACAATCACAACAAAACCGCTGGGCGTATTTTAATGAAATCGACACCATATCAAAGACAATTTAATTATCTACATTTTGATCAAAAGCTTTTTTTTTTTAAAGTCATAGAATAATAAGAAAAGTACAAAAAACTACTAAATTTCGGGTCGCGCGGGTGAGAAACGAGGGCGCGTTTTGTTCCCTCAAGGTCGTTGGCGTTAGTCGTCGTCTTAATGTATAATCAGTACAGTACGTCGGCAGGGTTTCTTTGTATGGGATGAGACACCACTGGATATACCTACCATTTTCTTGGGCGAATTGACTAGCTTCTGTGAACGTGACTTCTCTTGATTCTTCCATATCCTTTTTGTTTCCCACAAGTAAGATTACGATATTTGGGCTTGCTAGCGTTCTGGCATCCCGAAGCCAATTTGAGAGTGCATTAAATGAGTCCCGAGATGTGATGTCGTATACTAGCAGGGCTCCTGCAGCTCCACGATAATAGGAACGGGTGACTGAACGAAACCTTTCTTGTCCTGCAGTGTCCCATATCTGTAGTTTAGTAGACTTTCCGCCTATGTTTACAATTTTAGATCCAAACTCAACTCCGATTGTGTGACATCTATCTTCTTTGACTGCAAAAATAGAAACAATAAAATGATTACAACCGATTTTCTAACATGAGAGGGACTAAAACATAAGACAATGTGGTAAGTTTTTAATGACTATAATTCAGTTTTAGAACTCTTCTCTCTGAATGAAAATGTTTGATTGAACCTTTCTTGTTGGAACTTGCAATTTGCTTTGGCCTTGAAGTTGCATCAGAAACTAATACTTATGATTATAGTTCTCGCCAAACTTCTTGGCAACCCTGTAGTTGACTTACCGATGCGCAAGGCTCGGCGCGGTGGTTTTTGTAGGCGATTTAGCCCCTTTTAACACGCTCCGGTTGTCTGGTAGGTATAAAGATGTATGTTAGGTTTCACACGTACCGTCGTAATTGGCTATACATTCGCCGCCGGATAGCCGGCACCGGCTACCCGGCAACCGGAGCGTGTGAAAAGGGACTTACGATGGCGCAACCATTGTTAACTTAACTACCGTAGGCCAAAAAGTTTGGCGAGAACTATGTTTTAGATGCCACTGTACTAAAATCTGTGATGTTACAAATTACAGTAACAAGTCCCTTACCACATGTATCTATGGTACTTAAGTATCATGATAAATGAAAAAAACTAAAACTACCTTCTGTAATTTAGTACGGGGAACATAACTTACTGTAAAATTGATCTAGATGATTGTGATAAAGAATACTATTTGATTGAGGACATTTTTTTTATTTTTGTTCCAAAAATGTTTAGTGTTATGTTACATACCTTGCAAAACAAGAGAAACGTAAAATAGTATTTTATACTCTCACGTGCATGCTGATAAATTTATTATTAGTAAACTAACATCATGACCATTTTAGTTAATAAGTTTAAGGCATTTGTCCCACCGCCGACGATCAGCGAGCAGCGAGTAGAGCTAGAATCTATATACGAGTTGGCGAGCAGAGAGAGGCGAGTATAGTGCCGATAGTTTTCCGCTCGGCTATTTGAGCAAGAGAGCGAGTGCTTTTGTGCGACGGGCGATTACTCGCACCACTCGCTTAGGCGGTCAGTCCTGCACTCGTTGGTTGGTTGGTCTCTCGGCGTGAGTTCTGACCGCCAAGCAAGCATCGCCGAGCGAATATCGCTGAGCGAGTATTATCCTGTCTGTATTAGATAGTTCTTGTTGCTGCGACTAACTTGTGGTGAGAAAGTACTCGCCGGCAGTGTGAACAGCCAGCGATCAACTATTAATATAAGTTTATCTTTTATTGATACGGGATCTGTACGTTTTGTTCGTTTATTCAGCAAGAAAATAGTCGATAGCTTATCGCTTCATCGCCGGCGAAGTGGGACAAGTGCCTAACTAAAGAGAATTTATTGCCTATTCATAGGAGAAACTTCGTGAAGTCAAACTTTTTGAGAAGAGATTTACCTCTTGGTATGAGAATTGCCCAGAACACTGTTTAAAAAATTATAGTGCCAAAAATAAATATTACGACCTCTTTGATTGTACTGTTTTTCATAATCATAGGACTAGTATATTTGGCCCACCATAGTCTTCATAAGAGTCACTTATTTTCAGATAAGGTAAGTGAACAAGATCTGTTATTTTATGTTCAACAAAAGTACCTCTGTCTTTTGTAGTATAATGTATCATAGGCCCAGTTTTTTGATCTGTAGTTATCTGAACCAAATGGTTAAATATGCTAATCAATGAATTCAAATTTCAGGTAAATACGTTTATTCTTACATTTTTTTTTTGCTGACAAAAGGTCAAATTATTAACTATTTGACAATTTGTGATGACAACAATTGATAAATAAAAGCATTTTTACGAAATTTTAAACCATTGTTAAGCATAATTAACCATTAGTTGGGTTAACTACAGATAAAAAACCGGTTAATTGCGAGTGGAACTCGTGTGCCGAGGGTTCCGTACCTAGGGTAAATACGCCAAACGTCGGCCACCCCCCAATGTTCGGCCGTCTGCACATTTTCAGCTTGCATTCATTCAAAATATAATTAAGTGGCAATTTTGCCACTCGAATTGCAACCTTAGTTCATACTCTATAAGTACAAACCGTTTCTATTCGATTACGTCACTCACTCTTCGCACACTGAGCGTCAATAGCGATTGCGCCGTTGCAGCGTCAAATTAGCAGCTAAAGTAGCTTACTAGCTGTGAATACCCGCACTTCGGGGATTGATATTACAACGATAAGACCTTTATTTTTTTGTTTTTAAGCTTTGTTATCACTAAAAAGTTTGTTTTACTATATTTTGAGATAGTTTTCTCAACGTTTTGCGTATTGTTTTAAGGGGAAAATAAGGGGCCGCCATTAGAATACCAATTTCGACTTAAAACCGGATTAACGGCCCTGGCCGACTTAAAGTAAATGCAGTCTGTTTTATAAATTCCGATTCTACCAATTCCATTGGCTTAATAAGAGAATTTGCAAAGTTTATAGGCAAATAAATCCATTTTACGATTAATCGTCAAATTCCGGCCGGGGTGATATTAGTTGAATCTCGAGTAATAAGGTACACAAAACAGGGGCCGACATTAGAAATATTAAAGATCATAATGTCGGCCAGCCTCTAATTACAGCGTCACTATACAGGCTGGTTACATTTGTATTTTTTTTATTGATTTTGTGGGTAGTCATATTTAATTTATTTATCAAACTTATTTTCTCAAAATTGAATATGTGTTATTATAATTTATTTACTTTATTATAATTATAGTAACATTGTTTAAGTGCAAATCAAAAAAAATATTTACTATTAAACAAATACAAATGTTTACTTATGTGATATTAGACTGCTGCCAAAATAAATCATATTAATAATATTTTTACTGTCTTAATTTACAACACCCTATACCTGGCCGACATTAGGGAAAAACGCGACCGACCATGGGCCGTGAACGGCCGACTTTAGGGTTTTTTCGTTCTCGATGCATTTAAACCTTAATACTTTTTTCTTTTAGTAGAAATGTCAATCTTATGCCTATAAAGATGAAATAGATTTAACAAACTTTCCAAAACAGCATCACAAGCATCCTTTTGTTGCAAACTGATGGCGCCAGAGCAATCCCTAATTAGAAAAGCCGTTAGGGGGCCGACATTTAGCGTATTTACCCTACCCATTATACCGCCATTATAAAATTGGTATCATTTTTATTGGCGGCTAAGTTTTAAAGATATTGGCAAATTTTGATTTTCGCGAAAACTTGAAGTATCAAAATTTATCTTTTTTTACTTCCTGTTGACCTAGAATTGTAATTTTTTTTATTTGTGCTGTAAGACCTTACTTTTTGCCAAATTTCGTGATTCTAGGTCAACGGAACTACCATATAGGTTTTCGACACAAAACCTATAGGGTACTTCTGGTTAACCTAGAATTGTAAATTATGGTTAAAGCAAGGTCTTACAGCACAAGTAAAGGGAAAATTCCAAAAAATAAAAAAATATGAAATTAAGGTAAATATTGGTACTTACAAGTTTTTGCCAAAAATCTTAATTTGCTTATATCTTTTTATTGACTTGACTCAGGACCTTGATTTTTATACACCTAATAGGGACTATAGACCTCACTATCTGGTATAAATTTCAACGTGCTACGTCCACCCGTTCCAGAGAAAATCGGTGGTGACACACGGACAGACAGACAAGAAAGTGATCTTATAAGGGTTACTTTTTTACCTTTTGAGGTACAGATCCCTAAAAACTGGGCCTTAATTGACATATAATAATAGTTTCATATATTAGCTTTAAACCTGACGTCACTATAAAATGAGAATGCCCATTCTCCTATGTTGTTTGAGTATTCTTGCTTAGCTATTAACAAAAAATGCTGTGTCGCAGGATACCAATAGATATTGGATTTACAACATATTTTGTTACTTGATAATGATTATTAATACGGATAAAAGGAAGCATAAATGGTAGGAATAGAACATTACGCACCAAACCATATGACCCAATTTCATCATACATAGTTCATTTACTAGAATGAGTATGATTATTAGATCAAGCATTTCTTAAAAAAAAATTATAGCTAATAAGCTATCAACACATTACATTATCTAATCTGTTGTTATAGCTACTTACATTTGTTTCCAATGAAATTATTGAGAAGACTCGACTTTCCTGTACCAGCGCTCCCAATTACCAGAAATTTGAATAGATATTCTGTAATATAAAAACGGAATTAGATACAAAATCTATTTCTAATTACTTAAAAATATATACAAACAAGATACTAATAACAAAGATACCAATAACATACCGTAGGATTCAGACATCGTGGTTCATACGGCAATAAACAAAATGATATACGTTTCAGTAAACACAATCTTATAATTTACACACTTATTAACCGAACTTGTTAACAATTGCTTTTAATTAACTGCAAAATTTCAATTTTCATTTTGCTTTCACAACAAATTTTCAATTTGCTATTTTTACATGAATGAAATGAATGAAAAATAATGAAAATGAATGATCGGAATGAATAACTGTACCATAAATAGAGAAGATGTCCACAGATAAGTAATAGGATAAGGTATGGAACTATTATATATTAAATATTTTCATTAATGTCCCCCGGCAAGCAAACATCATGTTTCGACTTTCGTTAGTTGTCGGATTTCATTCTATAAGTGTACGAGCACTTGGTTGCTATAATAATACATGTGCTAAGTTGAGATGGAAGAAAACTATTCTTGCTGACTTCTTGATAACATATTTATTGATTTGTACTTGTTTACATTAGAACGGTCGAAAGTGTACTCAACAATATTAGTATGAATGTCGCTTTACATTAAGTAAAAATGCGTATGCTAGCGTGCTAAATAAATGTGCGATGTAATCGTACATATTCCCGGACGAGATAGGAAAGATGAAGTGCATTTAGATTTACAAAAATAGCTTAAAGTTTGAAACATGATAATGAAATTTTAGAGCTATTAATTCTATAAACTTAATTAAGGGGAAGTTCCTATAAGGACGCGAGGGTTGCGAGGAACATGGACGCGCACGCAGTCTAGGTGTCCACTTGTTTCCCTTGTATCGCTGTTGCTCCCACGGCGCGGCGCGGCAGGCCCTGTTCTTGATTCCTCAGCAACGGATTGTGGTGGTGACAATGGAACTCGCCATCGACATCGCGAACGGCGAGCTATAATGACGATTGCAGCGATGCCCAATATTCCAACTAGAGTGTAGATCACAGCGTAGTGATGAATATCATGATAAGATAGATCATCAGGTAACATCACATCTGCCGCTTTCATAGACTGTATCCTTGTGTGAGTCTATCTGGCAGGCCCCAACGAGATTTATCAACAGGTGATAGCTTTTCCTATAGGCATTATTTTGTACCAAAGAAAATAAATAAGATATATTTTGTACTACCTCGAAAGTTTTTGATTGAATGACGTTTTTATGAAGTGTCTAGCTAGCGGGCCCCTTATGATTATTTTTATTGTTATTATACTTTCAGATCACTCAATGGTGTTAGGAGCTTGATACTATTAAGTACCTTACAAATCCAAAATTTCAACTTTCTGTGAGCTTTTCTTCAGAAGATATTCGTTATTTAAACAAACGTCCGGCCAGCGGGCCCCTGTTTTAAATACTACTCTTTTGAATCATACAATGGTGTTAGGAGCTTGATACTATTATGTACCTTACAAATCCAAAATTACAACTTTCTGTGATCTTTGCTTCAGAAGATATTCGTTATTTAAACAAACGTCCAGCCAGCGGGCCCCTTTTTTAAATACTACGTGGGACACTCAGAAAGTTTTGCGAAACTAAAAAAAATTGTTCTATACGTACATATATTTTTATTAAATCTTTTCAAAGTACTTTCCACCAGCCTCTATACAAAGATTCATGCGCCTAAACCAGTTTTCAAAACACTTTTTCCAGTCCGCCGCAGACACCTCGTTTACAGCCTGCTCGAACGCAGCCAGCGCATCTTCCGGCGACGAAAATTGTATCCCTTTGAGCTGATTTTTTATTTTTGGGAATAAAAAGAAGTCACACGGTGCTAGATCAGGGCTGTAAGGAGGGTGACCCAGGAGTTTGACTGGCGTGCTGTCCAGGAAGTCCCTCGTTTTGAGTGCGGTGTGCGCAGGTGCATTGTCGTGGTGGAGCAGTAGCCCGCGGAGCCCTGTGTTTGGTCGCTTGTTGCTTATAACAGAGAAAACTTCTGGCAAACATTTGGTAGTATACCATTCGGCATTAATGCTTCTTTGATCCCGTAAGGGAATTGATACCAAGTGGCCAGTCAAATTAAAAAAGCTAGCGATCAAAATCTTACCCCCGCTTCTAGATCGCTTCACTTTGGTAGGCGTTGGCTCATTTTGAAACACCCAAACAGTCGACTGGCGCTTGGTTTCTGGGTCGTATTGATAAATCCAGGACTCATCACCTGTAACGATGTCGTAAACACGCCGAGACGAGCCTGCTTCAAATTTGTTAAGCATATCACGGCACCATTCCACCCGGGCCTGCTTCTGAGCATCGGTGAGGTTGTGCGGCACCCAGCGTGATACTATCCTCCTCACGCGAAGATGGCTGTGTAGAATCTCGTGAACGCTTCCCGATCCAATCTTCAATATGTGTTGAATCTCCTGATATGTAATTCGCCTATTGTCTTGGATTAAATTTTTCACTGCTAGCACGTTTTCTTCGGTAACAGCCGTCAAAGGGCGACCGCTTCTTTCGTCATCCCCCAAAGTTGGTCGACCGCGCTTGAATTCGTTATACCAACGATACACGGTTGCCTTGGAAGGGCCTTCATCCATGAATGCCATTTGAAGTCTATCGTACGATTCATCCGGTTTCAGGCGACACTTGAAATCGTATAAAATCATAGCTCTAAAATGTTCCCGGCGCAGATCCATATTTCAGTGAGACACAATACTTTGAATTAACTCGCAAAAAATGTGGAGGGAAATTTTGAAATTGGAACTTACTTATTTTTACTTATAAATAATCATATTTTCGAAAAACATTATAACTGGCCAGTCTCCCATATATAAAAACTTTTTTTCGCAATACTTTCTGAGGGGCCTGGTACTCTTTTATATCATACAATGGTGTTAGGAGCTTATTACCATTAAGTACCTTACAAATCCAAAATTTCGACTTTCTGTGAGCTATACTTCAGGAGATATTCGTTAATTAAAAAAGTATTCAACCAACGGACCTGGTTACCCAAGTTATTCACAAGTACCCTTGTATTATTTTTATAAATTGCCTAAAAATTAACACAAACTAGACACATCTATGTTACTATACTTACTATTAAGTATTTATTATTGTAGTTAAGTACATTACAGCGAATAAATATTTATTTTTTCTTTTCCTGTAAAACAATCCACAAAGATACAAATTATTTAGTAATGCAAATGCGCATAGCAAGCAAAGACGTAATTGTATTGTGCAAACGCAAATATAACTAGGTACGTTGATGAATACTTATTTAATTAACCAATATCTTCTAAAGTATAGCTCACAGAAAGGCGTACATTTTGGATTTGTAAGGTACATAATAGTATCAAGCTCCTAACACTATTGTATGATTTAAAAGAGTAGTATTTAAAAAAGGGGCCCGCTGGCTCCAGCCAGCGGGCCCCTTTTTTGTTTGTTTAAATAACGAATATCTTGTGAAGCAAAGCTCACAGAAAGTTGAAATTTTGGATTTGTAAGGTACATAATAGTATCAAGCTCCTAACACCATTGAGTGATCTGAAAGTATAATAACAATAAAAATAATCATAAGGGGCCTGCTAGCTAGACACTTCATAAAAACGTCATTCAATCAAAAACTGTCGAGTTACAAAATATATCTTATTTATTTTCTTTAGGTACAAAATAATGCCTTTATGAAAAGCTATCACCTGTTGATAAATCTCGTTGGGGCCTGCCAGATAGACTCACACTGTATCCTTTTGTCTACATCGCTGATTTCTTGTTCTGAATCTTGAGTTTTGCTGTCCAAAACTAGTTTAGGTATGCTGATGTTGGTGCATAAATATCTGCGTTCGTCCTTAATTCACTTATGTGAGGCTTGTGTGAATACAGAGTAAAGTTGTTTGTTTTGACGATGCATCCTTGGCCTATATTGAATAGTCCGGCTTGTGCCAGCTGATGTGCGGTTATTTGATCGCCGCATATTGTTCGAACGTGACACCTATCGCAGCAAAAGTAAAAATATCTGTTCAATGTGTATGTTTCTTGAAATTTATCTTTACAGAAGCTTGATGTTGTTTTGCATTCCGAATTTTCCGTTTCACAGAAATTCTTGTCTCCTTTAATTTGGTATATGGGTCGTAGGATGTGGCAGTAATAAACTCCCGAAACGGTTGGACATGATCTTAAGTCTTCTACCGACATGTTAATATATGTATCTTTCTTCATGTTGATAGATATGAACTCAGATACTGAGTTAATGCTGATCATGGCACTTTGGCCCACTGTCTTGGGGATCGGAATGATCTTGAGGATTTCGTATGAATCTCGACTGATGAGAGGTAGTTTGATCTCAAAGATGACAATATCTTCCGAAGGTCCGAGTGTATGTTGTCAATTGGCAGGGAGACGTCCTTGGTCAACTTGCTAGAAATCGTGCTTAACTCGTTCATGAGTTGTTCGGGTGTAATCAAATATAAGTTGAAACGACCATTGTATATGTCAGTAACGGTGTCTAATAACGTATTCTGAATACTTTTTAAATTATACATCATATTACTTGCTATTATAGCTCCCATGTTGAAGTCATTAATGATGCTGTTAGCTTCAATGTTGTTTTTCAATTAGTCCAATGCTGCGTGTAACTTATTCATATGACGGTTTATCATTTTAAGTTACTGGTTCATATCATGCTCTGTGCATTTATGAAGGTTGTTTTCTGCTTCCATGAGTGAAGTCTGATTATTCCACAGAGAAACTATATGCCTTTCGTTTTCTCGAATGAGAGAAATGTCCTTGCGATATTTTTCAGCGAAACTTTCGTCGAGCACTCCGAATAGGCTGTTAGCGATGTATCCCACGCCATTGATAAGGCCTCGACGCTGACCCAGTGTCCCGGGTCGCGTGCCGGAATGCTGACTTTGCAAAACTTGATTGTAGTGCTCGAGTTCTGAGTACGCATGACGTAGCTGCTGTATGATTACGTCACAGTGAACTTGATCTTGAATGATGTCACATGTTTGTTTGAGCGATTGGATGTATTCATTGAACCAGTTGATTGCCAGTACGTTTCTATGTTGTAGTAAACCACAATATTCCAATCGTCTCTGATAAGCATCATGTCGGATACTTTGTCAAAATACAAGCTTTGACTTGTTTGAAATGGTGCTATCTTCATGTTACATTCTGCACTTGTAATGAATGTGAAAAATAACATGACCATAGTAGTGACCATGGTTGTTAAGTTGAACTTGCTTTTCGTTGACCTCCTTGTTGAGGATGCTTGGGCTTGCTGGTGTTCCACGTCTTGGTTCTTGTCTCGTGCCGTGTCGCACTGTGGGGCAACTTCTTTATGTTCTAAAAGTAAGGAAACTTTTATGACGGGACGTTTAATAGTGCCGCTTTTCGTTTTTAAGGTCACGACACGCACGTGGCCGTCCTTGCCTGGATGTAGTTCTACGACTCTGCCCATCACCCACTTGCTGGGTGGGAGGTTGTCGTCGTGGATGAGAACTATATCGTCCAACTTGATGTTGGTTTGAGGTTGCCTCCACTTGCTTCTTGCAGTTAATTGCGCAAGATATTCTGTGCACCATCTTTTCCACAGATCTTGTAGTATTTTCTGTGTTAACTGCCAGCGTGTTCGTAGATCTCTTTCGGTTTCAACTAACGTTAACGTAGGTCCGCCAGTTATGAAGTGAGAAGGTGTCAAGAAATCTAGGTCTTCAGGATCTTCTGAGATTGTACACAGTGGCCTTGAGTTTAGGCAGGCTTCAATTTGTGTAAGAAGTGTGGTGAACTCTTCGTAAGTCAATTTTTGTTCACCGATCACTTTCTTGAGGTGCTGCTTGAAACTCTTCACTGCAGCTTCCCATAGGCCTCCTGCTGATGGCCATGATGGGGCGTTAAAATGCCATATGATCTCCATATCCGTTATCTCAGCCATGAGCTTATCATTAAGGATTCTCTGCAATTCTTCATATTCGTTTTGTAGAACCCTGCTAGCTCCTACGAAGTTGCGGCCGTTGTCACTATACAAGTGACAAGGTGTGCCTCTTCTAGCCGCCATCCTACGTAAGGCAGCGATAAATGATGACGTTGTGAGGTCGGAGACTAGTTCCAAATGCACGGCCTTCGTCACCATGCAAACAAATACTGACACATATCCTTTGGTGGTCTTGACACCACGGCCCTTGTTGGTTTTGATATAGACATGGCCAGTAAAATCAACGCCGGTGTGCATAAAGGGTCGAGATGGATTGATTCTTGCTGCAGTCAGGTCTCCCATCAGGGGGTGTAGTTTGGCAGGTTTTTGTTTTCTACAGGTAATGCATTGACGTATTTGTTTTTTCGTTGCATTATTGCCCCCGATTATCCAATATTTTTGCCTGATACTTGCTAATGTAACTCGAGCTCCGCCGTGAAATGTGAGTTTATGTGCGTGTTCTATTATTAGTTCCGTCAGATGATGTTGATGAGGTAAAATTACAGGATGTTTGAGTTCAGGATTGATCGCAGCAATATGCAGCCTCTCACCCACACGCAGTATTCCCTCTTCATCTAGGAACGGACTCAAATTTACGATCTTGCTTGACGTGGACACTTTGTTTTTCTTCTTCAGGTCATGTATTTCTTGCTGGAACTCCACACCCTGAACTTCTTTGATTAATAAGACCTTGGCCTTACGTAGCTCCGCTAAGGTAATATAGGGTTTTGGTGTGTTTTCTGGTTTTCTAATAACCAGGCGCCGTAAACGTGCTAGTACGTGCAGAATCATTGTAAATGAGCTCAGTCTGTTAAGAAGTCTTTTGATAACGCTGTTTACTTGTGACTTTTCTTGTGTCACAATATTTACTTGCTTGTTAAGTGATTCTTCATCTGTGAAATAAGTTTGGCGTCTTGCTTGGACTTCCGGCGTACAGTGAGGTAGCCAGGGTGGGTCCATTCCACCACAGATTGTCTTCCTTTAGTGTCAGACTTGTTGATCCACGGCTCGCGCAGTCTGCAGGATTCTCCGCTGACTTCACATATCGCCAACATTGAGATGGCATCTCCTTTGTTATTTATAGCACCCTGTTGGCAACAAAAACTTTCCAGCGATTGGGATCGCCTTGTATCCATCCCAGAACCGCCATAGAATCGGTCCACCCATAAACTTTGATGTCATGACCGATCAAACTTTCCTTCACTTTGACCATTAGTTTAGATAGCAGATGAGCTCCACTTAATTCCAATTTGGGCAAAGAGATATTTTTGTTGCATGGAACTAATCTTGATTTCGCCACCATTAAAGTTATTTTGGTTTCACCTTGACTTGTAATTTTACAATACACGACACATGCATACGCCTTCTGCGATGCATCGCAAAATCCGTGTAACTCGATATTGTTTCCGGCTGATTTCGTACCTATCCATCGAGGTATTTGACATTGATTTATGTTTTCTACGTCATGTTTAATTTTTGTCCATTCTCGGTTAATTTGTTCGGGAATCTTGTCATCCCAATTCAAATTCTTCTCTTTCCAGCAGCCTAATTGTGTAAGTAAATTCGGCAAAGGAAACAATCCGTTTCTTTCCCAAAAACACAGAAAATTTTTGGGAAAGAAACAGATTGTTTCCGTCGCCGAATTTACTTACAAAATTAGGCTGCGGATGTCTTGAAACAGTATTTTCATCTTGGTAGAAACTGGAGTGAGCCAACCGAGGGGATCAAATAGTTTGGATATTTCAGACAGTAACTTCCGCTTCGTGAGTTGCGTACTGGTACTGGTTTCAATCCTGGATTGAAATGTGAAAATGTCTTGTTGTGGATTCCAGTGAAGGCCTAATGTTTTTGTCGATTCCGCTTGTTTGAAGACGTAACGCTCCTGGTCGCTGCCTTTGCTGGTGCTGTCTTGTAATTCCTGATAATTGGACCTCCATTTTCGTAAATTGAAACCACCTGTCTTGAGGATTGCCATCAAATCTTGCTGCAATTGTTTTGCTGATGCTACAGAGTCTGAACCGTGTAACAAATCGTCCATGTAAAAACATTCTTCGACGATTTTAGCTGCATATGGGTAATTTGATCTCTCGTCATCCGCTAATTGCCTTAGGGTCATCATTGCCAAGAATGGCGCGGCCTTGGTGCCATAGGTGACCGTAGTAAGTTTATACTCTTACACAAAAAAGTTCAATCTTTATTCAACTTTTTTGTGTATGTGTGTGTTTTTGGGAAAGAAACAGATTGTTTCCGTTGCCGAATTTACTTACACAATTAGGCTGCCGTATGCATACAATCGTTTAAGCTCGTGCCAGTAGAAGTTTTTGATGATGCATTGAATACTACGCGGAGTGACGTAGTTGTTGACTCGCTACGTATTACGCAGTGATGCGGTAGAAAATACTCTGGTTTCTTGTTGCTGTGCGCCGGTTTCATGTGACCGAGAGATAAATATTCATCAATAAATGTTTTGTATTGTTTTGCAATACATTTGTTTTTTGCGAGCTTTCGTTCTATCTGATACAGCTGAGCGACTGCCTTGTGTTTAGATGCCCCAATATCCTTGTTGAAAGTTGACTTTAGTGGCAGTCTCACTTGATATCTTCCGTCTTCCAATCTTGTCGTGGTCGACTTGTAAAATTGAATGCATTCATCGTCTTCAAATGATATCCCTCAAAGTGTCAATTTCCAGACGCAATAGAAATTACCATTGTTTTAATCCGATTCGGAAATATGGACAGTTGAGCTGATATTTGATCATCTTCAGGAATATCTTCGATCTCCCAAAATTGTTGAATGTCTTGTATGTTATTCAGGACTAGGTTGCATTGAAGACTTTGGACCCCGCCGAACAAAATCCACACAATGCGTGTTTGTTGCGCAATGAAGCTACCTGAATCTTCTCGGTGGATCTTGTTCATGATGATCTTAGCATATATATCCGCACCCAATAATATGTCAACTGGGTTGCTGACGTAGAACTGAGGGTCGGCTAAGTCAATTTCTTCCAAAAATACCCTTGATGGTTTAGAAAATGTTGAATTCGGCAGGTTTCTTGTTATGTTGTTCATTATAAGAACATTAGTGCTGAACTTGTAGTTGTCGTCCAATGATGTACAGTTGATACTCAACATTCCTTTGCATGTCTTGTCATTTATACCAACGCCAGTAATAACTCCCTTGCAGTTCTGTCGTGGCAACCTTAGCTCTTGCGCTGCGTTTTCGGTGATCAAGGAAACTTGGGATCCTTGGTCAATGAGGGCTCGCATCGTTCTTTTTATTCCATCAGCTCCTGTCACCTTGCTAATTGCAGTTGCTAAAAGAACTGTCGAAGCAAGTTTTTGCTGTGCAACATGAGCTCCGGGGCTTGATTCGTGCTCGGGGGGCACGTGGCCGGAAACGTTCGATGACGTCGTGTTTGCATTTGCGTAGGCGTCATGTAACACCGTATTATGTTGTCCGTTGCATTGCCGGCAACGTTTGCTGGACGTGCATTTTTTTTCATTGTGATTGTACAGGCAATTTGGACAAAAGTTGAGTCGACATATAGTTTTTCTCTTGAGGCCTGGTGCAATTTCTTTGAATTGATTACAATAATATAAATATGCCATGATGATCTTTACAGATTGGGCAGGAGACAGAAGGGGTCTTCTTTGACGTAGCCTTGTTGCTGACGTAGTATTGTTTTCCCTGATTTGATCTATAGTTCCCTGAATTTGAAGGAGGTCTTGTAGATTTTTGTATCGCATCTTGTTTACGACGTGCTGACTCCATAATATTAAGACTCCCAACCCTTGCATTCAGGTCCCCCATGACGATGACAATGTCTTGCATCTTTATGCTCCTAAGGGTGGCATTACGGTTGTTGTAGGTGATGCATTGGTTTGGGCGTAGAACTATACAATGGACATCTGCCGTGCTCTTGAGTTAAAACGGGCGTACATGATCCGGTCTGAGATCGGTTTCCAGTCCACCTGGCTTTTCTTAGCTGTATTAAAAATAAGGAGCCCACGCCATTCTCGCGCACATCCTCCTCACTTTCTTTACCTGAATACAGCAAAGTCAAGCCTCCGGATATTCTCAGCTCACCAAATCCGTTTCTTCTCACCTCGCTTAGATCCTGAATCCGTAGCTTGTAGCTGAGCATTACCTACTGCTTCCGCCTGGGCCAGTCGTCTGTCCTCGCTCATCGTTCGTACATCCCTTAACGTTAATTCCTTAATCGTTAACGCGATTGAGCGTTAGTAAAAACTCGCACTAAGGCCTCAGTTTCAGGAATCTATAGTTGTCGGGCAAGCGAGTGATTAGCCCACTGTGCCTTAATCCTATAGCGGGGCCTTCTTTTGAGCCTTCGGATGTGCTCGGTTTGGTTTCGGGTACCCTCCCTAGTGAGTTTTAAGGCGCAGAATATTCGCCCTTCGCCCTTGATAAATCCTTGTTTTCAAGTAGATGGTCAACGACTGAGGCGTAGATCCGTGCATGTCGTCAGATGAAATGCTTTTAGAACCATAGAAAAAAAATTACTCTGATTAGAACGCACCCGTAACCCGATAACTTTCAGCTGACATTGACAAACAAAACTGTCACTGTCACATTAGATAAATTCATATCTCTAAGTAGTCTGTGGATAAATTATCGACCGGACCGACCGGGACTGACCGACTGTACCAAAATAAATATTGATACAAACAACTTTTTGTATGCGTACATAACATATTTCTTTCTGTAATTTCACATTACAAAATTTGAAAATCACTGTAAAATGCTGTGTTTTTTGCGACACGTACGTATTGTAACTTCCTTGTTATTATTATGCAATAATTTACCTTGTTAAACGACTGACCTTATTTCTTACTTCCAGAGAGTTCTAGGAGCGGTTGCTCCCAGGATTTTTGTGCCAAGAGACAACCAAATCAGAACGTTTTGGGAGTTTGTAAATATGAGTTTTAATAAACCAGACGACGATCGCATCAAACAGTTCGGCCCAGATCGTACATGCGCTGAATGGGTGCTGCGAAATGGTGGAAGGGTAGTCTGGGACGGTGGAAACAAATTGGCTGATTACAACATGTTACCGTCAGAAAAACAAGCAGTTCCTAAATTAATAGAAATTGATGGCACAGACTCGTCTATTTCACACTATGGCTTCCCTCACCTAAGTAGGTAATGCTGTGTGTAGACAAAATTGTAGTTTGAAAATATGATTATTTAGCTTGGCAGAAATGAAGGTTGGAGTGTACGTAATGGGGCATTGAGGAAAAAGACTTAGAATTTTGTTGCCAAATGATTATTATTTTCGCATTTTGTTTATATTCTCGATTCTATCGTATCGTAATCACCTAAATATAAGGCTAAAGCACCATCATTTGACATAAAAATGATGTTGAAGAAATCCTTCAACAAACGCATTTTGGACTTTTCAAGAGACGAAAATATTTTGGGACTCACCAAGCCGAAGTTGCAGAGGTGAGCATAGGTTTCAATCCTTTGTCACGTAAGGGCGACGGGGTTGCATTTCCCGCAGTGCCGGAGACGTAGAAGCAGATTACTTGCCCATGACTGCCAGGGTTACTCGACCTTAACCTCAAGGATCACTCGACCTTGACCTAAAAGTCACTTGTCATTGACCCTAAGGTCACTTGATCATGACCTCAAGGTCATTGACCCTAAGGTCAAGGTCAATACCCATGCGGTGTCCCATGGTGTTCCTCACCCTACTGCTCCCCCATCCCACCGGGTCCCAAAGGCTTGATTAGGCGATGTTTTTTGTTAAAATTTTTCATAGTGCCCCGTTTCGTATCCACTCACCGAAAAGAGAGATGTGTTAATAGGTGAAACGGATAAAATTTCCATTATGGGCCGTTGATTTTTGCCGCGGGGATGGTAGGGGATGGAGGAGGGGAGGTTTGGCTACCCCCCTGTACCATCCCCACCACTCGGAGCCCTATGGTTATGGAGATATCCATGGTTAAAGTGCTCGGGTTAGTGTAAAAATTTCCGAAAATGATCATCGTTTAAGGGACAGGGAGGGAGGGAAGGAAAGGGTGTAGGGGGACTACCCCACTGTACCATCCCCACCCCACGGAAACCCATGGTTATGGAGATATCAGATATATTTTATACATAAATATAATTAGTGAGATAAAAAAAATAAAAAAATTGTGAATTAGTCCAAGAGCGAGCGAAGCGAGCTCGGGAGCTTAGGGCAAATCAAATCAAATCAAATCAAATCAAAATATTTATTTGCCAGAAAATACATTGTTTAACAAGGAAAGATCTTAAAGCCTAAAAGTTATTGTATTCTGCCTGCAAGCAAGCGTGCAAATTACTTCCAATAATAATCAGTTTCTCGACATCATACCCAAAACACAATTGTAAACATTATATAAAAAAACCAGACCAAACCAAAACAACATTGATGCTTCATTTATACTTTCAATGGTCAGATTATAAAAATTTAAAATTAGATAAATCAAAATGTTAATAATTAAAATTAAAAATGCCAATAATAAACATTACATGTCAATCCCATATTTAAATGTCAATAACTAATATGCCAATACTTACAATTGTCGGATCATAAACTCGACAATAATTAAATAGTAAAATAAAAATGTCAATAAAATAAATTAATATGTCAATAATTAAAATTAAAAATGTCAATCAAATAAATTAAAATGTCAACAATTGAAATTAAAAATGTCAATCAAATAAAAATGATTGTTTACAATGTTGATTTAACAATTAATCCATATATATTTTTGTATTACAATTATCATTTCAATTACATTATTTATACTCTTAACAATAATTATGTCTATGCTCTATAAATTCCTTTAGGCTATAGAAGCAACTATTTTGTAGCCAATCTGTCAATTTGATTTTAAAAACATTACCCTGCAATAATTTTAATTCATTTGGTATGTTATTATAAATTAATATACACATATTATACACATTTTTCTTGTAAATATCTTTGTGACCAGATGGATGATATAATAGATTGCGAAACTTAACCCTTTTTTGTCTTGGCACAACTTCGCTATGTTGCATAAAATATTGCATGTGTTTCTTTGTAAAGATGCAGATGTCTCGTATGTACATACAGGGCAGTGGAAGAATTTTATTTTTTTTAAAGAGAGGTTTACAGCTATCTAAAAACCATGCCTTGTTAATGACCCGGATGCAACGTTTCTGGAGCTTAAAAACTCTGTCGGTATCAGTCGAGTTACCCCACATGATAAGACCATAGCTTAGAATAGATGACACATAGCCATGGTAAGCTGAAAGAGCAGCTTCTACAGAAACATTTTGTCGTAGCTTTTTTAAAGCAAACACAAACCTATCAAGTTTCTGACATATATGTTCCACATGGCTTTTCCAATTGAGATTCTTGTCTATATTAATACCTAAAAATTTTATTTCATCCACTTGTTGTACTTTTTCATCTTTATATCTAATATCCAAAGCTAATTGTTTAGTATTATACGAATTAAATTCTATTAATTTGGTCTTACTAACATTTATATTTAAGTCATTATTTGCCATCCAGCTAATTATATCTGATAGGGTCTTTTCAGTAACAGATTTGTAATTTATTTTATCCTGACACTTTAATATAACTGTCGTGTCATCTGCAAAAAGAATACATTTGTGCTTAGTGGCCTCCGGAAGATCATTTATGTAGATTAAGAAAAGCAAAGGACCAAGAATACTACCCTGAGGCACACCAGACTTATTTGTTATTGCTACTGATTTAAATTTCTCTTTAGAATATATTCTGTCACCTTTCTTTACAACTTTGGATATCTCTGTATATTGCTTCCTATTACTTAAATAGCTAGATATCCATTCATAAGCCTTGCCCCTTATGCCGTAGAAATCTAATTTGTTTAATAGTTTAGCATGATTAACAAAATCAAAGGCCTTACTCATATCTAAGAATAATGACACTGCTGGATTGCCATTATTAATAGTTTCTGTTACAAGTTTAATCAAGTTGAAGATGGCAAGAGCAGTTGAACAACCTTTACGGAAACCAAACTGCTCCTTGCATAATATGTCGTGTCTACTGAGAAAATTATTCAACCTAATATGCATAGCCTTCTCAAAAATTTTAGATATGATGGGTACTATCGTAATAGGCCGGTAGTTATTTGGGTCTGACTTATTTCCCCTTTTAAATAGTGGTTTTACGATAGACATTTTGAGCTGATCAGGAAAAACACCTTCCATAAAAGATAGGTTTATAACATGTGCTAGTGGATGACATATAGAGCTAGCACAAGCCTTCAAAACCTGTGTGGCGACGCCGTCATATCCGCTAGTTTTGCTATTATTTAGGGACATTATAATTTTATACACTTCTTCTGCATCTATAGGATTTAGAAAAATAGTGTTAAGATTTTTGTTTTTTTGATTAAGCTTAATATTATTAGAATTAAATGGTTGATTAGATGTCAAATTAATAAAATAGTCATTAAATATATTGCAAATGTCAGATGGATTATTATATGTCATATTATTAGAATTTATTTCATCAATGTCATTTTTATACAAATTATTATTATTTATCGTTGAGGAGATTGCATTCCAAGTGGCTTTACATTTATTCTTATGTTTTTGTATACGTCTTGTGTTCATTAATTTCTGAGCTTTCTGTGCACATCGTTTAAACATATGATTATAAAGTTTGTAGATATTCTCATTATGCTTTTTATTCGTTTTACAAGTTCTAAATTTTAAATAAAGTTGTCTTTTCGTTTTGCTGGATTTTTTAAAGCCTTTCGTTATCCAGTTTTGAGTAACTGGTTTATTATTAACTTTAACCTTAATAACTGGAAAGCACAGGTCGTAATATAATGTGAATGTTTCATAAAATAAATTGAAGGCTTCTGTTAGAATACCGGAGCTTAATGTTTCCGAAAATGAGAGAGAAGACATACATTCGCAAAATTTCTTAAGATTTTCCGCACAGTAGTCACGTTTTAATTCAGACCAACAAGTTATTGTTTTGAGTTTTTTCATCTTTATAGTAACAGTTTGTGCTGTTTCGTGATCTGACAAGTTTAGGTGAAGAACTTCTGACTCATGGAGCACACAACCCATGGAGAGAGCATCGGCACGTTTTTGTTCTAAATCGAAGTCACCAAGAAACAGCGGGGGCAGAGGTAAGCTTCCACCGCTGTGATTGGGTGATAGTTTGACAACCAAATGACAACTGATTCTCTAGGGATTCCAAACAAGTAATTTAAAAAAATATCGATATCGGTAATTGTATAACTTATTAATAGTATAAGGATTTCTTTGGGATACAGACAAACAAAATAACGAATTTCTTAGAATCTTCGGTACGTCTAATAAACAATTATGATAAGGTAAATAGGGTAGAGTGGTAGCCAATGAACCACCAAAAATTTGAAGAGCTCTAGCAGAGTGGTTATTCTAGTCTAAAAAAATATTTTGATCTCACTACGTAGGTAATTTAATAAGCTACCACATTGCATTCAAAATTTTGGAAAATATTTCCTATTGCCTGATTAATACAGGTTTTTTTAAAACAAGGTAAATGGTTCATAGTGTACCAGCAAGGGTACACGATGAACCGGGGGGGTGGGACTAAATGAACCAGGTGGTACACAATGAATCACAGTAATAGATAAACCGATAATTGTTTGTTTTAAGTTGATTATAAATAACAAATGATTCTGTGTTCATCCAACCGCTAGGTGCGGCTAATCCAAGTGTCCCTTGGGGTGCCCCATACAGCATGTGTGCCTTATAGTTTTTCTTGGAAACATCATAGCTGGAGCTGGCCAATCGCATCTACAATACAGCAAGTTGTAACCAAGATTCCAGGTTCCCCACTTGTGACTTTACAGACACTGCGTCCTTTAGCTGCCTGAACTTTATGGGGTCGTTGCACAGTTGTGGTAGAGGTTTCGTCAAGATTATATATTCGGCTTCTATTAGCAAAAGATGGAGAGCTACTTTAAACTTATTTCAGGTTGTCGTAAATTGTTTGCACATTCATTTGATTAAATGCTGTAGCTTTTGCCATACTACAAGCCTCCGGTTTTTTCAATGCAGAATGTCTTTGCATAAATCCTCTCATCCAATCTCGGTCTGTCATGCCATGGACTTTCCACGATAGCGACTTTAAAATTTTGTTAATAACTGCCATTTGGTAGGCAATTCTGCGACAGTCTTTAGAAGTTAGGCCATAGAATGTATGTGCACAATCAAAAAAATACTTCTTAATGCTGTCGTCTTGTCCATCATTAAAGATTGTTCGACCAAATTTGTAATGCGGGCTCCATGATGGATTGTTGCGGTATTTTTCAATGTATCTTCGCAGTGTTGGATCGGAAGATTGGCTGCTTCGTCAGCCCCGACAAATGTTTGTCTATTCCTTTTTGAATAGCTGCTGCTGTGTGATAAACCTTTTTACGGGTTTGCCGCCCTAATGTGTTTCGGCCCATGCTGAAATAATGAAATAGTACTTACTCACATCAACAATCACAGGTTGACTGGAATAATACTCCCCACCTGTTTCTAAGTGACAAATCCATACCTACCTTATGCTATACCTACGCAATAGCATAAGGTAAAGCAATTAGATGTAGTACACAATGAACCGTGGTTCATTGCTGACCCAGTCTAAGTGACTCACTGCGTACCCATCCCCTCATAAGAGATTTTAGGTTATGTTTTACACAATAAAGGTTGAGAACTAATTCCAAAAAGTAGTCTCATGCAAGCGCAAGGACCCATATTATACATACAATTCACTTAAAGTTAAATAAGAGATAAAATAATAAAGTAATTACAAAAATAAACTCACGATTTTTTCGTCATTTTTGATAAGCAAAACACAAGGACGAGGTGCACATTATGCGTTTATGGCTACTGGCGGCCGGGGACTAGATCAAACTGCTTGGCAAGGCAAGCGAGTCGTTATATGTTTTTTGCACGAGCTAGCAACATCTCGTATTGCCTGTAGGTAGTATGGTTCATACGGTACACGCGGTTCATTGGCTACCACTCTACCCTACGGGCAAGACAACAACAAACAAAAGAACATACACAGCTGCAGTTCTTATTAATTTCGGCAACTTAGAAAGTATTGCATAATGCGTTATGGCCGTTTTCTAGAAGTCACTAAGTATTTTTGGCGCTTGACGAGCGTTTCAGTCTTGGAGCCATACATAGATATCGATATAATCGTCGTGAACTCGTGATGCTGCGAACAGCACTATCGAGAAAAAAAGAGACAACTGCTAATGTGCAAATCAGTGTACCAGAAAGAGACAGTAAAGTGAACCGTCCAGAAATAAATATATTTGATTTTACTTAATGAAATTGATTAAATGGAGTAGAAAACCACAAAACTGTGAAATGTTGTCCCATCTTTTGTGTAACTTGAAGTAGTAGTACACATCCCACACCATTTAATTGCACAAATAGGCATTACTTTTCGTTTTATTTGTTTTAAAGACGGAAGCGCGTGACGTTCGTACGTTTAGCTTACAGATGCTGCGACTGACCAAAATTTCGCCGCATGAGCTTGATATTGCATACGCTTGGCGACCGCGGTAGCCCCCGCACGCTCTCTCCACGGGTTGTGTGCTCCATGTTCTGACTGAACACTTTGTACGTTACTGGCAATTTGGTCAATGCACGAGTTCGCCCGAGTTGGTGATTTTATGTGTGTTTCAAAATTGTAGTTACTGAGTATACTTAAAAGTTCCTTTGATACGGAATTATCCTTTAAAATATCTATATTCCAATCACCACAAATAATTATTTTTTTCCTCTTGTATTGATCAGTCAAGTAATTTAGCAAATGGTCTAGTTTATGAAGAAATACACCGGTTTGCGCCTTTCTTTGATCGGGTATCCTGTAGATATTTACAACTATCAAGCTCAAACCTATTACCTCTACGCCGCAGCATTCAAAATAGAACACACACCGACTTACGAGGACGAGGTTACTTTAGACCCTGCAGACAGAAATAGGAGCCCCGCGCAGCGGGGCTCCGTCGACTCTGTTTCGTTTCCCTCCCTCCCTTAAAACGATGGACATTTACGAAGAAAATTATTCTAACCTGAAAACTTTGACCATGGATATCTCCAGAACCATGGGGCTCCGAGTGGTGGGGATGGCACAGGGGGGTAACCAAAGCTCCCCCCCTCTCCCCCCCACCCTCCCCGCGCCAAAAATCGACGGCCCATAATGGAAATTTTAACCGGTGAAACTAAATATTAAACCTAAGTACAACACTGCTGACAAGTTCAACTAGATTTTGGTCACAAGCAGCATAAACTGTTTTAACTTGATTATTTTGACCAAATTTTATTCATTGTGGTGACCCTCATTTTAGCAAAATCTGGTCTGAACATACATGTGATTCATCTTATTCCACAAAATTATTATTTTCTGTAAAATGCATCTAAACATGTTTTATTTTAAGTTGGGTGCACAAAGTTGAGCAGAATTATCCTTCACAACGCCAGCTTCATTGATGATAGGGCTCTAAAGGGGCTCTCCTATGGACGTGAGGCAATAACATATCTTCAAGTATCCAAGTGTATCAATGTCACAGATGCTGGATTAAAAGAACTGAAAGTGCTTGATAAGCTTGAAACCTTATTGTTGTTTCAACTGGAGAGTGTTGAGCATTTAGAAGATTGTAAGCTTATTCTTCAGCAAAATCTACCTAAGTGTAAAATACTTGGTGCAAAAGGTACGCAATAAATTATAAACATTAAATAACATTGTGTTTGGATCTTTTATTCTTCATTATTATCATTTTTTTCAGATGGAGTTAAAGTAAATGACAACAAACAATGAAAAAATTTATGCACCTAATAATCATATATAATCAACTTACATAAATGTTATATAACTATCAAATCTATAATATTGTAATAGTGAATTTTTATAAATATGTAAACATATAGGCATTTATAAATATAAAATTTGAACATTGAGGTAGTATTTCATTACCTAATTTAAATCTTCTAATTTTTAATTCCTTTACCAACTGCTTCATTGACATTGCTGTATCCATCACGTTCAAGGAGTTCAGCTAATTCATTCTTTATTTTGGAGACAACGGGTGGTCCATGGTAAATCAGAGCAGTGTATATTTGTACAGCACTTGCACCTGCTAAAATCTTATCATAGGCATCTTGACCTGTGAATACTCCTCCTACTCCAACAATGGGAACTTTGCCTGAAATAATATAATTTTTTAACCGACTTACCAAAAAGGAGGAGGTTCTATGTTCGACTTTGTTTGTTTTTTTTTTTTTTTTTGTGTATGTTCACCGATATCTCTGTCAAAAGTGGACCGATTTTAAAAATTCGTTAGTCCGTTCGGGTAGTTTCGAAATTGGTCCCATTTTAATTTGGTGATGGTCTAATGAAGAACTTCGAAGATATACAACAGAACCCTTCAATAAATAACGGCAAAACTCTCGGGATTGCTGCAATCGCATGGCTGTTCATTGTTTATACCATTTCAAAACATAACATCACGCCAGTACACTCTCAAGGGGTACGCAGATCTCTCATTGCACCGGTTATGTTTAAGTTTCATGTTATTCGGGTAATCTATTGTGGCGTTATACGGACCTTACTCGTACTAAACAACTTGCCTATTAGGTAGGAAAAACTAAAAAGGGAAAAATAAAAAAACTTTTTTCAAAAAAATACTACCGACTTAGACTAGTCGGTGTCCATATCCCAAAAAAATGGTACCTACGAAAGACACCGACTTAAAAAATTAATTAAGTTATTTTTCACTTTGTAGTTTTTCATTTGGAAGTCGGTAGTATTTTTTTGCAAAAAAGTTTTTTTATTTCATTCATGTTTACTATTCCACAAAGATATCAGATAAAAGCAATAATAACTAACTCATGAATTGGAATGCCTAATGGATCAATTGCATATCTCAGTACAAACAGGCTGTGAACTGTTGATAACACCATAAAATAATACAAATATTTTATTACCCACCTTTGGTCATTTTATACATCTGCTTAATCATTTCTGTGGATTTAATAGTAAGTGGTTTTCCACTTAAACCTCCTGCTTCATTTGGAAACTGGGTATTCTGTAGTTCAGTTCTGTCAATAGTAGTATTAGAAATAATCAGGCCATCCACTTTGCTTTCTTTCTTTAATATCACTGAAACAATCTCATTCATTTCATCATTGCTTAGATCTGGGGCAAGTTTAAGAAGTAATGGAGGTCTATTTTTGGTCATCATAGCATCTCTTGCCTTATTAACTTCCTTCAGGAGTTGGTACAGTTCCTCTTTCTTCTGTAGTGACCTTAGTCCTGGAGTATTAGGACTGTAAAAAAAAGTTTGTGTTAAAAATTATTACAGAGTAACTTAAAAGGATATTGTATTTTTAACTTTTATCAAATGCAAATGTACCTGCTTATGTTTATTACAAAATAATCAGCTACATCTGAGAACTTTTTTATTCCTAAAACATAATCCTCAATAGGATTGTCTGACAATTTATTTTTTCCTAAATTGATGCCCAATAATGCTTTATCCAGTAGTGATTTTTCTAGTATGTCTATTTTCTTATACACTCGATCATGTCCTTCACTATTGAAACCATATCTATTAATAACTGCCTTG
Organism: Orthosia gothica; assembly: GCA_949775005.1. Taxonomy (NCBI): domain Eukaryota; kingdom Metazoa; phylum Arthropoda; class Insecta; order Lepidoptera; family Noctuidae; genus Orthosia; species Orthosia gothica. The sequence continues at coordinate 18,840,135 of OX459043.1, read as the reverse complement.
TCTTCGGGTAAACGAAAAACTCTTGGTTTAGGATTCCCAGGTTGTGCTTCTGGTGTGACAGAGCCAATTTCCACTATGGAGAAACCTAATTTTCTCAGACCTATTACAGCATCACCATGTTTATCAAAACCAGCTGCTATTCCAATTGGATTATTTAATTCATAATCAAGGAATTTTGTTTTCTGAAAAGTTATAATTTCTTGTATAATTAGGTACATTGATCATTGATAGTAACAAGTAATTGTAATTTATGAGACAGGATGGGAAGGAAGAAGATTTTTTTTTGCAGTGACCCAAGTAGCATGGGCAGGAAGTTGCAGAAATTAGCAAGCATATCACATTGAACTTACCAACACTTGTGGATCATTCGTCTTTGCAGGAGGAAAGAACCCATGTTTTATGGCTGCCACTCCAATTTTGTGTGCCCACTCAGGGCTAAGATACTGACTAAGTGGTTGCAAAACATTAGTGTAGTATCCATCAAAATCCTTTTTGTAGTAAATAAACTGATATGCTAATGATCCTCCAATAGTAACAGTACATAAAGATTTGAGTTTTTTCTGAAATCAATGCAAATATTATAATTTCTTTGTACACAATTCATTAGCGCTGATAGTCACACTCGACTTAATTCGATAAATTAGGACCCGTAAAGATATTTGATAAGAGGAATAAATAAATAAGTTAAATATTAAATTAAAACAGCCTACAACTTATCTGAAGAAATGTGGGTGTTATTTTAAATAGTTTCTTGACCCTTGAAGTGAAAAGAACGGTTGGTGAGGTACTCACATATAAAATAATTTTGAATACCGATGCAGGTTTTTAAGGCTAATATTCTAGTTTATAACAAGCACCTTCACTGCCACTCCAGTCACCGCTCAAACAATACATTTTCTATTATGTCTATTGTCTGGCAGCCAACATCTACTCCCTAAGCACGAAGTACGGAGTTTCGGCTTTCGTTACGGGCGTTTCCTATGGACGCGGACGGATGTTTCGTTCGGGGCCCGAACTAAGTATGAATGACAACACATTTTGACAGTTGTATCCACTCCGAACTTTCGGACTTCAGAGTACTTTCGGACGGGGCCCGTAACTTCGTTAACGGAGATATGGAGTAGAACCCCAGACCAGTAGCAGTAAGTTAAAGGTTACTTACGAAAGCTTCTTTTTTGCTTGCCATTTTCGTTTTATGTTGGTTTTATTTAATTTAGTAAGCTTTGTTCTTATGTAAGGTTATGGAGTCGATCAGCATACCAATCTCAAATAAGCAAACGTTTTTTTTCCCTAAATTTAGTTCTGTCAATGTCAGTCAGTACTATATAACCATAGACTACTGGTCAGGTCAGTACACCACAGACTACTTAGAGATATGAGTACACAGGGCAGTACCAATGAGGTAGGAAAAACTATTGAGACGGCATATTTTACTATATGAAAAATAGCTATAAAAATATCTATCATATCGACACACACATGTCAAAAAGCGTTTTGTCTCTTTTAACTAACCAAGAGCTGCATATAAAAATAGAGAGAGACATCAAAATTTTTGTCAAGGACTAAATTTAGCAACACTTTTGTGTTACGTCAAGATCATGTCTATGCGTGACCCTTAAGTTAAAGTACGGAGTACCTATAGATTTAGCCATAAAATGAGCTAATTGATAGAGCGAGATCGCTAATTAAAGCAGCCCCATGTAAATATTAAGGACAAAAGATTTTTTTTTTGTCTTTGTCACTATGGCCGGCTTTTTTTTGTGTTTGTCAAACGTTAATATCATGGCAGGTTTGACAAACTAACACGGTCGTGTTTGTTTTTTTTTGTGATTTCGCGGGATTAAGTGTTTATTGATACAAGGAATTGGGTTATTTATAGATAATAAGTGTCAGTGCAATAGTGTGTTGAAGTGTTCTAGGCTGTAAAAGCCAAAGTGTTATTGTTGTTTCATGTGCGGCCACGCCATGGCTCCATCTATAGGTACTTAAGTCTTAGAGATACTACCGACCTTAAACAGAACATTTTTACTCTTACCGAGTGCTGTCAGTGTCCATTCAGCCAAATCTATTACAATACTCTATGGTCCAGTCCAAGTGTCACAATTTGTCAAACTCAATCTTAACCTTGATACAGCCATGGTATAATAACATTGTTCTACCATGGCTCTATCGAATCGAAAGTGAAATAAACAAAATAAAAAGACTATGAAACATTTTGTTATTGTAGATGAAAGTAGATCAAATTGTTTGTTCATTGAATGCACATTAAAATGCGATTGCCCTTTTAGATCGAGTTTGTGTTGGTATTCAGATAGTATTCATGCGAGAGAACATTGGTCTACTGCTTAAGTCTACTAATTAGGTTTTCATTCAAATTAACTCCATCTGATAGTTGTCCAATACGTGACAAAAGTGCCACTGTAAAACTCTTTTCAAATTAATTAAATTACTCGATAAAAATGAAGGCTGCTTTGGTATTTGATAGTGTTAACGATTTGGTGTTTGGCAAATGGGACTCTAATTTCATAGAACGTATGAAGACGTTCGGTGTCCAGGCAAGTGTACTATTTATATTTTTGTGATTATTCTTATTTAAGGTCCTAATAACTAAAACCAATCCTATGTTCATCATTATTCTCTAGTCCTGATTTCAATTAATTTGGGTTTGACTCAAAATTTGGCTTCTTCTTCCATATTCTATTAGAGCTCCTCTCATTAGTCACTCTCAGCCATAGCATCCTTTAAACACACATTTTTAGACTAACTTAAACCTAATACTTACTTACCTAAAACAACTTTTCATTCTTATCATAAATAATTTGGGTTAATATTGGGGTAAATAGCTTGTTAATACAGTGTGAATGTTGTTTAACTACCAGTATACATCTATCAATGCCCAGAGTTTTATAATTTAATACTTTAACTTATTCTCATCCTTTCAGGAGAACCAAATAGATGTAACAGAGAACAATGTGGTGTCACAATTACTGGCCCCTATAATAACATCCCAGCGTGTCATGGCTGCTCAATTTGGCAACACATACTCTTCTATACAGTGTACGGACAAGACTACACTAGTATTTGATGAGGTGAGGAAATTTTAAGAAGGTATTCTTAATTTCAATACTGGGCAATTTAAATTAAGGCCCTAGATACTTGCTTTGTCAAAATAAACTTTATGCTAATTTATGTAAGGTATATTTTTTATTGACAAATTTTTGGTGGAAACGGACATTAAATCCGAACCTTCATATTTTGACCGAAACTGAAACCGAACCTTCGTTCGGTCACTAGTTTTTACATCAGTAATCCTTTAACATTTCATGAAATATTTTGCAGTGGCTTGATCATGTGTTCATGATAATCAGTGAAGACTTAGTGGATGATGCCCAACGAGAACTATTGGATTTCAAAACATTTGTTCAACACATTTGTGGCCAGAATATTAATCTGTAAGTTATTGTTTTAAAATTATGATGATGATATAATAAGTACCTTATTGGAAACCATGAACATTCTTTGAGTTATCAAATTGCTATTTTGCTATTGTTCCGTTAATGAAAAACTACCAATCTCAATTTGATGGGTTAGAGAACTATATTTGCACTATATATAGTATGATGTATTTTACTCATTACTTCTTAATCAGATTATTTTAAGACATAAGGGCACGTCAACACAAGTGCAATTTTTTTTAGACACGACATCGCGCTCGCATCGCCCACGCGCCTTTGTTCTCTTGCACTGGAATTTATACTTTATGTTTTCTTACAACGTACAGTGCTAAGAAATCAAGCTCGCCGCACTTACTCAGCGCACGAATAGCAACCGCGTCTTAACAGTGGCGGATTTACCAGAAGACTGAGTAGGCTGGAGCAGATAGGGCGGCAGATTTTAGGGGGCGGCAAATCTGGGCATTTTTTTTGTCTTAAGGTTATAAAAAAACTCATTGTCAAATACCTAAATATTATTAAGTCCACTCACACAATTCAATCAACGTGTAATAATATGTTTCACCAAAATAGAAACAGCTGTAATGATTGTTGTGTGTAATGCTTTTTTGGAAGGAATAATCAAAATGAAAGTTCAGGTTTCTACCGTAGCTGTAGCCATTGATCACTGTTGTCGATCATTACGAATCACTCTGAAGTTTTTCTTAGCTGAACGAGAGAATTTAAAGCTTCAATAAATCGTGGTTTGTAAAAATAATCTAGAAACGACACATCAATTCGCTAGTTCACAAAACAATCATACTAATTACGGGAAAAAGCTGATGTAATGAGGGTAGTGCACAAATCATAAAGTTGAAATTTCATAGACAATTTCTATTTTAATTAAAAATATTGTAAACATCTATATCGAATTGAAGATCAGTGGGGGCGGCAAAATTTGAATAGCAGGCGGCAAATGTGTAAATCCGCCACTGCGTCCGGATGCGCATCACACGGGCCGCGCGATCGTGATCCTAACTTGTGCTTGATTATATATGTTCGTTTTGACAAGAAGCTTATAGGTGACTTCTAAATGCAATCAGAATGCGATGAAATTCTTGTCATATGAACGCGCCCTTCTACTTAAAAAAGGACGAGGTTCTCACTTTGGCTATGTTTTTTTTTTACATATGTAAGTAACAATCATAATTTCCAGTCTCCATTCTACAATTTATCAAGACTGGCTGTCAGTTCTCCTGGACAGCCGCACCAAAGGCGACACAATCCCCGGTGCCAATGGCGTGATCGGCGAAAGTGGGGCAACTGCTGCTGCACTGAATGCCCTCAAAAGTGCATATAAAGATATCAAACTGCCTCACCAGCACAGCCATCTCATGTTATTTGTTGGGGACAAGTTACTGGCACTTTATTCTAGGTATTCAAACTTTTTTCTGGTTAACAAGCTGAATGTTATTTGCTCAACCTTTGATTATTCTCTCTCAAATCTATGACACTGTCTTAACTCTATAGTACAACTTGGCAGCTTTAATCCGTATCGCATCCTGTACATTTTAATATATTCTGTTTAGGGTTCCGTACCCGAAGGGTCCAAACGGAGCCCTATTGCTGTCACTCACGTGTCCTGACTGTCTGTTGTCTGTCAAACATTTTGTTCCGAAGATTTTTTTACTTTCCATTGACCTATGAACTTAAAAGCTGATAATGTTTATTACGTATATTTTACTAACAAATACCAATATATTGATAAATTGGTTCGGAACCCTAAATATGTGAAGTCCGACACACACTTGGCCGGTCTTTTTTTTCTAGTCGCGGCAGCGAAGATTTATCGCCACCGGATTTGATTTTATTGAGCATACAATGTATCGCCGCCCAAGAGTATTGGAAGGACCTTAATGATGAAGACTCTGATGAAGACAACCTAGAAATTAATCGATTACCTTGTGAGTATTCTGATAGTAATAAGTTATGTTAAGACGGGCTGGTGTTCGCTCTCCTCCACGTCCAATCACACAAAATTATTATTACTTGTAAATTAATGGTGGAAACGCTTAATGGTCTAATTAAAATAAATAATTTTGACTTTGAGTGCCTCTATGGCCTCCCTGCACTCGCTATGATCATTCGATAGTTTGTGGTGTTGATCCGTGGTGCGTTTCCTTACCAGATTGCGAAGGTAACCAAAAGGTATTAATTAACACGATGGGCTCTGGTCCCATCGCAGCCATACTGAAACCCCTTCGGGCGAGTTCATCCGCTGCAACATTCCCTCGGGAATCGGTGTATTCCTTGATCCATTATAGTAATTTTTTTAGATGATTATTTAGTCTTCTTCGCTCCACTGCCGGGCGTTCATTCCCTCCTGCCACTCAACTGGAACTTTACACAAACACACATCTATACAATTTGAGATGAGTTTAGTTGATTGCCCTATCTTCTGAACCACAAAGTTTCGTTGCTATTTAAGACTAAACGCGGGTTACGTGAATAGCCGAGTTCCTTTACCCCAGTATTATGTTCAAGTTTTTAAATATCTGAGAAATCTTTGCAGGGTTGTCAACAGAGAATAGTGCTGTAGTGAACTTATGCGCGGGACCTGCCGGAAGTCCCTGTGCGCCGCATTCGATTCATCTGGCAGAAGTCGCTCCCAGGATTACTTTCGTGGTCGTTGTTGATATGGACATGAGGTACAGATCCAATTTGTATTAATATCCTTATAATAATACCAAATTTAACGACATAGCCCGAAGAATTGCCTAACTTAAGTGGCAGTGGGCAGGGCACATTGCTCGCAGAACGGATGGCCGATGGGGCCGAAAAGTTTTGGAATGGCGACCGCGAACCGGAAGACGATACGTTGGAAGGTCTCCCACCTGACGACCTGGTTAAGGTTGCGGGAAGGCGCTGAATGCGAGACGCACGGGATCGGTCAATGTAGCGATGCCTGGGGGAGGCCTATGTCCAGCTGTGGACGTCTTTCGGCTGAAATGATGATAATACAAGTGCTTGTAGACTATAGTAGATTCAACTCACTCTTTGAAACAACCTAGGCCTAACTGTCTAAACTTGTCTGACCAAAGTCAGCATAGTTATAGCTAGAAAATACATTAAATCAATTTTATTTATTTATTACAGAGAAGTTGGTGTTTCAGCATACATGTCAAATCAAATACTCTCTAATTTAAGAAGACTGTTGTTGCAAAGGAATTTGGAGTTGTTGCCTACCACTCTGGATTCTTTAGAAGCTGCTTTGAAAAAGGTGCATTCAGTAGAAGTGGTATTGTAATTGTATTGATCTAAAACGACCTGTTCTTATTCTATTATTGTTTTTTGATTCCTTCAGACAACCGATGCCTTGCGTAAAAACAAATCAAATGCCAATCTTTGTGCCCGCCTAACAAGTCGTATGCTGGAACTTCGCAAGTCTTGCACGACCACTACTCCATTAACTCCTGAGACAACGGCCACAGCAATGCACACGGCATTGGAAGCCGTCATTGAACAGTTGAAGCCCGATATTCCGAGTTTGAAAATGGAACAACCTTTGAAGGACTTAAGAGGAATCTTGTCGCCGTACGTCGAGTTTCTTTGCGTGAAAGCCAAGAGATACTTCAGCTTGGGATCATATCCTTTTCAAATCAGAATTTTAATTCTAAGTAGGTAATGCTCTGTTTTACATTAAGCAGCGATACTCAATTAGTATTGTTTTGAGTGTTTCAGGCTGATAGAAAAACTATTAGGTGTTTTTCGGGGTCGAAAAAACTATGATTGCTATCAAAAACTTTAAAGTAAAAATAGAAATAAACACAACATCCACATACATTTTCTTCATTTTGTTTAGCAATTTAACGCTTTTATTTTCACGCGTTTTCTGAAATAATGCAGAATTTATCGATCACATTAAATATCCAAGTCTTTCAAGTTTTGCTGTTTATTTGAACATATGAGTACCTACTTAAGAGCTGATAACTGATACGGGTCTGAGTCAGAACCTAACGATAAAAACGATTCTTAGCAATATATATAGGTTCGAAGTTGTATGAATCGAGGACGACCTTTTTTTGATTTTTTTATTTAACTTTTTTATAATCTCTATGCTCGCGTTTGACCACTATCTCGCCTGATGGTAAGCGATGATGTGGTCTACTATGAAGCACGCTTGCCTAGAAGAAACCTATTCACTCTTGACTTAAAGACCCCAAGGTTGTAGCTATCAGGGAACTAAGACTCTGGAAGGGAGTTCCACTCTTTCGCTGTGCGCACAATGAAAGTATTAGCAAAACGCTTTGTGCGTATGAGGGATGTCTACCATGTACCGATGGCGCATGGCCGTACGTCTTGTAGTCCGATGATGGAAAGGGCCAAGTGGAATCAAATTGTGCAGTTCCGTCGCACACTCCTCGAAATGTAACCGATAAAAAACCGACAGGCTGGCAACTCGTCGTCGATGTTCGAGACTCTGGAGCTTTGACGCGACCAGTGTATCGTTGCCAATAAGCCTTTTGGCCCGTCTGTCAATCGACTCAAGTGCATCAAGCTGTTATTTGGCAGATCCATCCCAGAGGTGAGAGCAGTACTCCATTCATGACCGATCTTGCGCTTTATACAAGTTGAGCAGCTGTTCAGGCGTGAAGTACCGTCTCACCTTTGCAAGAATCCCCAACTTTTTTGCAGATAACTGAGCTTTCGCCTCAATGAACGGACCGAAGTTGAGGGTCGATGTCAACGTAACACCAAGAAGTTCAAGATGGTCCGTTAACGGCACGGTTACACCACGGAAAGATGGAGCCGGGTGGAATTGGCTCTTTTTAGCGGAAAAAGACACGCCTGGGTCTTACTTAGCAGCATTAAAAATGGCCAGATTGGCATCACCCCATTCGGAGACCGCCTACAAGGACATGTTCAAGCGTTCCACCATGGCCTCCCAGAGAGACCGAATCTGAGGCCCCTTCGGACTCTTATCTCTCAGCAAAAGTGCTGTCTGCATACCCAAAGGTTCCGGGTTTTAGCAGATCATTAATGTGCAGCAAGAATAATGTTGCCGATAGCACTGACCCCTGAGGGACTCCAGCGTTGATATCTAACTGACCGGACGAGCAGCCATCAATAACCACGCGGATGGATCGACCCCTCAGGAAGTCTGCAATCCAATCACACAGACCACTAGGCAAACCGAAGGAAGAAAGCTTACCAATGAGGCTTTCGTCCCTGTCGAAAGCCTTCGAGATGTCGAGGGCGACGGCTAGCGCTTCCCCGTGTCTCTTGATGGCTTCACTCCAGATGTGAATTAGCATACGCTAGAAGATCCCCAGTGGACCGATTTCGGCGGAAGCCGTATTGGCGGTCACTGAGGATGTCGTTCGCTTCTAGGTATGCCAGGAGCTTACCGTTGAGCACACGTTCCATACTCTTAAAGAGGATGGACGTTAAAGATATGGGTCTGTAGTTGGCTGGGTCTCTGTCTGGGTATCAATTAGAAATCAGATGCGAAGATTCCGCAAAAAGGGAGGCAAACAAGTTTGCCTTCTCCTCAGCGGAGTGGGCCAGTGACCCGTCAGGTTTCAGCAGTGGTGGTAGTGAGGGGCGACAGAACTTCCACCACTTCCAGACTTCAATCTTTCGAAGCTTTTACATAGCTAGATGTAGGTATTAAGAATGTGATCAGTAATTCTGTCGAAACTTATGTTAACCGTTGTGCATAAAAACATTTTAACAAAAAAAATGCAAAACTGATCCAAGTACCAATCATTAAATTTTTGTTATTGTTATAAATTGGCTTCTATAAGCATTTGCTTTTACATACTCATCTCTATTCATGCTTATATCATTGTATTAAGATTATAATTGTTTTGTGACATTCTCATATCCAATATTACGAAAAATATAAATCTCATTTTTTTTAACCAACTTTATAGTTTTATGGAATTTGAAATGTCATAAAACAATCCGTGTCACATTCGAATCGATTATTTCGCTTAATGTGGATGTGTCTGAGCACGGGCGAGACGGATGCGAGTTGTTCCCTAACGCTGCACAAGTATGTGGAGGAGTTCCCCGGCCTCATCCACTTCATCTACGTTGACCGCACTGTGGGACGCTTCCTGGCGCCCGATATGGCTGACTGTGCTGACATGCTGGCTCCAGAGACGGTAAGGTTCAAAATTGAGTGACGCGTGTAGTTGGAGATGGCGTCTATTGTTAAAAAAATGCCTTTGTGTTTAATAAAAGAACCGCTTGTAAATAATACTGGCCAACCCTATGTTCCTTTTCGAGGGAGTTGCTAAAAAAAGTACCTCTTAGTGGATAGTAATTTCTTCACTCGCTATGTATGAAGGTATGCATGTAGATTTTGTGATTTTTACATAGTTCAGTACAAAATTCAGGTTAGTAGTGACCATAAACTAAATCCTAAACCGAATAATTGTCCTTGGATTTTTACTATTTTTGTGTGTCCAAAAAATTATCATGCTATTATGCCGTAGTACAAGTAGTTCTTTGTCATCAGGTCCGTCGCGCAGTGTGCCGTAGCTTCGCAGTGGTCCGCGAGGGTTACTGCGCGGCCACGTGGCGTCGCGGCGCGCTGCATGGTTGTGCGCTGGTGTGGTGGGAGAAGCGCGGCGTGCCCGTGCGCCCCGCCGTGCTGCCGCACCCCGCCGCTGTGCGCGCGCTGCCGCCGCCCGGGGACATACGGGGCACCTTCTACAGGTATGTGTGACATAGAGTACTACCACTACCTGCATGGTTGCGCGGGCCTGCAGCGTGCTGCCACCGCCCGGGGACATACGGGGCACCTTCTACAGGTATGTGTGACATAGAGTACTACCACTACCTGCATGGTTGCGCGGGCCTGCAGCGTGCTGCCACCGCCCGGGGACATACGGGGCACCTTCTACAGGTATGTGTGACATAGAGTACTACCACTACCTGCATGGTTGCGCGGGCCTGCAGCGTGCTGCCACCGCCCGGGGACATACGGGGCACCTTCTACAGGTATGTGTGACATAGAGTACTACCACTACCTGCATGGTTGCGCGGGCCTGCAGCGTGCTGCCACCGCCCGGGGACATACGGGGCACCTTCTACAGGTATGTGTGACATAGAGTACTACCACTACCTGCATGGTTGCGCGGGCCTGCAGCGTGCTGCCACCGCCCGGGGACATACGGGGCACCTTCTACAGGTATGTGTGACATAGAGTACTACCACTACCTGCATGGTTGCGCGGGCCTGCAGCGTGCTGCCACCGCCCGGGGACATACGGGGCACCTTCTACAGGTATGTGTGACATAGAGTACTACCACTACCTGCATGGTTGCGCGGGCCTGCAGCGTGCTGCCACCGCCCGGGGACATACGGGGCACCTTCTACAGGTATGTGTGACATAGAGTACTACCACTACCTGCATGGTTGCGCGGGCCTGCAGCGTGCTGCCACCGCCCGGGGACATACGGGGCACCTTCTACAGGTATGTGTGACATAGAGTACTACCACTACCTGCATGGTTGCGCGGGCCTGCAGCGTGCTGCCACCGCCCGGGGACATACGGGGCACCTTCTACAGGTATGTGTGACATAGAGTACTACCACTACCTGCATGGTTGCGCGGGCCTGCAGCGTGCTGCCACCGCCCGGGGACATACGGGGCACCTTCTACAGGTATGTGTGACATAGAGTACTACCACTACCTGCATGGTTGCGCGGGCCTGCAGCGTGCTGCCACCGCCCGGGGACATACGGGGCACCTTCTACAGGTATGTGTGACATAGAGTACTACCACTACCTGCATGGTTGCGCGGGCCTGCAGCGTGCTGCCACCGCCCGGGGACATACGGGGCACCTTCTACAGGTATGTGTGACATAGAGTACTACCACTACCTGCATGGTTGCGCGGGCCCGCAGCGTGCTGCCACCGCCCGGGGACATACGGGGCACCTTCTACAGGTATGTGTGACATAGAGTACTACCACTACCTGCATGGTTGCGCGGGCCTGCAGCGTGCTGCCACCGCCCGGGGACATACGGGGCACCTTGTACAGGTATGTGTGACATAGAGTACTACCACTACCTGTATGACTGCGCGGGCCTGCAGCGCGCTACCGCCGCCCAGGGACATACGGGGCACCTTTTACAGGTATGTGTAACATAGAGTACTACCACTACCTGCATGGCTGCGCGGGCCTGCAGCGCGCTACCGCCGCCCAGGGACATACGGGGCACCTTTTACAGGTATGTGTGACATAGAGTACTACCACTACCTGCATGGCTGCGCGGGCCTGCAGCGTGCTACCGCCGCCCGGGGACATACGGGGTTACCTTTTACAGGTATGTGTGACATAGAGTACTACAACTACCTGCATGGATGCGCGGGCCTGCAGCACATGAGTAGATAAACGGAACAGAGACAAAGCTTCCTAAGAACGTGCAAAATTGTTACCTATTTTGGTAGGGTTGTCACAATAGATGAAAAAAAAAACAAAACATTTCTAAAATAGTTTTATTATTTATTATGTATGATAGAATACTTTACAAATCACTTACTCTAATAATTTTCTTTTTATAATTTTTAGTTTTTTTTTATAATTTATTGGTGTGATTTATTCTGTATCTAACATAAAGTTTCCCTCGTGAGGAGACTATCCTGTCTGCTGCAGCAGTTTATGATAAAAATTGTGTTAAACTATTGAAAAAAAAAAACTAACATACAAAATTTCGTGACCGTGCTACTACCCATTGAAGAGTTTCCTAGTGAGGAGACAATCCTGGCTGCAGCATCAGGTTATATCTGTCATATTATTGCATTGTCACTGAAGTTACGGTATACAAAATTTCAGCTCAATCAGACATCGGGAAGTGGTTCAAATCTTACTTGCAATATTTGAACTTAACACACATACCTACTACATACCAACCCACACACATACCTACAAAGGTTTAGTAAAAGCTTGTAATAAAAATAAAAAGGTAAAAAAAAACACCCTGAAGTACCCTCTTATCAAAAAAAGGATCATACAATAAAATAAAGGTACTTAATTGAAAAAGTAATAATCCAATATTTACTTATCTATTGTACTCCTTGGGATAGTTAAAGCATGATATATTTTTATTTTTCTAGTATTATTCATACCCTACAGTACAACAAACAACCATTATTAATAATAAAATACAACGTTTTTACACCAAAATATTCAAACTTGCAACTAACAAAACAAACAACATGCGTTGCACGGAGCCAGCTGAGATTGTCCACTGGCTGTGCCAATGTAAACTGGTTTTTTCCAGTCTCGCCGCGTACGCGACAAGCGGCCAGTGGTCACGCACTCATACGTCCGCGTGCTTGTAGCAGTGCAACCGATTCGCGCGGCTGTTTGAAGCTTTATCTCTGTTCCGTTTATCTACTCACGTGCCTGCAGCGCGCTGCCACCGCCCGGGGACATACGGGGCACCTTCTACAGTTATGTGCGAATATCAGATAAAGTCGTGGCTTTGCGGTTTTGGGAGTTAGTAGAGCCTACACTTGCCTGCCGAAATGACACAACGGCAGTTAAGCGCCTCGCGGTTTGACGTACCTACTAATTTTTACGGAAGAGTTGCTTCTTCGGTATAGCATCCGAATACGTTTAAGCGTATTCCTTATTCTATGAATAATTATACGACGAATTTTCAGCGGGAAAACAATGAGCCGTCGAAAATTTTAAAACAATTACAATCCCGTCTCTTGTCTATAGCAACTCTGTAACGCTAACCTTCTTTCCAGGCAACTCCTGGAACTGGCGTTCCCCAACGACTCCCGCGGTGTGTCAGTCAAGGAGCTGATCTGCATCCACCTGGGTCTGCTGCCGGCGTCCACCGCGGTTCAACAAGCTCGTCGCCTCGCACACTCGGTGCACGAACTAGCGGGCGAAGTTGGTACAGGTGCCGCTGATCTGCTGTGAATCTAAGATTTAGGACACGGAGTAGTTGATAAATGGAGTGAATAGATTCATATCTCCTCTTGTAGTTGTACCTTTGTGTACCTTTTTATTGCGTGTGGAACTCCCCATCATTATGAGAATGTAGGAAGAGGTGTCTGACTGGCTAAAACCACCACACTACTTTGTTCAGGGCGCCGGACTGCACGCGCAGTTCATCAAACAGAATGCATTTTGAATGTTATGTTGTATTATAGCATGTATTCACTACAATTTATGTAAGTTCATTCTGATGTCGAGCGACTCATCTACGTCATTAACTAATCACTCCATTTATAACTCTCCGTAAGACCGAACACGTTGTAATTATGCAGTTATTTGCCAATGTTCTATCGTAATGATAAACTTTTATTAGTGATATTGATGTCGTAATACGCGTTAACTTAATGCATGTTTGACCTGGTGGTCAAACATGCAGAAAGAGGTCCGGAAGGAGAACCTGAGCACTCAGACAACCCAGAACAGAGCTCTCTGGCGCAGACGTACAAGGAGACCCGACCCCAGCTGAACTGGGAAGAGGGTTGGACAAAGAAGAAGAAGAATACGCGTTAACTTAATATTGTAGGTTTTAGAATTAAGTATAATTATTATCAATGTATAATAGAGAAAATGTATGTAGGAGATTTAGAGCGGTTACGCACTGCATCTGATCAGAAGCCAAGAAATTTCGGTTCCGAAGTAGCCATAGTATCTATTTCTTGTAGGGAAGCTTACGCACTACTTCCGAACTCGTTCGGATTGAAATCGTAACTTAGATCACGGACTCGGAGCAAGTGTAGTGCGTAACCGCCCTTAGACCTTTGCCTTTCAGTAGGATAATTTATGTGACAAAAGTATCAAAATATGTATTTGTATTTTTACTCTATATTCATACTGGTTGCGCCGGTTAAAACGCAACGCAGATATGCCTAAGGCTGGTTTCTTATAGACAGGCAGATGATAAGCGCTTGGATCAAAATAGTTGGTGACTCATCGCCTACAATAGGGTTTAGAGAAAGCACGAATACCTTCAGGGTTTCAGGTTCAGACGTCCGTGAGTAGACCGATGTCGACGAGTTGATGTGAAGGAAAGAAGTTCTTGGCGAGTTCACCGACTTCGCGGATTGTACGAGCTCATTCGCCTTAAGCTCGGCCCGCGTGCTGTGCTTTCGACTGGTCTCCGCGGCGGTTGACCTAGCAGCAGTAATGAAGCAAGATGGGTTCTTGCCGACGACACGAATTGAAGAAGAAGGGGCCTGCGCGAGCCGCCCCCTGAGATATAAAGCTGCTGGACATACATCTGTCAGTCTGTCTTGACATCTGTCAATTATGACATTGTGCGGGAAGGGTCAAAAGAGGGTCGTACCCGCATGCACTATACAAAACAATCGAGACTAGGCGGAAACACATACAAATAAGTCCTTTAATTATAATAATCTCAGAGCTCAACAGTATTGTCAAACTTATGGCAGCTTCTCTTCTTCTTTTTATACAAGCTAGTCGAAAAATGTTTATTAATAATTGTTATCTGAAGGTACAACACCGCGTGCACTCGTTAGCGAGTAATCGAGGTTTTTAATAGTCCCTTGCGAAATATGCACCTAATGCAGCTGTAACGATGCCGGGTGCAGCTACGGGGTGCGGGTGAGTCATGACGTGTCCCAGTCATTCGCTCACCACATAACATTTCTCCCGCCCTTCAGCATCTCATACCTCAGGCACAGCCAGGACAGGGTAGGACAGGTTACACTAAAGAAGGGCGGTCATGATACGTGAAGACGTTCACGTATCATGATGACCGCCCTTCTCTTCCGACTGAAGAGTCTTCACCATATGTCGCGAACAATATAGAATGTACACTGCTCACTACTCAACAATTAAGAATACGTACAAAGCCAGCTAAAATCAGTATAAGTGTAAGTCGTCCGTCGACGTCGACGAAACGATTTGATTGTTTGTAATGGATAAACACAAATCTTACACCTATGGAAAGCTATATTATGCCGGAGTGACATAGACAATTTTTTTTTTATCGCGAAAACGGGTAAAAGCTAGTAAGTAATTAATTCGTAGCTGAACGCTGATTACCCGCTAACGCTTGTGGTGTGGACGTACCTTGACATGACAAAAATTGCAAACGAAATTAACTTGAAAAGATTGAAGTTGATATTTAATTATTAGTTATTAATCATGACTTTCCATAATGGACATTCCAATTATTATTACGTCTAGATAATCTTTAGTAAATATTCGAGCTTGCCAGAATAATGTTTTTAAATAAATGTATTAATAAATTCTAATTCTTATCATTATATTGTATATGTATGTTTTGTTTTTAATGTGCCATGTTTTATTTTTGTTATTCATAAAATAAATTTATTATGAATCAATTATTTTTTATTAGCTCCCAAATAAATGATTTAGATATGGTGACTGTTCTTGTCTTGCGAGTCTGAAGTATTTGCGGCCCGCATAATTATCATATCGCAATACAAATTTGTAATTACAACTATAATCTGCAGTCACACTTCAGTGTGTACAGTAATTTTTGAATGTGTGGCCCTTTTCTGTGAATATGTCACAGTATTTGTGATTACAAATGAATCACCATTTTTTCAACAAAACAACTGTGCATCGAGAGTTTGTGGAGAACTGCAGATGCAGCAATCTGTCGCGACTCGCCACGAGTCTTTCGGAGATTCGATGCGAGTCTCGACGATGCGCAGGCGGAAGAATAATGCTCTCATAAAGCGGAGATCATCTGCCGCGTTACAGTATAAATATACAAGCAGTATGGAAGTTTTTTTTATTTTTATTCATAAATAAACCTACAAACGCTTGAAACGGCACACTCACACAAACATGCGCACCGACGAGACCCCTAAGCAGCGTTCCCTGTTTGTAGTGCGTGCTACGTCAAGATGAGTGGTCAGGTATAAGTTTGCTACTGCGCGCCCGCTCCGACGAGCACGAAACGTTTTCGTCCAACCGCGGCTCGCGTACGCTCCCGCCAACACTTGTAAAAGGTTACGCTGTAATGACAAAGTTCAAGATATATAGTTCTACAAGTTGTTGTGTGTTATTATTAAACTGTTTTCCGTGTTTTAAACTGTCTTCTTTTGCTGAGATGAACCGAAGCCATGAGATTAGCTAGGTATTTAAATTGTATTTGTAAGCTAGTTATTTCAATTCGATTGATTGATCACTACAGAACAAAAAAATTATAATAAAATTAAAATAAATAATATCAACAACATTAAAACTTACATTCCTACTGCTTCAACGGAGCGTAGGTAATTATTTCATCAACTAGGCTTAGTTTCCATACTGTTTGTATATTTATACTGTGGCCGCGTCGAGTAATCTCGCGACTACACCGACGATCGACACAACGACAGTAGGGCGAACTCTTGGCGATGCACTCGCTCGTAGAAGTGGCGTCTTAGTTACCCTCTTTTAACTTGTACCATCCTCATATTCCACGTTGGTTGATTGAGTAAACAAAGGTTATACAGGATGGGCAAAAAGTCGTGGATCAAAGGAAACAGTGCGATAGCTGGAGATACTCGCAGAAAAAAAAATCGGCCAACTGCGAGTCGGACTCGCGCACTAAGGGTTCCTTAACATTACCGCAAAAACGGCAATAAAATCACTTGTTGTATAGGTACGAGTCCCAATTAAATATTTATTTTATTCCGTTTTTAGTATTTGTTGTTATAGCGGCAATTCTTTTGCCGCTATAACAACTATAATCATATCAACTATACATCATTTGTGAAAATTTCAACTGTCTAGTTATCACGGTTCATGAGATACAGCCTGGTAACAGACAGAGGGGCAGTGGACTCTTAGTAATAGGGTCCCGTTTTTACCCTTTGGGTACAGAACCCTAAAAACAAAAATAAAATACTTGAAGAGCTACTGCAAATAACCCCAATTATCGCCCTGTTTTGTTTGATCCACGATGTTTGGCCCACCCGGTATATCTATTAACCGCGCTTTCTCGCTCAACGCTACACAAGGAGCTAAAATAAGTTTTTTTCCTGATACCGAGATTCCGATATTGTATCACTCAATATCGGAATTGAAATATCAGTAATCTTGCTCCGAGATGCCGATATTACGAGATTCCGATATTCATGCTCTAATATCTATGATGTGTTTAAATGAAATTCCTTATCTGCTTTATTTACATTTGTATTGATGTAATCCTATTAGTAAGTATTAAAGCAAAACAATAAAGATAAGTAGAAGTGTTTCATAGTCATTAAAATAACCCAGTGCTAGCATTTCACATTTGTGATACTTTCAGCCAGCAGACATTAACTTAACTAGATAGAATTAAGTAAACATGATAAATCAACAATAATAGAAAAAAATAACACCTCTAACACAGTATAAATATACAAACAGTATGGAAACTACTTACAAACGCTCGAAACGACGGCATACTCACACACCGTGCACCTCACGACAGCGCACCGACGAGACCCCTAAGCAGCATCCGCGGTGCTGTCAGTAGTGCGAGCCGTTTAGGGGTCTCGTCTATGCGCATGTTTGTGTGAGTGTGCCGTTTCGAGCGTTTGTAGGTAGTTTCCGTACTGTTCGTCTACATTTATCGTAGATATTTATACTGTGTCTGTAAGGTGATATCTACCTTAAACATAAACAATGTGCACTGAAGAAAACTATGTATATTTAGAAAATGGTTTATGATTATTATTAGTAACAAACAGAAGTGATATTACAGTTAAAAGATTCACTTATTTGGTAACTTAATGATTAATTAAACACTTAGCTGAAAAGGCACTTGTCAATATTCTGGTGAACTGTCACCACTCTTTACATCATCACTTATTAAAGTCTTTTTTGTCATATGTTTGTCTTCAACATCAAAGATGATCAAATCTTCACTGCTATTGTTTCCTTTCTGCAGAAAAAAATAAGTTTATTTTATTATGATATTATTACCATAAATAGACAAACAATCTTTCCTATGAGAGTTAAAAAACTGTGGTGGAAGTTGGCCACCTGGAGTTGGATTAGTTATGCAGCCATTGTAGCCTCATAGGCTACAATGGCTTCATCCAAAATTTGTATGCCTATTAGGTAATAGGCATACAAATTTTGGATACATATAATTGGGCTGTTGAATTTAAAAAAAAATACAATTTTTTTTATGTATTTCGAAACTTTACATATCTTAAATTATATTGTCGTTTCAAAAAACTCTTAAACATTTTTTTTTCAATTTATTTTACGCAATTGAAAATCGATAAAATTTTGAAAAAAATCACGTGACTACAAACGGGCCACAATTGGTCGCCATGTTGGTGACGTCATAACGTTCAAAGAAACCATGCTAATATAGTGTCAACTATACGTAGATTGACTAAAAATATCCGAAAATGTGTGCAAAAATATTAAATTTAAACAATAAATGTTATTTAGTCATGTGTGATAAAGGATTCAAAGGCTAATGTCGATAATATACCCACCTGATGGACGATTTGGCAGTTTTGAGCATAATTAAAGTAGTCGTAATGAATAATACGTGAAAGGGGACCGACTGGTGTTAGTTATTGTTGTTTATCAGGTACATTAGGAAACATAATTGTCATTACGTAATCGTTTTTACATATGGGTAGGTGGGCTTTTTATTTTACACCAATATCATTTGGTGTAAAATAAAAAGTAAACAAACACGATTGGCGCGAAACTTTGACTTTGGATATCAAAAAACTTCATTAGATACCACTAAAATGATACACATACCCATACAATTTTCGGATATTCCCATTATTTCCATATCCCTTAATAATATTGAACACTAATGTCTTTATTATATATTTACAAACACTAAAAAGTTTGTAGAACAGAAACGTGAAAATATTAACTTGGTAGATTTTCGTTACACTAATTCTTCAGTAAATATCTCTTAAATACTTCGACCGATTTTTACAATTCTAACATAAATGTTACTTTTACGTCTATATCTGTCATTTAAGTATAAAATAATGATTAAATCACCATAAACAAAAAATCATGTTTTCAAGTTACGTAATTATACAACAACGTCAACTTTGGTCGAAAGTTCTCCTAAAAATTTACTATTCTCAGTCTTTAATGATCAAAGTAAGAAATTAATACGAATCTAATACTAAATTAGAACAAGATAACAACATAGTTAACACATTTTAATTGGAATCTAGTTAGACATAGAACATAGCTCAAATTTAGTAGATTGCTAGGTACTTGGTATTTTTGTAGTATTCGTACATAATGGTACGAAGCAAGTACGATAACTATTAAGGTTCGATATTTATGATCAATATATTCGATATTCATCAATATATTGACGATAATAACAAGATTGAATTTCATTATTTTTGCTCAATAAAGTGTGGTCTACAACAATCAGTAGCTTTTATTTGGCAAACTGGTCTTAAACATTTTTTTTGTGCCTTAAACACTAGCTCCCTATCTGATGAATTAACCCAAAACATTATGCCGTAAAGCAATGTACACGTATGCATGATATGCAGTTATTACGGCTTCGCGACTTGCTATTTTACTGAGATTATGTAGTGCGTACTGAAACTGTTTTTTTTTTTATTGTATATGTTCAATATATTTACACCATTTCATATTCTCGTCTGTATAGAGTCCCAGGAACTTTGTTTCTTCTATAGTTTTGTCAGCGTATTTAATGTTAAGTTTATCTTGATTGACTTTTTGTTTGAATGACATTGCATAGGTTTTATCTAAATTTACATTATGATTGTTATTATTTAACCATATTATTAACCTGTTCAGATTTAGATTTATATCTATTTCATAGCTATGTGATTCTATATTTTGTACTGTAAAAATAACTGTACTATCATCTGCAAACAAGGTCATGGGATGTTGAATAACTCTAGGCATATCGCTTATGTATACGAGGAACAATAACGGACCGAGGACGCTACCCTGGGGTACACCAAAGTTCGTTTTTTTGGTTTTGATTGGTACGTTAGTTCTGATTTTGTCTTCTGGCAAATCTTTGCTATGCTTGTTATTTGATACCTATTTTTTAGATACAATTCAATTAATTTTAATATATTTCCCCTTACTCCATTTTTTTCTAATTTTGACAAGAGTATGTTGAAATCTACAAAATCCTTAGCCATAGTCATATCCATGCACGTTTCCGTCTATCCATAATTATAAAGAAAACTATACAGGTTGTTATAAACCATACCTTTAATTTTTTTTTTGAGAAAATTGGAATGAACGCTACAGGTCTATAATTATTAAGATTTTGTCTGTCATCTTTCTTATACAGTGGTTTTATTACATATATCTTTAAATCTTTTGGGTATGTAGCATTTTCTATGCATAAATTTACAATGAAACGAAGAACAGGAGATATTTCAACGGCTACACTTTTTATTTCTTTAGTAGGGTAGACAGGGATTGTAGCAGGCATAAACATTGAATTAGATTTGTTGGTAGTTAATGATAAGTCAGGCTTATTACTATTATTTAACGGATGAACTAAATCAATTGCTCATGTCCTAACAGGCATATTCAATCAATGTTTGGACAGCGGCACGTTTCCTGACTTAATGAAACACAGTAAAGTAGTACCAATTTTCAAATTAGGTTGTAAGAGTGATCCCTCTAATTATAGACCTATATTCGTGCTTTAAAATCATACTGAATCAGATGATGTCTCACTTCAATTCAAATGGGATCCTGCATAGACAACAGTTTGGTTTTACGAAAGGTAGGTCAACAACGGACGCGGGAGTAAAACTCATCAGCTCTTGAAATCTTGGGCGAAGTCCCAGGATGCCATTGGCATTTTCTGTGATCTCTCAAAAGCGTTCGACTGCGTCGACCACAACACACTGATCTGTAAATTACACCACTACGGAATTCCAGGACAAGCTGCTGATTTTGTGCTTTCCTATTTATCAAACAGACAGCAAAAAGTAAATGTTAATGGGGCGACGTCCTCCGGGTCTCTAGTCAAGATGGGCGTGCCCCAAGGTTCAATCCTCGGCCCTTTCCTTTTTCTTGTTTACATTAATGATCTCCCTTTTATGATGGCCAAATTATCGGATATATTAGATAATTCGCATATATCGCTATTTTTTAAAATAGATAGGAAAGATGCGGATGTCTTACATGTCAACGAAAGTCTAATTATTCTCTCAAAATGGTTCGCAGCTAACAATCTTT
This sequence comes from Orthosia gothica, assembly GCA_949775005.1. NCBI lineage: Eukaryota > Metazoa > Arthropoda > Insecta > Lepidoptera > Noctuidae > Orthosia > Orthosia gothica. Next base: position 18,818,508 of record OX459043.1, on the reverse strand, counting down.
TACTGAATGGGAAAAAACTAAATGTCTTAAGTTCTCTTTACCAAATGTAACACAACGTGACCTAAATTGAAATCTTGACGGCAAAAATCTCGAAGTTATAACGGCAACTGTATTCTTAGGGATTACTATCGATTTAAAATTGCAGTGGGGCGCGCACATAAGAACTCTTTCGGGTAGGTTAAGTTCAGCTGCATATGCAGGAAAATAAGGTAGTTAACCGATGTAGCCACAGCTAGGTTATTAAAGTACAATGGTCCACCTGAAGGACTTAGTGCGGAAACCAAACCCCATAACATAGAACTAGCAAGTCTTTTCATATAAACAGTATACGTTTTTATAACAAGTTGCCAGTCAGTTATAGAACTGACCGAAGGAAAGTTCAAAAACTACATCAAACATGTCCTTATTAAAAAAGCATAATTATTATAAAATAAAGGACTATGTTGAACATAAAAAATTTGGCTATTCCTTCTGCGCATGTGGCACAAACGGCATAAATATGTGGATGTCTCTAACTATTCGCAATCTCATTGTTTCTCTTTGTTTTTTTTTCCTTTTTTTAATTAGACTTTTTACAATGGTTTTCAATCATCTTTATAGCCCTTTGCTAAGAATAGTTACAGCACGGAAAACAACATTTGTGCCAGATGTTAAATTTAGTCTTGTTATACTTTTTTTATTTTACCTTTGTATAGATTCTTTTACAGATTGTTTTGTAAATGTGTGAACATTGTAGGCCTTCTAGATGCGTTATAATATTCACAACGGATCTTTGCGGCTCTGAAGTTGGATCTGTCAACTATTGCGCACGAAACAGATTAACTGCATAGAGTAAACGAGATAGGATGATGCGACAAACGTATGCGAGTGAAAGAGACAGTTATACAATGCTATTTGCACTTTCAATATTGACACAAAAATATGTAGTGCGCAGCCTCTTGCAGCCAATTCAACGCCACAAAGATCCGTTGTGAGTATTATAACATTTGTTAACTTTTTTTTTTTTTTCCTTCGACTTATTGTCGGGCCTACATTGTCCCCCATATCTAAGTACTAATGCTGTAACATGGAAATATTGTAAAACCAGACCATTTTTTAAAAGAGTAACCGTTACGTTTCTTGCCGGTTCTTCTCCATTGGAAACGACCAAACCGAACCGTGCACCTTTTGTCGACGTTTTATAAGTGCCCATGTAGGCCTATGTGAAAAAAAAAATACTATATTGATTTCAATATAATGATTATTGAACGCTTCTGTAATTTTTAAGGATCTGTTATCTCTTTTTCATAACTGATAGCTATTTTAGAAATATTTTCATTCGGGCAGTTTAATTTATTTTTATTTATGATCTGCCAGATAGCTTTCATTTAATTTTTGGAGTTTTTAATATGAAAGTTATTTCTAGATTTTTGTGTGAGACTGATGATTTTTTTGAGCCGACTACACTCTTTGCGCCGTAGCATGGTGCGGGTGACATTTTCAATAACATTTTTTACTCAGTTATGGCAATTAAGAAGACATAAAAGTGGGAAAACAATGAAAATCTAAAGACAAACACTATACTCTTTTTTACTCATATACGTATATGCATTTTTTGTAGTTTAACATCATACCATAGTTGCCTGTATGACGTTAAACTACAAAAAATGCGTATACGTATTTGCGTAAAAAAGAGTATAGTGTTTGTCTTTAGATTTTCATTGTTTTCCCACTTTTATGTCTTCTTAATTGCCATAACTTTGGACCCTGGGGTAGCACGGCGTGTTCTGGTACGCCAGTGATGGGGGGTACACTCCAAATTCGGGTCCGGTGACGGACCTCGTGCTAATGCGTGCCCATGTTCCCGCATGTGCCACAGGAGGACACTAAGTCTCTCTTGCGTTTACAATACAATCTAATACCTTTTGTTACCCAGTTTAGTTTCTTTCTAATAGGTATTCTAATTTTAATTTTGGGGAAATTTACTAATAAATTAAATAAGGAGTTTCTTGTCTGTTCTTCTCTATAAATATCTACCTTTGTGAATAATTCTTTAACTTTTACCAAAAGTCTTAATAGGATTATGAAGCCCATGAGTTGGGGACAAATTCTCTCAAAAGAACTATACCAGTTTAATGAACTTATAATAATCAATGGCAAAAACTCACACTAGTTGATGCTATGTCTTGTTTGGTTTTTAATGCAGCAGCATAATTCAGCTTCTGTTTGGATGAGCTTGAAGGTATCAATGGGGGAGGACTTGGGCTGATGTCTTTAACCTCAATCTCATTTAACTGCATTGTATCCTCCATATCAATTTGACTATAGGTCATGGGGATATTTTTCATATTTAATATGTCCACTTTCAAAGGAACCTTTAACGCTTCCAAACATGCCTTAGCCATTTCAGCTTCCTGGTTAATTATTTTGTCTTCAACATACTTGTTATACGTAATTTGTAAATCAAGTGAGTGTTTGTCAGATAAGATTGAGGCCATTTGCTTGATTTCTGCTTCTAATTCTCTGATTGTGCACTCATTTTTAGCAGCAATTTTAGCTTCTTTAACAAGTCTCACATCCACAGCTTCTTGAATACGCAATATTGCATCAGTTGTGTTATTACTTTGCACATTACTCTCTTTTACAATCTTATTAAATATACTATGTGGTGATAATCTTTGTGGTTTCTTGTATCCAGTGTATTTTTCACCTAAATTTGCTGTGACGTCTTCAATGTATTCATACATATCAAAACAGTTTATCTTTCCAAATCTGTACATAAAAGTGTGGGTAGAACCAGAAGATGACGATTTGCTTGACAAATTACAAGTTACAAAATTCTTCATTCCATGATGTTTTTCAAAGTATTTTTGCAATCCTTTTGATATTAATTTATCTCTAAAAGTAGGTTTGATGTTGGTATTCTTACGATATTTATACCAACCAACAATTTCATTAGCAGTGCTTGCTAGCAAATCAGAGAGGACATCTTCCTTTATTCGACCAGTAGGAAAATAAAACAATGCTACTGATGGCAACGGGAGCACAGTGTTGATTTCTATTTGAGTGTCTAAGCGGGCATTATCACTCTGGGAATCGGAAATGTGATTGGTTATTTCTGAAGTCACGTCGCCGATTAAGAAACCTTCCTGCAAGTTAAACAAGTGAGTTAATGGGAATGGTGTTAAACAAGTGAGTTAAAGTGAAACCAAAATCATAACGTATTGTTATTAGGGTAGAATATATTACCTGACTATTAGCAGAGTTTTCGCATTCATAAAACAGAAATGACAGAGCGGTACCACTCAATAACACTTTCTCTGTGTAAGCCATCGCTACATTTGCAGTTTTTTCATAAGCAATCCTAGACAATATATACTATAGAATGTCAATTATATTGGAGGATGTTCCATTTATTTAATTTATTTACAAAATTGTTGGACGCTCGTAAACGCTTACAAAAATTGACGTGACTGAAAATGTCAAGTCAATCATTTTTTTGTTTGTTTTTATTTAAGTTTTATGGCCTGGTTGCTAGGACCTTTTAGCCATCAAGTCAATCAAATGTCATGCGACATTCAGTGCTGCCAACTCGTTTAAGCAAAAACGCACTGTTAGCTCTTTTAAAAAGCGCTAGAACGCGATAATTGGTCGCTGTAAAAAAAATAGCTCCAAAAATCGGTCAAATTCGGCGCCAAATTCAAACAAAACCCCCAATTATTTGAGACTATAAATGTATAAAGGCAGATTATTATTTTGATTTAATCAAATTATGTAATTTAAAAGAGATTAGAGTACTTGTTTAGTAAAAATAAAAAAGTAGTGACGTTTTAATGTAATTATTTTATAAAATAAAGGGATTAAATTAATTCATCATCGTCTGATTCTACTACAATTGCTTCTGAGGCTGAAATTAGGTTGGTCTTGATCAGTTTTGGACTTGAATTTTTATTTATCTGTGGATGAAATTGTCCTAAACACGTCGTTGGGAAGTTGAAAGTTGACGCAGTTACTCTTTTTTTAAAGAAAGTACAGAGTTTCAAAAAGCGCTAGATTTAGCACTAGGCGCTAGAACGCACTATTGACCAAAAAAGCGATAGATCTGGCGCTGAAAGCGATTGTCATGTCATCATATGCGTCATCATGCATGAGCACAGAATATATAATACACATCCTCATACTGCAGAAGTGCAGATTGTTGTACTACAGTATGTCTAGAATATAACATGTACGAAACCAACGTTATACTCATTGGTCATCATTGGTGGTTAGCACAAAATATAATACTCGCCAAAGTTCGGGACCACCCTGAAGTTGGCTTTCCGATGCGCAAGACATGAATAGTGCTGTTTTTGTTTGATAGTGCTTACACACGTTCGGATTTGGTCCGACTGGACCACGGATTTGTGGGCGAAGTAAGTCCGACGCGGACCATATCCAAGCGTGTGTAGAGTGGTCCGCCGGACATTATTATTATTAATTGAGTCCGTCTCGGTCCACACAAGCGTGTATAAGCGAGAAAGGAATAAGGATTTGTGGGTGGAGTTAGTCCGGCTGGACCAAATCCGGACGTGTGTTAGCACACATTTACTTACATTTACTTTACTACCTGACTAGTTTATAGTTATCTGTGTTTACTACTGCGCAGCCATTGTAGCTGCCAACAGCCCAACATCAGGGTGGCCAAAAAGTTTGGCAAGAACTATAGCTATACAGTAAAAATGTGTTTTTTAATGGTTGTGTAATATCCCTGATCAGACCAAAATTGAGAAAATCTAGAACCACACATAGTGACGTGAGTTGACGTGACTTAAGAACTGGTTCGCAGGGCTGGCGCATAAATATTACTTTACTATATACCACCAAGCAGCGAACTTCATTAACACAAAGAAGACCCCGGGCGAGTTCATCGTTCACTCATTAAAATGGAATATACTGGGCATACTGTACTTTGATTGATAAGCATCAACAGCGGGTGATACAGCATTGCACTTTTTGATCAGCGTTATAATAAATAAACCTGAAACTAGCAGTTAATTGTTGTTAACGAAGCGAGTTTAAATTGTTATAGTTTATATTATGCTAAGGAAAATAAGAATAACAGAATATTTTTAGCCAATTCATTTGGAACATAGCTGACCAAGTTCAGCGGTGAGTATCATGAAGAAGTTATTTATATTTCTATGCTAAAATTAGTGTTTGGCACTATGAAAGGGTTAAATAGTTCTAAACAAGGATTGCGTGCCGTTTTTTGTTGTGTGATTTAAGTTCTGCAGTTGGAATTGAGTCATTTCATGAGGTGGTTATCTAATATTTTTCCGACCGTACATAATTTTGTAATCGCTCTTTTCATTTCATCGGATTTCGCAAAGCAAGTAAGACTGGTTCACTTGTATTTGTTTAGATTATTTTATGGCTCGATAGTAATAGAGCTTACCTGTTTCATACTTTTCATGTCACCTTCCTAAAATATAGTTATCAAGAAAATTGCTAGTTCATCATAACTATTTAATATCAAAACTACCCGAAATAAATTACCTGTAATTTCTTGTTGTTATTTCAGTCATTGGACACCTATTTTATTTGAACTTGCCATAAAAAAAGTTCCAGGTAGTCAGCAACAAAGCATAAAGAATCTCTTTAATTTGTAATTAGTCTGTAAATTATAATAAAAATAATTTCCACTTAAATAAAATAAAAAATCCTCCCATATAGTTTCCAAACAAATATTCTCTTGTCTACTTAAAGCAATCATCTCATTATCAAATAATTTTATTGTAATTAAGTTAATTTAAGACAGGCTGGGTTTCGCAACTCCACATCTAAGCACATTTTTTGTGTACCAATGGGATTCGTCTTCGAAATTTATAAAGAACATAACAATTTTATTAAGTAATTGCACTGGTACGCGAAGATGTTGAAAAGGCATTTTTACAAAATTGTAGCGAATTTTTGCTTGATTGATTTAAAGGGACGTTAGTCACTTGAAACAATTGTTTTTCTGTTGTGTCTGTAGCACTCAAAGGGTTAACATATTTGGCAATTTAATAAAAAAAGAAAACCAGAAATAACAATAACCTTTTTTTTTGTAGGCAAGAAATCATCTGTTTGAAAATATAAAAATCTGCATGAACGGGCCCAGGCTATCAATTATTATTCTAAGAAGACAATCATCCCTAAGATACTTCAGTCTAAGTTTTAATTTTTTTGAGAAAAAAACTACCATTACAACTCAGAAAAAAATGGATTGTACCAATAAAGATTGTGATCCTAATCAAGAAAATCAAAAGCTTCCGAAGAAATACTATCGCCGAGCGGAACACAGGTATAACTTTGATTTAAATTATTTGTAACATATAATTAAACAATTTATTTTACATGCATTGACATGTAATTAAGACAATTTTTAATAATTTAACTTAATTTTCAACTTTTTATGGTTTTCGTCATTTTCCCTTTACTTCTGCAGTAAGACCTTGATTTTAACCAAAATTGACAATTCTAGGTCAACCGAAAATATGGCTACCATATAAGGTTTTCATTCGAAAACCTATGTGGTAGTTCCCGTTGACCTAGTTACCTAATTATGTTGGTGAATGTAGCTGTTTGTACGGAACCCTCGATGCGCGAGTTCGACTCGGACTTGGGCGGTTTTATTTTTAGTATGTTAATTTTTTTAGGAAAGAGCAAAACTGTAGATTGATTTAAGTGATAAGGTGTAAGACAAGTGCTTATTTTTATGCTTATCAACAATAGATAAATATATTGACTATATAATAGATAAGATGGTATTACCTGTACTTTTCAATGAAAACTATAATAATATAAATTGCCTACTTAAGTAGATGAAAACGCATCTCTCGAGAGATGCGTTTTCAGGACTAAGATTCGCGTTTTCTACATCCATATCAAATTGAATGAAATTCTTATTTACCTGCCTATTGTTTTAGAAAATTTAATCAGATCAGTCTTTTTTGATGTGATAGTTTAGCTAGGTTTATGGCACTACCATACATTATAGATACTAAGTATCATCATTAAATATCTCTGTTAGGTACCTATTTATTTTGGTGTACTTAAAGGAAGACGATGGCGAAGTGGAGTCAACAGCGATTTTCTTTCACAAACATATATCAACTTTGCAGAGTTGAAGTAAAGTTGATATAAGTTTTATATTTGTCCGTGAGCGCACCGCTTCACAGGTCGAACTTCAACGTTAAGGCGGTACCCCGAGCAAAACGCTAAACGCTACGCAAGCTGTTTTTTGTGCTGTTTTTAGGTGCTATCTACTCGTCATTTAAAAAGAAATATCTATTAATAAAAATACATTAAATTTCTACATAATATTGATTCTAAAATGGTAGATTTAGTTTTTTTTAAATGTTGTATATATTTCACTAATCTCCTTCCAAAAAAACATAAAAATGAGAAATAATTATCGATATTATGCATCTCCTCGTAAAGTATTCATTAATTATTTTTTGTACTAACACTAATGGATAGACAATTTGATAACGAACATTTTTGCAGATTTATTTTTTTCAAAAGACCAAAATTCGATTTTATAAAGATTTTATTCTAAAATCTGAGCGTATTCACTACTGTAATTCATGCGCCACCAGTGCCGCTAGACCAATAGGAATGCTCATATCTCATGCCGATTTTTTGGTCAGGGTTCCGTCTTAAGCAACGTTTGCCGAGGTTGGTCCGTTATTGGCTGACGGCCTCGGAAAGTATGATAAATGTTAAGCGTTGGTCCGGTCCAGATCTTTGAGAGTCGCTCCATTTGTAATATTGGTACCTATACTATCTCCTACATAATTGAGAAAAGGCTAGCTAGGCCGATGACCGATGTATGAGTAAGGGAAGTGCGTGTCTCAGGTAGTCAGATCAGGTCATTTTCGACTGTATTTTAAGACATGAAATGTTGAAATTTGTTTGGCAGTGATAACTGCACTTCGCCAGGTTTGTTCGTACCCGGAAGGTGCCATGCTTTCATAGAAAGCCAAGCACATCAACGCAACCAACAAGTAGTGACTGACTACTATGTTTTATTCATCTTGTATATTAGGTATTGTATTTATTTATTTATTTTATAATTAATGTACACACAGTATAATACATACAGACAACACATCAAGACAATAGAGTACAAAGGCACTGCTTATCTCTGAAAAAATTCTACCAGCAGACCCGCGAAAAGGAAAAATTAAAAAGAAATGTAGATATATATACTGTGTGAGAACAAGAAAAGTAAACTTAAACTAAGATATAAAAATATTCGCACCTACACAAATAGATGGTGGATATATATAAGTACATAATTTTAAAATATGTATATATTTAATATATAAATAATGTTCAGACTTAAGATAGGTAATAGATGGGAATGAATAGCTCTAAATTGTATTACGACATAATAATTACCACATTTTTTTTCAATGTTGTTTAACACGTGTCAGTATTTATTTATAACTAGCTGTGCCGGCGGCTACGCTCCCGTCTACTGCCTACCCTACCCTACCTATCCTACGCACCCTAAAGTATCTACCCTACCCTATCTACTCTACTCACCCTACGCTATCTACTCTACTCACCCTACGCTATCTGCCCTACCCTACCTACCTACCATACCCTACCCTACCTTACCTACCCTACCTACCTATCTTTTTTCTTAATCTTTTCTTTTATAAAACCTTCTCCTAACAGTAACAAACACAACAAAAAAAAAAGAATTAGCGTAATCGGTCACGCGTGATGCCGTGTCCAAGGGAAACAGGGATTCATTTTATATAAATACTAGCTGACCCGGCAAACTTTGTTTTGCCATAAAAAGACCAAACATTTATCTACCCTACCCTACACTACCCTACCCTATCCTAACCTACCCTACCCTACCCTACACTACCCTACCCTACCCTACCCGACCCTACACTACCCTACACTACTGTACCCTACCCTACACTACCCTACCCTACCCTACCCTAACCTACCCGACCGTACACTACCTTACAATACTCTACCCTACACTACCATACCCTACCCTACCTATATAGCCTATGTCCTTTCCCAGGTCTCAAACTATCTTCATACCAACTTTCATCTAAATCGGTGCAGCGGTTTAAGCGTGAAAAGGTAACAGACAGACAGACAGACAGACAGTTACTTTCACATTTATAATATTAGTATGGATATATAGATTCTTCTATGGCTGTTTCGCGTTTTTACCCGAACATACAGTCAATATTCCTCCAGCTTAATATTTACATCACTTGTTGGCCTGGTCAAGAGTTATCATCTCGCGAGGTTATCTTTATCGTCTACTTGTTTTCAGTGTTATTCAGATGACGCCAGTTGTAGTTTGGCATCGAGACTAGATTGACTTATTCGTGTTCAAAAAAACTTACTTTAAAAAAAAAAAATGCCAGACGCGTTCGAAAGTGCGTATCCTCTGTCACCACCTTTAAAGCCGCATGAAATACGCGCACGCGCAAATTCATCCACAAAGAATAAAAAACCAGTGGTGACTTTTCTCGGCGATGAGGCCGTTGAGATACCCGACAAATCAGAGGCCGGTGTAGACAAGCCCTTAGGAGGCCGAGGGGAGGTTGAGCTCGATAGTATCGCAGTCTCGTATAATACAATGCATTCGACCTGGCTTGATAAAAGGGTGGTTGAGCACAGGTATGTATACATTTATTTATTTTATATTGTCTTAAGTTCTAAACCTTAATCATCGGCAGGCTTATTACGTATCTTTTGCAAGAGCAAAACGATAGCGATTTTTGCGCAATAATTGCTCTTCCATACATAAGTTTTAGAGTTGTTGGCGGTCTTTTTTTAAGTAATAGTTTTTGACAAACAGCGAGCGATTAGCAAACGATTGTGTAGGACCTACCATACCTACACTGCAGCAGCCTTATTGCGTAAGTGAATACGACAACGCAAAGGGTTTGACCGCAATCAATCGACCAATCAAACAGACGGAAATTCACATCGCGTCATTCATCTCGCATGTGATTGGTCGATTTGATAGCGGTCAAACCCTTCGCCTTGCCGAATTCACTTGCGCAATTCGGCTGCAGGTTATGCCGACTTTTATGACATAAAGCGTTTGATCGCTATCGTTTTGCTCTTGCAAAAGATACGTAATAAGTCTGCGGAAGGCTTTTCCACCTGTCCTTTTTATGGTTCCGTACCCTAAGGGTAAAAACGGGACCCTGTTACTAAGACTCCAGTGTCCGTCTGTTTGTATGTCTTCTTTCAGTCACCAGGCAGTATCTCATGAACCGTGATAGCTAGACAGTTGAAATTTTCACAGATGATGTATTTCTGTTGCCGCTATAACAACAAATAATAATCTATACTTAATATTATAAAGCTGAAGAGTTTGTTTATTTGTTTCAACGAGCTAATCTCAGGAACTACTGGTTGGAATTGAAAAATTCTTTTTGTGTTGGATAGTCCATTTATCGAGGAAGATTATAGGCTATATAACATTACGCTACGACCAATAGGAGCGGAGCATAAATGAAAAATGTTGCAAAAACGGGCATCCTATTTGAGAGATTCCGTTGCCTGCGCTGCGTAAACGGTTTAAGTTACGCAACAATCATGTATGTAGGGTCATGTACATGGGTGCGCCAAAGTTCACCTAAATTCTCAACATAACCATCTTTTACACTATTATTCAAAGTCATATCTTTTTTGTTTAGATTTCTTTTTATTCATAATAATCAGTATTATACATTAACTTTAATAGTATTATATACATTAATTTTACGTGATATTATTTTCACATAACTTTAATTTTATTTATAGCGGTGTGTACCTGCAAAGATATCCATAGGTTAGGTTAGAACTGTGACCAACTACGCGCGAGCCGAGCGAGCGTGGTGCCGCGGCAGCGGCCGGCGAGCGCTACCTCGAAATTGGTCGCGAAATTTTTCTAAGTTTTTTTTTCTTAGTGCCCCCAAGACGACACTCTGACCTGAATTTCATTCATTTAAGACAAAAATCAGTGAAACGACCTTTAATTGTTCTAAACAGTTGATTTTTTAGACATAATTACCCACATATGTTTTTTATTACACTTGGTAAATGTTTTTTCTGAATATATGAGTTAAAATATTATGGTAATTATGTTTAGGGATAAAAGCATTATGATAAAAAACAGTAGGAGTTTAAATATATTTAACTTACTGATATTATTAATTACAATTTTCAATTAAGGTTTTGATAGATTGTTTACCAATCTCTGGAAGGGAGTCCTTTTTATTACATGGTCCTTGATGCTGCAACTGTTTCTAAAAAATATTTGAAATAATTATGTAATTCATAATTCATTACGGAACTAAACCGTCCTTCACGAGAGTGCCTACTATTGTCTCCGGTCATACACCCAGCAATTTGCGATAAGAACAATATGCTTTGGTGTAATAAAAAAAACTTGTGAATTCTAAAAAAAGCTACTGTAATAATTGTTAACAATCCGTTCTGGGCTTAAAACTTGAGATATTAAATTACTGGCAAGCAATTAACCAATTAAATTTCAATTTAATGTAGAGTCAGCAAAGAAAGTCGCATAATACTTTTCTTCAAAGTTTAAAAATATATTGTATTTTTATATTTTGAGCATCAAAATGTGAATATTAATACAAGAAAACTGGCCAAGTGCGAGTCGGACTCGTGCACGAAGGATTTCGACCATTATAGCAAAAAACGGCAAAAGAATCACGTTTGTTGTATGTTGGAGCCCCACTTAAATATTTATTTTATTTACGCAAGTAATATATATGTCAATAGTTTTTAGTTGTTATAGCGGCAACAGAAATACATCATCTGTGAAAATTTCAACTGTCTAGCTATCACGGTTCATGAGATACAGCCTGGTGACAGATGGACAGACAGACAGACCGATCGTGGAGTCTTAGTAATAGGGTCCCGTTTTTACCCTTTGGGTACGGAACCCTAAAACATTAAGTTATTCCGATTAAAAAGAGAGTTTCCCAATTACAGGACACAGTGGTCCAGTAAGCAAACCATTTTATTTTTATTAGCTTACTGATATTTTTGACATACAGTCCATTAGATCATGCAGTCAATGTTTTTGTGACGGAATTCATGCAGGCCCTTATTTATTTAAACGCATGCCCATTTATCTTCGATCCACGTGCACGTTTTGTCGGAAAATCCGTCGCAGATAGTGCGTTGACTACGTTGACAAACTTGCTTTTATGTGTTGTTGATAGGTTCCTATTGTACTTTCTCAAAGAGGAACTTAGACATGGTGAACCGTAGCGATTTCGTAGCGGTTGAAGTGTAAATATCTCGGTATATCGATACTGATATTCTACTAGATATCTGCATCAGAAGTCTGTAGCAATCAAGGCCAAGTGCGAGTCGGACTCTCACACGAAGGGTTCCGTACCATTATCGTAAAAAACGGCAAAAAAAACACGTTTGTTGTGTGGGAGCCCCACTTAAATATTTATTTTATTCTGTTGTTATAGCGGAAACAAAAATACACCATCTGTGAAAATTTCAACTGTCTTGCTATCACGGTTCATGAGATACAGCCTGGTGACAGACAGACGGATCGTGGAGTCTTAGTAATAGGGTCCCGTTTTTACCCTTTGGGTACGGAACCCTTAAGAAGCCTGTGATCTGAGAAGTGCAGTTGCAAATCTTGCTAAACTTCACTAGCACAACCTTGCTACACTTCAATCGATTTGGCAGTCCGGTAAATCACTGGATTCTCCTTTACGTAAACCCGAAACTTTTTTCGAAAACAGATTTTCTTAGTGGTAGGAAATTGTTTGAATAAAGTAAACCTAATAAACTGCCACAGTTCTGCCATGAAAACTTGTACAAATATCACATAAGGAAGGAAGTCCTTCAATGGTATTACCTTTTTTTTTTCCTCTCTAATTTTTGGCCTAATAGCATAATTTCCTAGTCGCCATTTGTTGACAAACTTCCATCTTTCTATAAGACCTATTTATTAATGGAATATTGACTATTAACTAGATCAATATTTTTTATCAAACCCTATACATCAGGGATGGCGAACCTATGGCACGCGTGCCTGTGGTGGCACACGACCTAGGTAATTTGCAAAAGCAGAGATGACATCTCCCCCTACTATTTATTATACGAGTTTAATTTTTTTGTCAATTAAGACTAGTAAAAATTTTTGGAGGCACTTCATTGTCACATAAAAAAAATATATAATTTAAATGGCACGTTTTCTAATAAAGGTTCGCCATCCCTGCTATACATTATCTAAATTTAGAACATCCAATGGTATCAAAAACAACAATATTATGATTTGATAACGCAAATTATTATCTTACTTGAACTCCGGCGCCCAAATTTTTTATTTAGTAAACGGTCAACATTTATGCAGTAATAAAGATAAAGATTACATTTGTTCGAGATTAACGGTTAGCTCGCCTAACGTGCCGTGCTTACTGCCTATGGTATGAGACTACTGAGTAACCGAAGTTGGTTATGGCGAATCAGCTGTTAGCTACGGCCGCGGGGGCAGTGATTGTACCGTGGGGCCTTAAATGTATAGACGAGCGTCGACTCCGATAGAACGTCAGTGTACGCGACGCCCTCGCCGATCCATATCGCACGCACATAAACTCTAATTAATTGATAGAATTCTGTTATCGCCGCGATTTCTGAAAAGTGACGTGCATCTGTGTACAGTGGGTTGTCAACGCTAATATATTAGCATGACGTCTAACCTCACATAGTGGTAGTGTTTCGTTAAATTTGTTGCTTTGGTAGTGTTTTCCGTTCAATTTACTGCTTTAATAAAATACCATTCACGACTACTACTTATTCTGACAGTAACAAGGTTGTTATTTTAACGCGTAGGTGGCGAGTTACTGTGTGCTGCGCAAATAAAATTAATTCATAATTTCTATTTGTTGTGCAAGCGTTTGAATCCAGTTTAACTTGTTTTGTTGACCGTCCTAGATTTTTGGTATGTTAGTTAAAGTGAAAGTATTATGTTTTGAAAGCCTACTTATTATGTAAAGAACAACAACACATAATAAGTTGCTTACAGTTTTAATATTTTTTTAAACAATCCTGTACTTGTGGCATTACTCTATACATCGTACGAATAAATTACCTATTCTCTTGCCACCATAGTCACTATTAGACAGGAAAACATGAAAACAAATATTGTCAACGCATATATTTATTCCTGATATAATATTTTTTCGTTCCCTGGCAGCTTCTCTCCCATGCGCCCTGCTCTGCATCTCATCTCAGTCAAAATTATCTCTGTCGCATCATACGCGAAGTTGCGAACATAATTTTATACTTTTGTATGGACAGCAAATTGAATAATTTACCTCTCATCTCATTACTGAAGATCGTGGTCACTGGACCCCTTATGCGGACAATCTGCCTCCATTGTCTCCGGTCCAAAGTTGTCATCACCACCTGCTGGAATTTGCCTGAGGACGTAGCTTCTTTCTCTTGGTCAGACGATCGTGACCTCTTTCCTTCGGTTTTCAACAATGACCAGCTTTTCAAGGCTGCTATCGCCCCTTCGCATTATGTGGCCTAAATAGGTCAAAATACGCTGTAAGCAAACTGTAAACAATCGGGTCTTGATATTGAGTTGTGAAAGGACAAACACTTTTGTGCGTTTGGCTGTCCATGGGATTCGGAGCAGCCGCCTCCAGCACCACATTTCGAATGCGTCTATCCTCTGTTGTTCAACAGATTATAGGAAAATAAACACACGATTTTTCCACCAGGATAAACTAAGATTTTATTGAATTTTGTAAAAGAAAATGCATTTCCCACACAATATACCTAGAAAAATATTTTATCGGAAATGCATGTCGTTCACCTCGCCACGATTGTTCAGCTATAATACTAAACTTAATATAATAAAAGTTAGTGCCACTGCTGTTTTATAGAGTGAATAGTTATGAATCGATGAAGAATTGAACTTTATTGAAATAAAGTAGGGTACAAATTGCACCCAGACCAAAATATAGTCAGTCATACCTGGCGTAGACATGCACATAATGAATCATCTGAATCTGTTACAACGTAAACTATTGTTTGCGACTAACAAAGACGACTCACGTATAATAGATGCCCTGTTGAAATGCAAGTAGGCTAACTAACTCTCATGTAAGTCTAACGCTGTCAACATGTAGACGAGTGGACCGGTCTCTGTAACCTTGTTACTGTCAAGGATATCCACTCAAATGCTTCCTGCGGTTCACTAAAACGATTGCAGTGAATCATGAGCGACGTGTGAAACGCAATCATTACAGTGAAAATAAATGTTTTGTTACAGTGAAAATTCCAAATTCCAAGAATCTAAAACATTATCTTTAAGTGCATCATTTATATCGACATTATTTTGACCTCATTTTTGTGTTGTGAATGGTGTAATAAAATAAACAAATTTGTGAGTGATTTACAATGGAGAAACAGGCCATGGCGAACGGATCATCTTATCATTTCGTGGACAAATCCATAGTCATCGGTTCGTCCTATGGCACAGGAAACAGAAACACGTCAGCGCCAAACGAGTGAGTGTATATAGCCTTGGACTGTAACTATTTACCAACTACAGTGTAGAACTGTATGTAAAAGTAAATGAGACTGAAATTCAGCAGTCAGGTTCTAATAATAAAATTAATTCAGTGACGATGCGATACTTAAGCTCCTGTGGTATGATATGTTTGAAAACATGTTCATGAAAATACTTTCATTAACATGTTTTTAATAAAATATGAATTTCATTGTGTTGAATTCGTAGTGACGTAGCGTCGTTTGCTTCATTGTTTGTATACATCTGGACTGTGTTATTGTTTTAAAGAAAGTTATAAATTCTTTTTTTGTCGGTTTTGGTCTTTCAATGTCAACAATTATGGAGTTGTATGCCTATTTAGCATTCCATTCGTAATCTTCAGCATAGCCTTACATTGAGGCGGGTCCCAGATTTACAGTCAAGTCCCGTATCTAAAGACTGAATTTAGGCGTTGGTCTCTGTTGCAATCTAAATGATTATTTTGAATTAGACTAGTTTGGTACTCTCTGCCAGACGAAAGCCAACCCTTTCATGGAATATAACTTTTGGGGCTTGGACAGGCATCAGTGAAAAATATATTATCAAAGAATGAGATATCATTGGAAATATTAGCAATGGTAGTTAGTTCATTATGAAGGTGTAGATCGAAACTAAAGTACATGACACGTCAAGCTGTCCACCTCCAGTGGTTATGCCGAGGAATTCGCTTTCACATAGCCAAAGTTGCGTAGGAGGCAGGTTTAAGATTACAACACATTACCTCCGCCTATTTAGCTCTATCAGGGAATTCAAAGAGATACCGGAGAACGCATTATTCAAGATCTTCTAGCAGAAATGAACAGTTTCTTCTAAGTATGACGGTTTTCCCCCTCTTGGGAAATATGAAGTGAATTGTTTACGATCAAGTCCAACAAAGCACTGTGTCTGTAATTCATCTTTGAATGTTGTTTTGTGCAGTAATTCCAAGCTGTTAGATATCACAGTTAGACGACAAGAGAGTGTCTTTCTGCCTGCCTTTTTTGTTATTGATTCTGTCTATTCTTCTAAGTGTAGAGTTTTGGTTCACGAGTTTTCTGCAGATATCCCGCAAAAGATTTTGGGAACCGAGGCATACCGAGCAATTAACTGAAACTGGGTTTTGGTTTTTGTGGGTCTAACATAGTCTTTCTGAGCAATGGTCTTTAAAAATGTAGGACCTCTTGTATTGTGTAATTCATATATAATATCTTATTTAATAAGTAATTATTAAGTTTTTTTTTTATATTTTGAATATTTTTTTTATGATTTATTTTGAAGAAATATTTAAAAAAATTAGATAAATGATGTATAGAAAAATAAATAAACGAAATAATAAGTAATAAAGCAATATAATAAGCAATACAATATCTTCTGCTCCTAGATTTTGGTGTTGACTGGATTACTTATCAAATCAAAGACCAATTCAGATACAATAGCGTTAATTTTGCATTTTGCCTCGATTTAGTAGTCTTCAAATTTGAAAGACATAACCCGTCTTGTGGGATGTACACGCATTGGCTCGCAAATTGGGTGCTTATATTTGAATAGATCGTTACAGTAATCTTCAGCCTTACTACCCTCCATTTGGTCTCCAACAGAAGTGATCAGAGAAATATCAATAACTGACTAATAAAATGAGGACTGTGTGAATATCAGTATTGCTTAACTTTGATTAAGATCGATAGTAATTTATCAGGATTGCGTTACTTCTGGAACTTTTACTAACGAATCTTACTCTTACTTTTGTTTTGGCTTTTGCACTTATTAGAATTGCTCCACATTTGAGGCAGTTTTTAACTAGAAGGAAACTATCACGATAATATGGCTACGGCTTTGATAAAATAAACTTTACGAAACGAATATTAATATCTGTGAAATTATCAACCGTTTTATTCGCAGTGTTGGCAAAACGCTGGAATTCCATTCGATGAGATGCATGTTTCTCGTAGACTGTAGCTGTGGTAGTCACACATTGCTTTATGATAATGATTAAAATGGAAATCAAACTGGAGCCAACAGCAACGTTCCGTTTTGCTCGTCCGACTTGCATGAAGTTTTTCACCTTGTGCGACACGTGTTCCAAAAATAACTAAATACATTGCTGTTATGACTGGTGACCGCTCGATTTAGCTAAAACCGCTGGAGTTTGTAATTAGGTATACAGTTTTCACGAATAAAGTGGGTTATGTAAAAGTTACCACGAAAGGTCAGACAGGTAATTTTGAAGTTTTATAAAGTACATAAGGTACACTTATCTGCTAACTTTAAAAAATATGTGTGAATCTATGAATCTGTTAAGGATGAAGTCGTAGTTATATTAAACTATCGCGATATACCTATGTAGAGATCTCCAATGTATAATTAATTTTACAACCTCGTGTAAGGATAAATGACGCAACTTGTCAGTTACCACGCCACGCATTTAACGACTAAGCCATCCTTATATCCCTTCGATGATTTATTTCGAACGTAGTAACGCGATGTTTTCTATCGTTGAAGATCAAAGTGACATAATCTTGGAAAAGCACCTTGTTGTGATATCTGTCTTTTTCCTGTTAAATATTGATAGCTTATGTTTTAAGTCACTCAATTTGAATACAGCTGTCGAATGTCGGCATTATTCCATTTCTTATCACATTCAGGCGTCTTTAGACTGACGTAACTCGTTATCTACGTACTTGAGTCTCTTGAAACAACGGAGCGGGTGTGCGGGTGGCGTGTTAGCGCTAATTAGCTGGCTAGTCTCAATTAAATCAAATTGATAGCTAGAAGAACCATAAATCATTACTCAGAACGTTTGACTATCTCTCCTAAATGGCATTTAATGGAAATAACCAAACATTCCGGCTGACCGTGACATGCAAATATGACTAAGTATTTGATTTCAATTAAACCTAAATTAAAACTTTTATTTAAAAAAACTTAATTTTTTTATGGGCAATTATTAACCGGGCGAAAAATATACTGAATGGGAGACTATTATACTAAGTAACTATTTATCCGGTTTAAGTAATATCATTTAGGAGGTAATAGGATAATAATATTTTTACTTACTTTAATTATTATATTTGGGGTTCTATTTTAGCATATTATTCTTTTGAAAATAGCAGAACAACCGACGAGGCGATATCGTTGAGTGCTTTCAACGAAAACGAATTGGTACAAGAGCGAGCGAAGCGAGATCGGGAACTTAGGGCACACCGGCCCCGGCATGAATAGGTCATCTCCTTCATGTAAGGTTACTTTATACTTTAGACCCTTCAGACAGAAAAACGGGGCTCCGTCGACAATTTTTTACTTTTAAGTCGCTGTTGTGTTCGCCCACTAAGTATATCAGCCTAGCGAGCATGGGCGTACCCAAGACATTTGTGACAAGACATGATAAATTATGTCATGTCTTACAATTTGTCTTAAATGCTAGCACGGGTCAAACATGTGACATATTTTAAAGGCGCAACATGCCTTTCTTGTTGCTGCCCGGCGAGCACGGCCTACTGTGACATGGCTTGAGTCACACATTTCATCGCAGTTTGGGCGATAACGCCATTTTGTCCTAAATAATAGCACCGGCGGCGTGAGAAAATTTTCTGACGTTTGTTTGGGACTCATCGGGTCTTAATTGCTAATACGGGCGCACCCATTTTGTCACAAATGTCACATTTTGATAGATGATTTAGAAAAATTTATCACTATCGTTCGGAGGTGGTGATAAAATTTTACAGTTGAAAATAAATATAATTGCCTTCTAATACTGTACCAAATGGCAATAAATTCATTTTGTGTGTATGGTGATCAATGTTTATCAATTAATTGAAATTTTACAGGATTATTAATTAATTGTATATTATTACTTTTTCATAATTGTATTTTTTTTTTATATTTTGATTATTATTTTATTTTATTATTATTTTCTTTTATACCATATTCTTCTTACTTTCTACATTTTTAAATGTTTCTTAAATAAAATCCCCAAAAAACATTTAAAATATAAAAAATAGGGGCCTACCGGTATTGGTCCAAGCTATTATATTTTTTTAGTAAATCTTTCTTACAAACACTTAATATGTTATCAAACAAACAAAGAAAAATAAAGTGTGCATAAGTCTATGTTCGTGGGTCAAATATTAATTTATTCCCAACAAAATTAAAAAGTTGTTTGGCTGTATGAACGGCATACTTTTTTATGTATTATTTTATTTGGTCGTCTATTCAAATTATGTCGCACTATGAATTCAACAACAAGAAAAGCAAGTCGCGACTGCATACTATGTCACATGGTTGTCCCGTGCTAGCATTTAAGACAAATTGTAAGACATGACATATTCTATCATAACTTGTCATGACCGTAGTTCAAGTCGAAAACCAAGCAATGTAAAAAAAAAAAAAAACTTATAATTCATGTTTGGATGCTGCTAACATGGGGGTAGCAAAGGGGGGGGCTAAATTTTGGTTATTTTTTGCCTAGGACATACCGTTTTCGAGATATCATTTTAGAAATATAGAGCGTTTTATGCAAAATAAAATAAGATACGGAGGCCCATAATTCGGAAACAGTGCGTCGTAGGGCTATGCTTCTCAGAACATAAATGGTTTTTATGGCCAAGGTTAAACCGAAACTGCAATTAAATTGGAAGATTTCCGAAAAAGAAAAAAATTTACGTCAAGAAGTTATGCCACAAGTCAAGAAAATATCTCACGCCGCCGTGCTAGCATTTAAGACAAAATGAGTTTATCGCCCAAACTGTGGTTAAAAGTGTGACTTAAGCGATGTCACAGTAGGCCATGCTCGCCGGGCAGTAAGTTATATTCAGGTGGGTGCACCAGTAACAAACCGATTAAGAGACATTTTGAAAAAAAAAATATGCTGTGACTCAATTATTGCAAAAATCGTTGAAAAAAAAAATCATCATACTCCTTATCTACCATAGAAACATGTAGTTTAATCCGATTTTCTTAATAATTATTGGTTTTTTTTTAATTTAAATATGAATGTGGAAAGTCGCAATGTGCCTAAGATGGACCAGATTGTACCAGTAATATACCAGACAATGTGCCAATAGTGAACCAGTAAATAAAACGAATGTTTTTAATGAAGAATAATTTTATTATTGATACTAATTAATTTAATTAAGTTTTGTACTTAATAATCATCACAAATTTTAATCAGGGTACAAATTTCATGTAATAGGAACAGGACCAGAACATGTATTTCATACTACAGGACCCTGGGGTCCCGGTCGTTTGAAAGGCGTGCGGGGGCCTTTTTTACATACTACTTATTTATTTATTTTTGCATAATTTTTGCGCTATTACTTGTCTCGTCTATCGCTTTTAGGAAATCTTCCTCCTTATATTTGAAAAATGTTCTTTTCGGTGGCATTGTGTCTGTAAAAAAGTGTACGTGGTCAATTACTGGAACAAACTCTTGGTATAGATGTTACCAGTAACAAACCTCTGGTCTACATCTGGCACAAACTCGTTGTATAGATGTTACCAGTAACAAACCACTGGTCTACAATTGGAATATTGAGATTTTTTTAGGAGTTTATTATAATAATTTATTGCAGTACCTTAAGTGAGTATAAATGAAAAAGAAAAAACAAAAATATATAAAAAAGTTTTAATCACCAGTTGTAGACCAAATGGAATATTACTAGAATATCACTGAATTCGTGTTCCATTAGTTTACCAATGACAACCAATGATTTAAATTAGCATTTTCTGATGAAATAATAAGTAATAATATTTCTTTATGCATTATACTATGCAGATAATTGCACATTAGGTTACAATGATTGATTTAAACCAAGATATAAAAGGATTAAAAAACTTACCGTCGTACGCGTGCTTACTAAAATGGCAGCCCGGAACGATGTGAACGATTGTCATTTCGGATTTTGTGTTTTTTACTGATGTAGATGGCGTGTACATCGGTTTTATCTATGCTTACATGATTGGTAGAAGTACGGCAGGGCTACCAAACGTAAAAAAAGTTGCGGGAAATTCAACAGAAGGTTAATATTTCGGTTAAAAGATTGAAATGGTGTACTACTGGTTCCTGGTGTGGCACTGGTGCACCCACCCTACTATTGATACTTTTAATTTGAATTTATTTTCGCTCGTTTAAATACGATAGTAAGTTTAAATAGGATAGTACACTCGTTTAAATAAGATAGTATTTTTTATTAAAAAAGTTTCTGAAAATAGAGTTAATTGACTTTTATTGCTGACCGTACCTTTGAGGTCACCTCTAATGAAACTCTCCAATGGATGAAATCGAAAGCAATTAACACACTATTACTACAATCGCGTGTTTTTATAATATTCAACAATTATATACTTAAATAATGTCTTAGAGCAAATTAATTTCAGCCGTGTCAATATCAGTAGTACTTACTCATAATGTAGTACGTACCTATAAATATCAGCCAGATTGGGCATTTCAGTCTTAAATACCTGGGCGACCGAACTCTGTTCGGGTGAAAATAGAGAAAACGACGTTTTCTAAAAATTATACCTAGCTATATCGATTTATCGCCCCCGAAACCCCCTGTATACTAAAATCGTAGGAGCCGTTTCCGAGATTAAGATTATTTATATACATACTCGTATATACAAGAAATGCTCGTTTAAAGGTATTAGATAGATAGATAATAATATCGTACGTATAGGTAAAAATCGGTGATATCGTTTAATATTAGTTGATTATATTAAGGCGGTACCCCGACCAAAACGCCGCGCTAGCCGTTTTTTGTGCTGTTTTAAGGAGCTATCTACTCGTTATTTAAAAAGAAATATCAATGAATAAAAATACATTAAATTTCTACATAATGTTGATTCTAAAATGGTAGATTTCATTTTTGTTTAAAGTTGTTTATGTTTCAATCTCCTTCCAACAAAACCATAAAAATGAGAAATAATTATTGATAGCATGCATCTCCTCGTAAAGTGTTCATTAATTATTTTTTGTACTAAAACATTTGATAACGAACATTTTGTAAGATTTTATTTTTTCAAAAAGCCAATATTCGTCTTTATTAAGATTTTATTCTAAAATCTGGGCGTATTCACTAATGTAATTCATGCGCCACCAGTGCCGCTCGGCCAATAGCAATGCTCATATCTCATTCCGATTTTTTGGTCAGGGTATCGCCTTAAATATTTTCACGGCATTTATGTCTTTTTTTTTGTAGGTATTTTTTTGATCATTCGTACAGCCCGACCAACTTATCTGTGAAACTGACGTTTTTGGAACTTACATTTTGAATGGGACATAAGATCGGTTTTTGTTTATTCTTGGTGCAATGGTGACGAACAGCGCCACTCATAATTGCACAGTTAAGTTGGTCGGGTTGTAACCGTGTTTGCTGGTACACATGTAGAGGGTCTGTGTTCAAATTCTATTGGCATAAACGCCCGATCTTCACAATCTGACTCCTCTGACTTATTTGCTTGGCACTTATCTTTTGGTTGGTGTACAGACATCGATTTATTCTTTGTATCGAGATTTCCAGATGATTCAACAAACAATCGCGGAGATGGCATTGAGAGAACTCTATTGTTTGAACAAAGAGCGATGCTTGATAATAAAGCCTTCGTATTTTATTTGTGATGGATGACTGAGATGAGAACCTTTATTGGGTACCTACTTATACTTTTTGCAAGTATGCTTCCATTCAATTAGGGAAAATAGGGGATTCTATGCAATCCGTAAATTCACGGTTTTATTTTATGCAGTTTTTGGAATACCAGAATATTTCGATGTAGACACAAAATAGCTTGAAGAGTAAGAATTCAGTAGAAAACGTGTTACTGTATTTTTGGATTTCGGTTGGATGCAAAACTATTTGGATAGATGAACTTACCCTATTACTTGACAGCATGGAATTACTAAGTTTTCTGACCATAATACTGACATACTGCTCATGGGTGGCATTTCCTTGAAAGGAAAAATGAGAAGAATGTCAAGATCGTTCTTGTCAAGTTCAAATGTAATTTGATATTATGCAAAAATAATAGACATATAGATAAAGCGATATTGGCAAAACAGCGGTGTATTTTGCAGAAAAGAAAATAGTAGAATTATTGTAAAACACAGTATGTCCAATCCAAAACAAAATTATCATACATAAGTGTAATTGTGTCAACTACTCGGAATAGCTCAGAATAATATAAATAAATCAAAATGTTTCAATCAATTTTTAAAAGCAGTTGCAGTATGCGAATACTTAATGTGAATAGGCCACACGATTTGTAAGTTAAAAGTAAAATTTCAAAATTTAAAATACCCCCGACACATTTATCTTGCGAAAACACTCCGATTCAAACAGTAAAACTCCCATAACTTTTGAACGGCTGAACTGATTTTATTCAAACATATCAAAGAACAGTCTCGACAAAATCACCTTTCAAATAAAAATCTGTTCATCCGTTTAGGCGCTATAATGCCACAGACAGACACACAGATACACTATCTGTGTGACTGTGGATGGTCTGTGGCAACACACATGAAACTTATACCACCCCTCTTTTTTCGGCGGGGGTTAAAAACTACTCCATCACTATGGTATTGTGCCGAATATTTGTACGTAAAAAGTAGATTTCAAGTATATATATTTATTGTGATAATACAGCGATTTTACTGGCGCCAGTGACGCCGTGGTAGAGCTGAATCAGGACCTTGATATACCTAGTTGCGTATTCATGATAAACAAAAGTTTTTCAGCTTCTGTTCACAACTTTTGTTTCCCATGGAGGAAGGGACAATTTAGAAGTAGCTGGAAGTGTAAATTCCTTCTACATTATCACTAATTTGAATAAGCTCGCTCTTAGATAGGTAAATTATGCGTGTGAATAATAAATCAGGCGATATTGTTATAGTGAAGTAAAATCAGTCTCCAGCTTCATCTGTTCTGCTAAAAATATTATATTTGTAAACACTTGTAAATAACCAGTAGGCACTATGTACACACTGACCTTCAATATGACTTTATTATTTAAATATAACGATAAAAATATACCTATGATTAAGTAAAAGTAATTTTAACTTTTTGTTTTGTTTCAGAATCTTTGTCAACAGATCGCTGCATTTAGAAAATGTTAAGTTTTATGGCTTTGATATGGACTACACCTTGGCTGGTAAGTTTTAAATATAACTAAAAGATTTTCTAGGCCTTCAAATGCGAGTAGTCTGCGCCATCGTTCACGCTATGCTATGCACATAACTCTCTGTTGGGCTATGTCCACTGGCAGCTTGTTTTCCTAAATCACTGGGCTTTAATTATTACCAGCTAAATATAATACTTGGTCACAAATAATATAATACTAGCATACAGATGCCTCATCCCATACAAAGAAACCGTGCCGACGCGCGACGTAGCGTTTTTCGTCTGATTATACCGATCATTTTTCGATCGCGTTCGGTTCAGTTCCACGGCGATAGATAGATCACCATCTATATCCGTAGAACGGAACCGAACGCGATCTGATGTACTAAAAATAATCAGAATAATCAGTACAGTATGTCGGCACGGTTTCTTTGTATGGGATGAGACTAACACTGGCTTGGTTACAAGATTTGAGAATACCGTCATATTTTACTCAACGACAGCGTATCTGTTGGTCAAATATTGTCGTAGGTTTTTAATCTAATCAGATAAGGACAGCCTACCACTGTATTTTGAATGAGGAACTTTCCTTTTTGATATTTTGATTTCCTGTGGAGTCGGTCATCTTTCAATCCATAGAATCCATCCTATATTATAATTCTTGTCTGTCTGTCTGTTACCTTTTTACGCTTAAACCGCTGAATCGATATAGATGAAATTTGCTATCAAGATAGTTTGATATCCAGGGAAGGACATAGGATAGTTTTTATCGCGTAAATCATCTTTTAGGGGGTGGACAGGGGGGTAAAAGTTTGTATGTTGAACTAATAATTTGTCAAGCATGGCAGCCCACACACCCATAATATTATGGCGCGATGTAAAAAAAAAAAATAGCTATTCAAAGTACTAATGCTACGCAGAAGAAGTTGCGGGTAACAGCTTTAGTCCTTGCCAAACTTCTGGGCCGCCCTGAAGTTGGTTTACCGCATGCGCGAGGCACGAAACGGTGCTGTTTTTGTATGAGATTGCCTACTGCGCAGCCATTGTAGCCAACTTCAGGTCGGCCAAGAAGTTTGATGAGAACTATAGTTACTAATAAATTCAGCAATCACCTAATTCAGCTGGTTTTGTTTCTTACATTAGAGGACAAAAACCGGCTAAAGGCGAGTCGGACTCGCGCACGAAGGGTTCCGTACCATTATCGCAGAAAACGGCACAAAAATCACGTTTGTTGTATTGGAGCCCCCCTTAAATATTAGTTTTATTCTGTTTTTAGTATTTTTTGTTATAGCGGCAACAGAAATACATCATCTGTGGAAATTTCAACTGCCCAGCTATCACGGTTCATGAGATACAGCCTGGTGACAGACAGACAGACAGACGGACCGCGGAGTCTTAGTAATAGGGTCCCGTCTTACCCTTTGGGTACGGAACCCTAATAATAGGGTCCCGTTTTTACCCTTTTTAAAAACTACGTAATAAGTATCTACAATTAACATAGTTAGATGCGAAACATTGGCGTTTCAAACGACTCGCACTGCTGTGTTAATATTGCGAGATTTAAAATTGCAAATACTGCACCACAACTGGGCTCTTCCAACGCCCTTGCGGTACTCCTCCAGGTCGTCTCGTCTCCTCTTTCTAGGTCGACGAACTCGCCAGAGCCTTCAGGCATCATCAAAACGATTTACTAAGCATAACTTTAATTTGCAGAATACAAATCGCCGCAATATGAAACTTTAGGATTTAATTTGACCAAAGAGAGATTAGTGCACAAAGGTTACCCAAAGGAAATTATGGAATTTGAATACGACCCTTCATTTCCAGTTAGGTGAGAAGTTATTATATTTGTAAATTATTAAGTATTTATTTATTTTCAGCCCGTTCTGTCACACTGCAGACAAAGGCCTCCTTAACTTCAAAACATTGACCAATCAAATTTAGTGAAAATAAGTTAACAGATGGCCGATGGGGCAGAAAAGTTCTGTTGTTGGGTTGGAAGGCCTCCCACTAGGTGGACCGATGACATGGGCCCGTACCATGAGCTCTTAGACCAAGATTATATACAGTGTGCGTAAGGGACAGGTGTGTCTGACTTGTGTACATCTGCCCCTTAAGCACAATCGAAATAACCTCGCTTTTAGAGCTCAAGGTACGGGCCCTGGTGAAGGTAGCGAAAGCGGGGATCCGCTGAATACGAAACGCACGGGACCGGTCAATGTGGCGACGCTTGGGGAAGGCCGAAAGGCCGAAGACGTCCACTGCTGGAGATATCCAGCAGTGGACGTCTTTCGGCTGATAAGATGATGATGATAAAATTTTCTTAAAGTACTTAATCGTTTCTTTTTTTTCAGAGGTCTATGGTTCGACACATTATACGGTAACTTACTAAAGGTAGACGCCTATGGAAATATTTTAGTATGCGTACATGGATTTGAATTCCTAAAACAGTAAGTTTACATTTTAAATTATGATATAATAGGTTTGGTTATTTGTCTTGTCTCATACGGGCTCAACTTTATAGATTTTAGCGCTGTGTAAATTTAATCTAAGAGAGTACCTAGCCATGTTTATAATTTGACGCTCAATGTGATGTCTGTATCAGTTGATGACGTCATTCACCTAGTTGGGAATGCGACCTTTTAGTATTGATAGTCCGAAATAGATTATAATTCCAAATTGGCCTCGCGCGACCTACTTGGTAGTTTTTTTTTCAAGAATATAATACCCTTCGAATAGCCTATTGCATTACTACATCGAATAGCCTATTTTAGCCATTGGACAGTAATAATTATTGTTGGACAACACCCTTACTTGAGAAATTAAGGCGCTATATACGCCCCAATGTTAACGTGTTATAATATGTTGTGTGTCTTTTAGTCTGTGCTAAATAAATGTATTTTATACCATTCCCCCTCTAAAAAGCTTATTTTATTCACTGAAAACAGTGAATAAAAAGCACTTTTAATCACTGTTTTGGTGTTTGAATTTGGAACACACCAATGTACTAGACGTCCATCTCAATGCTATGTAACCTCCTTGCGCAAATAATACTCGATACACAAACTCCTTCTTCGATTTTAATTTTGAGTTTGTTATTTAGGATTTTAATAATGATTTTGATTTTAATCTAAGATATTTATTGAATACTTGTTTGGATTGTAATTCTAATATTAATTGCAATGGTATTTAATTAATTATAATTATGTCACGTAACGGAGGTGGTTACTGGTCCCTGAAACACAGGTGCTGTTACCTAGCTTAGGGGTCAGGGTTTCACATTTTATATAAATTTTGAAGAATAAACCATTTATTTATTACTTGTAATATTCCTTGTGCTTTTCGCTTAAATCTTTCTTTTTCTCGAAGTCATGGTATAAAATATAGTATGCAACTCTTGAATAAAACGGATTTATATCGAGGGCCATGAATCACTCGCGTCGCTCATGATTCTAACACTTGAATCACTCGCTATGCTCGTGATTCAATCATCATGAATCACTCCCCACGGTCGTGATTCAGTCGTTAGAATCATTCACTTGCTCTTGATTCATCTGTGGCCCTCGCTTTAAATCTGTCTTTTATTCACTAGTTGCATAATATACTATTCTTTCTTTATTGCTCTCTAACGCAGTACTGGCCGTGCGCCCGCTCGATGTTAAAATATCAATATTGAACCTCCTTTTGAACAGTTTTGTTTGCAAAATATTATTTGATTACATATGCTATGTTTTTATTATTTATATATATATGTGAGAAATTCCAGCCGTCAATTTTTCTGTGTAAAATATTTTTAAACATCCAAGTTTGTGTTGTTACTTAATTAATTTTTTAAATCAAAACTATTAGAAAAACTTTATGTTCAAAATTATGTACATGAATCAATAATAAATATATGTTTTTCAAACATTTTAACCTAGCCGTTACTAAGGAGTATGCTTTAGAAAGTTACTAAAGGGTATGTGGCCTACATTAAGGCGACGACAGTGGCCAACGACCTTGAAGAAACAAAACGCGCACTCGTTTCATACCCGCGCGACCCAAAATTCAGTAGCTTTTTTATACTTTCCTTATTATTCTATGACTTTAAAAAAATCCTTATATCAAAATGTAGATAATTAAATTGTCTTTGAGATGGTGATAATTTCGTTAAATAAAATACGCCCGGCGGTTTTGGTGCGTTTGTCGTTTTTTTGGCCGGGTTAGACATAACTTTACAAATTAATTACACTATGTTTTACGAATAAAACTCAAAATGTTCTTGGATTTAATTATTAATAAAATGGCCTAATATAACATATATTATGTACAAAAAAAAAATATTACCCGTTTAGACGTGATTCTCATTTTAAAATCAGCCACTCAGGCGTATCTGCGCCTTAATAGTTGACTCCCAGGGTCTCAAGGAGTTACTTTAAGACCTTTACACGAGCAATTCTTGTATATATGTATATAATCTGAATCTCGGAAACTGCTCCAACGATTTTCATGAAATTTAGTATGCAGGGGGTTTCGGGGGCGATAAATCGATCTACCTAGGTTTCACTTTTAGAAAACGTCGTTTTCTCTATTTTCACCCGAGCAGAGCTCGGTCGCCAAGGTACTAATATTAATACCTATAGATTTATAAACCTACTGCGTTAAATAATAAAAGCTGCATTAACACACAACTAAAACTAATCAAATATTTTTATTTCAGTTCACAAGTATACGAATTGTACCCGAATAAGTTCTTAACATTAGACGAGTCAAGAGTGTATGTACTGAACACGTTATTCAACTTGCCGGAGACTTATCTGATAGCTTGTTTGATAGACTTCTTCACAAATTCACCACAATACACAAGGTAAGCTATGAAATAAAACTTTTAGGGTAATTTATCAAAATGAATAAATCTCACTCTCTCACTCTCACAATAGTATCCATGTATGTATAAAACCACAGATATAAATCTTACTAGATGACGCGACTGTCTGTACTTCGCGTGTCAAAAAACGGAGTAAAATTACGATCAGTGATCTTAATTTGAGTTTTTTATTTAGCACTATCGGCACCGGAAATCCATCGAAATATAGAAAAATGCCTTTTTATGCCATACTGTACAGAAAAAGTTGGTTGAGGCATTGGAAATGTTTTCTTTCATTGTTAAGTCAATTTGTTTTTAAATTGTGTGAAAAAGTGGCACGCTTGGTTTTCATACAGATGGAGGGACTTGCGTTATCTAGTTAGATGTATGTCTGTGTATAAAACAAATGGATATTGGCGTAAATTACAACATATTTTATTTCTCTCCACTAAACGAATTCCATTCATTTTATTGTGTAATAATTTAACTAATGTGGCTATAAGTCAGGAATAGCTCTCCGCCTGAAAGTGAATGAGCCAATAACGGTTACTCATCAAGTCTTCACACATTGCTCTTTGCATTGCGTAATTTTCGCACTTCAATCGTCGACCTACAAATGCACTACTGTTAATATGGCCGCCCCAGTTTATTTTAGATGAAAACAACTCGGTCACACATACTTTAAATATTTCCAAATGTCTTCTAAGTCCTCGTCACGAGAAGCTTGAAAATTTGTAAATAAAGAACTTCTACTAAGTACCGTAGCGACAATTCAGTCAACAACAAATAATCCCAAATTGAATCAACTCAAAGTAACATACATGTAATACAAAACTAACGACAAATTTCACTTGGTCGGGTTGTATTTTAGCGATACAAAGCGCTGTCGTCTAATGTTTTGAGGTACTGCAACGCGTCTGTGTGTGTTGTGTTCGAACGCGAAAGTGTGTTTACAAAATTTTTAGCTTCTCGTGACGGAGACTTTATATATAAAAAAATCCGCAGAACAAACTACGGTGTAAGATGTGGAGATCTCGCCATGTCATTCAAATCGATCTTCCAAGACGTAAGAAATGCGGTCGACTACATTCATATTCATGGAGACCTAAAGAACAAGACTACGGAGAATATGGAATTATACTTGAAGAAAGACGACAGACTACCAATGTTCTTGTCGAGGATAAAAGAGAGCGGTGCCAAAATCTTTATATTGACGAATAGTGAATATAATTTCACGGATAGAGTTATGGAGTACCTATTCGATTTCCCATACGGCGCAAAGGTAAATATAACTTTGACCAAATAGCTTAATTTGCGCGTTTGGGCGCATTATGTCCAATTCGCAATTGGTCCAGTTTGCAATTAGTCCAATTCGCAATTGGTCTAGTTTGCAATTAGGGGGCGTCCTTGATTACGATAGGCGTTTTTTGGGTGAGATTCGACTCGAAGTAAAATTGCATAATTATCATTAATGTTCAACATTGATATTAGAAATTTTTAGAATTAATTATTAAAAAGACATTAGTATTTTTATAAAGTGGAATCAACATAGTTATGGGTACCTAGTACCTATCTAGAAATTTAGATGTATTTTAACATCAACGTTGTAAACAATGTAAGACGAAGAAGTGATTATACTACTAAACTCCGTAAACGACTCTTTTTAAATGCCTTGAACTGTCCTACTGCGATGCGGTTCTAAAGCTCAATAATCTCTGAGTATGAAAGAGATTTATTTTTTAGAATTAAAATATCTTACAAGGATATTTATATCTAATTAACGACTATAATTTCAATTGGTCAATTTGCGTATTGGACCATTTGCT
Organism: Orthosia gothica; assembly: GCA_949775005.1. Taxonomy (NCBI): domain Eukaryota; kingdom Metazoa; phylum Arthropoda; class Insecta; order Lepidoptera; family Noctuidae; genus Orthosia; species Orthosia gothica. The sequence goes on along the minus strand of OX459043.1, from coordinate 18,787,155 downwards.
AGTTGGACTATTTCCGAATTGGACAATTTGCGAAATGGACCATTTGCTAATTGGACATTTTGAGCCCACTGGACATTTTGCGAATTGGACATAATTCGCCCAAACGCATTTGCGTTTGGCTGAATGACATCACGTTTGAACAAAGAAGTGAAGTGATTGATCACATATTGTGAGTCAAACAGCTGTCATTTAACGAGTTATCGTCAGGTGACTCCGTAGATAAAACACTTAAGCCGTGTTTATAATTCGGTTACTTGTAATGTTTTTGATTTTATTATTTTAGAGCTCAGTATATCTTAATTGAGATAGTTCTTAGCTTCAAGGTTATCAGTTCATAACACAATGCATGTAAGAAATTTAACACAATGTTGACGTTAACAGCATTGGCAATCGTACTTGGGGTGAAAGTACTAAAGAATATAAACAACTTTTACTATCGACTGAGAGCAGTGGTGGTCGAGTGCTAACGGCCGCGACTTACAAGTTGTAGGTCGTGGGTTCAAACCCAGGCAGGCGCTTTACTTTGTGTAAATTATTTCATCACCACTGCTCTCAAAACGGTGAAGGAAAACAACGTGAGGAAACCGGCATGTCCTATTACCAAAAATTCGAAGGCATGTTACATTCACCAAACCCGCACTGGGCCCGCGTGGTGGATTACGGCCCATTCCATCTAACATAGAGGAGGCCTGTGTCCCAGCAGTGGGAACATTAAAATGCTGATGATGAGGAAAAAAATGCTTTTACACACAAAGATACAAAACTTACCCAAAGTAGTGCGTCGCGCTTCAAAATTCCAACAATAAGCCTTATGAAGCAGGTGGAAACCTGATCTAGTCAATTAATTGCTATGTTGGTTTTAAAACATATATTTTTTGTCATTGTTCAAAGCCTGGCGAGCCACACAGGAACTGGAAGACTTACTTCGACTGGATCGTCGTGGACGCCAAGAAGCCTCTGTTCTTCGGCGAAGGCACCACGCTACGGCAGGTTGACACTAAGACTGGCGTTCTAAAGATGGGCCACTACGTTGGCACATTGCACGAGGAACTCGTTTATTCTGGAGGTGAGTCAATTTAGTTAAAGGCCTATAGAGACATGTCCAATGCACCTGCCATGTTATCTCTTCACCACCCTTAGTTGACTGGTAGAGAATGCCTAAGGCAATAAGTCCGCCATTGTACCCCTCTGCCAAACCCTTCGGGGATACAGGCGTGATTATATGTTATGTACCTTTGTGCATGAATTGATAAATATATGAGACTCTGTCATTTGCCAGTTTACGCAGGTTTCAAAAAGCCATGAGCGCGACTTTGAAAAACAATTCCGGGATATTTTTCCACCTAAGTGTTTCGCCATCAAGCAGAGCCAGATCTAGGGGGGAGAGCCGGGCAAATGTCCAGAGCGGCATAAATGAGGGACGGCCAAACTGAGCTAACGGGCCTTATTTCATCAGAAAACTTAATTTATTCGTAGTGTGGTGCTCAAATTTTCAATGTTTTATTGTAAAGAGCGGCAAATATTGTATATATATATGCCCAGAGCGGCAAAATAGCAAGATCGGCAGCCTAATTGTGTAAGGTAATTCGGCAACGGAAACAATCTGTTTCTTTTCCAAAAACACACACATACACAAAAAAGTTGAATAAAGATTGAACTTTTTTGTGTATCTGTGTGTTTTTGGGAAAGAAACAGATTGTTTCGTTTGCCGAATTTACTTACACAATTAGGCTGCGGGCCCTGCCATCAAGATAATGTCTGTGACTCAAGTGTTATCAAGAAACAATAAAAGCCTACATCGAACAACATTACTAAGAAATTAAAATGATTTCACTAGGTACCTAATGTTCTTGGTATTACGATAGGTATCAAGGAAATGATGACCTATCAATAATGGCTAATACTAAAAGTAATTAATGATTTTTCCACGTCGTATCAAATGGGTGTAGGTATAATTTCAAGTATTCAATCTTCATAGGATTAAATTGTACCAGTACTGAAGATAATTCGCGTTAACAAGACGAAATAGGGCGAACTTAAACAGATAACGGCTATTAAATGGTGCTTATTACGCATGCAGATAAAGTATATCATATTATCTAATATTGTTGCTTATGTACTTAATATATACTTATCTTATAAATAATATACCTACTCAAATGTACCATATAAGCATGTAAGTAAGTAGTAGTTTCTCGCGTCTGATTGTTGACACGACTGGCACATCAAAGTTTCAGAAACAGATAATATTATCTTAATTAGAATGCTATATTAAGCATAGCCCCACTCGACTTACTGATAACCGGCTGAAGATTTACTACCACGTTTATTGTCATATGTTAATGGAATATTTTAGTGGAACAATACAGGGGGTCTTTAGATAGAGCAGGCCACTGCAACTGCGTAAACAAATAAAAAAAATATTGATAACTGGTCCATGAAGTTGATTGTAGAGTCAAATAAATCTGTTGTTATAACTATTGGGTGGGTAGGCACTAGATGAGTGTACACAGGACCGGGCGATGTCGTAACAATTGGGGAAGGTCTATGTTCAGCCCTCATCACAGAAGTAGACGGTGACCTGTCGCTGCCGGCCGTAGACGATTCTATGGTCGGCGGCGAGCTGTCCTGGGACGCGGTGGTATCCTTCTGCGAAACATTCGTCTCGCAGGAGGCTGCGGAAAGGGTGAGGGAGATTTTATCTACTCACCAGGCCCGCAGCAGACGCGCCGGGTGCAGCAGACCACTAAATGGGTCCAGGGGGTGACGGACGTCCCCGAGTCCGTCGCCCCCATAGATCAGGCCCCGAGGTGGCGAGGCGTAGTGTTTCACGCGCGCCCCTCTTAGACGTTTCAGGGGGAATCAAAAACCTCACTCCCTCCCCAACCCGAAGTCGAGGCCCGACAAGCCGGGGGTTGCGGAAATATCGTACGTTACCGCAACCCCCGGCGTAGGTGTGAGTGATATGGAACACCGGGATGGTTTTTAGACAGTAGGAGCCTGATAGACTGGATGTCCTCCGCCCTGGGTATTGGACATCCAGTCACGGGCGGTCAGTCGGTCAAATCCTGATTGGATGTCCGCACATCCAATCAGGATTTGCCACTAAGGAACAAAAAAACAAGGTCTATGTTTAGCAGTCGACGTCTATCGGATAAAATTATGATGATGGTGTTAATGAAGAAATCGTAAAAGTTGCCTATACGGCCCTTTAGCTAAATGGAACAACAAGCTTTATTTTAAGAGTTTTCAATTCCTTTTTTAAATCACTCTTATCAAGGCACAACAAAGTATGATGAAAGACGTCAGTCCACGAGATGGTTAGTAACCCAAATCGTTATCGTTTTACATAATAAAAAAAGATGATTTCACTGGGAACTATTTTTGCAAATTACTCGTTATCAATGAGAATAATTATAATCTGTGCAAGTTGTTGCAGAAACTCAACACGATTAAATAAAGGAAAATGCAAATGAGTAGAAGTCTTCTAATGCGCAATGGACCTTAAGATGCAGACGATTTATATAATGCGATATAAAGTGATTTGCATATTGTTCTAGGTTCTTGCGACGTGTTCACCGACATGATCGGAGCCAAGGGTAAGGACGTGTTGTACGTCGGAGACCACATCTTCGGAGACATCCTCAAGTCAAAGAAGATCGGAGGTTGGCGGACCTTCCTCATCGTTCCCGAATTAGTTCAAGAACTTCACGTGTGGACCGACAAATGTCAGCTGTTTGAACAGCTACAAGACCTTGACGTCGAACTAGGACATATGTACAAGTATGTATTTGTACACCTATTAACTGTTGGCTATAGTGTTAACGAACAGCATTAATCAATTTTGTCATAAACTAATGAGTTTAACTGGCAAGCTGGCAATAAATATAATTTTGAATACGACATGAAATTTTACGATGCTTTGTTATTTGCATTTGCATGTCGATTGATTAGCAACTCATTTTTAGGTTTTCGTACCCAAAGAGTAAAAAAGTGACCCTATTACTAAGACTCCGCGGTCCGTCTGTCTGTCTGTATGTCCGTCTGTCACCAGGCTGTATCTCATGAACCGTGATAGCTAGGCGATTTTCACAGATGATGTATTTTTGTTGCCGCTATAAAAACAGAATAAAATAAGTATTTAAGTGGGGTTCCCATACAATAAAAGTGATTTTTTACCGTTTTTCCGCGATAATGGTACGGAACCCTTCGTGGGCGAGTCCGACTCGCACTTGGACGGTTTTGTTACGTTTTCCATCTGGACAATCTCAGTACAAGTCCAGAGTCTGGATTCTGGAGTCTCGTCTTCTGTCTGGTTGATGAAAAATACCTCGCCCCCTAATACACGGGACTTCAAAAAAAGAAGAGAAAAATAACGTCGAATTCTTAGTGTACCTATAGGTACATCCCTACCTAATCGATTGGGGAATATCAATATATTATGTTTTACGACGGTTTACTAATAAACATAACTGTATTGCAGAGATCTGGACTCTAGTACAAAGGAGAAGCCCGACATATCGAAGCTGCGCTCAGCGATTCGCGATGTGACGCACAAAATGGACCTGGCATACGGCATGCTCGGCTCACTGTTCCGCTCCGGATCCAGACAGACTTTCTTCTCGTCGCAGGTAAGATATATTTACACAGGTCTTATTTTAGAATCTATATTTTGTAAGCTATTAGTTCAGACAGTGATTGACAGTGAGTGATTCACTCAGCGAGAGAGGATGAATGATGAATGTTATGTGAACTGCTAATGCTAGAGTCCCGGCCAAAGAAGGTCACACCGTTTGGTTTTAGTTGGAAAGATACTGACAGATAAAATAGATTTCGAGTAGAAAAAAAGTTATCTCAAAAAATCAAAAAGGCCGACTGCTTCAAAAGCGAACTAAAAAGTCGTAAGGCGCGTAAGACGCGGGCTGGCTGACCAAAATGTGTGTGTTTGGAAGAAAAATTTGGGGCCCTACAATATGGCTCCCAAAATCCGCCATTTTTAGGGTTCTGTACCCAAAGGATAAAAACGGGACCCTATTACTAAGAATCCGCGGTCCGTCTGTCTGTCACCAGGCTGTATCTCATGAACCGTGATAGCTAGACAGTTGAAACTTTCACAGATGATGTATTTCTGTTGCAGCTTTAACAACAAATACTAAAAACAGAATAAAATAAATATTTAATTGGGGCTCCCATACAACAAACGTGTTTTTTTTTTTGCGATAATGGTACGGAACCCTTCGTGCGCGAGTCCGACTCGCACTTGGCCGGTTTTTCTATTTTCCAATTTTAATGTAGCCAGTGACGTAAAAACCATCAAAATCGGCCAACGCGTTTGGTCTCTAGAACGCCACATAGGAACAAACATACATCCATACACACATATATAGACTGATAAACACATTACCCTCCTTCGGCAGTCGGGTAAAAAGACTATGTCTATGTTTAGTTGCAGTTTCCAGAAACATCGATTTGTTGAACTACGAATGATTCAAAGAACGTGGGATTGCTATGCAGTGTATTAATATTCACAACAAATTATAAATTCGTTTGGCAACAAACTTATATTGTAAACAAAATTCCTTATAAAAGTCAATAGCATCATTATAAAGTCGATGTCCAAAAAGCCTGTTATTACAACTAACGGTGGAAAGAACAACACGAGGACAGAAAATTCCGCTTATTTATATCGACTATCTATATCGAAGTTTTGTGTTCACAGTTATCTTTCAAATGAATACACACGCATGAGACAGGAAGTAGAGACCAATTATCCGTGGAATTGTTTATTTATTACATCATTAGTGACTGTTTGTTTTTCCATGAGACTTCGATTATTTGATTAAAATATTTGTTTGTTTGTTGAAGACACAAACATCTTTGAGAAGTGTTCTTGCGTACTAACATAATGTTGTCATTTGTTTGGCAAGAATTACCAAAAATGCCAGAAAATTAAACAATTTAGGCCACTAGAATTAACTTAATTTCGTGAAATATGTCGACTAGTCGAGTCTTGTGCCAAAACAATATTATCTTTCTTCAAAAGATATTATTAGAAAATTTTAATTTGGGATTTTAGCATATTGGTATATCATTGTACACCAAAAACAATGTGAAAATAAAGTACATTGTACTAAGTCGAGCTTAACAGACTCATAGTTGAATTCCCTTACAGCAAAACCTTGAACGACAGAAGATATTTTCTTATTCAAATTATGCTCATTAATTAGCTACAACGAAGAATTCTAATAATATCATGAATGCGAAAGTTAGCGGTGTTGGTTTGACCTTCTTTCACGGGACATTGACGGCTTGGATGAACTGTGTGCAAAATGTATGCAAGCATTTTTTTTTCCCTGAACTGAAAATGTGTGGATAGCGCACAATAGACTACTTTTTACAAGCTTTATTTATCTTACCTTGCTTTCGTATGTGTCCCCTGCAACTATACTCCATTTGATATAACATTAGACATATAAATAATCACATTTTACAGCCCGTTCAACCGATTTTGGTTTCTATTGCGTTGGTGATATGACAATTGGCAGCTGTATTAAACAGTTAGTTTTGGTAACAGGTTTATGCTTTTTATGCCATCCTTAACTCAAATAGATAGAACTCAAAATCGGTTGAATAGACTGTAAAAAGGGGTTGTAAAAAATTATAATGTTATTTCAAATGGAATACTTCATTTTTCAAGCAGTTCGGGACATCCGAGTATCCTGAAACTTTTAGTATTTATGTAAATTTTGAAATATTTAAATAATATGGCACTACGGAGCTAGTCTTTGGAAGGTTGGAAGGTAGCCATAGCAACTTCTCAACCAGACCAGACAGCACTATCTAGTATGGGCTTATTAGATTTGTATTGACAAGTGTTTTCAGTTCAAAGAACTTGATTTAAAAAAAAAACTGCTTCATAATTATTATCCCGGAAACCGTCCTGCTTTTCTAGCAAGCTTAGCCAAACATCTCGTAAATTATTTTAAAAAACAACAATTTCAGGTGGTGAGGTACGCAGACCTGTACGCGGCGTCGTTCCTGAACCTGATGTACTACCCCTTCTGCTACATGTTCCGCGCGCCCGCTATGCTCATGCCGCACGAGTCCACGGTGGCGCACGAGCAGAGGTTCACCTTCGAGCATCCCTCCATTGACAGGTCAGCTTACTCAATTATAGTATTTCATACTAGGCAATGGTTGCCGAATTGGAGGAATCTATGAGCGATTGGACGGAGAAGGTAAAACGCTGGTAAGAGTAAGCACAGCAATCTGAAGCCTAAAATCTGACCCAACAATCATACTAAGGGGTATAATAATATCACAGTAAAGTATACAAACAGTATGGAAACTACCTACAAACGCTCAAAACAGCACATTCACACAAACATGCGCATCGACGAAACCCCTAAGCAGCTCGCACTACTGGACAGCACTGCAGAAGTGCCTTAATGGTCTCGTCGGTGGGTATGTTTGTGTGAGTGTGCCGTTTCGAGCGTTTGTATGTCGTTTCCATACTGTTTGTATATTTTTACTGTGGTAATATCCAATTAGGTACTCACTCGCTACATGTAAAATCTGAACTTAGGTCAAGAGTGAATAGGTTACTTCTAGGCAAGCGTGCTTCATCATTGACCACATCATCGCTTAGGCTGTTGGGGTTAATAAGGTGGAGGACACCAAAGAAAATAACAGTTTAAGGGTTTGAATAATAACAGTTTAGTTATCCTTTGTTTTATATATCGGAAAGGTGTGTCTAGCACATGTGGCCCCTACTAAGGTAGACGGAATACAGTCCCGTGACCAGCTAGCAGTTTCAGTTTCTAGTGTTGACAAGAGCTCAAAGCACACAGAGAAGGCTATACTGTTGAGTAGCATTGATTTATATAAGTTAAACTCCAACACAGGCGAGATAGTGGTCAAACGCGAGCCAATCACAAATAAAAAAAATAAATGAACCATTTGGACTGGAAGCTGACCATAATATAGGTGATAAAATGCTAAGCAGATGTATTGAAAAAAATATTGCTACGTGCCTACCCTACAAATCTATGAATGGTTAATTTCTGTTCTTTGTGAAGGGTATCTGTAAAATATGCACTTTTATCAATATTAAGAGGAAATACGGGCGGAGAGACTTTTGAAAAATAGGTATTTGAAAAAACTATCGCTGTCGCTCTGCGAACTGCGAGCGCGTGGCGCCCGGCCGCCCTATCCATGTGTGTGTAAGTTGACAGTGTGTGCGTGCCTCCGCTCCCGGCCGCAGCTCGCGCATTTCTTGTAATCGCCCCAGTCACTCGTTACTTTTGTTGTTGTGGATTGTGGACACATATCCAACAATATCTGTTATTCTTAACAGCAAACGCAGAAAATCTTTTTTTGGACGTGACTAATTATACTGTAGAGCAATTTAATAATGTAATTGCTAAATTTATTGGCGGAAAAATAATTAACTTTGCAGGAAGTGGCTCATATCACATCAGACAAGATGTTATGGAGTAGTAACTTCATGGAATAGCGAAGGGCTATTCATGCACGCATTCAAAAAAAATACAGGGCTGCAGTCCTGGCCAATATACAAAAAAAAATATAGAACAAAAGCAGCGTTCGAAAAAAATCACAGAGATTTACCGAAAAAGGAAACTGACGTATCCCAAAGACGGAACGAGCAAAATAAAAAGAACTACATAACCTGTTAAAACTACGGTCGCTTAGAGTTGGAAGAAGATATGCCTTTGGATTTATATAAATTAAAAGTAAAATAAATTTCTTGAAAGATTGCTCTCAACTAAGGATGTTCAAAGAAAAATAGTGGGGGCCAAAGCGATAATAGCTTATGGGAAATTGAAAGACTAAAGAGGCTTACGGCATCGAATTTTGGGCTAATATGTAAGATGCGACCGAAAACGTCGGTTCGCAAAATATGAGAAACGTTATTATACCAAATGTAAAGGAACCGTGGCTACCAATTATGGCAAGGAAAAAGAATCAGAATCAATCAAGGATCAGGGTTCTGGACTGGAAAGGGCTAGGCATAAATGTCAATGGCGAATATATCATTCACCTTCGGTTTGCCGACGATATAGTGGTCATGGCTGAGACTATGGAGGACCTCAGTACAATGCTCGATGATCTCAGTAGAGCTTCCTAAAGAGTGGGTCTTAGGATGAACATGCACAAAACCAAGGTGATGTTGAATGTCCATGTTACACTCACTTCAATCAAGGTCGGATACTCTACACTCGAAGTTGTGGGTGACTATGTCTTCCTGGGACAAACGATCCAGTTGGGTAGGGCCAACTTCGAGAAAGAGGTCAACCGTCGAATCCGACTTGGCTGGGCAGTGTTCGGGAAGTTGCGGTATCTTCTCGTCCAACTTACCGCAGTGTCTCAAGATGAAAGTCTATGACCAGTGTGTGTTGCCAGACATATGGCTCTGAGACATGGTCGCTTACTATGGGCCTCACCAGAAAGCTTACAGTCACCCAAAGGGCAATGGAGAGGGCTATGCTTGAAATTTCCTTGCGTGGTCGAATCAGAAATGTAGAAAGCCGCAAGAGAACCAGGGTTACCGACATAGCCCGAGCAATAGAATTTGGCAAGCCCGAGAATTGCCAAACTTAAGTGGCAGTGGGCAGGGCACGTGATGAAATAGATTTATGTATGTTTAAAGGCAAAATGTTACAATTAAAACAGAATCACAATTACTTCTACCAAGTACAAGGCCAACTACAGATAACTCGAGATTTCTGTTATTTTATTTTATGGAGTCCCAAAAGCTTTTATTTTTCAAAATATTAAGAGGGTCGATGCATTATGGCATAAAAATGGAACCATTATTAGAAAAGTTCGATAGATTTGATTTGAAAAGTTATACCACATTAGTGGCAAGCATTAGCCTTTTACCAGAAATAATTGACGGTTGGATACCAAAGAATAAACCAGTGAGAGAAAGCACGTCGTCATAATCTGCCTAGCCTTTTCCCATCTACGTTAGAGTCGGATGCAGCTGAATACCAGTATTTTGATGGATCGACTGCCTATCTGACCTCCACAACCAGTTACTGGGTAATATGCAACCCCTTGGTAAAACGGGTCAGACTTTCGGGCTGTCAAAGCCGAAAATAACAGCCGGGACCAACGGCTTAACGTGCTTGGCGAGACACGGACGGGTGTTTGTATGTAAAGATGGTCACCCATTCACGGACCAACCACGGCAAGCAAAGCTTAACCTGATCGATTGACCCGTGCGGCTGACGTTGAATTAAATTTAATTTCGCTGATAGTAGGCGATCTAGAGATTGCGGATACCTATCCGATATATAATTTACTGTTTTGTATTGAAAACTTTTTGTAATAAACATTTATAGACATGCACTTTATTTTATTTTGTATCCAATACTTTTTAATACTTCTATTTGTATTTCTCACGAACAGCACATGTAAACAATATAAATGTGTTTATCGATAACTGTTTACAACACTAGTATATCGATATTATTTTCAACTACTACGCATCACCTTTCCGTCTGTGTACGTATTATGCAGACCCTGGCGTCTCACCACGCCCACAAATTCGTGCGATAAGGACAACTGCAGATTCGACAAATTTTCTTAAGTAAAAAGTCATAATTCGAGGTTTGGCTCTCGTCTGTTTTCTCCTCCAATATTGGACCGATTTAGAAGTTATTTCATAAACTGAATAAGAAGGATATTTACTATGTCCCTATGTTTTCCTTTTTTCATTAATAGTTGTCAAATTTGTACACCAAGGCTCTGAAGACAGCGACTCAATACAGACAATTTTGAGCATTTTGAGAGGGTTCTAGTTCTTATACGGATAATATATCACCAAAAAGGAAAACATAGGGACATAGAAGAAGTTGATATTTATTTTACTGTAAAAAATCATTGCTTTAAGTTCATAAACCAGAGAGAAAACAGACGAGAGCGTTTGTATGGACAAAAGACCACCCCCGTTTCCTCTTAATAGTTGACTCGCCAACGCACTACCGCACAGGCCGACAGTCTGATAACAACTGATCGCCCCACCACTTGGACCGGTATTTATAACCGAGCGGTATATGCGCACGAGGCATCGCTACAATACTGTTATCGGCTTGTAACGCGATCTATTGATATCTACATACACTACAGTATCAATATATAATATCACTCGATTGTATGTACTTCGCGTTCCAAAAAACGGACTAAAGTTACCATCAATGATCGTAATCTGAGCTTTTCATTTAGCATTATCGCCACCGGGAATCCACCGAAATCTAGAACAATTCCTTTTTATGATGCCATATTGAGCTGTAAAGAATGTATAGAAAAAGTTGGCCGAGGCATTGGAAATGTTTTCTTTTATTGGTAAGTAAATTTGTTTTTAAACTGTTTGTGAAAAAGTGGCACGCTTGGTTTTCATACAGATGATGACTTGCGTTATCTAGTTGAATTTATGTCTGTGATTTGAACATAAAATATTTTACTATACTATATATATATAACTATATATATATATAACTATTTTATTGTCACTGAGTAGGTACTGAGCGGTGGCCTCATTACCTAAATAATATTATAGGAGTCGTCAAGTACTCAGTACGTTATATTTAGAAATACTACGCGTGCACGAGCTTAACTCGAGCATACTAATGATTTGTGACCGCGAACAGCAAAGCAAGTCGTTGGCACTACGTGATGTACTTAATTCTATTTCTTATTACCCAACTATGGCGACATAAAAGAAGGGTTATGATTTTGGCAGTCTACGTATAAAATACGTAGACTGCCAAAATCAATGTATGTTTGTATTTACGTATGTTCTAAACTATTCATCCGATTTTGATGAATAAGGTGTCAATCTATTCGTTATTAAGACCCACCCCCCTTATTAAAATTTTTGCTTGTTGTATCACCCGGTACACCCATTTTAAGGGAATATTGTGGTAAGAAAATTTGGATTCCGCTTTTCCTTTAAGGTTCCATTCGCATTGACGCAGAATCGGAGCGTTGACTCCAACGGCAAATGCGCGTGACAATCGTATATGCACACAATGTAGTAGTTGTTTTGTAATTCTCTAGATGGCAATTATATAGATTATCTATAGAAGTAAATGCTTATGAAAGTAAATACGATACATAAAATAAAATTATAACAAAAAAACATTTAAAACAAAGTTGTCTTTTCGTGCCGGGTAATCTCCGAAACGGCTGTACCGATTTTGACGTGACGTTAGGAGTAACTTAGACATTTATTTTAGAAAAATAAAACGCACTTTTTTTTTGTTTTTACATGTTTAACGCGGCCGAAGTCGCGGGCAACAGCTAGTAGATATAATAATGCTCAAATTACTAACATGCTAAGCAATGTCAATGTTTCTCCATTTACTATATAGCGCATCTGTCTACATTATACCGATCGATTTTGAACACCACAATTAGTTGAGAGTTTAGGATTTTGCTATTGTCTAGGTGAGATTAAGCACGCGATTCTTAACCTCACAGCTTATTTTGATAACAAAATCTGTTTTTAGTGTTGTATCTGTTGTTTTGTGTTGTCTGGTGGAGGACCCCCGTGTTAAGGTCTGTATTTTAACCTATTTTGGCACTCATTTCCTTAGGAAATGAGTGCCGAAGAACCCCCTGACGGGGGTGGAGGATCACCTCCAGATTTAGAACTGATGGATTGCTCTCAGATCTCCGACGATGGTCTCAATAGAGCCGAAATTAGAAAGCGCCCCAGAGAATCTGAGATTCTGGTTGACGCTAAAAGAAATAAGCCGCCGTCTAACTCGATTCAGTCTGTGTATACAAAGCCAGGTTTTGAGAGTGACTCCAAGATTTTATATAGTGAGAGCGACAGAGCACCCTTCACTGTGTTTGTTGCAAAAGTGGAAGCGGACCCAAAGCAGGGCCTTACGTTGAATTCTCTTAAGTTTGCACAATTTATTCACAACAAGGGTTTTAAGGGTATTGTACAAGGCAGTGTGAAATCTATGGGACGTAACAGGATGTCCATTGATTTTGTGACATTCAAAGATGCCAACGATTTTGTCAGCAACCCCATATTAAGCGACTATAAATATATTGCAAGTATTCCACGCTTCCATGTAACCCGCATGGGAGTTGTTAGGAATATACCTACTGACTGGACTCTTGAGGAGCTAGTCAATGGTTTGGAAACCCCTCATAATTGTGGTGAAGTTGTTAGGGCTAGAAGACTTAATTTTAAGAATAAAAAAGAGGACATGGTAATTTGGTCACCCTCAACAACTGTAGTGCTTACTTTCTCTGGCCAAGTACTCCCAGAGAAAGTCTTCTGTTATAATGCATCTCTGCCTGTCACAATCTATCATCTCCCTACTATCCAATGCCGTAACTGTTTGCGTTTTGGCCACATTAGCTCGCAATGCAGGTCTAACCCCCGCTGTTATCGTTGTGCGCAACCACATCCTGGTGATAGCTGTAAAGTCCCAGACTCGCATGTTACATGTATTTTGTGTAATGGTGGAACCCATAAGGCTACGGATGACATGTGCCCTGAACACTCGAGACAGAAATCAATCAAAATGGTCATGTCACAGGAGAATCTAAGTTATCGGGAGGCTTCAGTTAGGTTTCCCCATCCTAAAAAACTTTACTCTAATGTAGCAGCAGGCCCTTCCCAAACTTTTTCACCTCAAGTTTCATCCTTTCTCTTATCTCCCCCACGCATTACTCCAACTTCTTCTCCATATTCGTCCCCCATTAAAACCTCTTACTCTAAGACTGTTTACCGTTCTCCTAAGCCGAGACCTGAATTGGGTAAGTCGTATGACACCCAAGCCCATAGGTCAATGGTTTATACTCCTAATTCTTCCCAGCCTAATGGCTGTGCTCTCAATTCTTCTTGTGTAGAAACTACTCCTCTTCCCACTCCTAATGACAACCTAATAGAGCTCCTGACATGCTCTCTAATTAATATATTATCTAAATTTAGTGACTCAATACCGGACAATGTCGTTATATTAGTTGAACAGTTGCTCAAAGCCTGGACTCGCCAAAATGGGGGGACAAATTCTTCAGTGGAAGTGTAGATCCATTCGTAGGAAAAAACACGATGTAATCTACCTTATAAATCGATTTAAACCCGTCGTCTTTGCCGTTTCGGAGACGTGGCTCAGTCCCGGATCTCTCTTTAGGGTTCCTGGATTTTCATGTCTTCGGGACGATAGAGATGACGGATGGGCGGGTTGATCCTGGTCTTCATGTAGTTGCAGTAAGAGCCATGGACATATCCTATGTATCTGCCTATATTCCTCACCCCAACTCTAATCTTTTGTCTGAATTTAACTCTATCCTTTCTTCTATTCCATCCCCATTGATTGTGTTAGGTGAATTTAATTGCCGTCACACTCTTTGGGGCTCTCACTGTAACGACCCCGCTTCCAGTTTTTTGTTAGATCTTTTAGATGACCGCAATCTTTGCATTCTTAATGATGGATCTGCTACCCGTAGGGTTTCCCCTACCCAAAATATTAGTGTTCCAGACCTTTCTTTCTGTTCTCCTTCCTTAGTTTCAACTGCTGCCTGGTCTGTTCTTCCTAATTCTTTCGGTAGTGATCATTTTCCTATACTAATTTCATTTCCTAATTCTCATCCTCGTACTCCTCCAATCCAACCTCTACAAAAATATCGCCTTCCCCAAGCTGACTGGCCTAAGTTCTCGTCCCATCTGGACTCCGAACTTCAAAACTTTCCCCAGATAAATTCTTCCAACTCCCTTGCACTCTACAACGATTTCGTTGAATGTTTAATGAGAGCGGCCGATTTTTCAATCCCCTTGAAGAACTCCGCCCGTCACTTATTACCTTCTCCACCTTGGTGGGATGCTGAGTGCACGGATAGTGTTCGTAAACGCAAAGCAGCAGAAAACACTTTCTCCTCTAGTCTAAACATGACCGATTATTTGAATTATAAAAAGATTTCTGCAAATACATGTAGGTTATTGGCTAAAAAGAAAAGAAGTGGTTGGCTTAAGTTTTGTGAGTCTCTTTCTCCACGCTCTCCAGTTTCCCTAGTGTGGAAAAAAATTAAAATCTTCCGCAGAGCTTGTGACCAGCCTCCTGACATTTCAACCAACGACACAGGTTCCTGGTTGGAAGACTTTATTATTAAATTAGCCCCCCCCCTTTGTTCCTAATTTTGATTGCCTTCCCACTATAAGAGCTTCTCCTTCGCCCTCCCCCTCTGATAGATTTGATGACCCATTCTCTTATTCAGAATTAACAAGTGCCTTAGATCACCTTCGTGATTCTGCCCCGGGTGTCGACGGAATCCCCTACTCGTTCATTTCCAAATCTTCTTCTAACTGTAAACTACTCTTTCTTAAACTAATAAATTTCTTTTTCGATACAGGCCAAGTACCAGAGTCATGGAAATCCCAAATAATTATCCCAATTTTAAAACCTGGAAAAGACCCAAAAGACTCAGCTTCTTATCGTCCTATCGCTCTATCTTCTGTCTTGGCTAAAATCATGGAGAATCTCATCAAGAACCGGCTTGAATGGATCTTAGAAACCAAAGGCATTTTATCCAGATCTCAGTTCGGCTTTCGAAGGGGTATGGGCACTCTGGATAGCCTTAGCATTCTTCTTTCTGATGTCCGCATTGCTTTCTCCAAAAATGAAAGTGTTCTTGGTGTTTTTTTAGACATAGCTTCAGCCTACGATAATGTCCAACTTCCAATACTCAGGCAAAAGTTGCTACAGCTGAGTATCCCTGTGAGGATGGTCAACATCATTTGTAATCTCCTTATGTCCCGCTCTATTTCAGTTCGACATCAAAACTCCCTTTCTCCAAGCCGTCTAGTATGGAAGGGACTACCTCAGGGGTCGGTCTTAAGCCCTATTCTTTATAATCTTTACACGTATGATTTAGAGTCTTCAGTGAGCTGCTTCTGTAAAATCTTACAATACGCCGACGACATCGCTCTCTACTGTACTTCAACTTCCTTCTCTGATTCCGCATCTCGCTTAAATTCTGCCCTTCATTATTTAAATCAATGGTTAACTGACCACGGCCTAAGCCTGTCAGTGCCCAAGTGTAACGCTGTTGTATTTTCCCGCAAACGTAATATTCCTCCTATAAACCTTATAGTTGAAAACGAACCCATTTTAATCCATGACAAAGTTAAATTTCTTGGCCTCATTCTTGACTCAAAATTATCTGGTTTCTATCATTTGGACTACATTTCCAAAAAATGTGAAAAAGGCGTAAATGTCCTACGTGCCCTCTCTGGAGTACGCTGGGGAGCTCATCCAACTGCCCAGAAAATTCTATATAATGCCATAGTTCGTAGTCACTTTGACTATGGTAGCTTTCTTCTGGAACCATGCAACAAAATAGCCCTCTGTAAACTAGAAAAGATCCAGTCTAAGTGTTTGCGCATTATCACGGGAGCTATGAAATGCTCACCTATTAATGCCCTTCAGGTAGAATGTCTAGAGCCCCCACTTCACCTACGTAGACAATATCTCTGTGATAGATTTTTTTATAAAGTCATTCAGAATAAATCCCATCCTCTTCTCCCTCTTCTCCGTAGACTTTGTGAGCTAATCCCAACCTCCCCCTATTGGACCCATAAAAATCCTCCTCTACTTGTTATTAGCTTCAGGAAATTTAATAATATGCACATTTCTTTAGTCCAGTCAAAAACAAACCCCATCTTTGAAGTGGATTTTGACTCCTTACTCTTCCAACCAAAAATTTTGCTTAACTTTAGTATATCTAAACATGACCCTGCTGCCAATGATAAACTCAATAAAATTCTAGCTGAAGACTGGCACGATTGGCTCACGATATTTACAGACGCCTCTAAGTTGTCAGATGATAGCAATGTCGGTTCTGCTGTGTGGATTCCTAAATTCAAAATTATTCTAAATGTTCGTAGTTCTCCATTTGGCTCTATTTATACCGGGGAAGCAATAGCTCTTCTGGAAGCGGTTTCCTATATTGAATCGCATGGACTCAACAAATCCCTAATTCTCTCGGATTCTCTAAGCTGCCTTCAGGATTTATTAAAATCGCCTTTTCGCTCTCGTCACAATTTTTCCCTTGTCTTACAGATCAAACAACTTCTGTATAAATGCCATTGTTTAGGCATAGAGATTGCACTGGCTTGGATCCCTAGTCACTCTGGTATCGTTGGTAACGAGAATGCGGACTCGATTGCTAAGTCGGCTACTCGGAACGGGATCGAATCTCGTTCATCTTGTTACCCCCGTGATTTACGCTGCCTTGCTAAACCAGAGATGATGAAGTGTTGGAATACCCATTGGCAAAAGACTCGTTTACTGAAGGGAAAATTTTATGGCTCTATCCAACCATACATTCCATCTAAATGCTGGTTCAGCAAACTTAAATTTTCAAATAAAGTAGCTACCTCCGTTATAATTCGACTCCGACTTGGGTTTGTTTGCACTCCTGTCTTTTTGGCCAAAATCCACGTGAGAGACAATTCTTTGTGTGAATGCGGACTAGCGGAGGGTACTCTGGAGCACTTATTTTTTTCTTGTCCTCGTTTAACTATTCCTCTTTATGACTTACTCCCTGATAACATTCCCCGCCCAATTAACATTCCGTTCCTATTATCTTTAGTCCATACCCCCGCAGTAAAAATGCTTTATAGATTTATTAATATTAATAAAATCCAACTGTAGCTATAGTATTTCTTTTTATGTATTATATACTTGATGTTTTAACATTTATTTTGTTCCGTACTATATGTAATAACCAAAAATGTTTTGTCCCCTTTTTTAGTATGGTGAACAATGGAGGTCAACGTTACAAACACTGATCAATAGTTATATAAAGTATTCTTAATAGTAAACCGACTAACACCAACTACCTTGACATTGGCAAAATCATCGAATGTCCGTCGATGGAGCTATAAACATAAAAATTGAATTGAATTGAAGTTGAGAGTTATCTTATTAACTAGCTGGACCTTTTTAAAAAGCAAAATACCAAACGTCCAAATATCTCTCACTGCACAAACAATTTTTTTAACAGTACGTTCAAAATAAAAAAATATATCAATTTGTCTTTATCTAGCCCTATATGAAAACAAAAAAAATATATTTTGTATATATTTTTATTGTACACATATAGGCTTTTGTTTCTGTGAATCACATAAGATAAAATCTAATGAATTCTATTGTAACTTTTAATCATTTTCAGATCCAGGAATTCCAGTGTACCAGCCGGCATGGGCGTGTCCGATTTAAACGAAGATCTGGCATCAACACAATCGTTAAAATTTCATGATTCCAAGGATAAGAAGAAAGAAGTCACGGTAAGTTATTATATTGGCTAAAAGCTAAATATACGATATAAATTTTGGTATGGAGCGTTGTATTAAAACTTCGATTCTGTAAACATACTTAAGGGCACACCCCTGTGCCCATATGCGTTCAAGCATACGCATCCAGGTCATCATCAAGGCAATATTCAAGATCAAAAATATCGGCCTTTTGCATTTTTCATGGAGACTTTGATATGTCATTCATAAGTGTAATACATACCACGCTCATAAAAGGTATAAGTAATTGCTCCTAATAGGCGAAAACTTTAAGAGGGCGTGTCTTGGGGCCGCCTCAGGATTTAGACGATTTTTTTTAAAGTGATTATGCGGAAAAGGAGGAGCTCGTGGCTAAATAATAACAGACGCACGGGTCGATCTTCAAGGTTAAGCAACGCTTGACGAGGTCGGTCCGTGGATGGGTGACCATTTCAACATACCGAGTTTCCTCCGTGCCTCGGAAAGCAAAGCACGTTAAGCCGTTGGTCCCGGCTGTAATTTGAAGATCTTTGACAGTCGTTACGGTTATTCATAAGCTTGAGATCTGACACCAGTCTTTGCCAAGGGGGTATGGTGTTACCAAGTTACAGGGTTGTGGAGGTCAGATAGGCAGTCGCTCCATGTAAAACACTGGTACTCAACTGAATCCGGTAAGACTGGAAGCCAACCCCAACAACAATTAGGAAAAGGCTAGGCAGATGATGAATTATAGCAAAATAATTAAACAGATAAAGGGTACATACCAATTGAAAAAAAGATCTTACCGGAATTTTCTAGAAAGGTATCAGCGGGTAGACCACCATGTACCGTAATTTTCAGTCGTTATATCCAAACGGTTCAGACTATTGATATGAATCCTACTGTATTTCAGCTCGCTTCGACATCGGTGCCTCACATGCGCCCGGAGACGCCGCGCCAGCTCACGCACACACACGACGAAGACTGTTCCGACGACGAAGAAGTCTCCAAGTCGACGCAAACTAAATAATCCTGTAAGAGGTATTTTCGCATCGTCAGATAATATGCGTTCACTAGATGGCGCCGGTGTACGGTCAATGTGGCAGCATTATTGCACCATGGGCTTATTCAGAGTTTTTAACGGACTCGGTCGCTGTTAATTTATGTACAAAAAAGTGGTTTCCCAGACCGCGCTTATCTAGTTTCAATTACAAATTGACGTTTATATTGCTCGCCATACTTCTGGGCCGCCCTGAGGTTGGTTATCCGATGCGCAAGTCACGAAACGGTGCTGTTTTGTATAAGATTTACTACTGCGCAGCTATTGTAGCCAACTTCAGGGCGGTCAAATAGTTTGGTGAGAACTATACTTTAACGCGATCGTGCATGAGTAAAAACTCGCACTAAGCCCACTGATCATTCTCATACGTACATTGTCGTGTAATCTGGACGTGGAATTTTGTTTATTTTTAAACAATTATTACGAGAGTAGTGCCTAAACTATATTTATATGTTTAGCGAAACATGTTCACTGACTGTTGTACCAGTTAATGACATGTTCAAAATAGTATACACCGTGGCATTTTAGTCTTACAAAAGCAGCCTGCCGGCAATTCCCAAAAAAAATAATTGGTTTTCTATACAAAGTTGTTGTCAGCTCTGACCAAAATTTGTATGGGAGAAGCATTTTTTTTTGAGATTTGCCTGTTACGTCCATACAGAAAGTTGTTCATATACATGGACAGAAGAAGCGCTGCTTTTGTAAGACGACTAAAATGCCAGTGTATACCGGCGAGATGCGAATGTCGAAAAACAAACCATAGCAATAAATTGAAGTATTAGCATGGGTGAAGTGAAAATATTTCTTACAAATGAATATTCAATTAATTAATTTATAAGTAATGTTTACTATAACAGTTCCAAGTCATAATTATGATTGAATGAGGCTTCGATTTTTATTGAAATGAGTTTTTTTATTATACTTGTGTTTTTGTTGAATTATGATTTTAAAAGTCTTTTTTATTATATCTTTTTATTATACCTGCAATTATTTAGATTTACTTTTATTTATATCATGTTATTAAAACCAACGTTATTGGAAAGAGACATTTATCGCAGTTATTTTCTAAAACTATTATTGGTTATTGTTTTTTTTTAAGTATTTTGCCAGCGGCTTCGCCCGCTCGTTTGTAGGGAATACACAAAAACTCCATGAATCACTCTCTCAGTCTATTGCTGAAAACCGCATCAAAATCCGTTCAGTAGTTTTTGAGTTTATCGTGAACAGACAGACAGACGCGGTGGGGTATTTTGTTTTATAATTTGTAGTGATTGGTAAATTATGATGAGGCGGTAAAAAATGTTAGCATTTCATAGTTGTTATAAAAATGACAACAATGAAATATTGGTAGTAGTTTGGACAAGTCTGAAGCAAACTGATAAATTGATTCAAACTTTTCTACTTACAAAAGTCAATCACTATGTCCATTCATCGGCTGTGTATATTTACCATTTCAATTTTATATGTGTCGTCTGTGTTGCGTAAAATTATGTTTATATGTGCTACAGTAAGGAATTCCTAGCATCGGAGGTGCGAATCGGTGTTCTTTCGTTTTGTTTGATAAGCTATGTTTCGTATAAATGGTAACAGATTGAAATGTTAGGTACCCATATTAAGCTCAACACATCCGTCGCTTGGAGATCCTTACTGTTTGAAGAAAACATTTTTGGAAAAGTTGTTATTCCACGTTTACATTATAAAGAATTCTTACTGTAAAATAGATTGCAATAAAACGATTTACTAAATTCAAAAGTGTTTATTTCTTAATTTATTCGACTTCTTTACAGTAATAAATCTTCCAGATATTCTTCAAATTCTTCCTCACGAGACTTTTCTTCATCTTCTTGCAATCCTAAGTATAAAAGCAATATAATTAAGGTCTGAATTAAACGTTTTTTTCGGCAAATTCATAAATAATAGTTTTCCTTTTGTAAAAATTATCCCACTAGTAATTTCTCCTGTATCATGGGTGCGTTTACAAACATTTATCTCATACAAAAAACATCTTATATAAATATTTGTTTCGTGCGGGAATCGAATCCACGACACGCAGCGCAGCAGCCAATCGCTCAGCCATTGGGTCAACCGTGCCGTCAAATTATCTTTTCTATTGCCGGGAGCCAATGAAGGGTGTTAGGGTATTAGGTGTATTAGAGTACTTAAGTTATATTCTTATTGGAAAGGTACCTAAATTCGATTAAATTATATTTTTCTTATAAGTACTGGAATCGAGCCAGGCTGGCATAGATGACAAACTATAGAAACTACGCGCAATAGTCCCTCTTACAGAGAATAGGCCAATTCCCCAGCGGAAGGAACATTTTAGGCGGATAGATTATAAATGCTAAGCGCGAAGATAAGGTCAAGATTTCTGCCAGGATTTTAAATCGCAATAGAGATTAGTATATATATAGAGTGTTATATAGAGATATAGAGTTATCTAGACGGAAGTTTTGATGATATACTTCTGCTTTACCCTTCGGGAATAACGAATGCAAGCCTGAATTAGTACAAACCTTTTTTCCATAATGACGCTTCGTCTGGTTCCGTTGTTACAGCTTCAGTGGATGTGGAAGGTTCTACGGGATCTTCTGGAGTTGTGGGATATAACAGTTCTTCCTCCTCACCTCCACTTTCTTCCTTATCTGGCTTTTTAGCTTTTTTAGATTTCTTTTGACTTTTCTTAAGTCTTTTAATTTCACGTTTCTTCGATCTGTAGTTTAATAGCTCCGAACATTCGGGGCATAAACCTATCAAAGAGATGAATTTATTACTGTGTATGAAAACTTACCCACTTATATTTACCACACCTACGTAATTACGTACGTACCGGTAACAAAAATGCAACCTATGGCCCTCTAACATGGACTAAGCCCTCCCTTGGTGTGACACATGTACAACGAGATCCAATTGGCGTAATTACTTTACATCCGCTTCAACGAACTTGTGGTCGGTCAAGTACCTAGGTATTACCTACCTACAGTATAACCACATCAAAGTATAATTTTGTTCGATGGTTTACTTTCGATTTTAATAAATTACGAAATGATTTGAAATGGCTATAGATTACCAACAATTTTATTAGTTTTTTGATCAATATGAGTTAGGTAGTGGGTCCAACTTGGCGCAATGGATTTTCTCAAGGAAGGAGGTGGCGGATTGAGCTCGATAAAGACTGATCTGGGATATAGCCCTAGGTAGTTAAGATATAAATGAAAACACGACTATCGACACCTAATTGACTATCGACGTGCACATTTCCCTTAAACCTAGTAAGTATATGTATTGTCGTATAGTTACCTACATAATTAAGCAGCAGTTAGCGGAACAGGCGTCGGCCAGAGCATCCGGCATCATGACGGTGCCGACGAGCAGAGAGGTAGTAAAAGAGAGGAGAGAAAGTAATATCCGCCACGACATCGTATATATGCGAAGAAAATAGCATATACTGCTTAAGCAGGTAGGTAGGTATGTGATTTGCGTTGCTGACAGTACCTACCCTTGCTAAGACATCTCGCAGATACATGGCATGGAATAAGGGCAAGACGATGAAAATTACTAGTTTCAACTAGCCGGCCTGTAGGTTTCTGCCTTTGGTCACGCACATAATATTGCACTTACCTTAGGCACCTTTATTATAGCAAAGTTTAAGTCAATACAGGGGCGTAGCTACCGCTGTATCAATGATACGGGGCCCCCGAGCCACAAGGGCCGCGACATTATAATGTTGCCTAAAACTTCAATTTTAATAGATAAGAGGGCTATAATGGATGAATTAAGACGATTAAAACTAACTTGTAATGATGAACGTTTAATCCCTGCGTGTGGGTATTCTCCAATTTTCTAGCTTCCTTTGCTCGCTCTAAAATTTTCCTGATACAAAACACATGGTTCCCGATTCAAAAATCCTGACTTGAATAGCTTAAGCTTTCATTGTGCTTTTTTATTTATTTCGTAAATAAAACTTTCCTTTCGAGTTTTGCTGTATTCATAGGCCCCACAACAAAACTTGATATAGGGCCCCTTTAGGACTATAGCTACGCCACTGACTCAATACTAAGCAAAGTCACGCGCAGTTGTGGACTAAAACTATACATAAATCTATATGTAGATGTGTTTACATTTGTGCCAGATTAAATCGGACCTACATGTATAAATAATTCCTGCGCACTTTTCAGATCGTGCCTGCTACTTCGTATCGTTTCGTTTGTAAGTCGCTTTATTAGAGATAGGTAGGTTAGGTACATCTACGTTAGTAATGGGTAGGTAGGTATTGGACAGATAGTTTCTAAGATAACATCAAACTTACGAAGCTTCACGAGAGCATTTTTCCGCTCGTTATCTTCCACGTAAGCGAAGTTGACCTCCCAGGACTTGAGACTGTCGCTTTTGTTGCACACCTTATTGCCGCACTGAAACTGACCCTTGCCGAGTACAACTTCTTTCTCGATTCGCCATCGCAGTGCTACCTAGTGTTTCATACATAGTTTATTTGAAGAGCTATGTGCATATTGAACCTGTTTAGTTATGTGGTACAGGTATAAGAACATCATACGGCAAAGCTAGCGAAACCAATATATATGGAGCAAGCACTCGTGCCAAACACATGGGAAAAAAATACAGAATTTTACATTTTTACTTAATAAGAAATCAAGATTACAAGAACAGCTATAGATACAAGTTTATTTAGGTATATAAAGTTACAGTTGTTGTATGTCACGAACGCGACGGCGGGTTGGTCTTAGTCGTGTGTGTAGAAAGTAGATGCACAAGCACATATTGTTTATGTGTGCTAACTGCTAAGGCACAGATTACCCCGTGCCTTTCGCCAAATTTGGTGAATTTGGAATCAAACAAAATACCTAGTAGGCTTAAAGAACATAAAACTACGTTATAATAGTAGGCATGAGGTATCTATTGGGAGGTAATCTGTGTGCTAAGGCGACACTGAGCGCTCTCCCGAGCTTACGCACGCAGAAACAATGTGCGTGTGCATCTACACACACGAGTCACGACTAAGCCAACCCGCCGTTCGTGAGATAGAACAACTTACAACTGTTGTAAGTCATTAAAATACAATCAGAAGTTCTGCCAACTTATCTGTATCATAAGTATTTTTGTAGGTATGTAGATACAGCTATAATTATAAAGACTGATTTGCATAGGTTGTATGGTATGTCTAATAGAATTTTCGAAAATACAAAACTCTGTGCCGTTAAGAGCGTGAGAGCACAGCGTGCCTTTTTTGTCATTGATTTTGTGAGACAAATGGGAATCGGCTGCGCGGCACGAATGGCCAGATGTGCGACTGTGCGTTACTGTGTATCAATGCGGGTGAATGTATAGAGCTATATTTAGCCTACAGAAAGGCAGCACGGCCTTTGTTGCACTCCCTACTGTACGACACAAAGGAAGGTCTCTCGGGCAAAAAATTGAGTTACATAAGGGATCGTCCCCATCTCACAGCCATGTTTAAATTAGGGGAGAACCTTTATCGCAGATGCAGTGTGACCTTTAGACCCGTTAGAAGGCATTATTTAATCCAACATGATTTTTGAGTTATTTACGATACGAATGAGAAATTCTTTGAAACGGCGACGACCGATCTTTGGTATTTTTAGAGTTCGTGTAAATTAATTTATCTATTTGCGTTTAATTTAGCTAGGGATTTCATATGCCTTAAACTTACTTTGTTTTCTTTATATCTGCTTAAATCACAAATGCAATACTCTTTAAATAATTTATCGCAATACTTTTTAGCTAACTGCTTCTCCCAAGTATCAGCAACATCGTCTTCCTCCCACACGAATTTGTGGTTTTCTCTTATAATATCAAGGTCAGTTCTGTCTCTGGAAGTGTCCCGTTTCAAAGTTGTGGCAGAACCCTTTGTATTGAGACAATAAACATTAACTAAGTATTTATGCAATTCATAGGGATTAAGATTACGTAACCTTGCAGACATCGTTAGTGCAACCTAGAACAAAGGGAAAAATATTATTCAATTCTGAAATAAAACATAATTTGCAACAAACAACTCTTTAATAATATCGCAATTATTATTACACATTTTCATAAAATATTTTCTATATATATCAAACGGATCTTAATCTAATTGTCATGATGAGTTTTTAACAAGGTGCATTTTTTGATAAATAGAAAAATTGCAATAAACAGTATGAATAAATAATTGTTTTGTGCACAAGTTATTACCTACTCTGAATATTATCGTCAGTCTTGTAGATTTTGCGTTTTTATTTCATTTGGCTCAATATCGATTTCTTAAACCTACAAACAAGTCATGCAAAGTTAAATACCTAAAAATTAAATATAGTAATAAATATATTAAAATATGATTATTGTCTATTTTCGATTTAATAAATCTAGACAATAATATAAGGCATTATATTACAACCGCTGTATGAACCCAAGTGGCACAAAATAAATTAATTTTAGCCTTTGGTTTTATAGCCAATTATAAAATATGACAATATGTTATCTTTGGGATTTTTGTTACTTATTTTGGTCTAAAAGTCTTATAGCACAGGGAGTTATACCCTTGCCTATAATAATGTATACTAATTTACTAATGTTTCCTAACAGTTACAATAAATATGTGCACTGTTAATATTTGTGATGTTTAATCAAGACCTCATTTCGTGAACCTTAACTTATGTATTTATAGAATAGTTGTTCTGTCTTAACTAACATATTAGGAGACCATCAAGAGGAAAACTATCGCAATTTCCTATATTTCATTCATTTCAAGAAAAAGAGGTAACTTACTAGTTACCTCTGATTTTAATTTATTACATCTATTAACACTAATTATTAAATTATTTGGTATACTCGTATTTATAATAATTATTATAAAGAATAGGCACATTAAAAATGTTATTGCTTTGGTTACAACACAGTACAGTAATATAAATCACTTGAAATACTTATCTAAAATTTGGCAATAGTTCACTAACTGGTAGTTTAGTACCTCATAGTATAGTTTTACAAAAATAATATATTTTGTGACATATTTTGGAAAGGCCCCAGATTTAATAACAAACATGTTTCCCTTTATCTAATGTAAACATTACAATAAGGCTATTGGACCTTTGGACACTCCACCTACATAAATATCCACATATTATTAAAATATCACTTTATCATATCTAAAAGGCAACATTGGATTGAGATATGTGTGACCTTATTGTAGAGCACCTGCAAAGACATTTTACTAATTCACTAATATTAAACCAAACATACAATTGAAAATTATATAAATTAAAAAAAAAAAACTCGAAAGCAATTACAGCAGCACACATGAGTGTATTTAAACACTCGCATAAACACAGAAACACACCATAATGACTAAAATATGAACTAGATCATGATAGGTTTAAATTTAGTATAAACAATGTAAAAGTTCTATTCTTAACAAACATATAACTAAGTTTTTGGCAATAAGAGAATCAGAAATAATAGCTTGTTGAAAAGTAATATACCACAGTGTTTTTGGCAACAGAATTGACCAGACATATTTACTTGACAATTTTGAAATTAAAATGCAATTGAATTGCATGTTATATTATGACATTGTTCACAGTTCCATATTCTCATTCAGTTCTGTCATGAAACATTTACCCATGAGTTTTCTCATGTTTCTTCATGTTATCAGAGCGAGTGAAAGCTTTGTCACAAACCCCACAATAGTAGGACTTCTGTTTAGTGTGCACTGTCATGTGACGGGATAGTTCACTTTTAGTAACAAATTTCTTTTCACATACGGTACAAGCATGTTTCCGCACATTGAGGTGGAACTTCATATGTATTGAAAGTGAACTTGATTGAGAGAATGCCTTGTGACAAAGTTCACATACAAATGGTCGCTCACCGGTGTGTTTACGTAAATGGTTCATGAAGCCTGTTTTTGTATAGTCTTTTTGGCAAAGGTGACAGAAGCTTGACTTAGATTCCAACATTCCAGGAAAATGGCTACTTAGGTGTTTTCTTAAGTCCCAATAGCTTGGAAATTTTTCTGAGCACACATGACAAGGGTATTTTTTTTCTTCGGTGGGTTTAGCACTGCATTTGTGAGAGGCAAGCGAATTCTCATTAGAAAATATTTGATTACATTGATTGCAAGTATGACTAGCCTCAGAGTCTGTAGATAAAGTGACCTCCAAATAGTTTTCGATCGACATAACATTACCGTTCGAACTATCCGCATCGTCGATGTGGATTTGTGTCATACGTTCCTTTGATGAAATATCTTTAGCATCAATCTTTTCGGCATATTCTCTGTAATCCAATGACTCTTTACCTGAATTATTATTGTCGGGCTCTATGAGACGTAAAATAGGCGACTCACTCTGTTCCCTATCTGGCGACGTAGTTTTTTCGTTGTCAGAATGATCGGGTCTGGAGGACACATTATTATCAGACTCCCAATCATTTTCGACTATTTCTACATCCGAATCAGAATCTTCTGCGCTCGAAACAGTATTGTTGACTAAGTGGAATCCAATATCGTCAAAACGTAGTACATTTGGTGGAAGTTTAACCCCGACGATAGCCTGAATCGCTTGCCATGAAAGCTCCTGGGGGTTGTTCTGCATATTAGATCGCACTACTCTAACCTACAAACGAGTATACATAAATTACTGATTGATACACTTACAAGCCACTAACTACAAAATAATAAAAAGTAATATACTATAATTACCTTAAATGTTCACGATCAGTATTATTTGTGCATTAATTATTCAGATGACACCTTTGATTTCTACATCTAAAAATATTATGCACTGCACTTCTCTCTCTTTCATGGAGTTTGTTTATGGTTGGTTAGCTGCTCTCCTCCCTCTGCCTCTTCACTTTATGGCTTTGGTAGAAATCAAAGACTTTTGGTAGATTTTTCTTCAAATGAATGTTTTGTAATAAACAGATTTCAAAAATGATTTTTCGCTACTGTTTTCGCTCCTACCGGGGAATCAGGTAGAATTTTAGACCAGTAGTAGCTAGCGTTAAGAGATAAACGATAAACTTGAAATATCGTTCTCAACACAAATGCTCTCTCTCATCCTTCTTTAAACCTATCGCCTAAACTAAACTACATCTAAACAACCTAACCTCATTATATCACCACATCTCTCGGTATATATACATAAGGAATCAAATTATTTTTCACTACCCTACTAACGAAGCTGTAAGCACATAGGTATCGAATTAATGAAGCTAAAATTATCCAAAGCCATGGCCGAATAGATAAATCTGTCGCTACCATTTGCATTGTACATCGTTTAGATGGTAACACCCAATTTTGTAAGTCAATCTGTCAAACTTAATGGCGCGAACATAACCTGTCAAATTGGCAATCTTGTTTGAGTGAGTGTCGAGTGATAATAAACTGTAAACAATCAGCAAACATACTGTAAAAAATAGTTGGAAATCAATAAAAGAACAACATGATAAAATCATTGAACGATCTAAAAGATTTCATTAAGACTAAGGATAATTTTAATAACTTTATAAATAGTTCAGATGTGCCAGAAGTTTGTAAAACTGAGCCATGCATGCTCGGAGTTGACGAAGCAGGACGAGGGCCTGTTTTAGGTAATGAATACTTGTGAATTGTAAATTTTTGCTGTAGAGTAGAGTACAGGCCAGGTAAAATAACTTGTTTTTATTCAACCGGTCACAGCCCCGTTGGCTTCTTAGAACGTCGTTTTTTGTGTGTATCTTTCTTCCTAAAGTGTATTGTTATTACTCGACTAGCCAAGAAAGCAGAAGTGGAGCTATAATATCCTCTTGGCCTCGGGCAGCCCTTAAGTTGATTCTTAACCTATGCTGTTCTACCATGGATGGAACAGTACTTAAAGTCGTATAAGAAAATAATAGTGTCATTATCTTTCTATTTCAGGTCCTATGGTTTATGGGGTGGCTTACTGTCCTGTGAACCAAACTAAAGTACTGCAAGATCTTGGCTGTGCGGACTCAAAAGCATTAACAGAAGAAAAACGAGATGATATATTTACAAAAATGCTATCAGAGGCTGAATCATTGAACAATGTAGGATGGGTTGCTGAAGTAATTTCTCCAAATTACATATCAAACTCAATGTATAGAAGAGCAAAACATTCTTTGAATGAGGTCTGTATTGAATTTTTTTATGATAACTATAGTTAAAATATTTTTTTTATTTCAACTTGTTACTAAATTAAAATTTTCCTTTTCCCTGTACATACTTTTGTTCGGCCTGTCAGTTAAACTATAGTTGAAACTTGTAATATTTTATTTTTGTTGTGATCCTTCTTCAGTGGCCCTTCCTAACCCCTTGAGCATTAATTAGCAGATACAATAGAAAATCAATTGTCTTTAGCTGATTAATCGGCTATCTGGGTGGTAAAATAGATAAATAAGTTCATAATCATTTATTTGTCTGAACATGGTACATTAATGGTCTTAAGATTGGTAAGTGGTATCATCACATTCTGCCAGGTATGGCATGCAAATTTAGTTACATACATAGTTCTTGCCATAAATCTATTTTATTTATAATTCACAGACTGTTTCAATTATTTCAATTCCAGGTATCAATGAATTCAGCCATTGCATTAATAAAGAAGGCAGCAGACAGTGGTGCAAACATAACTGAGGTGTATGTGGACACTGTTGGTCCTCCAGAAAAGTACCAGGCCAAGTTATCTGCAATATTTCCCAACTACAAGATAACTGTAAGCATTGTTTTCATTGTCACTGTTGGCTGCAGTGTGCTAATAATAATCAGTCTTTTAACTTTACTTCTAATGGGACACATACCTTCTCTCTGTGAGAAGGAGTCGGCAATAATCCTCCATTCGGGCTTAGTGTGGGTTGCTGGATTGGCAGTCTGCTAATGCATTAGGTATGTAGTGGCATCAACGCCGTCACCTAACAACTAATGACATGATAATACACAAACCCTGCATTGCGCAAGCAAAGTTTTCGGCGCGATTTTAACACATTCAACAGTACTGGACCAATCACACCTGGTCGGAGGATCCTCCCTTTTCTATGGCAGTTTGCGGGACTTTACACTCTGTTCTGCATAACGCCAAACGTATTTGGTTAAATATAGTTTTAGATTTTTTAATACATTAAAAACAGTTTTTTTTTACAATAACAATAAAAACTAAAAATCAGGCAAAGAACTGGAATAGTGGAAGGATATGGCTAAATGTGGGACAATAGGATAAATACTTTTTTTTAAACTAGGTAGTAAAAGATATTAGGCTGAAACACATTGAAATGGTGTGTACCTTGTGAACCCATTATAATGAAACTCTGTTTACTAGAATAGTGTTTATGGGATTAATTTAGAAAATAGCATATGGCATACTAATGTGTTATCAGACCTAGATCTATGCTTGAGGATCACTTTAATAAGGCCCTTATTTAATGAGACTGTAAATAATTTTCAGGTGGCAAAGAAAGCTGATTCAATATACCCAATTGTATCTGCAGCTAGTATTGTAGCAAAGGTGACAAGAGATCATGCTTTAAAAGTGTGGCAATTCCGAGAAGGATTGGAATTGACACAAACTGAATTTGGTAGTGGATATCCTGGAGGTAAGTTGAATATACACAGAACAACATATAATTAAGAACTCTTAATAAAACAGTGCCTGGGCGACTGAGCTCTGCTTGGTTTAAAATAATAAGATAAAACACAATTTTCTAAAAATTAAACCTAGCTGGATCGGTTTATCGCCCCCCGATAACCCCTACATAGTAAATTTCATGAAAATCGTTGGAGCTGTTTCCGAGATTCAGATTATATCTATACTGATATTATAAAGAGGAAAGATTTTTATTTTTGTATGTAACAAATAAACTTAAAACTGCCGGACCAATTTCAAAAATTCTTTCACCATTGGGAAGCTACACTATCCCCGGGTGATATAGGCTACTTTTTATCCCTGTATGCCCACGGAAATGGGAAATACGCGGGTGAAACTGCTAGGCTAAACAAGGAATTCTTGCATATATGTATCTAGTATATACATATATGCAAGAATTCCTTGTTTAAAGGTACTAGATTAGATAACATCAGGCATGTTCAATCCATTTCCCAAAGACTTTTCTGAAGTTAGAGGTGCACCACGTTTCGCAAGTCAGGGCCCAATCTAGCTGTTTTGCCGCTCCGGGCATACACAATATTTGCCGCTCTTTACAATAAACACCTTATAAGGACATTTAACATGTTACAACATAATGTATTTAAAACCGGCCAAGTGCGAGTCGGACTCACGCACGAAGGGTTCCGTATCATATTCGCAAAAAAATTACACAAAAATAACGTTTGTTTTATGGGAGCCCCACTCAAATATTAATATTTTATTCTGTTTTTAGTATTTGTTGTTATAGCGGCAACAGAGATACATCATCTGTGAAAATTTCAACTGTCTAGCTATCACGGCTCATGAGATACAGCCTGGTGACAGACAGACAGACCGACAGACGGACCGCGGAGTCTCAGTAATAGGGTCCCGTTTTTACCCTTTGGGTACGGAACCCTAAAAAAAGAATGCGGTTTTTTTTATGTCGGACGTGATAATGCCGTGTTTTTAGACAACTTCGAGCGAAATTGAAAGCGAAGTGAGCTCGAAAATTTCACACAAGAATGTTTGCAACATGATGAAGGTTAAGTTATTTAACGGTGGCTTTACAAAAAGAACCAATAACTTTCGACAGCCAAGCGGGTGTGAAAACTTTGAGCACCACACCACAAATGAGTTAGGTTTTCTGATGAAATGAAAAGGGCTGTTAGTTCAGGTTGGGCCCCCCTTATTTATGCCACTCTGGGCATTTGCCTGGCTCGCTCATACCCCCCTAGATCCGGCCCTGTCATCAGTTATGTTTAAGTCCCAAATGAGCATATTGTTATCAATCGGGAACAACTTCAGACTCCGCTCTGATACTGCCAATTTCTAGAAAGAAATTCCCAATAACACTACTACATTAGCTACTGAGAAGACTACTACTAATATTTGAGTATTATTATTATTTATTTATTATATACTTTATTGTACACCACTTAAATAATTACAGGACTAAACAGTTAATTAGTGTACAAACTAGATTTTTCTAGTTATTTAGTAACATAATTATGGGGGCTAACGTTTTGTTGCTCACCAGTTGGCGCCACTGTTGACTAAGGGCCGAAACACATACCGCGTTGCGACGCCGCAACGCTAAAATCAGCGTTGTATTTCAGCCCAAAATGTATTAAAATGCATAGTTAACCCCAGAATTTCGAAAGCTGACTCCGGCGTAGCGGCGCCGCAACGCGGTTATGTGTTTAGTCCCAGTTTTTTGGTGCATAGTTAACTCCACGTTAACCAGAGGTTTAAAATTTCGCTTAAATGCGTTTTTTTTCTCAATTATTGCTTCAAAAAGGGTCAAATATATTAAAGAGTTTAATTATTTGACCATTTGATAATTAAAAAAATTGGGCTTAAGGTCCATAAATAAAGGTAGCGGTTAAACGTTGTTATAACGCGCACGGAAGCAAAGTTAAAATTAAAATTAATTTCTAATGCCGTAAAATTGCGATTAAATATTAAATCGACTATGCCGCAATTTTGCGCAGCCCCTTATTTTCGAAATAAACGGAGGGTAACATTTGCCGAAACATAAAACTCTATTAAAGCGGTGTTTGTAAAATATTCACAATAATAAAAAAAAAATGTATATAAACTTGCACTAAAAGCTGAAAAACTACGAACTTTACATATTGAAGACTTCTTCTACATCAGCGGCCCTAGCGAAAAATTCAAAAGCGGTATAATACGCACAATGGATCTTTGTGTCTCTGAAGTTGGCTCTGTCAACTATTGCGCACGAAACAGATTAACTGCATAGAGTAAACGAGATAGGATGATGCGACAAACGTATGCGAGTGTAAGAGACAGTTATACAATGCTATTTTCACTTTCAATATTGACACAAAAATAGCAGCTTCTTGCAGCCAATTCAGAGCCACAAAGATCCGTTGTGAGTATTATACTCCTCATTGCATCTATTACTGGACTGGGGTTTCCCTCAAGCGTCGCGACATCAACCTATCCTATGCTTCTTACATTCACTGGTAAAGAAATTTAATAAAGAATGTTCTATTTTCAGATCCACAGACAAAAAAGTTTATTCGTGAACAAATTGACAATGTGTTCGGATATCCAGCCTTGGTCAGGTTTAGCTGGTCAACAGCTGAACATATGCTGGAAGAGAAAGCTGCCACCTGTACATTTGAGGATGTGGATGATGAAGGAAACACTAAGAAAAAGACAAAATCAATCAGTTCATTTTTTGCAAAACCTGATGAGGAGAAAGCGAGGAAACATCACAAGTATTTTGAAGAAAGACTCTTGACTGGTACTAATCCTTTTGAATAATACAGTAGTTTTAGAAGTATATACTAATAAATGTTCAATTTTGTTAAATTGTAGTTCTCATTTTATGAATAGTATTAATCATAGTCTTTTAGCTCTTATATTTGAGTGTTTAAGTAGATGTTCGATTATAAAATCTCCATGGCACTGGGTCACTGCGCTAACAAAGAAAACTTGGTTCAAATAAATGTCACTAGATGGCGCGATATGCATCGATTTGTTATTGGATTGTGTGTAAAATTAGCATTTTCTAGAATTAATCATAAAAATTGTATGTTCTTTTTTAATCAACTCTCTTAAGCAAAACATTATGGAATGTTGGGCTCTTAATTCACATTTCAAAGATTATTTGAACGGATCATTTAAAATTGATTTCAATAGATGGCCCGTTATTAAATTTCTGATGCTCACTTGATTTTTTATATTTTGATTTAACACATTTTGGTACAATGAAATGTGCAAAAAATTACTATAAAACAAACCGTCACTGTATTTAAAGATAAACATAATCACGTACCGATAAAACCATTTTACTCGCAAGTCGCTGCTAACTAACACCATCTATAGCCGTGGAACGGAACCGAACGCGATCGAAGTACTTATAAAAATAATCATCAGCACGGTTTCTTAGTATGGGATGAGGCATCTGTATGCTAGTATTACGTTATCTGTGTCCATGGTAAGGGAAATCTGAAGTAACGAAAATTTTGCCAATTTTCTAAATATTTAGTAAAGTCAGGAAAACTTTTTTTTTACGTTAGCCTAATTTGTGTCCCACTGATGGGCAAAGAAACGACGCGATCCACGTTTTCTCTTCAAAAGTGATTTTGTCACAACACCTTAGCTGCGGTGGAAACTTAAACCTCGAAAACTGTTTGGTAAATCTGTACTGGAGATTATACTGCTTGTCACTTTACATTTATTAACAAGGCGATAAAAGTAAAATAAGACAATCTTGTCTTATTTAACCTTTCAACCAGTTACCCAACAAATACTCTTCAAGTAAGTAAGAAGCCTTTCCACAGTACCTACATTATTAAAAAAACATGCGATTTCTCTTGGTCTCTCAAATTCATGCGTACATTGTCGTGAGCGTCGGAGATATTGTCATTCAAAGACGGTGCACTCAGAGGCGCCTGCATTAAGTCACGAGTTTAAAGAGTTACTTATGCGTGATGATATTTTGCTCAATATAGAGGCCATTGTTGTCCATAGGTATTTTTTGCATAAAATTCCCAGTAAAGCGCTGTCCTGACCGTTTTTGTTTCTGTACCGAAAACCGCGTGTATGAGTTCGGTCACAGATAATATAATACTAGCATACAGATGCCTCATCCAATACAAAAAAAGCGTGCCGACGTAACTAGCGTTTTTGTCTGACTAGGCTGATTATTTTTATAAGTACTTCGATCGCGTTCGGTGCAGTTCCACGGCTATAGATGGTGTTAGCAACGAATTGCAAGTAGGGTAAATACGCCAAACGTCGGCCACCCCCCAATGTTCGGCCGTCTGCACATTTTCAGCTTGCGTTCATTCAAAATGTAATTAAGTGACAATTTTGCCACTCGAATTGCAACCTCAGTTCATACTCTTTAAGTACAAACCGTTTCTATTCGATTACGTCACTCACTCTTCGCACACTAAGCGTCAATAGCGATTGCGACGTTGCATCGTCAAATTAGCAGCTAAAGTAGCTTACTAGCTGTGAATACCCGCACTTCGGGGATTGATATTACAACGATAAGACCTTTATTTTTTTGTTTTTAAGCTTTGTTATCACTAAAAAGTTTGTTTTACTATATTTTGAGATAGTTTTTTCAACGTTTTGCGTATTGTTTTAAGGGAAAAATAGGGGGCCGCTATTAGAATACCAATTTCGACTTAAAACCGGATTCTCGGCCGTGGCCGACTTAAAGTAAATGCAGTCTGTTTTATAAATTCCGATTCTACCAATTTCATTGGCTTATAAGAGAATTTGCAAAGTTTATAGGCAAATAAATCTATTTTACGTTTAATCGTTTAATTCCGGCTGATATTGAACCTGATATTAGTTGAGTCTCGAGAAATAAGGTACACAAAACAGGGGCCGACATTAGAAATATTATCGATCATAATGTCGGCCAGCCTCGAATTACAGCGTCACTATACAGGCTGGTTACATTTGTATTTTTTCATTGATTTTGTGGGTAGTCATATTTAATTTATTTATCAAACTTATTTTCTCAAAATTTAATATATGTTAGTATAATTTATTAATATCATAAAGAAGATAAGTTTCTTATCACATACTTAGTTATTATATTTTTTTTACTTTATTATAATTATAGTAACATTGTTTAAGTGCAAATCAAAAATTTTATTTACTATTAAACAAATACAAATGTTTACTTAGGTGATATTAGACTGCTGCCAAAATAAATCATATTAATAGTATTTTTCATTGCCTTAATTTAAAACACCCTATACCTGACCGACATTAGGGAAAAACGCGACCGACCATGGGCCGTGAACGGCCGACTTTAGGGTTTTTTCGTTCTCGATGCATTTAAACCTTAATACTTTTTTATTTTAGTAGAAATGTCAATCTTATGCCTATAAAGATGAAATAGATTTAACAAACTTTCCAAAACCGCATCACAAGCATCCTTTTGTTGCAAACTGATGGCGCCAGAGCGATCCCTAGTTAGAAAAGCCGTTAGGGGGCCGACATTTAGCGTATTTACCCTAAAAGGGTTTTCTCAGTTAGTGACATTTTTTTCTTTTAATACAGTGACGATTTGTTTTATAGTATTTTTTTGCATGTTTAACAGTTTCATTGTACCAAAATGTGTTACAATACAAATTTAAAAACCGGCCAAGTGCGAGTCGGACTCGCGCACGAAGGGTTCTGTACCATTACCGCAAAAAACGGCAAAAAATCATGTTTGTTGTATGGGAGGCCCCACTTAAACATTTATTTTATTCAGTTTTTAGTATTTGTTGTTATAGCGGCAACAGAAATACATCATCTGTGAATATTTCAACTGTCTAGCTATCACGGTTCATGAGATACAGCCTGGTGACAGAAAGACAGACGGATCGCGGTGTCTTAGTAATAGGGTCCCGTTTTTATCCTTTGGGTACGGAACCCTAAAAATCGAGAAGCATGCCTCAGATCTATATTTAACCGCGCCATCTATTGGAATCGACTTTAAATGATCCGTTCAAATAATATTTGAAATGTGAATTAAGAGCCCAATATTCCATAATTTTGTGCTTAGAACAAGAACATACAATTTTATGATCAATTCTAGAAAATGTTAATTTAACACACAAATCTATGCAAATCGCGCCATCTAGTGACATTTATTTGAACTAAATTTTCTTTGTTAGCGCTGGGACCCCGTGGTTCGTAAAGAATCTGTACCGACTATAAGAGCTCTCATTGAGTTACATGTACTTGTTAAAGAATCTGTACAGATTCGCCACTGAAACGAAAACTAACCGACGTGGTCGGGGACAGGTCCGTCTTTACCACGTGCCCGGGGCCCCGGTTCATTGAGGGGTCCCCAATTAGAATAACAAGCTGCAGCTGCTAAGGATGTGCGATTAAGTCCTTATAATTTACGTCGGTAGGTCAATATGCATTCAATGCATTTTATATTACGAGTTATATCGTGTTTGGTAGGAGTATCTTGACAACGTACTTCAAATAATAGCTATTTAGAGGTCTCGCGCAAAATCGTTTTCGTATATTATGCAGATAGCATTAAACATTAATTTGAGTATGGTCCGGTGATCCAGTTTTCAGCTATCCCGGGCCCCGAACTCGGTGTGCCCAGGGGCCTCCGTATGGTTTCGGGGAAAGTACAAAAGTAATTGTTTGAGAGGTTGAGAGATTTAAAAAAAAACACAATGTGCTTTTATTATTTTTCTCGAAATCGAGCTATTGGTTCCTTTTCTTCTGCTGCACTATCCATTTTAGGCCTGAATCGCATCTAAAAATATATCAACTGTATTTAAGATCTCTATGGTTTTAGTCACGAAGAATTTTCAGAAAGTCAGGCAAGTCTAGGGCAGCTAGGTATTTCTGCACATATTATTGAAATAACAATCCACGTTGCTATTGCGACCACGATTATGAAAATGCAAAGCGCATAACTTAGTAAACTGAAAAGGTCTTTTAGTTTCGTTTAACTTAGCAAGTGAAAATGACACAGCTGTGCATTGCTGATCAGTAGAAATCGCCAACTATTTAAATACAATTTATGCCGTTGTCGTATGTTTTACCATACAACTTGTATTTTATCATTTTGGAGACAGGCCCAATACGTTTGGCTGTCGGAAATGTTGGCAAAATTCATTGTTTCGTGCACCGAAAGCTAAACAGGACTTAAACAAAATATTTGTGAAAATTCGTTTCCTA
This sequence comes from Orthosia gothica, assembly GCA_949775005.1. NCBI lineage: Eukaryota > Metazoa > Arthropoda > Insecta > Lepidoptera > Noctuidae > Orthosia > Orthosia gothica. The sequence continues at coordinate 18,748,967 of OX459043.1, read as the reverse complement.
CTTTCGATTATAAAATCTCCAAAACAATATTTCAACACATACCTACGGTACGTAGCTAAAAGTTTGTAAACATTGTTGCTTTAGTCAGATTTTGCTCCTAGAAAAAAGACGCATGCAATGTAGAGACCATATCAGTATCACATACAGTGCTGAGATAGGAGCCTTTTTGTTTTCTTTTTTGTGTTTTTGCTTATCTCGTGTCTCCTGCAGGCGAATTGTGCAAGTAAACTCGGCAAGGCGAATGGTTTGACCGTCTTCAAATCGACCAATCACATGCGAGATGAATGACGCGATGTGGATTTCCGTCTGTGTGATTGGTCGAATTATGGCGTCTTTGGGTTGCCGTATTCAGTTACGCAATAAGGCTGCTGTACGGCAGCCTAATTGTGTAAGTGAATTCGTCAAAGGAAACAATCTGTTTCTTTCCCAAAAACGACTTTTCGCCATACGAAAAGTCGTTACAAATAATAATAATAATATTCGGCAAAGGAAACAGATGTTTCTTTTGCCGAATTTACTTACACAATTAGGCTGCTGGTCACAAATCAATATTTATTCTTTCTTTCTTTCTTTTTGCAACACTTATAGTCTCTCATTCGATTCAGGCCCCATTTTTAGGGTTCCGTACCTCAAAAGGTAAAAAGGAACCCTTACAAGATCACTTTCTTGTCCGTCTGACCGTGAGTCACCACCGATTTTCTCAGGAACGGGTGGACCTAGCAAGTTGAAATTTATACCAGATACTGAGGTCTGAGGTAAACATCAAGGTCCTGAGTCAACACTATAAAAAGCTATAAGCAAAATTAGATTTTCGCGAAAACTTGTAAGTCAAATTTACCATATTCCAACATCATTTCGAAAATCTAATTTTACCCATATCTTTAAAACTTAGCCACCAATAAAAATTATACCAATTTTATTATGACGGTATAATGGGTAGATACAGAACCCTTGGCGCACGAGACCACATGACCGGTTTTTTGTCAGTTTTCATCAAACCCCAATGTTCTTCATCCATTTATTCATACCTGCTGTGAATTCAGGATCTATAAGTAATGTATATTTAAACGAACACGAGCTAGGCCTTTTAACACTTCACCATCTTTTACAAATTCATCCACGTCGCTGGAGAATACATATCACCTAATAAAAGTCAGCGAAGGCATTTAACACTTTGTAATGATGTTTGTTTTAATTTTGGGTTTGGACACTTATGGGCATTGTGTATGCTGTGTCATTCCTATTGAATCATTGCTCTTAGGTAATTTTTAGGGTTCCGTACCAAAAGGGTAAAACGGGGACCTTATTACTAAGACTCCACTGTCCGCCTGACTGTCTGTCACCAGGCTATTGTATTCATATCATTGTATGTATCTCATGAACCGTGACAGCTAGACAGTTGAAATTTTCACAGATGATGTATTTATGTTGCCGCTATAACAACAAATACTAAAAACAGAATAAAATAAATATTTAAGTAGGGCTCCCATACAACAAACGTGATTTTTGCGATAATGGTACGGTCGAAACCCTTCGTGCGCAAGTTCGACTCTCACTTGGCCGGTTTTTTTATATCTGGGCTTACATGCATCAACGCTAAATAAATAAATAAAAACTAAAAAAAATAATAATAAAATAATAATTATTATATCTCTTAGTCAAAAAAAGTTAATTTAAAAAACCATGTATGCTCCGACTGAACAGCATAATTTTCTTCTTGTTTACGTCTTTTTAGTTCACTTCTTAAGCAGTCGGGTTTTTGGTTTTTAAATTAACTTTTTTATTTATAACTTTTTAGTTACGGGTTTTATGTCGAATCACTTTTAAACATATGTGTTATATATTTTTGTAATCGCCTCTTAAAACCCTTCATTTATCCCACACGATGGGTTTGGAAGAAAAAATTGGGATCCCCACAATATGACGCTCAAAATCAGTAATTTTAAAATTTTAATGCAGTCAGTGACACTCGCAAGGTTAAGACGAATCGATTGACGTAAGAATCATCAAAATCGGCCTACGCATTTGGTCTCTAGAACGCCACATAAAACATACATAGACTGATAAAGACATTACCCTCCTTCGGCAGTCGGGTAAAAAGAGGAAGCGTGTAAAGGCCTCACGATAGCATGGCCCATTTAGTCAAATAAGATGTTTTTAGAGTTTTATCGAATCATTAATTACCTTAGCCACAGGTGGCTTGCCTCAGTCTCAAAAGTGGTGTTCTTTTGGACTGACTCTCAAGTCTTGATCTTTTTTACCCGACTAACGAAGGAGTATGTTTGTTCCTATGTGGCGTTAAAGAGACCAAACGCGTTGGCCGATTTTGATAATTCTTACGTCAATCGATTAGTCTTAACCTTGCGACTGGCTACATTAAAATTGGAAAATAGAAATATTGCGGATTTTGGGCGCGATATCGTGGGTTATCAAAATAAAGGGTTTTAAGAGGCGATTTAGAAAATATATAACACTTAAATGTTTAAATGTAAACAAAAGATTTTTTTTTTTTCTAAAAAGTTATAAATAAAAAGTTACTTAAAAAAACCAAAAAAAGCCGACTGCTTAAGAAGCGAACTAAAAAGACGTCAACAAGAAGAAAATCATGCTGTGCAGTCGGAAGATACATCTGGTTTTGGTCAGCCAGCTCGCGAATATGTATCCTAATTTTAAGCAGTCAGGTTTTTTGATTTTCTGAGTCAACTTATTTTTTCCTTTGCCTGTTTAATGGAAGTTGTTTTATATGCGCATTTTAGTCAGAGCCTCTTTCTTGTATGCTCTTCCGTATCCACTAGGACATTTGAAAACCTAATTCCGGAGCGCCCAGAATGTCAAGTACTGCGCTTTCCGCTTTGTCAAGTCTGATGGTGGTGCAATCCGCGCTAGCTCAATTCTACTTTTTAATTTATATTACCGCCCAGACCACTGAGACCTAGTCACCAAAGCAAATATGGCAAGGTTAAATTGCTCATATTATTATTCAGAGCCTTCATAAAAATGAAATAAATATAATAGGTACCTATTCATATTTCATCAGATGTAATTCATGTAGGTAATATATTTTTGTAACATGACCGATAGAATGGACGATAAAACTTTCACAGACAAATTGCGGTCTATTAAAGATTTCTTTATGCGATGAAAGGTCCCGATGTTTGGGGAGGCTCATCCAACAAGGCTCTGCGGCGGGTCGCGCGGTCTCTAACGTCCATTAGCATGCGAGCCGTGACACGCGCGCGCCTACTTACCATGAGCAATGCGGAATGCGCTGGGCTCACTCAGAGAATTTAATTGTGTTCCATTATCATATTTAGGTTCTTTTACGGTAAGTCAAAAGTGAAAACTGAATGGGAGCCAACGTCGCTTGTCATTCGTTAGTTGCGATCGATGGCGACAACTTCTTTCGGGCGGTACACCGAGGATTAACAGCAACATGGCGTTCTTCAAACATTTTGCTATAATATTAGCGGTTAGCTCTTACGTTTCTGCAATCGTCGGGCCGGCAAACGCTACTAAATCGTCAGCATCAAAAACCGATACGTATTTAGATGCTTATTCCAAATCGCGTGTTGAAGCCGAGAAGTCGAAACAAGGTGTTGTGATAATAACAGCGAAAGATGGAGAGAAGAAGATTTCAAATCGTGATGACAGTTACCAATCTGGCTACGACTACACGCCGTCGTATTCGAGTGACAGCAGTTACAGTTCTACGGGATCGTCTGGATACTCTGGACCTTCCGCTTCAAACAGCTACTCGTCACCATCGTCCAGTTATGGAGCGCCTGTGAAGTTTGAGCCAGAAATAACCTATAATTCTCCTCCGAACACTTACGGTCCACCTTCTCCAAACTACGGGCCTCCAGCACATACTTATGGACCACCTGCTCCGTCTTATGGACCTCCCGCTCCGTCGTACGGACCTCCAGCACAATCTTATGGCCCACCAATTCCCAAGCCCTTTCCTCCACCGATATACGGCCCGCCTCAGAGGCCATCATATGGAGTTCCTTACACAGCACCAGCGTTAGGATTTTTTGACAAATTGTCGTTGAAATTAGACATATTAACTATTGCAAAATTACTGCTGAAACTTTTGATCTTCAAGAAGCTTGTGACTATGCTTGCCGTGGTTTGCATGTTGTTGGTTATACCGAAGTTGATTTCATTCAAGAAAAGCAACGGTGGTGGCAGTACTGATGAAGATGAGCGGAGCTTTGGTGACAAAAACTGTAAGTACCTCAAGATTATTTTCTTTTTAAATTTGTAGGTGTTGATATTGAGTACCTACGTTTAATAAGACTCCTCAAGATTTCTTAGAAAACTTAAATAACTGACCAGTAGAATCGATTGATAGATTGATCATTACGTAGAAAAGCATAAAATTGAGCACATAGGTTTTCGTATGATTAATTACGCAGAATTTCAGTGATATACTATTTAACTCCGAATGTGTTATTAGATGTTATATATTTAATTGACATTAATTGTAAAATGATTAGATCATCAACGTATTCAATTGAAACTTACCTGTAGATTGTAGGATGTACATGGTTATGTTTTAGGAATGGACAAAAATAGCGGCAACTCATAAAATAGTAGATTGAAAACAGACTGATTGAACAGATTGAATAAGAGACTGAGTGTTTGGGGTTGTGGGTTCAATTGGAAAAGTGTTTTTTGGTATTCCCATTTGGGAATGCCTAGTAGTAGTGTCTGATTCAACATTTGGGGTCGATTTTAGTGAATAGTAAGACGCTCAAAATGTGAGTGCACTATAAATAAACCTCCTTCTAGTGCCTACCCCTTCGGAAAAAACAGGCGTGATGTTCTTGCAAAAATCTAATCGTAAATTCATAAGTTCTCATAGTCTAAAAACACTGCCACATCTGGGTAACAAACTCGGGACGACACTGTCATAATTTATGCTCGTTACTATCTAATGAAGCAATTTGGTATCTTTTGTTTAAGAAACAATCAAACAAGTAGTTCGTAAAACTATGAGTCACTGTGATACATTGTACTACCAGTCTAGAATGTATTGCTATTTTATTATGCAATCATTGCACTGATTAATCTCGGAAAGACCAGCATATTATTTTGTCCGGCCTATACCTACAGGGTGTTTTTTAAATGGAACACTATGGAAAAATCCAAATATTTAAGAGATACGAGGCAACCTTAAAAAGTTTTTCATGTTTATTTTTTGTCTAGTCTTTTTCTTTTTCATACACTCTAAATTTCGGGATGGTGAAAAGCCTGCGTTAATATTTCTTGTTATTCTTGATTCTTGGTGTATTCTTGGTTGGTCTAGGCAGGCACTACTGCTATGAGCATATGAGCCTCCTCCTGGGTCCGATTACCAGGTGGGGCAGTATTACTGGGTTCTCAGCAGCAACCCGGAGTCAAGATTTCTGCCTGGTTGATGCCGATAAACTCGCCCCCTATTAATAATTATAATTAATTTAGCCTTGTGGTGGCCAATAGTGGTCAGGCAGTGGCCAGTAGTTTTCCTATAGTTTTAGGGAATCGATCCACTAAACCTACCAAACCCATAGCCCAATAAATTTTTACTCCATATTTTGCAATAGTCCTGCACCAGCCGGGGATTGCCCTTGGGTGCACTTGCGCAGTGCATACAGGGATAATCGTCGGTTGGTGTCACATTTCCTCATACATGCCTAACAAGGCGTCTGCGAGTTGGCTTCGGCCCCTCGCACACCTTTCAAAGGACCGGGACACCAGGGTTCCGAGATTGTCAAAGTCAAAAATAATAATAATTTGTTCATTCATCAAGCCATACAAAAATTGTTTTAAATGAGAAACTATTACATGAGACTAAAATGTAATTGGGGAAATGGTGAAGCAATAGCTAACCTTACGGGGCAAACTGTCGATGTTTTGTTTTACGTATTTTACAAGTGTCCTTGTCATCACAGTGGTGGAGTTAACATCGGTGCAACAGCTGCTGGAGCGAGCCGTCTCCGTGTATGGTCAGCAACAACCAAACTGCGGAGTCACGTGTCGCGTGCGCAGAGTCATCGACGACATCTACGAATTTCAACCCTATTTCAGGTGAATAAAGCTGTTTATCAATTGTAGAACACTTTCGTATTTTTAGACAAAACAACGTAGGTCCAAATTAGCAGTAAATTATTTAAGTGGTAATTTGGTTCATTTCACATGATAAAAAGGTTATGCTTTTTAACAAAATGTTTCATTCTACTGTGCCTATAAATAAAACCGATATGGGATATTGGTACATTCAACCGTTCCAGATTTAAATTATTTGCGAAAAACATGTTGCATGAAAATATGTAACAGAATTTGGGCTAAATAGCTATAGCTATATATTTGGTGACTAAAACAAAATCTAGTCTCAGCTTTACTGAATTTGTGTCTTTATTGCATTCGATCATTTAATTCACAACTGAAATTAAATGTGTGATCAAATCACTATCTTAAGCAGCCTATATTGCAGTCCACTCTGGTATAAATAGAACTTTCCAATAGGGTAGTTGACAAAAAATATCTATTTAGTCCGTCAGATAACCTAAAAATATTGGACACATAATTTTTCGCTTGTCACGTAAACAAAGAATTCCGACGATACAGTGCGTTGAAATATCGTGTGACGACACGGTGTGCTACACTTTATACTGACAAAGTGACGTCACAAGCCCTCATTCCTGAACTTTGATGCGCTTTATCTTTGTCAATTTTAATCCATACTAATATTATAAATGTGAAAGTAACTCTGTCTGTCTGTCTGTCTGTCTGTTACCTTTTCACGCTTAAACCGCTGCACCGATTTAGATGAAAGTTGGTATGAAGATAGTTTGAGACCTGGGCAAGGACATAGGCTATATAGATAGAGTAGGGTATGGTAGTGTAGGGAAGAATATTGTAGGGTAGTGTAGGGTCGGGTAGGTTAGGGTAGTGTAGGGTAGGGTAGATAAATGTTTGGTCTTTTTATGGCAAAACAAAGTTTGCCGGGTCAGCTAGTTTATTGTATAAAGCAAAAAATACGGGTCCATTATTATTTGATAATCTCACTAACGGACTAAATATAATTATATTTTTTCTACCCAATAAATATCCCTATTGCCAGATGTACAAATGATTAAAACTATTTATTTTGTTCCAGGGGAGACTCATCCTAAACATCTCGCAGTGTAAGTGGTGTCAACGGTCATTGATAAATTGGATTGTTATATAGCAGGTGCCATTGAAATTAGTCTGATTCAGTCAAACGACTTATATATGTATTTAATTTATTGTAGATAAGTAGTTATTTATTGTGATTATAAGTTAATAAATAAATTAATGTTTTAATTGTTGTGTATGCTTTTGTAGACCGTATTTTGAGCTAGGCAGGTTTGCTGTGCTGTAGTGTTGAATGTAGCAGGCAATTCTTACTGTACAGGGTGACTTTTTATTCATTGGCAATCTTTCCATCATAAATATGAACAATGGAACCAACTCTGAAATGTGATATAATACAGGTAACATATCAGCGAATTTATTTTCTCGCGAGTAAAAGTCACTCTGTATTATTCTATGTAGACAGAGCCTTTGTAAAAGTAGTCGAAATAATCGTATTTGTGACATAATCATTAACCAAAAAAGAAAAACTCCGCACATGTTTAAAATTGAAAACCCTGAACACGTAAGAATTTGTCAAATTGTGCAATTCGCTATTTGGGTGAAATTCTACTTTCTCTGTATCGGATTTGGGATCAAAGACCGAGACCTCGTATGCCTTGACAATGCTACGCACGGTCCCGTATGCGGACAGTGAGTGAATAGTAATGCCACCGGCGATGCTTCATTGTTTGTCTCTGGACAATTAAAGAAAATTAGGTGACGTTTGAAGCGCTATTCAATTGGTATGCGCAGGATCCGGTGATCGATTTGCCGAGTAGGGAAAGTGGCGTATGAAAGTTATGTCCTTGTCCATATTGATGATTTGTTGCGGTGACCTCGATAGAGAACTTAGCCGATTTATGACTGAACTTGCAAATAACCCCCGATCACGCAAATATCGGGAAAAAATCTGTACATTCACTTTCTTAGCCACAATTTATCGGGAATAAACATGATTGAGCATTTGTTTGTTTGCAATTTTGCCGGGACTCCCGTCGCGTCATCGCACGATAAAGGGACTGTTTCACAACTTACACAACTGAAGTTGTAATTTTTAATCATGAATGTCTGACCACTTTCTTGTAGAGCTCGTGGCTAAATAATAACATCCGTATGGGTCGATCTTCAAGGTTAAGCAACGCTTGACAAGGTCGGTCTGTGGATGGGTGACCTTTTCATCATACCGAGTTTCCTCCGTGCCTCGGAAAGCACGTTAAGCTGTTGGTCCCGGCTGTCATTTGAAGATCTTTGGCAGTCGTTACGGGTAGTCAGAAGCCTGAGATCTGACACCAGTTTTACCAAGAGGTATCGTATTACCCAGTAACTGGGTTGTGGAGGTCAGATAGGCAGTCGCTCCATGTAAAATACTGGTACTCAGCTGAATCCGGTTAGACTGGAAGCCGACCCCAACAATAATTGGGAAAAGGCTAGGCAGATGATGAATGTCTGACCACTTTGTGGTACGATTTAATTTCGAAAGGGAGTACCCCGAAGGAACAGGCATTTTAATTTTGAGGTCACGTAAACACAAAGGATAAGTCTAGAGACTGTCGTCATCTTTTCCCTTATAAGGTGAAGTCTTACAAGAAAAAAATATTTTAATCTTATTTGGGTTTCTACAAGAATCCCAGGAGCATTTTTGCAAGCCGAGTTGTTCTCGGCGGCCATAATGATCAATACAAATATAATAAACAACAACTTTATTAATTCAATTAGAAATTACATTACATGTTAATTTGAATGGAGTCCTCATTTAGGCAAACAATGCCTGTATTAGAAGTCTCCGCTCTTTCAACATCATTGTCTTACACTTATTCTAACTCGAGCTGATACGATTCAGATCAATGCACAGATGTAAGGTGATAAAAGTATTTCCCAAAACTCACTGGTTTGCCCCAAAAAAAAAAAACGAGATAAGTTAAGCCTTGAGGGGTTACCGCAAGGATTAACTAGTCTGTTTTTTTTTAAGGAATAGGATTCCGTCTCTCAAGATGGGAACCTACGCATATGATTCGTATGATGTTAATGAAGTTTCGTCTAAATTTTTCCTAGACAATTACCATTGACGATGATACGTTCCTGTCTGATTAATTACTGAGACTTTATCCTTATTTCGACTGAATCATCTATATTTAGGCTGTTGTGTCTTAATTCAAGTCAATTTAGGCAATTGACAAGTGCTCGAGAGGGCAGTACACCGAGTGTGCGGGTGCGATTTGGATGTAGGATTTATTGTCGTATTATTGTATTAAGGCAGAGTGGCTTATTGGACAGCGGAGAATGGAATGTGTATGTTTCCTTAGTATGTATATACAATTTTGCTTGCATCATTCATTAGCCATTGTAAGATTCATACTATGCTTTTTGTTTTTTGGTTACTTGTGTGTCTGTTTGTGTTTGTGAGTCTATGTATTTAAAAACACCCACGATACAGAAGGAGGAGTGACGGAAACTTTAAAAAAAATGCATTTTTGGCCAAAAACTGGAGAGTGAAATGGTCAACACACAGTTTGTGTTCTCCACAATCTACACATAGTGGTCCCTGGACTAGAAGAGACATATATCGGTCAGTCTCTATAGTTGTCGCTTTTGGATTGAAAATATGTGAAATGGACATTTTTATTCCACAGTTAAAAGTTATCAGGCTATTAAAAAATCGGCCATAAATCATTGCAAGCCGAACGGCATGATTTTGCATTGTCTCGTTTTAACTCGAATTCCCTCAACTTTCAAGTATTTTCTGTGTTTTGTATTGGTCTGAGTGTTATTATTGTGTAAATTTTCTCTACAAAACTTTAGTTCGTCTCATTCACCCTACAAACTAAATAAAAACAGGACGATCTAATTTACACGCCGCCGCCTAATGAAACTGAATAAGGACTATGATCCATCATAACTCTATAAGGTGGCTTGGCTATCGACTATTTATTTAACTCGACTTTAGTGTTATTGGGTTTTCCTTCTGGAATTTCTCAATAGCTCGGAGTCTAGATTTGTGCCCGGTTTTTGGCAATAGGCTCGTCCCCTATTTCATGGAATTTAAACATAACTGGCGGCATGTGGCGTACTATAGGTGCATCTCTACCTAACCCTTCAGATAATACATGCGTGATGTTATCTTCATCATCTTCAACTCTTGCGTATGGGTGGGATGTCCTCTATGTACTGATAGTGCGTTGCGTGTCTGCCGCACTGCGTGTCTGCCACACTGCGTGTCTGTCGAGTTCCGTTTTTGTCAAGTTGCGTTTCTGACGATTTGCTGGTGATCCGCATCGCCGTACGTCTTGTAGTCCAATGATGAAACGGGCTAGGCGGAATTAGATCATGTAATTCCATCGCACACTCCCAGAAATGCAACCGCTGAGCTGGCAAATCGACGACGATGTTCAAGGCTCTTGAGTTTTGACTCGACCAGTGCCTCATTGCCGATGAGCCTCTTGGAACGTTTATCGATCAAGAGTCAAGAGTTTGCACCTGAGATGAGCTATGCAGCTATGCAGCTACGCTGTTTCCACTAGTGCTTTGCTATATGGACCAATAAATATGATTGGTGGATATCAAACGCATCCATAGCAACGGAGCATAGAATATCTCTGATGGAAAGGCACCCCAATGCTATGAGCCACATCACAGATAATATAATACTAGCATAGCCACACGCACATTATAACTACTTTCAGTAAAAAGTCAAAAGAAAATCTGTGGTTATCAATACAATGCAGACCTATTATATTGAACTAAATGTTATAACAAAAGGAAAACCACACAATCGCATATTTCTTAAATTGATTATTAATGGAGTAAAAGTAGAGCAAAAAGAAAATGCAAGTCAGTTTTCTTTAATTTCAAAGACCATATTTTGTCATCTTAACGGCTTTCATCTGTCTTTTATTATTCGATGGACTACCACAAAGGTTCTAATCCAGATATACTCCAGAAAGATGTGAAAGATAGTTCAATTATGATCCTAAATTTGACTTCTAGGTCATTGTTTTCCTTAACCGTCCTTCCTCGAATTTAGATTTCCTACCTTTTCGTGGAATATAGGAATGACGGGCATCTATTTTTACCCGACTGCCGAAGGAGGGTAATGTGTTTATCAGTCTATGTATGTATGTATGTATGTTTGTTCCTATGTGGCGTTCCAGAGACCAAACGCGTTGGCCGATTTTTGGATATGAAAATTGGATAATAGAAAAATGGCGGATTTTGGGTGCCATATTGTGGGGGCCCAAATTTTTTTCTTCCAAACCCATCGTGTGGGGTATCAAAATAAAGGGTTTTAAGAGGTGATTTCAAAAATATATAACACTTATATGTTTAAATGTATCTAATTCGAAAAAATTAACTAAAAAGTTATAAATAAAAAAACTTAATTAAAAAAATCAAAAAACCCTACTGCTTCAAAAGCGAACTAAAAAGTCGTAAACAAGGAAAAAATCATGCTGTGCAGGCGGATGATACACCAGATTTTGGTCAGCCAGCTGGCGAATATGTATCCTCCGACTGCACAGCATGATTTTTTCCTTGTTTACGACTTTTTTTAACTTTAGTTTTCAAATTGTTCCATTTTTTAATAGTGCTAAACAAACTTTTTATGTTCCAAGTGGTTAATAACGCGGTAACCTTGCAATTAATCAAGTGTTGACGTGATACAGGCATCATCAAAATATCCTCATTATAATTTGGCCTAATTAAAACTATAGTTCATACCTAGGTGTATCAGTCAGTACAGTATCCGCACGTTAGCAAAATTATGGTTTGCAAACATGCTCTCCAAGATTTTATAAGGGACGTTTCCGCTACCTATCTTGTAGAACTAGTCTAACGGCTACTTAGATATTCCTGTTTGAAAGGATTAACATAAGAAGATAAGAGATGAGTCTGCTATTAACATTGCTTTGCCAGGATAAAACACTTTTTTTTCTTTCTGCTCGTGCTTGACCACTTTCTCATCTGATGGTAAGCTATGATGTGGTCAACGATGTAGCACGCTTGCCTAGAAGAAACCTATTCACTCTTGACTTAAAGACTCCCAGGTTGTAGCTATCAGGAAATACAGACTTCGGCAGGGAATGCCACTCTTTAGCTGTACGCATAATAAAAGTATTCCCAAAACGTTTTGTGCGTATGGGTGGGATGTCAACTATGTACCGATTGCGCAACGCCGTACGTCTTGTAGTCCGATGATGGAAAGGCTATTTCCTCAGAAAGGGTAGATAGCCTAGAGTTGTGGCTGTGTAAATAGTATCTTCAGCCACTTGTTTAAACACCACCCAAACCCACATCTATAGGTAATACAAAAAAAAACACGTAATCGGCAAGAGCCGGCGTAGCCTATTCTTTTGGACATTATAGGATCAAGCAATGTCATCCTACGGATTTGTTCGTGGTCGAAATTCTATTAAATAAGGTTGGGGTCACAGAGGGGCTGTCATCCTACGGATTTGTTCGTGGTCGAAATTCTATTAAATAAGGTTGGGGTCACAGAGGGGCACGAATGCGACAGCGACATGCGCCGGCGTCGATGCGACAATGAACTTGGCGGAAGCAGTTGTCACGCCCGCAGCGCCGAACAATGCCCCGTGAAAACAGATAATGGCAATTAGCTATTCCATGGTGTTGGAAACTGGAACACAGGTCTAGGTTCTGATACCGTAGGTTGGAGTTGTGTAACTCGAATTCTTTCAAAATTTGGTGATAGTTACATGAACAGAAAAGTAACAAGGTAATATTATATCAGATGGCAGGTGGTCCTTTAATAACTATAAAATACTCCACATTAAAAGGAAACACCCGTCGCTTAATCAGTAAGAAAACATGTAGACAATGTGCACAGTGACGACATTTTGTGATGTAATGATGAATGAGAATAACGAGAGTGTAGTGAGCAGTACGTATGGTGGATGCTCTATTTAATCCATTGTTGCGGTGGAGGCAGGATGGGCCGGTCCGTGGTTATTGCTGTTGAGTCAAGTGCAGGAGCATTCGCCTGGAACGCTCGCCTCACTTTGGAATCTGCACGTGCCCTCGCCACACGTGTGCCTTGCGCCTTGACGCACCATAACATCGCCGGGATTGTGTTAAACTAAGTCAGTGTACTCAACACCCTACGGCTAAGTGATCCTAATGACTTGTGAAAAAGCGCCGTTTTTCTGTGACCTGCAGTGTTGTTTCAATTGAAAGTTTAATTGATGACTGTTTGTTAAGCTCTTCTATGTAAGTTATGATTTCATTTTCTTTTGTTTTTTTTTTTGCGTGCTTTGTCTTATCATACTGACTCATGTCTTTGCATGTTCAACCAATATTCAAAAAGACGCCGAAATGTAAATCAGATATAGTTCACACACAACAATAAGTGGCTATTTGTCTTCCCTTACCTTACGTGAAGAATTCCAAAATATCTATGGTGTTTATACGTAAAGACTGATTAGGATTTCGAAACGCGTATAGGTAAGGCCTACATACTCAGCTGCCGAGAATACAATTACGTAATAACGTTATACAGTCTGCTTTTACACAATACATACTGTTAGATTACGATTATACCCTATTGTGCTCTTCGAAAACCGTTTCAAAATACTTGAACTCAAAGTAACATCGTAAAATAATCGAATTTATCTCTGTTCTCTCTTGCGATATATGTTATCTGTTATCAGATTTCGTCTACACACTGAAAAAAATGTTAGGTTGGATTTAACAGATTTTGCGTAAATGTAACCAAAGTTTACGGTTGATTTCGGTCCTATCACGAATTTTGGTTGATTTTACCAAACACATTAAGTTGACGTTGTACCAAATTTATTTGGTAGATTACACATATATTTTGTACATTTATTACCAAAGTAATTTAGTAACATTTCTCACCAAAGTACTTTAGTATAATGTTTTACCAAAATACTTTAGTAACAATTTTCACCAAAGTACTTTAGTAACATTTTTTACCAAAGTAATTTAGTAACATTTCTCACCAAAGTACTTTAGTATAATTTTTACCAAATTACTTTAGTAACATTTTTCACCAAAGTACTTTAGTAACATTTTTTACCAAAGTACTTTAGTAACATTTTTTACCAGAGTACTTTAGTAGCGTTTCTCACTAAAGAACTTTAGTAGATTTTCAACCAAAGTACTTTTGTAACGTTTTCATCAAAGTACTTTAGTAAAAAAGTACAATGTAGTTTGCTGCAATCTACCAAAGAGATATTGTATATTTTACCCAACATACTTGTTTTTTTTACCAAATACATTTTGTATCTTCTACTGTTACTTTTTTTGGTAAAAATTACCGAAGGTAGTTTAATAGACAATGCAAAGGTATTTGGTAAAATCTTCAACAAAAATTTGGTAAATAGCACTTATTATATGGTAAAATGTATTAAATCAGTTTGATAGAGAAAACTAAATTTAACTCGTAAGTATAATCTACTTTATTTGGTAAACTCTAACAAACAAAATTTAGCAGCATTTACTAATCACATTTGGTGTATTTTATCAGCGTTAGTTTGGTAATAAGTACCAGATTTAATTTTAGTTACTACCAAAGGTTGTTTGGTAATTTCTACCAGATGTGTAATGCAGTTCTCATCAAAGTTAGTTTAGTATAATCTATCAGATGTGTATCGTGCTTTTTATCAGAGATAATATTGTATTATCTACCAGAAGTGTATCGTAGATTTTATCAAATATAATTAAGTATTATCTATTATGTTCGTTTCGTATTTTTTCCTAACATTTGTTTGGTAATATCTAAAAGATTTATGCTGTAGTTTTTACCAAACTTTAACTGGTAATATCTACCAATATTTTATCAGTGCTTGACTGATTGTACGTACCGGTCTTAGTTTAGTAGAACATACCAAATAAATAGTGTAAATTTTACTAGTGTTAGTTTTTGGTTAATGTATCAAACTAACACTAGTAAAATGTACACGACTTTTTGGTTTATATTACAAAACATTGATTTCCAGAATATTAATAGGGTGTGGTTTCATTGAAAATTAGAAACTTAGTAGCTTTTCTGCAATATTGCTGGCATGGTATGAGAGTGAAATCATATTGCAGTTAAGATTTTCAAACAATGTACTACTTTCGTGGCCAGCAGTGGCCACGAAAGTACGTGTGTACCATGTCAGCAATATTGCAGATTAGCTAGTAAGTTTCTAATTTTCAATTATACCACACCCTAAAAATATAGTAGAAGAAAAAACCTTACAAGAAATGCAGGGTCTGAAAAAAAAGGTTTTAAGACCGTTTGACAAACACTTCAAAAATATACAGGATTATTGGTAATTCAACATATTCCTTTTCAGCAAGTAAATCAGCAGTTTCTAGAATACGTCGAATTACCAACCATATTTAATACGGGCTTAATAAAAACGGTAGTTTAAAGAAAAATAAACAAAATTTTGGTACATATCATAAAATTTATTTTACCAATCATAAATACAATTAAATATCACTAGATCACTAATCTTAAAATTATATACGTAGTTTAAGATACAAAACCTTTCTTATTATAATCAATTTCCAATAATTTCCGCCTGTTAGATACTAGGGTAAACCTATAATATGTATTAAGTTACTGTATACAATTTGTCGTTCTGTAGTTGAAAACAATATAATTATCACGGGAAATTTAACGCGATGATTTCGCCCGACGTTTCGGCCGTGTTGCAACGACCGTGGTCCCGGCGAAATAGGTAAACAAACAATCGAAATCATCGCGTTAAATTTCCCGTAATAATTATATCGTTCTGTAGTTGTCCCAAAAAACTTAAACGGCCGCTTTTTTTTGTGCATGTTTTTTTGCGACAACTACAGAAAGACAAATTGTTTTGAAAATTTAGGAGATATAAGAACATTTCCGAAGTGGCGCTGATTTCACAGCTATACTTGCCTTAATAGTCTAGTCAACAAGTGCTTTTTTCGTACAACAAGTAATAAGTTATGGTATTTTAAATGTTCACAAAAATCTTTGTAATCTTCAACTGTAGCGAGACATTTGAAACAAACAAACATTTTGATTAAATTTAGCAAATAAATCACGTATTCCAAGTCGGAGATAAAAGATGAGACTCCCGAAAGCTTTTTGTCTGATATTGTGTCAATGTTATAAAAATATTTTTGCAGAAATAGCCAAATGTGAACAGCTTCTGTGGGATATTCTGCATCCAGGCAGTGAAAAGTTTTGAAGCATACATCCAGCGCTTTCAAGAACGAGTCTATTTTATAAAGGATGTTATCATACGCAACATAAAAGTCCTTTAGGGCATCGATGGTTGGTCCGACAGCAATAATGATGGGTTGGCACCGTAGACCCTTAGCAGTTTGGGCTTTTCGCCGATAGTCCAGCTGGGTGGGGACTTCACCTTGGTTCTGGAAATTAGAATGAATTGTTGACACTGACAATTTTTTTTGCTTAGGTATTGCATTTATATTTATTTAAAGGGGTTCGGAACGTAATTCACCCTTATGATTAGTCTGTGCGAAGAGACAGTTTTACTGAAAGAAGACTCATGAAATTCGTTGTTCCGCTTTTTTTCAATATTATAAATAGATTTAATTATATTCCTGTTTTAGTGTTTTATTGATATTTAATAAACTAGATAATGTACAAACTTAGATTATGGTCTGACTGATGGTATATCAAAAATGTGTCAAAATCGGTTAACACTTAAGGGGTGGAAAATAGTCGTTAGTATGGAAAGTCGTCATCTCACAATAGTCTTATGAAATTATACATACCTTTGCATGAAGAATGAAACTATTCATAGCTTCTTGAATGCTTGGCTTTATGGTTTTTTTTGCCAGCTGTAACTTGACACTGTATTCTCACAGTTGGAACTATTTTATATCCAATTGCCGCGCAATAACAGAAGTCTCTAACACCTGAAAAATAAAAATGGAATAAGTTATGATGCATATTCGTTGACTTAATTAGTTTAAGTTTTACTAAGAAGATAACTGGTTATCAGAGATTTTTTTGCTAAACCTCCGAAACTATTTTTGCTATTATAAAAACACACTTTAAATATATATAACAAAACTTTCAATTATTTCTCACAAAAACCGAAACTTCGAGTTCGGTTTTAGTGAAAGTTTTGATCTATATAAGTGTATAATAACCAACCTTCACTTGGGTTTTCTTAAATCAATTTAATGTAGACAGAAGCAGCTTTAATTGTTTTCAAAAGACTAAGAGCTTTCTCTATAAAAAAGAGTTTTTTGAACATTCGGAGCTCTGATCCTTTAAACTTGGATTCGAAATCCAGTTCAATCTGAAAAAAAAAACAATTATAAATATGTCACAGTCAAAACTGTTAACCAGTCAAAACTATTTTTGACCGGTCAAAACTGCAAAACTTACAGAAGATTTCTCTCTCGTGGTCGGCAATTCTTCACTGCTTGTGCTGGCCGTGAAACTGGGCGCAGAAAAATCGCTAGCAATGCTTAAGGGTTTCATCAGATTCTGTCGCCTGTAACAAGCAATTATCAACGATATTAACGACTAAGAGCCATAGGTAAAGTAAAAATAAGGTTTGAATTTACTGGTATGAGTTGTTCCGAAAACGGTACGCGCGGGCCAGAAGGGAGCCGTGACACCAAAAAGTTTTGAAAAAAATAATATGAACACTTACTTGAATAATGTTTTGGAGTTTGTTCAGTCCTCGCTTGAATAATATTCTTTCCTTTAAACTCGGAATTAATTCTTTCAGTTCTGTTTCTTGTATATCGTCATGCAACTTAAACGAAATCTGATTTACTAAAAAACAAGAGATAAACCTATGTAAATAATCTGTAAAATTTACTAAAGTTCGTTTTGTAAATCTATCAAAGTAAAATATTAATTAGATAGGCACATAACCACTATTACCTCCTATATATAGGGCCTATTATATAGGCCAAATAATTCCTATACACAGACCCATTAGCGGCAAAACCGGAACACAAATAAATGTAGAATTAATTAAAGTCACATTATAGTACTCGATAACTTTCTTGCTTTTTGTAGTGATTAGCTATTTACAAAAAAAACACGAGGATTATCGGGCCTTGACAAAAGAGGGGCTATATTCGTTTCAATTTGAATTCTGCATTAGCCATCCACTAGTTAGTTCACTGCACAATAAGCTATCAATATTACACATTGAACAACCAAAATTACTTTAATGAACAATACGACTTAGAGGTATGGCGCCATCTTGAAACACGACTAAACAAACCATTATTAACAATATAGGTATATAATATCGATCAAAATAGGCACTCACCTTCAAAGTTTGTTATTTATAGTGTCTTCATATAGTCCCCATTCTGTTAAATATTCGGCGACCCCCAAGTTTAAAGTCTTCTTCTTCACTTTCCATTGCGAGCAAAGCGACTACTGTACTAACTAGCCGGCCGGCGTCAAATGAAATGAACGATGGGATGACCGCAGACGCACGCCCTGAAGTGCTCTGCGCAGGGCGACGCGAGTGCTAGGGTTGCCAATTGTACTTTATTATAAAGTGAAAATAATTTTAAAATAGATGACGTTATTGACGATAATGCTAGCACTAGCAGTAGTAGCAGTGGTAATAGGAAAAGAAAACGAATGCAAAACTATAAGCCGCTGTGGGAAGTGGAATACCCCTGGATCAAAAGTGCTGGATAGCTTAAACAATGAAATAATCTTTATAAATGAAATAAGGGACAAAATCTATAGTATGTACGTATGTTTCTAACATTAAAGATTCTTGTGCAGCGAAGGAATGGCAATCCATTTTTAGGGTTCCGTACCTCAATCGGAAAAAAACGGAACCCTTTATCTCGAGAACGCGTAGTATCGAGTTCAAATTTAAACCATATACTCAAGTCTACGGTCCCTTGAAGCTGTGAAAAAAATCATACTTTTACGTTAATCTAAAAAAAGATACGGCCGCTTATGTCGCAAAACACATACATTTCGACATTCTCGAGGGAATCAAAATGATAGAGTACTTCCCGTTGACCTAGAACTATAAAATTTGCCAAGTAATATCGTCACATACTACAAGTACTTAGAAAAATCTGAAAACTATACATTTGTAATTACATCATAATAAATTTAGTCCTTTTTAAACATTATATTTGAAGAACTCAGTTGCGTTTTCTGTAATTAATGCGAAGTGGCGTGACGACAGAAATAAAGCTTCTATTAAGCTTATACGCAATTATTTAAATTTGTGCGTTCCGCGTACCATGTTTAGAAGCCATAAATATATTTAAAGCAGATACGAAATTGTTATTAGCTGAAAAATAAAACATAAATTTGTATAAAACAAATATAGTACATTGTTTAACGAATTTTTCATCACATTTGCGAGGAAATAAATAACTACAAAAACTACAACCGCACCAATCAAAAATTTACGAAATTAACAACTTCACTTCCAGATTAGAATATTTTATCCGTCAAAGAAAAAGGTAAAACCCTAGCTCCGCGGGGCAGTGTGGAAGGGGGAAATAGTCGCATAAATTGAGTAGGTACGAAGGAAATGGAACTACCTACCTATATTGCTTAAGGTTTTGTAAATTCTACGATACTGTTTAGTAATTTTAACATTTTTTAACCACAGCGACATGTTCCTATATAGGTTACTTTTAAATACTGTTTAATGATTCGTATAAATATGGTTGCTGGCGAAAATAATATGACTTTGTGCGGCCTCAGATGATCAAAAAAATTTTTTTACTTCATCTGAGTGTGCGGCGTGAAAGGTGAAAGGTTGTA
Organism: Orthosia gothica; assembly: GCA_949775005.1. Taxonomy (NCBI): domain Eukaryota; kingdom Metazoa; phylum Arthropoda; class Insecta; order Lepidoptera; family Noctuidae; genus Orthosia; species Orthosia gothica. Next base: position 18,729,070 of record OX459043.1, on the reverse strand, counting down.
ATAAACAAAGCAAGATATAATGTTATTAGGTACAATCATTTCATTAATTTAATTTGCAATGCACCTATCTATGTACCTATGTATGTTTCTTCGGGTGAAATCTTCCAACTCAATTTTGAAAAAGGTAGATATCCGCAACCGATTGAGCTGAAATTTGGCAATACAATAATTTGGTACCATGAGGCTGGTCTGATGATGGAGCCTGGAGGTGGCCTTAGGAACTCTGTAATAAATAAAACAATCGTACCGAATTTGGGCTCTTCAGAATCATCTTGGTGAGCAATTGCTGGATGTTTAAAGAAAAGTACCTACAGTTGGCTATAAAAGCTTGTCACAAAAATATTTTTTTGACTGAAACTTAATCACCGACAAGTAAAGACAAAACGATTCATTATTCACTAGGTACATAGTTTATTAAAACAAAATCGCTGCCCGCTGTCTGTGTCCCTATGTAGGTAATTAGGTACCTGCTTAGATCTCTAAAACTACACAACGGATTTTGATGTGGTTTTTTATATTAGATAAGTGATTCAAGAGTACGGTTTATATTTATCATAAATAGGTAGGTAGGTATGTAGTCTCAATTTGGACTCACAAATTACACTTCGAAAGTGTAAAAAACCAGCTGATAGAAAGCGATCTCTTCCAGTCAGCCTTTACCACAGAATAGATAATTTATAGCGCCTTTACTATACTACTTCTAATACCTACTACTAACTTCATTATTGTTAGGTATAGGTAGTTGAAATTCTTCGCTCGGTCGCATGTTTATAAAACTTCTAATAGATTTTGAATCTTACAACGTTAACAATAAACGTGCTATTCGAACGGTCTGTTTTGGTACAACTCGCTCAACTTAAGTACCTACCTACATAACTACTTCATATGGGCATCAATGTCTTTAGACCTTTGCTATACAATCTGAGATAAAATCACTGTCAGTCAGTATAAAAATAGTAGTCGGATTTAAAAATCTCGTGAACGGTAAGAGGGTTTTTATTGAAATTCAGGATTCGGTAAGGACGGTCTTACAGACTTGCAAAATTGCAAGGATGTAGGTCAAATAGATCTTAAGTTATTGGGGGGTCAAAAGTGGACCGAAATGATTCACAAAACACAGTAACAATGATTAAATCAACCAAACTACCTATATGGATGTGATTTGTTTTAGATAAATGTATAATACTAGTCAGTCGTTTAAACCATAAGTCTGATAGCGATTGCAGCGCCACTTTGCATCAGCAGTAGATTTTTAGGGTTTCGTCCTTGAAGGGTGTCAAACGGAAACCTAATCATAATCAATTAATTATTTTCAAGTATACGATTTTACAGTGAGATCATTCTTAGCTAGTTGAAATTTTCACATACTAAGAACCGTTATGGCGGACAAATCGTTAAATAATAAAAACTGGACAAGTGCGATTTAAACTCGCGTAGAGAGGGTTCTGTCCGTATGTCCCTATTTCCCTATGTTTACATTTGATTCATTTACGTAACACGTCCGTCTTTGGGTCACCGACTTACCTAATTATGTGTACTTACCAAATTTCATCCCAATCGGTTCAGTGGTTTCGGAGGAAATTGGCTGTGACAGATGGATGGACAGGCAGACACACGAGTGATCCTATAAGGGTTGCGTTCTTTCTTTTTGAGGTACGGAACTCTAAAAATATAAATAATTCGCGAGTTCTTGTTACATTTATCATATTATGTTTATGATAAAATCAGCCAAACCAAATTGTTGAGATTTGTTTGGTAAAATGTACAATATTCTATGTTAATTTACACTATGAACTCTGGTAGGGACTATATTTTGACCTCAACCTTTTTTGTTTTGTAAGCTCAACCGCGAGTTCTTGTTATATTTATCATATTTTTATGATATAATCAACCAAACCAAATTTTTTAACGGATCGATTACCATGTTTGCCCTGATATATCACTATCACTACATAGTATAAAACAAAGTCGCTTCCCTATGTCTGTCCCTATGTATGCTTATATCTTTAAAACTCCGCAACGGATTATGATGCGGTTTTTCATTGATAGGGTGATTCAAGAGGAAGGTTTATACGTATAATAAAGGAGGACGGGCGAAGCCGCTGGCAGAAGCTAGTAGTAATAATATATGTCAGGGCAAAAATTAACGATTACAGTAAATTAAAAAAGTAAGCTTCCTTAATTATTTCCATTTTGATTTTTGGGATACATGTAAAACCAAGTAAAGCTGGGGTTTATTATTCACTGATAAAACATAATTAAAGGTTTCCGGTTTGCAATTAATACTGAAAATTATTGAAAAATATTTTTGGGGGACTAATAAGTTAGGTAAATCTCTTTACATGAAAATATGAAAGAACTAGGTTTGTATTTTGTTGACTATGTAAACATCTATTCTGTGAAAAAAAACGGCTAACTGCAGTCTACCTACAACATTAAAGTGGCTCTCAACCCTTTGTCTAGAAATAATTCGCAAATTGTTTGAGCACATTATCGATCCAACCAGTACTGCCTCTAAAGAGAAATCTACTACTGCTATGTCTGAGGCAATCTTCCTTTTACTATTTGCATTTCACTGCTTAGAGGCATCAAATTGCCTTTCGTTTATCGAAAATGTTTTGTAAGAAAACTATTCTAATGGAACCAATTATTCATAAAGACGCCTACAAAAAAATAACGGCAACAACACTGACATATGAGATCTTATTAATGTAAAAGGGGTCTTTTTTAAATTAAACACATTAGACACTATAAAGACATACAGCTTTCAATGAAATAAAATAAAATAAAATAAAGCTCAATCTATTAATTAACTTTGTAATCGGCAATTTTTGACAGGGCACGCGTACTTCATACTTATTTGTTCATCGTCCTTTGTTTAATAAAACGTACAATATTCTTTGTTAATTTGCACCATGGACTCTGGTAGAAAATTTATTTAGACATGAATCTTTTTAGTTCTGTAGGTTCCACCGCGAGGCCTTGTTATACTTATCATATTTTATGATAAAATCAACCATACTAAATTGTTGAGATTTGTTTGGTAAAATGTACAATATTCTTTGTTAATTTAAACCGTAAATTCTGGTAGGGACTATATTTTGATCGCAACCTATGTAGTTTTGTAAATTCAACCGCCAGGTCTTGTTATATTTATCATATTTTTATGATGAAATCAACCAGACTAAATTGTTGACATTTGTTTGGTAAAGTGTACAATATTCTTTGTTAATTTAAACAGTAAACTCTGGTAGGGAGTATATTTTGATCGCAACCTATATAGTTTTGTAGGTTCAACCGCGAGGTCTTGTTATATTTACCATATTTTTATCATAAAATCAACCAGACTAAATTGTTGAGATTTGTTTGGTAAAATGTACAATACTCTTTGTAAATTTACACCGTAAACTCTGGTAAGGACTATATTTTGATCGCAACCTATATAGTTTTGTAAGTTCAACCGCGAGGACTTGTTACATTTATCATATTTTTATGATAAAATCAACCAGACTAAATTGTTGACATTTGTTTGGTAAAGTTTACAATATTCTTTGTTAATTTAAACCGTTAACTCTGGTAGGGACTATATTTTGATCGCAACCTATATAGTTTTGTAAGTTCAACCGCGAGGTCTTGTTATATTTATCATACTTTTATGATAAAATCAACCAGACTAAATTGTTGAGATTTGTTTTGTAAAATGTACAATATTCTTTGTTAATTTACACTGTAAACTCTGGTAGGGACTATATTTTAATCGCAACCTATGTAGTTTTGTAAGTCCAACCACGAGGTCTTGTTATATTTATCATATTTTATGATAAAATCATCCAGACTAAATTGTTGACATTTGTTTGGTAAAGTGTACAATATTCTTTGTTAATTTACATCAAAACTCTGGTACCAACTTCAACCGTTTTAGTTTTGTAAATTCAATAGCGAGGTTTTGTTATATTTATCGTAGTTTCCTTGTAATTCAGCCAACCTTTGCAAATTTGGTAAATCCAACAAACCTTTTTTTTCAGTGCATGCATTGTTTGGATATTTTAGTAAAAAACTGGAGTGTTATTGTCAAACACGTTGTGTTCGCGTCTATAGCTCCCGTTAAATTCAATCAACCAGTCTGTATTCATCAATGATTCGATTATATTGATCGCTTACATATACCTAACTCAATTCGAATAGCAGTGACGTGTGTAAAAAAGCTTGTCGTGCGTATGTGAGTACTATTTTTAATTTGTTTGATAGTAGTCGTCTGTATTATAGGTCTACCGGAATCTCATGGTAAATGGGGAAATAAAAAATTGTTAAGTGCAATACTGCGGCGGATTAAACGATCTTGATACTTTTAATTTGTATTTATGTCATTAGTATTATTAATGAACAAGAAATATATTAGGTACGTGTATGAAGATATTAAGATATAAGATTTTTTTATGCCATAAGATTCTGGTAGACCTATAGTCACTATATTGTTACCCAAAGCTGAATTCGGTAGTCAAAGCACAGAATAAATCATAGTAAAAGTCCAAGCGGGCGTGATCTTCCACAGATCGTAGGTATACTGGTATGTCTAGGTATCTACGTGCATTATATTTTAAACAGAACCTAAAGATCATCATATCAGCCGAAAGACGTCCAATGCTGGACATAGGCCTCCCTGTGTGCACATTAACCGGTCCCGTGCGTCCCGCATCCAGCGGATCCCCGAACCTAAAGATAAAACTAAAGAATTTTAGAAGCATCCGATGGTTCCAATAATAATATTGTGGAAAACAGCTGCAATTGAAGTCTGCCTTGAAATATTGTCAAATAAACAAGTACGGTTAGTTCTTATCATGATTCGTGCGATAAAGATTCGATAGTTCATACACAGTTCCTGTACTTTGTGTGGGTAATAGCTCATTGCCGGTGATAGGATGTACCTGGAGGTTAGGTGCCCATTTTCGGAAGGACGTTAGAAATCGCGGTTGGCACTTCCTCTCAAATTGGCAGTTTTGTATAAAGTCATTATGTTTTGGTGGATCTCTGCTTACCCGCAGTATTGTTGTAGGCGCTATCAATTTTTTTGTTTGTTTTGGGTTTAGTTTAGTAAATGTGTTTGTAGACAATTTTATCTTTACCCTAGTTCCTTACTCCTATCTCGTATGATTTCTGAAGGCATTCGTAAACTATGCAAAACAATCAGCTTGTATTTAGAAGTAAAGTTACCCATAGTTTTTTGTCGACTGCTTCTTGTGGTGGGGAAGGAAGAATGCCCAGAGTTAATTTATGTAGGTACCTAGTTGATAAATAAAAGCCGCGTATGCGATTATTACAAAAAAATCCATGAACATCCATTATGGTATCCTTGAACAAGAATTGGATCATCTATGTAGGACTTATTGACATGAAATGATTTGATACGTACTAACATAGTAGATACCAACTTATACACATCTCGAATGCGCTAAATAAATAGACCTATTATAATACTTATTTATGTAGATAACATTGTGATACTTAGATCTCGATACAACGTACAGAGATACAGCACACATTATAAATTGCAATAACATTGTGTCATTATGAAATTTGAAGGGCTTGTACTTATCTAATTAGAGCCGTTGATTAACTAGGGCTCTAATTGAAGGAACGTCGAAATGCGAAGACCTTTCGTGACCGAGCTCATTATAATGCAAATGTTTCCTTAGATATGCGATTAAAGGGAAACGATTTGTTTTGATTTTTTTATGTTTTGTTGCAGAATTATGCAGTTTAATGAATCGCAACATTAGCTTTGTGATAATTACCAAAGAGATCCCCAAATAAAGTAGTCCTTATTGAAAGAGTTAGAGATACCTCTTATAAAATGCCAGAGATAGGGCCGATGATGCGCGCACTCGAGCTGCAGAGGCTGATAGAGGACAAAGTGGCCGAATGGCGCGAAAGGTCAGCGAGGGTCGCCGGAGCAACCGTAGCCGACGCTTATCAACAGCCACTCAACTTCAAACGACACACATATAGACGCAAGAACAACGCTGAAATAAACAGAATTATCGCAAAGTACTCGAAACCCACTAAGAGAGCGGACGAACCCTATTCGGTGCGCCTCTCGCCTGACACTTCCCCTAAACGCCCACCCAGAGCTAAGAAATTATCGAACCTGAAAGTGCTATCAAAAAGTGAGGATAATCTAACAAGTATAGGCGATATGGAGGTTGAAACTGACCCGAAGGAAGAAGCCCAAACTTACTTCAGTTTATCCAAGTACAACACCAAAAGCTGCGAGGATGTCACAGCGTTCGTCGATGTCCATCACAACGTGAAGAGTAAAAATTTTGAACAAAACAGTATATTGAACGCAAAGACAGTCGTGCCAAATAGAAGACCGAAGCTACACAGCATCAGCGAAGGTGTTACGGACATTTCAGAGTTCTCGGACAGTGGCATAGAATGTGATAGATCCATAGACAGAACATTTGCTACATCAACCCCTTTATCAAAAAGAAAAACATGTCCCCCTGGTGCATCAGTGTTGACATTAAACTTTGAAAAGGTTTCCAAGAAACCTACAAGTGTTAGTGCGTTACGAAAAGGTGTTTCAGAACCAAATATCCTTAGAGCGGATGCTGGTGAAAGTGGAAGTTCAAAGACGATCGATTTTAGAAAGCGCTGGAAAATGTTGAAGCCACCGTTCAAAAAAGGGGCTTTCGATTGTTTACTGTTATGGCGTGGGAAGAAACAAACTCCGACTACAGACAACAACAGCCGGAGGTAAGTCGACAGCTTTTTGTTAAGTTGTACTATAATTTACCTAATAGAAGTTAAGTGACAATGACTTGACATAATCTTTATGTGCGCAGTTGAAATTTGCGGAGTAGTGTTGACCTCAACGCACGAAACGATACTGTATGGAATCTTATTATGTGTCACAGATTTATTTTAATCTTAAATGCGTGTTGTATATGTGATTTACTTAACCAACTTAAACGAGGTTGGAAATGAATTATGTGATGTGCGACTTTTGACAACACTTTCCAGTAAATCGTAACATAAATACGGTTGAAACTATCTAGCTGTCAATTTGACAGATAGACCGTGTGGTTCTATGACGTGCAAGTGACATTCAACCTTATGACGATAAACAATTAATTACCCTGACTGTACACTAAAATACTTGTCATTCGGTTTTGCTAAGTCAAGCAACGTAATATTAAATCTGTCATATCTTTTTCCCTTCCTCATGTCCTTATCCCAGTTTATATCTAGTTAATGTTTAGCTATGTATGTTGTTTGCATTAAAAACGTGCATATCTGCGAAAGCATGCTTCCATAATAAGATAATTAATAATTGTTGTTACGAACAGTGTCTAGATTACCGGGTCGCCTGATCGCTAGCTGTTTATTATTTAAACGTGACATGTTCACAACAGATTTGTGCAAACCATGCAATCATTATTTGGGACTACTGAATAGCCAGCCTGAGCCTGGATTTGTGGCCGTTGATGGCAAATTGACAATAGCTGGGTCGACACCTATCAGGGTAACGTACCTCTTCGGGAATACAGCGAATAGGGATAATAGGGTTGGCAACTTTTTTAGACGAAATATACTATATCTGATTTTAGTACGGGTAATGGAAAAGAAAAAGAACCTACAGACATAGAAAAACCGGCCAAGTGCGAGTCGGACTCTGCTCGGGTCCGACTCGCACTTGGCCGCTCCGAAGGGATCCGTACCATTATGGCAAAAAAAACGGCAACAAATCACGTATGTTGTATGGGCGAATAAAATAAAGTGGGGCTCCACTTTATTTTATTCGGTTTTTAGTTTTTGGTGTTATAGCGGCAACAGAAAAATATCATCTGTGAAAATTTCAACTGTCTAGCTATCACGGTTCATGAGATACAGCCTGGTGATAGACAGACAGACAGATGGGCAGAGGAGTCTTATTAATAGGGTCCCGTTTGTTCCCTTTGGGTACGGAACCTTAAAAAAGAGTTGAGAGAGAGCGAGATAGTTATTCTGGGCATAAACGTTTCGTTTTTTAAATAGCTGTAGAACTACCAGACAATTACAATGAAGCTCTCGTTTTCTTTGCCCACCACTTGGCAATTATGACCGAAAATATCAAAACTCCTTCAGTGAAATGATAGTAATTCGTTTATTTTAATTCAAAATCATACCCAAAAGTAATAGAGTATTCTGGCGTGCCTCCCCTATTGCTTCTGTAGATTACAAAGTACGTCAAAGCAAAATACTCTATATAAGTAGATGCGGTTGGTAACCTTAAGGTATTATTTAATTAATTAATTAAAAAGAGAGACCTAGCTTTATAAACTAGGGTTATTTATAAGCTTAATGGCTATGCGGCTACTTGTTTATTAAAGCACAGTTAGTCTAATTAGTTTTAACTCCTAGCTCTCTACCTTATAAATAATTCACCGTTGTAACTGCTATTTTTTAAATATGTAAATGAGAATTAAATGGATTTTATTATAACGCAATTAATTGTAGGTAGATAAATAGCAAGGTAATGATGTATTACTACGTCTGTATTTATAAAGAGTAATATATCTCTTCTATAACCATTTAAAGCAGTAAAGGGATATTGATAGTTAGTGTTGCGGCAAGCATCCACTTTATTTGATTGTACTTACTTAATTGCAGTAAAATCGTGTAAGTACTGTTGGCGATAAATTAATTCTTGTTATTTATGAAAAGAAAATGAGCATAAGTTTGCAATACTATTTTAACCAATAGATTAACAAGGGTCGTGAAAAATATACAGTCACAGATAATATAATACTACAGTAGTACAGTGAAGGAAATCAGGAAAATTCAGAAAGCGGAAGGCAAATATCTATTTCAAGACCATCATGGTTTAATTCATAATCATACAGTATGCGTGGCACGTCACGCACTTGGCCGGTTTTTTTATATATATATAAATATGCTTAGTAAAAAAATATTGTATACTTACTTGGTCAGGCAAATTTGAAAAAATGCTCATGGAAAGCCAGGGAAATTTTAATGTCAGGGATTTCTGTGCTTGCCTATAGGCACTAGATAAGCAGTGGAATTGATGAATGAGACCCGATTTGATGATTGAACTTAGTAAAATTTTGCTCTAACTAATTCGCCTTCATTCGAAAATTAAATAATGTAGCTAGATACAAGCTACAAGTAAAATAAAAATAAACACTTTACGCTCCAATAACCCTTTGGCTTCGCCGTAGTCGGGTTATTTAATAACAGATTGCCAGGATCCTCATAATTAAAAATAATATTTTGCGAAATAATATCATCCATCAATGTTAATTACAATAATACGGCTATGATTGTTAAAAAACAATGCGGTACTCTAGCGCCTCCGTCGGAAAACAGACGAACTAATCGACGATAAAATTAACACAAGTTCGAACAAGACTCGCCAGATGGCGCGGTCAGTCCCTAAATCACTATTATATTTGGATTTTCCGTGAGAAACTTGAACAATGCACTACATAACGTACTTTTGAAATAGAAAAATAGTATTTTACGTGGGTATTCTTGACGAACCAGTTCTTTGATGAAGGGGTTCCCCTCGGTACCGGAAAATATTCAGTTTTATAACTGAAATAAGTACGCATACTTCGGGTAAAACGCTGCTGAATAAAATCCCTGTTTCCTTTACATTTTACCGGGATTTTTTTTAAGAAAAAAATAATAGGTAAATCTCTATATTCTTTTTTTTAATGAATGGAACCTTTCATAATAGCAGAAAGAGCTAACTTCTACCAGCCTTGCTTTACGTACCTATGTCTTCAAGTTAAAAATTTAAAATTTCATTATCTAAAGCATTTATGCCATGCTTGGTGAGTAAGCCCGACCTTGGTTTTGGTCATCCACACAATTGTGAACAGGTACTTCGTACATATTACCGCGAGGTTGTGTAACATCAATGTGCGCTCAAGTAGCAACAATCGTTTGTTAGTATGGCGTTTCCTATGTTACTGTGTTATCGGATATAAGAAGACAACCTTTGTAACTTAGAACTTTGATAATGGTGATTCAGTATCGTAAGATAAGATGTGTTGTCTTGAAAAAAATAAAGATCTTTTTAAAATGAATGAGCGGAATTGCAGATAGTCCTGATATATGTACTAAGGAAGTTGAGTTATCAAATGGTTCAAAAATAGACTACCTATTATATGTTGTCTCATATTATTATCATTCATTCATCATTTTCTGTTTTCATTTTCCGCGGCTTGTTTATTTTTCGATAACATAGATTTTCTATAATCTATGTTTGCCACTGTATGTACCAGTTACATACATTTTTTATGTCCATTGGTTAATCTATTGAGTAATAATAATAATTATCAACTTAACGCTTTTTTTTTTATTTTATAAATATTTAATAATCTTTATTTATTTATTCATGAATATGAGACAACCATACAGAGTAACTTAATAATAAACACTTGATAGACAAAAAATCTTTTAAATAGTAATATCAATAAAAATAAAATCAATAAAATTTAGGCAGGTCAAAAGTTGGAGAATGTGAAAAGGTAGATTTTTAAAATGGTTTGGTTGTCTTTGGAGTGATTCGCCCTATCCCCTCGTACTAGTATAAAACTGTATCACGAGCGGATAATCTGTCTCAACCTTAGAACAACAGATTCCCACAAGGTTCCAGTTAATATACACATAGTTAAGCAGATGGTTTACTCATTGTACATTTGTACATCAAGAATTCATTCACAATAGTAGATACCTTCACTTACGCGGCAACGACGCTGACGATACGAAATAGTAAACTTTTCCCTCAGATAAGTCAACATAATTGTGAAACAACTCAAAGTTCGATATAACTCATTGAGTAATAATAACTTAGTCATTACTTATTTACAGTATCGCTGACACCAAAATTAATAATTTAATACCTTAGACCTTAGCACACACATTATGAAAGAGCCCAGTTACATAAATTTTATGGAAGTAGTAATGGGACACAGGTAGTCAGTTTTATTAACCTTCGTTATGAAAAGGTAGGTATCTACTATTAGACACGAACTAAACCTATTATCGTTTGTATAGTTAACTAGAAGCCACTGACCGAGTAGTTGTGTGGAAATCGGTTCGTCATTGGTATGGGCATTTGCTGCGAAGGAATGAAGGGAACACAAGTCGTGAGGATAATTTTAAGTAACTACCTAAATGAATGTTGATGATGATGAAAGATCAAAGAAAAGATGCATGTATTGTGTGGAAGTTGATATAGTTAGAAAGGAGATTGCAGCTGGCATGACGGATACTAAATCTCTGTTTATTTTATTTTACAGTTATAGGAAAACTTACAGATTAACAATTTAACGCAAATAAGAGTAACAAAATAAAAAGGTTTTGAGAAGGTAGACAGTGATTTAACTAAAAACAGTAACATAATCAAAAAGAAAACGAATATACAACCGAATTGAGAACCTGCTCATTTTTGATTTCGGTTAAAAACGTGACTCAAACAGCGTGAATTTTAGTTAATTAGTGTACGTTATCAAAGAAGACATTACAGAGAGTCCTTTTTACCCGACTGCCGAAGGAGGGTAATGTGTTTATCAGTCTATGTATGTATGTATGTAAGTATGTATGTATGTATGTATGTTTGTTCCTATGTGGCGTTCCAGAGACCAAACGCGTTGGCCGATTTTGATGATTCATACGTCAATCGATGCGTCTTAACCCTGCGAGTGTCATAGGCTACATTAAAATTGGATAATAGAAAAATGGCGGATTTTGGGTGCCATATTGTGGGGGCCCAAATTTTTTTTTCTTCTAATCCCATCGTGTGGGGTATCAAAATAAAGGGTTTTAAGAGGTGATTTCAAAAATATATAACACTTATATGTTTAAATGTATCTTATTCGGAAAAAACTAACTAAAAAGTTATAAATAAAAAAACTTAATTCAAAAAATCAAAAAACCCGACTGCTTCAAAAGCGAACTAAAAAGTCGTAAACAAGGAAAAAATCATGCTGTGCAGGCGGAGGATACACCAGATTTTGGTCAGCCAGCCCGCGAATATGTATCCTACAACTGCACAGCATGATTTTTTCCTTGTTTACGACTTTTTAGTTCGCTTTTTTAATTTTGATATGCTAGTATTGGAAACATCGATGTCGACGCCCCGGCAGATTGCATTATATATGTATGACTCGCTCTTACTAAATATGAATTTCGTCTGTAATTCGTTCCCACCACAGGAGTATGCAATATGCAGGGATTGTGCCTAAAAGTAGAAGGAATCCGTAGTCCAATTTTGCTCACCAATTTGGGCAGCTCGCTTGAACTATTAGCGATTCTAAATAAAAACGCCAGGTCTGCGATTCTTCTACGTTCAGAAAGAGGAAGTCGATGGAACCTTTTACAGCGAAGGAGATAAGTGGGAGAGTAAGTTATCAATGATCTCAGCTGCTATCTGCGAAAAGATGAAGGAAACACATGTCATGTAGAAAATTACGAATGTGGAAGTTACAAAAGTAGATGAAGAAGATAAAAAAAACCGGCCAAGTGCGAGTCGGACTCGCGCACGAAGGGTTCCGTACTTGGTAAATTGCAGTTTACGATTTATGACGTATTAAAAAAACTACTAACTAGATCTCATTCAAACCAATTTTCGCTGGTAGTTTACATGGTAATGTACATCATATATTTTTTTAGTTTTATAGTTCTCTTATTTTAGAAGTTACAGGGGGGGGGACACATTTTACCACTTTGGAAGTGTCTCTCGCGCAAACTATTCAGTTTAGAAAAAAATTATATTAGAAACCTCAATATCATTTTTAAAGACCTATCCATAAATACCCCACACGTATGGGTTCGATGGAAAAAAATATTTTTAGTTTCAGTTTCAAGTATGGGGACCCCCAAATTTTTTTGTTTTTTTTCTATTTTTGAGTGAAAATCTTAATGCGGTTCACAGAATACATCTACTCACCAAGTTCCAACAGCATAGTTCTTATAGTTTCTGAAAAAAGTGGCTGTGACATACGGACGGACAGACAGACAGACATGACGAATCTATAAGGGTTCCGTTTTTTGCCATTTGGCTACGGAACCCTAAAAACCATGGATGTATTATGTCATGTGTGGAAGTTGCTGCTTGGTAGCAAGCTACTGTGGTGACGGATAATACGAGTAGATCTCTGTTATCCATCATCTCAGCTGCTATCTCCTTTCTAGCATATCATCATATCACCTTCCTTAACTATTGCATAATTTTTTATCGAAGCTACACTAGAAGCCACTGATCGTGAAGTTGGAGGAGTGTAGAAATCGGTCCTTTATTGGTATGGGCTATGGGCATGTGCTGCGGAGGAATGAAGGGAACACAACGTCGTCGTGTGGAGTATTTTAAGTAACTAAGTCTATGAATGTAGATGGTTATAAAAGTTGAGGAAGAAAGATTAAAGAGACGATGGATGTATTGTGTGGAAAATGATTGCAGCTGAGAATACGGCTAAAAATCTTTATTATCGATCATCTCACCTACCTCCTTTGAATATAATACTATTTCCCTTTAATCTTCCTTAACTAAATCATTATAATTTTATAGAGAAGCACCTACACTAGAAGCCACTGACGAATAGTTGTGTCGAAATCGGTTTGTCATTGGTACCTACGGACATGTGCTGCGGAGGAATGAAGGGAATTGTGTGTCCCTTCATTCCGTCGTGAGGACAATTTCAAGTAACTAGGTACTAGTATATGAATGTAGTATATGAAGAGGTGAGGAAGGAATGTTAAAGAAACATGTAATTGTATTGTGTGACTCGAAAGTTAAAGATGACTGTCAATTGCATGTATGAATGTAATAATGATTGATGTATTGTGTAGAAGATAATATGGCTAGAAATTAGATGACTTCGATAATAAAGATTTTATAGAAGAAAAACCAAATATTTTATTTCAACTAAATCTTATTTAAATACTTTTGAATTGTCAAACAAAATAAGTATTAATCTAGTTGCACATTCGCAAGCGTCAGTAGGTCTCTAAGGAGAAGAATGTGCAAGAAACTCCACAGACACTCTTTTCTATCAGTATTTTTGTTGGAAAAATACATATTTGAGAACGATGTTAAAAGACGAGCACGTAAAAGCGTCTAGAGTAAAACAAAAAATGCGAAAATACAAAAAGTTCTTAATTAAAAACTGGCCGAGGCAACTAAGTTATGACCAATCAAATGATGGCGCCCGTTCGCAAACATGACGCATGGTTTGGCACCACTAAGCTCAACCATCATGATCTAACACATGTGCCACTATCTGAGAGAGCATGACACACAACTGCTAGGCCACACACAAGTCAACGAACGGCATATAGGTACAGTAAATGATAGATTTACAGTTGATACATAAAAGTACTCACACATGTGCTGTGCAGTTACATAATAAAAGAAATTGAGTTTATACTATACAGTCTTGAACAGGTCCAACAATACTTCAAAACAATAATGTTCTCCTTATCACTTGTTTTTGCGTTCTTGAGGTTGTGGAGCAGGACTAGCTTTGCGCCAAGCATTTTTATCAGCGATGTAATCCCCCAACTTATAATGCCTGCCTGCATAGTGTGCGTTTAATACAAATTTTAAATTTCGTCTCATTTAGGTCTATATTAAGACGAAAACTATGGACGTATTGTGTTGAAGATGATATAGCTAGAAAGGAAAAGGCTGCAGATAATAATTTGTTTGGCAGAAATAATTAATATATTGTGTCGACGATGATATAGCTAGTAAGGAATTCACTACTGAGATGACGGATAACAGAGATGGATGAAAGAAACAATGAATGTGTGCTGTGGACGACGATTATACTCGTAAATAGTTAGAAAGGAAACGATGAAAGTGAGGTGTGGACGATGATATACTCGTACGTAGTTAGAAAGAAAACGATGAATGTGCGGTGTCGACGATGATATATTCGTACGTAGTTAGAAAGGAAACGATGAATGTGTGGTGTGGACGATGATATACTCGTAAGTAGTTAGAAAGGAAACGATGAATGTCCGGTGTCGACGATGATATTTTCGTACGTAGTTAAAAAGGAAACGACATATTGAGATGACGGATAGTGGAATAGAGATGTTGGAAAGAAACGTTGGATGGGTTGCGTGGTAGATGTTATAGCTAGGAAGGACATAATTACCGAAAATAAGGCTTACATCGATGTTTGAAAGAAACGATGGATTATTAAAAGGAGGTGATAACTGAGCATACCTTCTTAACTACATGTAGTATGGACAAAGATGGAAGAAAGAGAAATGCTGCAACGATCTCAAATAAATTAGGACAAGGGCAGGATGATTTTGTGGAAGACAAGCCAATGCAACATAAGTAAGCCATCGGTATTTGGTGGACATCCCACCCATACGCATAAAACGTTTTGAGAATATTTTTACTATGCGTACAGCTAAGGAGAAATCTCGGGTCGAATCTTAATAACGGGAAACACAGACTCCGGCAGGGAATGCCCCCTGCTGGATTCTGTATTGCCCGATAGCTACAATCTAGAAGTAGTGAATAGGTTACTTCTACGCAAATGTGCTTCACCGTCGACCACATCATCGCTTACCATCAGGTGAGATAGTGGTCAAGCGCGAGCATATGTTAAATTAAAAAAGGTAGATGTTCACAAAACGCCCAGAAATAATAATTAAATGTTGCTTAGTTAAAAAGAATTGGTTTTAAAAGCCCAGTTAATATGACTAACGGTAGATGTGAACTAGCAACGCAGATGCATTTAATGTGCGGCATCTTCGTTCCACGCGAACGCGTTCATACAGACTGGCCTCATGAGCATTTAGATAAACATCTCACCGTTCTGTTGGATCAAGAAAGACTCATTGTACTTACTTACTAACTAAATGAATATGTTCTTTGTCCATACCCAACTAGTAACCATACACTTATCGTTAAAAGCAGATAATTGACTGATATAGATAATTTATTTCAAGTGAACGGACGACTTCCTTTGACAACTGGCTAGGTACCATTACTTGGAAACTGCGGGAACTCGACAAGATAATTGTACTATAAATGTTTGCTTACGGTATGATAACAAGGTTCAAGATGTTATATTCATCACTTTTTTCTCCCTATTCAGTCATTGCCGTCACTTTTGCTCCTGTATCTAGTCCTTTATGTGGTGTTGTGCCATTAAGTCTAAGATACCGCCCAGCAGGATACTGTCTAGATTTTATAAACCGCAACTATCTTGATTTTAAGTGAATTTTACCAGGAAATCCAATTTCATATTTTATAAACAATCAAGCATCGCAAATGTTGTGGTAAATTGTTTGGTAATCATTAAGGAAATTTACAACAATCATTATCACATTGTAATTTATTTGCTACATAGAATAAAACATAAATAGCTCACGTATTGAGATCATCAATTCATTTAAACACTGATGACCAATGCTAATTGCGTACGTAGGCATCTACTTTAGCCTAATATGTTCCATAACAGTTCCAAGAACACGGCGTACGATCACCGCGAAACAACAATGACAACAATTCTGCCAAATGCAAATTATCTGCCTACACGGACTGCACGTCGCGTCGCCAACTGTTCAAATGATCATATACCTTCTCTTTGTTAGGCTATTGACATGCAATAAGTGTTATTACTTCTATTCTCTGCATATCCTAGGAGACGAACGTAAGAATATATTATTTGTTAGCAAGCAACTACGTTTTGCCTCAGAATCGTTGCCTTCGTTTTAAGATCAACTGCAGTGAACAATAGGGTTAAAGGTGGTTAAAGATTGCATAGTTATAAATACTGTACTTATGCAATGCTAATAATGCTATGGTCACAGGATGTAGATTATTCTATTACCTATGTCTACACTGAACGTTGACAGAAAATTGAGAATTTTCTGCATGTTTTTAACTCGAACTTGCATTTAGAATCTTCGGGTTTACTGCTTGATTTCGAATGTCATATGCCCGATGGATAATTCCCCGAAGTCATCAGATCGAACGTCCGAATCGCCGACATTCCATAGCATCGATGTACCCCAATTTCGAATATCCATTAGATCGAGCGTCCGTTTCGCCGAAAAACTATTGCAACGATAGTCCTATCCATCGAAAATTGGCTCGACGTGCCAGTAAGTCGAAAGCTTTTCAACCTAAAATATGAATATTGTTGAAGACTAAAAAAAAAAGAATATAAAATAGGCTAAAAACAAACAGCAGGGTTTAATATAGAATTCTATAGATTTCCTAGAAATTCTACACAATTCCTGGTTTTCAAAAATGTTGATTAGAAGAGAGAAGGAATAAGCCATCGGGCATAATTATGACATTCGAAATCAAGCAGTAAACCCAGAATCTTCAGAGTAGCTGTTACATGTAGATTGGGTGGTGGTAGATTGTAATGCCGCTAATATGATTGTCTCGTAAGCATGGCAATTACACTTCATCAATCTCTCCGTATTTTTCTTTTTAATGAGTTCAACATTCTTTATTTACAACAGCATCTATGGTCTAACTGTGTAGCAAATTATCATCAATAGATTACAGTATAAACATGAAACTGGTACCACTATTCAATCACAGTGAAAGGTGATGACAGTTTTATATCTATCGCCTGAAGGAACGCACTTAATTCTTGATTTATATAATAACCTGTTTGCTTTAGCTGCAGTTTTGAGGAGCTGGTGCTAGATAAACGTTCGATAAACATTTGAATAAATTACTGACTGCCACTACAGATATTTTAAAGAGTGAGGATCAGCTACATAGTCACAAATAATATGAAGAAATAGTCAAACTTCCGATGCCATTTTAAAATGGAGAATCAAATCAAATAATATTTATTCAACAAAGATAACAAAAAAATAAATTAGAATTTATAAGGTACATAATAGGACTTTATACATCCGAATTCCGAACATGGCGGCAGCCTGTATCTCGGATTGCAGTTTACAATTACAATTCTTTAAATAGTGGTCCCCTAGTAACCTTTTATTTAAAAAAAACCGGCCTAGTGCGAGTCGTACCATTACCGCAAAAAACGGCAAAAAAAACACGTTTGTTGTATGGGAGAAATTTATTCTGTTTTAGTAATTGTTGTAGATAATAGCGGCAACAGAATTACATCATCTGTGAAAATTTCAACTGCTTAACTATCATGGTTCATGAGATACAGCCTGGTGACAGACAGGCAGACAGACGAACCGCGGAGTCTTAGTAATAGGGTCCCGTTTTAACCCTTTGGGTACGGAACCCTAAAAAATAATCTTATTTGAATGGCTGAATGCTATTTCATATGTTGGTGTGTGTGGGGTATGTTGTGTGTTTATTTGAATTATATGAGCGATATTATGAATGACTATATGGTCATCATTGGTGGATCTGAACGTATCATCATCATTGGTGTACAAAAGTGCTCTTCTTGCAAGCTGTTAGTCATGTCTTAAGGTTTTTGACACAAACCAAGCAACGGTCAGAAAATCATTCAACTATAGCTATGGAAGACATTGACATTTACCCCAGCAATGCCATGCAAAAGACTGACTAAGCGTCTAGTTCATTAATACCGATTTCGGATAGTTTCATGCTAACATTAGGATCTTTGTAAGAATCAAAGAAAAAATAAACGATACTAATTAAAATGTAACCATTTTGGATTTTACACTTTTAAATTAATATGCTAATGAAAATGCGGGTTTTCTACTTGAGATAACATTCCTTAACGCTGTTATTGATTTCCTGTAAACTGTAATTCAACTCTTTATTTTTACCATGTTTTGGTAAAAATAAAGAGTTGAATGACTAAGAACCTGGCCAACTTAATAACTCTATTGTTGTGAGGGTTTTGTTCTAACGTAATAATTATGAAAAAAACTGGATTAGGAAAATCCTCCTTCCAGTTTGACTCAAGTGTTGATGGCGTTTTAAATATTTTTCGCGTAGTTCCGTACCCAGTCCGAAGAAAAAATTCTTTGCAATTATTTTATTCCTCAACACTAATTGGCTTTTAAACCATAATATTAATTAGAATGATTTAGTCATTAGGTATTATTTAATTACAAGTACCACCAATTAAAATGTTTACGCAAAATATTCTACTAAAACCGGCTTTTCACAAGTTTTTCTTGCAATTCCCAAAAAACAACTGTTGTGAGAATTTAACTTGATATGCATTATCTGTCTAACAATTGTACCTACAAAAAATGGTTTCCATATAACAGCCTTGTAACTCTAAAAAACTGGAGTAGGTAAACCTCTAACAAACAAAGCTTGCGGCATTTCATTACAGACAGGCAGTCGCTGACACCTCGCGCTGTCCGCAGCCTGAAAAAATCGTTACACGCGCTATATAGGAAAAACTTTATTTAGAAGAGCGTTATTTTTCAATTTTATAAAAAAAAAATACAAAGCTTTGTTAAGACATAGTGTTTATTTGAGTGAAAATACGAAAGACAGTGACTTTATTGTGAAAATGCATCCGAAACATTTTGAAGACCCGTGGACTTTCGTGTACAGGAAGTTACAAGAAAAAGAAATAATCAGCAGAACAAAGTGAGATTGGTTTTCTTTTTACATTAACTTATTTTTAACCGACTTACTAAAAAGGAGGAGGTTCTATGTTCGACTTTAGGTTTTTTTTGTATTTATTTTTATTTTTTGTGTATTTTCACCGATATCTCCGTCAATTTGTGGATCGATTTTGAAAAATTCTTTTTTTGTTCGAAATAATATGTTCCGAAATTGGTCCCATTTTAATTTGGTGAAGATCTGATAAAGAACTTCGGAGATATACAACAGAACTCTTCAATAAATAACAGCAAATCTCTCGGGATTGCTGCAATCGCGTGTTTGTTTATTGTTTATACCATTTCATAACAAAAAATCACGCCAGTACGCTCTAAAGGGGTACGCAAATGTGTACACTTCACCTTGGTACACTCTCATTTCACCGGTTATGTTCAGTTTCATGATATTCGGGTAATATATTCTGGCATTATAGGTACCTTACTTAACTACTTTTCTATAGGTACAACTAAAAAGAGAAAAATAAAGAATAAAACTTTTTTACAAAAAAATACTACCGACTTCCAATAAGAAAACTACAAAGTGAAAAATAACTTTATTTTTGGAAGTTGGTGTCCAACTAACCATAATGGGCAAAAATTGGTAGGTACCTATCAAAGACACCGGTTCCAAAACTAAAGTTAGTTTTCACTTTGTAGTTTTCCTATTTGGAAGTCGGTAGTATTTTTTTTTTAAAGTTTTTTTATATAGAATAATTAAAAATTGAAATCATTTAAAATCCATCAGATAATTATATTTTTTTATTAATAGTGATGTAATTTTGGTTATTTTATCCTGTTTTTGTACATGGACAATGAACACACCTGGTTATAATTACATACGAGTATATAATTGGAAATATTATTTTTGTGTGAAATCGGTACCTAAATAACTTAGGTTGAAAGAGTGAGTCGAGTTCAGGAAAATACATAAAAAAATTACCGACTGCTCAATATAAAATAAAACTTTAAAATCAAACATTGCTATTGCCTAGCTAACTCTTCTGAAAACAATCACCGAAATATATAATAATCCCAGAGGTAGAACATTGCAAGTCGCTAAGGATTTTCATCTTATTTTAATTGTAAGATTTTCAGCATGATTCGGAAAAAAACATTTTATTTCGATCAAAATCTTTTATTTTATTAATCGACATTATGCCAGTATGTCAAAACAAACAACATATATTTACACATACCTAACAAAACAACACTCTATTCTTGTATCTTGGGATCTAAAATATGGAATAGTCGTCATAAGCAGAGACCAGTTATTATTGCAGTTAACACTGCTAGCTAGAAAAATCCCTTGTGAAAGGTCGGCCATGTTTTAATTGCTGCAGGCGATTATTAATAAACACAAAATAAATGTAGGTCTTGCAATGAATTCTCAAGTTGTTTTACTGTTAGACTTTGCCTACAATTTTCTTCATATACTCCACGCAAGGAGCATGATAATGACATTATAATTGCATAGCGTTTTTTGAATTCTAGCCTGTTATAATTCATCACTATTCCCTAAAAAAGATTTAGATATTTTGCGTATCATGTTTCCCATGACCTTAACCTTTCATAGCCCGCAAAAACATAATCCTATGGTTTTTGGCTCATTGCCTGTCTCGTCGCGTCACCCGATCGATTGTAAGCCCTGCCCATTCCTTGCCATAGTTTCTCAACTGTACGGGCATTTTCATTTTATTATCTACTACATAAGATTAAACAAATATTGTTATCATGAGACACTGATGACATCCCGTATGAGTAACAAAGTGCAAACAAATGCTTTGAAGAACGTTGTGTTGTGCTTGTGCAACAAACAAGACGGTGTCTGTTGTTTAACTTAGACTTGGAGTAGGGGATTTATGACCCGTCCGAGGGATTTTACATTTTTTTTATTATATTTAGTATTACCTAGGTGCCCAGCCTTTGAGCCAATTGATATCAATCATATCAATCGATCCTTTATATTTCAATTATAGTCAGTCGGTGTCGGTCAGTCAAAAAGATGAAGATAGATACCTAGATGTTTATGGAGACAACGTGCAAGAAACTCTACGGGCACTCTTTTAAATCAATAAATGGTTACAAATGATTAATGCATGAAATTATTTAATGCTGAAGAAATTGAATTTATAATACATACATAAATAAACTCACGCCTTTTGCCCATGGGGGTAGGCAGAAACAACATTTTGAATTTATAATGTGCAAAAATAATCTTAAAATCTTCAGTGGGTCCAACAATGTTTTCAAATGTTAATCAATTAGTTTGTGCGCCCAAATAATCTTACAATCTTCAGTGGGTCCAAAAATGTTAACTAATTAGTTTGTGCGCCCTAGTAGTTGTGGAGCACGACCAGCAAGCATTTGTATCATCAATGTAGGTAATGCCAAGAATACTTAGTCCTGCACCTCGTAATCGAACTCAGAAATGACATGCTTAGCTGCACAATTCATGGTGATGGAATTTAATTGCAGATTATATTTTGGCCATAAAGAGATGATTGTTAGATTTTATTCATTGATATGAATTAACGCGGACCAAGTAGTGGTATGACTGAACTTTGTTTTATTGAAAGTATTAAGGCAGGAAATAGTTTCCACGATTTATATACTTAGACTCCTACGTGTTCAGAAAGCGTGTCAAGCTTTTGGTCCCGGCTGTCAGTTGTAGATCTTCGACAGTCCTTACGGTAGTCAGTGGCTTTTCAATTTGACACCAATTATGCCAAGGGGTATCGAATAACCCAGCGCAGTTACAGTAGGCATAGCAGATCTTTGTATCTCTGAAGTTGGCTGCAAGACCCAGCGCAGTAGCAATTTTTTTTCCATGTTGACGGTGAATATAGCATTGTAGAACTGCCTCTTTCACTCGCTTACATTTTTCGCATCGTCTTATCTCGCTTACTTTCTCTGAAGTTGGCTCTGTGAACCATTGAAACAGAAATAGAAACAAGAAACAGTTTGTCATCGAGTATGTATGCAGTATACTCGATGACAAACTGTTTCTTGCACAATGGTTCACAGAGCCAACTTCAGAGAGATAAAGATTTGCTGTGACTACTGTACTGGGTTATGTAGGCCCTCCAAGTAACTACTGGTACTCGGCTCCATATGGTTACGGTTGGACTGGGAGTAGACTCCAACATCATACGTACAGTCAAGGGTCAATCAAAAGTGCAGTCATACTCTCCCAAAACTCAAATGGCTAGTTTTTTAGGGTTCCGTAGCCAAATGGCAAAAAACGGAACCCTTATAGATTCGTCATGTCTGTCTGTCTGTCTGTCTGTCCGTCCGTATGTCACAGCCACTTTTTTCCGAAACTATAAGAACTATGCTGTTGAAACTTGGTAAGTAGATGTATTCTGTGAACCGCATTAAGATTTTCACTCAAAAATAGAAAAAAAAAAAATTGGGGTTCCCCATACTTGAAACTTTTTTTTTTTCCATCAAACCCATACGTGTGGGGTATCTATGGATAGGTCTTCAAAAATGATATTGATGTTTCTAATATATTTTTTTTCTAAACTGAATAGTTTGCGCGAGAGACATTTCCAAAGTGGTAAAATGTTTGTCCCCCTCCTGTAACTTCTAAAATAAGAGAATGATAAAACTAAAAAAAATATATGATGTACATTACCATGTAAACTACCACCGAAAATTGGTTTGAACAAGATCTAGTAAGTAGTTTTTTTTTAATACGTCATAAATCGTAAACCGCAATTTACCAAGTACGGAACCCTTCGTGCGCGAGTCCGACTCGCACTTGGCCGGTTTTTGTAGAAGTTAATTTATCCACAACTGATTTAATATGTTGCATAAAAATTAAAGTACAGAGTATTCCTACTAACCGCGAAAAGTTGAAATTCTGCTGCCTACAAAAAAAAATGCCTTTTCTGTTTTGGTAGAGTGTGACTGCACTTTTGACCCTAATAGTACATAATTGGTGTTCTGTGAGAGAAACTATGCGAGAGTGTCCACTGTTCCAAGTTAATTGTATTTTTATATTTGAACTATTGACTATGTATTGCCATTCCACTGTGCCATGTTGAATGTATTGTTGTATTTGAATTTTTGTTTATATGTATATTGTTATTCCACTGCCCATTTATGTAATTGTATTGTATTTTTGGATTTTTATTTAGATTATATTAGTATAACACTGTTCATTGTATTGTTTTGTGAATTACTGATTTTATTTGACACAATTGTCAACATTGTCATATTCTATTTCTATGTTACATAGTGTAATTGGTCTTTGTATCGTTTTAATTAACTATAAATACATAAATAAATAATAATTATATAGTCGGGAAAAGGCTAGGCGTATTGATTGATTTACTGTGTAGAATCAAAGAAGGATAGGCAGCCGTGAATTCAGAATTCTTATACGATCGCACGCAGAACGGATGGCCGATGGGGCTTCGGCCCCGTTTCCAAGTTCTGGTCTGGCGACCGCTACCCGGCAGACGATGCGTTGGAAGGCCTACCACTAGGTGGACCGATGACCTACTTAAGGTGGCGGGCATCCGCTGGATGCGAGTCGCACAGGATCAGTCAATGTGGCAACGCCTGGAGGAGGCCTATTTCCAGCAGTGGACGGCTTTCGGCTGAATTCATGATGATGATACGAAAGCAACAGAATATGATCCAAATGCCTTAAAACTGTCTACAAATTAGTTGTTCGCTTGATCGTCTTAGATAAATCAAAGTAACAATACCTTCGGTCTATAAGGATACAACTATCCATAATGTCTATCGTAATAGCACTAACAACCTGACATACATCATGGTCAACATCCATGTTTCGGTATCATAATTCCAGTTCCAGTCCTTCCAGTATCCTTGCTGTTATAAAAATAGTTATGAATTTTGAGTCACACAAAAATGTGACTTAATTTTATTGGACAAATGAAGGATTTCCTTGCATTTATGCGTTTCAATTGAAATGAACTACGCAAAGCAATTAATCCCCATTAGTCATAGTTACCTGGGTATTTAGATCTACAATGCAGAAACATTTTAATACCAAATGTTAATATTCTGTAAATTGCTGTGATGATGCACGAGTTAAAACTCAACTAGCTTTTCGTACACAAATACTTGAGAGCGTTCAAAACAAAAAACAAAACAAAGTACCACGAGTCTTAAAGTTTGTGGACCGTAAAACCTCTGGTAGAGCCTCCATTTAACCTTGAGCTTGAACACGACCTCGCGTTGGCTCAAAATTTGGACGAACTTTGCGTCATTCTCAATTTGCTTAGATATCACTATCAGACGTTAACTAGAGCGATAATGTTCTTGTTTTCGCTAATAAGAATATTATGAGATGAATATTGTGAATTAGTGAATGGTCGCGAATGTATCCTACATGTTTGTCTGTCTGATAGAATTAGTTACGCCCACAATGTAACAGATATGGCTTGGTAAGGTAACTATAACAAGCGAGTAGCGGTGCATTGGATGTTTGTTTTATGCAGTCTTGTGATACTTGCAATTCCTTCTGTTTGCTCCCTTCATATTGTATACTTATCTCTTGATATAAGTAGCTATGTAAACCAGTTAAAATTATCTTGCCGACAAGTTAGATTCTTTAAAAAGATTTCCTTAAAATATTTTGAACTAGAGTTAGGTTGCTATTGACAAACAATTTAAGGAAGTTCTCATTCAAAATTGAGCCTTATTATTTACTAAAAATATAGCTTTGTAAGTAGGTAGAAGTCTACCTACAAACTACATTTCCAAACATGCTGATGAATCAAATGACGTCATCTCTAGTAACGGAATCACCGTACCTCGTCACGTAGCTTGCCACAGTCTGTTGGTAAAAAGTAATAACCTTTTACCATATTGACTACTTGCAAACCGTGCTGCACGCAAACCTTAGAGCATTGAACAATAACCAGTACGAAATGACTAATGATTTATGTCGGATGATCTTTGTCTCCTTGTGATAAGGTGGACTGAGTATTTAGAAGCTCTAGGCCGGGTCCTTTTGGATCGAATCCTTATGAGAATATCTGTTGGCACTTGCATTTCCATTCTTCTAAATATGCAAATTATAAATCATGCATGATGGATGCTTAAGGATAGATCCTGTCTTCATAAAATAATCTCAGTGCTTAATGAGATTTCAGAAAATTACTCATCTCTCCCTTTCTTTCAGTGACCATGGTGTTAAAATAACTTCACGATGGACAGAATCATTGTTCAAATGTTTACAGATTGATTGTGTGACATTACAAAAGCACGTGTGCTAATGCAGAACATTTAGTTTGCACATTGTCGTGGCACGGTGTGCGGCGTGCCGAGTCCACAGAACGTTCGCCAGTCGCCTATTACAGCCACCTTGAAATGTCTTGAATTACGTCAGCCTGGCCCGGTTACCGAAACCAAAACAAACTGAGACGCGTTTACTCTAAATAGTTTTTCAATCCAATACAGCCTGAACAATCTTATTAAGTTGTCGCAAAAGTAAACGTCAAATTTATTAGAGTCTGTGTCACTGAACTCTCCAAGTGTATTCAGATGGAGCCGGTTGCTCTCAAACCGCGGCTGTGAATAACGTTATTTCCGGATCCACTCTAAGTCTGAGTTAGCTGGTACTGTTTACGTCATTTTCTTCCAGACCATATGACTCGATTACTTTTGTGATTCATTGTGTATATCGATGACCGTGGGTATCTGCATATTATTTTAGTCTGTGTTGCTGGCCGGTCGCCTTTTGTTTTTGTTCTCAGTAAAAAAATCTGTTTTTACATACAGTTAGATCAGTGTCTTAAATTTGTGTTTACCAAAATGGATGAAGAAACAATGTGGAAAGGTTTTTACGAAAAATTGCAGCAACAGAAATCTATTGAAGAACAAGTGCACGATACCAGGTGACTTTATAAATTAGTTTTTAATTATTTTATGTTTCTTATCACTGCAATTTGATAATGCCGGGATTAATGTACATAATTCAAGTTTGATATCAGATTGCGGATATAAATGTATGTTATTTTGTTTTCATTAAGACATATTTAAATTGGATAACATCTGGCGAAAGGTTAGGCTTATCAGTTTAGTAGATAGGTACTTAATTACCTAAACAACAAACCAAGCACGTCCATAGTTGATTAGTCGAACAAAAAGGTAGTTAAGTAATTAGTGAAATAAATAGCCAAAACACTTAATGCAAGATCTAACTAAAATTCATTTCTGCAATTGCAAAATAACTGTAAAATTGCAATATTTTCTTAGATTTCTCTTGTAAGAAATGCGATTGGCATGCACGTAAATATGTTACTCACTGAAATATCAACTTTACTGAAATTACTTTTTTTCTAAAAAGTTAAAACTTTTATTTTTACGTGTCACAAAAGATGCAAATTAATGTGTTTTCCTAGTTTATTGAAAATGCTACGCGACTAATTTGGTTGCAATCGCTTACTAACGCCATCTAGCGCCTACAGTCAGAGTAGCATTATAATGTTCGTTCCGCACAAAATAATTTATTAAAATTTAAAGAAATTTCTGTAATTTTGTTATCACTACGTGATTCTACCATTACGATTGCTTTGGTTTATGAATTACTCGTAAAAATTAATATGTACTTTTCAGTAAATTGTTTGCCTTACGCGTAACGAAACGTAACGGCGGATTCGGAATGGGCTGTGGCTTCTGTCAAATATTGATGTCAAAGTCAGCCGCGCGCCGAATTATTGCGAGAAAAAAGCCCATTGATTGAGAACTTTGATGGAGCGGTGATCGTGCCGTAGTTTTATAATATTTAAAGTGCCTAGATTGTCTTCCATTTTAACGACTTTTAAATTACATAAACATTAGATCGCCGAGGTCAGTGATAAAGTGTTATTGAGATAACACATCGAATTCTATCTGATAACATGGTATTTCTGCGTGCCGGTCTCCGTGGAAATTTACTAGCCTACAGAATTCAGCAAAGAAAAATGCATTTACTAAGAAACCAAGCTTTCGTTGAGGGGAAATGGGTAGCTGCAGGAAGTGGACAAACGTTCGAGGTGTTCGACCCCGCCAATGACTCCGTTATAACGAAAGTGCCGGATATGGCAGCTTCCGATGCAAAAAAAGCTATTGATGCTGCCGCTGAAGCTTTTCAATCTTGGAAGAATATTACAGCCAGAGAGCGGTCTAAGATAATTAGACAGTGGTATCAACTTTGTGAAGAACATACTAATGATATAGCACAGATAGTAACAAAGGAGAATGGGAAACCATTAGCTGAAGCTAAAGGTGAAGTTACTTATGGTAATTCATTTCTGGACTGGTTTGCAGATTGTGCCCGTCATATAAATGGAGAAGTTATATCAAGCCCATGGCCCAATAAACACGTAATGGTTACACGACACCCACTAGGTGTAGTATCTGTTATTACTCCATGGAACTTTCCTTTTGCTATGATAACAAGGAAAGTAGGGGCATTGCTGGCTGCTGGATGCACTTGTGTTATCAAACCATCTGAAGATACACCTCTGTCAGCTCTTGCTGCTGTTGCATTGGCAGAAAAGGCGGGCATACCTAAGGGAGTGGTCAATGTTGTCACATGTAGCAGGAAAAATACCCCAGAAGTTGGAAGAGAATTGTGTGAAGATCCTCACATTGGATGCATTTCCTTTACGGGATCCACTGATGTTGGAAAACTCCTGTATGGACTAGCAGCAAAAGGTGTTAAAAGGGTTGCTCTCGAGTTAGGAGGAAATGCACCCTTTATTGTTTTTCCAAGTGCTGACATTAATCGTGCTTTGGATCAAGCTATGCTTGCTAAGTTCAGGAACAATGGCCAAGCATGTGTCGGAGCTAACAGATTCCTAGTACATGAAGATGTATATGATGAATTTGTGCAAGGTTTTAAAGAACATATTTTATCCAAGTGTGTATTAGGGCCTGGCTCACAGGAAGGAGTGACTTGTGGCCCACTTGTTAATCAGATGCAAATAAAGAAGGTATCTAATTATGTAAAAGATGCAGTAGAAAAAGGGGCAAAAGCCTTGATAGGTGGCAAGATTGCTGAAAAACATGGCAGCAATTTCTTTGAGTCCACTCTTTTAGTTAATATAACACCCAATATGAAAGTATATAATGAAGAAATATTTGGCCCAGTTGCAACAGTTCTGAAGATTAAGAATGAGCAAGAAGCCTTGAAAATTGCTAACAATACCAGGAGTGGTCTAGCTGCATATGTTTTTACTAAAGACCTTGGACAAGCATTTAGAATGTCAAGAGACCTAGAGTTTGGTATGGTTGCCATTAATGATGGCATACTGTCTGCAGCAGAGCCACCGTTTGGAGGCATTAAGGAGTCGGGCATTGGAAGAGAGGGCAGCATGCATGGCGTTGAAGAATACACTGATCTCAAATATACCCTGATGTCAGGCCTGGATCAATGAAAATTGAAGACATATCAAATGAAAATTTCTGGACTAAAGAAAAAACAGTAACCTTATTTGAATTATTGTTGTAACAGATATCACCATGTAGTACTTGATATTATTTATAACAGCTGATTTCACAATAATTATAAATTCTTAAAATTGGTGTAATTTAGGTACTGATATAATTTTAGATTTTTTTTTAAACAACAGTTAGTTTTTGTAAATAAAATCAGTCTTTTTTGTAATTTTTGCAAAAGAAGATAAATATAAGTCTACTTTGGGTTTTAACATAGTTACATAGTGATTTGCATAAAAGATTTATACTGCATGTACAGGTTGTTCAGTGCCATAATTAATTTTATTGTTGTAAATTTATACTGAATGTTTTAAGGTAGACTAAAACAATTGCATTTATGTACCAGAAAACAGTAATGAATGATATTTGTAATATTTATATTATTGGTATTTTGACAATGTGTAAATTCATTTTAAGACTTTTCCTTAGTTTTATGTATCCATAGTAATGAATTAAAAAAAGTCTTTTAAAATCCTTTGCAGCTAACTATATCATTTTACTGATTTTGTGTTGAAATTAGTACTTTTTTTAATTGTTACTTGTGTTGGTTCCTTATATTTTTAATTTTATTGTTACTTTTAACTTGTTATACTGATTCTTGTTGTTTATATAATATATGTTTGTACCATATTATCATAAGCTCAATTCCTAAAAGAAAGAATGTTTAGAATAGGCCTTAGTTGTTATCAATCATTCCAGAATGTTATAAAACGAGACAATAAAATATGTTTACTAATGTTATTTCTATTGAATATATAATAACATATGTGTTTATGTGAAACATGTGTTGTTTTATTTTGAAAACCTTGCACATTCAATAGAAAGGGCCTACTATGTATTTCCGAAACACGTTTTTGCGACGCAAAAACATTTTTGAGATGCACATTAAATCGAAAACTCATTAAATCAAAATCCCCGGGACATTCAATAAAAATGATGAAGCCTTCATTAAAATACGTAATACCCGACTAAAATTTTGAATAAACCAACGAAAATTCTTGGTTGGTAGCGGGTTCGACTCCCATCCCATTCGAACATTCTTTTAGATTCACGTAAGATTTATACAAGTAAGCTACATTCTGTATTATTAATTGCAGAATACAAGAAGTAGACGACAGTTTCTTCGAAAAATTTGGTTCAATTCTGAAACAAGCTTCGCAAAAGGCAGCACTAGAGGAATCTACACCTTTGGCACCTTTGAAAGAGGTTGAAGAGCAGGATGGGGAACAGAAAGTTGAGGGGGATCTGCAAGCAGAGAATAGAAGCATCTTACGCGACTCTGATAGTGGGAACGAGACCCTGCTCGACACAGATTCTGAACCCGATGAGCACGACAAAATAGATCGTTATGCGGAGGCTGTCGGCTGGAACGTAAGTACCTTCTTATAATCTCCAGTCACGTCATTATTACCCAATGCATCTTTTTATACTCATTCTGTCATGGTTTTAATTCAGTCAAATCATTGAATGTCCGTGACAACCGCAGGACCCCGACAGCAACCGCTTCCATATTTGGTAAATAATTACTACTCAATTGGTACCAATTAGTACCCGAACAACAAAATTGGTACCTTAGTAGTTTTCGAGAAAATCGACTTTGAAGGTGGCTTTGGTGGGTAGTCACGCTCCATTCAGCAGGACCACCATGGGCGCCGAAAACGGGGGCATGCTACAGCTATTCTAAGTATACAAAAAATTACTACCCATAAATGTGATCCATTTCGTAAAAAAAACAGAACTGAATCATTTTTATTTATCGAGAAATCAACGATGATAACTTTCGCTCACTCGTTCAGCAGGAACACGACTTTGAATGTCGATTCCAAGTTGGAGGAGCCTGCGACTTTCCTCAAACCTACATAGAAAATTACTACCCTGCAAGATAAAATTGATACCCAGAATTCACAACTAGTACTCCAGTAGTTTACGAAATATACCAGGCCATTGGTGGGGTGGCGGTAGTCACGGTGTTAAATTTTCATTTCAAGATTTCCCTATTAAAAACTTAGTGAATTCTGCCCAAATTTATACAAAAATTACTACTCCTACAGAAGATAAAGCGACCAAAAATTCAGATACCTAACTGTTGTATTTTAAGAGAAATTAGCTTTCATTACTTTTCCATACTAAATCTTCGCGTATAACCCGACCATATTAAGTTGTCAATGGTATTGAGCAGTACACTCATGAAAAAAGTTTTGGACCATAGACAAGATAGAATGAGATTCAAAATTATGTGAAGAAAATCAACATTGAAAAATCGTCGTCGCTGTTTGATATTTTAACGTGCATATTATAATAACAATAAGTAATAACTATATTTATTAAAACTTAAAATAATTATTATGTACTTACAAGTACGTATTTGAAATAGTAACTGATTTTTATTTTTAGATTAAACTTGGATTACAGTAAAATCATCTAGTCTTGAACATAAACATATTATAAAGATTTAAAACAATTAGCCCCAAGTTTCTCAGCTCTAAATTATCGCAGAATTAATGTGACAAATTGTCAAGCACGCGTTATCTGCTGTGATTCGCTGTTGAAAATTCATTAAACCAATCACAGCAGATAACGCGTGCTTGACAATTCTGCGATAATTTAGAACTGAGAAACTCGGGGTTAGCAATCAACAACCTTTTATTTTTAATAACTTGAATTATATCTATTAATGTTAGGTAATTATATTAGAGATTATTTTATATGTTTACATTTCGCGTATACATTTTTCCTTTTATTTTTATTGGTTGTGAAATTTCATCATGAATATATAAAGATATTCATGATGTTCATGAAAGTACCTACTTTCTTAATTATAAAAATAAGTATTATCACTTGTTTTTATAATTTTTAAGAGATAAATTGTAAATGATTACCTACTGTTGTCATTCACCCTATGTACATAACTTGTGAGCCTGCCATAATAATAATCTATAATTTTGAAATAGTTTTAAAATGATAAAACTAATATTCATTCTATTCTTAAATTGTTGTAACTTTGCATGAATATAGATGTTTTTCTCATTCTGTTTTATCGAACCTATTTGCTAGATAAATAACATAGTTCCAGTTTTTATGCTAGGTATTAGTCCAATTTAGAATAATAAATTGATTTTTAAATATTTAAAATTTGACTGATTTTACAAATTGTTATCGATCTGTGTTCTGTGTCTTAATAAAACTTATTCGACATATAAAAAAAATATATTACTTATTCATAACCTAGATCTAACAATGTGGCATCAACAGTAGGCCCTATCAGAATATCAGCGCAGCGTTTTTACCTTTTTGGATATCGCTGCACATGCTGAGATAGGAGCCTTTTTGGTCTCGCACAGGGTTTTTTATTTTATTATTGTTTAAGTGTGTGCTTATTTTCTCGTGTCTCCTGTGCGGGTCACAAATAAATATTTTTCTTTCTTTCTTTCTTTCTTTAATAAATAGGTACCTAACTAAAAATACACCCAAGGTCCACAAGAAATGTCAGTGGAAATTTGATACAAATTGTACCATACAATCGACTTCTGGTACTGTAAAAATACATACCTATTACTTATGTAATCATTTTATACTTACGCTATTAGCAACCTATTGTTACTGCAGTAAATTAGGTTTTTAATACGTAGGTACTTAAGCTTGCAGCAATGGTAAATTAGTAGGAAAGAAATAAATAAGAAATACCTATCGCTCTTTAATGGTATTCATATAAAAACACAGAAGGTAGGTACTTACAATACAGAAAAATAATTATTAGAGTACCTATCTACCCACGGCATTAACAAAGGTATTATAGGCCATGGGTAACAAAATATATATTTTTTTTTGTTATGTACCTAGGTACACATTTTGTATAAAAATTATAGATTGTGAACTGTTGTTTTTACTAAAACGACATACATAAACTTTTTTGCACGAGTGTACTGGTCAATACCATTGACAACTTAATATGGTCGGGTTATACGCGAAGATTTAGTATGGAAAAGTAATGAAAGCTAATTTCTCATAAAATACAACACTTAGGTTTCTGAATTTTTGGTCGCTTTATCTTCTGTAGGAGTAGTAATTTTTGTATACATTTGGGCAGAATTTACTAAGTTTTTAATAGGGAAATCTTGAAATGAAAATTTAACACCGTGACTACCGCCACCCCACCAATGGCATGGTATATCTCGTAAACTACTGGAGTACTAGTTGTGAATTCTGGGTATCAATTTTATCTTGCAGGGTAGTAATTTTCTATGTAGGTTTGAGGAAAGTCGCAGGCGCCTCCAACTTGGAATCAACATTCAAAGTCGTGGTCCTGCTGAACGAGTGAGCGAAAGTTATCATCGTTGATTTCTCGATAAATAAAAATGATTCAGTTCTGTTTTTTTTACGAAATGGATCACATTTATGGGTAGTAATTATTTGTATACTTAGAATAGCTGTAGCATGCCCCCGTTTTCGGCGCTCATGGTGGTCCTGCTGAATGGAGCGTGACTACCGCAGGACCACCTTTAAAGTCGATTTTTTCGAAAACTACTAAGGTACCAATTTTGTTGTTCGGGTACTAACGTAGTGGCACCAATGATCGACAAGAACCAATAACCGACACTTTTTTTTTTGATCCTATAAAATAAGAGTAGGCAACCGATTTCTTACTAAGCAAACATTGTTCCTTATACAGCATACTTTTGACTAGCTCCCATTGAAAGTTGAACGTAATCCGCCATTTTCAAACAAAATTGAGAGCGCGAAAACTGAGTGCGGCTAGAAATCTGGTGAAAATAGCAGAATTCCTTAGAGAAATCCCTAAGGAAGTGGGTGATTTTTTTTTGTTAATTATCTTATTGTAATGTGACTTCCTCGTATTTGATATTTTTCACGGGTTATTTAAGGACTATAGGATCGATTTTTGTTATAACGGATGTTTAAGTTTATTTTGATAATACTATATTGATGGTGTCGATCACTGGTTTTCAAAAACTGACTTTTCCAATAATCGACACGTGTCGATAATAATTTTTTGAAAAATATTTCATGTGACAAGCGAATATAGTTCTTTTTGTTTTGTGTATTTGGTAGATATTTGAAATAGATTAATCAAAGTCGAGCTACCAGTAATCGACAGTGTCGATAATTGGGTAATAATATGTGTCGATGATTGGTTCTTACAGATGGCTCTGAATAATCTCGAAAAATGATACCCCCTACCAATAAGAAAAAGCCGCGCGTTGAGGCTGTACAAAATGAGAAAAAATTGCAGTTGCTGCAAAACATTTCCGCTCCATGATAAAATTTGGGGAAAAAGACCATACAGTCATTATTCTCTGTGCATTGTCACAAATCACACCTGACGCTTCATTTATCAAATTTTTGCTCATAAAATGATATTGGAGTCGTAACTAATATTACGCATAATCTGCAACCGATGGACCAAAGCTCATTGGAAAAAAGCCGTGACACAACGGAAAGTGGAGAACCTAGCCACAGTTTGTCGGAAAGAGAACTTTGCCCCAGTGCTGCAAAAAGCTCTCACAAATATAACAAAAGATTGCGTCCAAAATGGATTCTGAGTGGGTTTTTTTCCATTTGGTCACAATTACATCGATATGTATGAAATTAGACAAACCGAAAATGAAACCGCGACTAAAACCAATCCGATCCGAAGACGCGTTATGTCATTCAAATTCATTTGATGCTCCTACAATGTCAGACACACTGAGGCGAGGTATCACATACCGATTTATCTAAAGATCCTCTAATGGAGCTGCCTAACAATATCACCAAGACTAATATTAACCAACTTGTTTTAATACCGGAACTTACTTCACCGATCGGTTCACCTGAATTAACAGGAGATACCCAAATACAAGACTAATCATAACGGCACAGTTGATAGGTACAATAATCGACCAAGCACTTCCACCACCGAAACCTTCATCTTCATTTGGTTTCCTTATAGTAATAGGAATTAATAGCCATGGAACTGCAGTAGGTACCTAACACCACAAAAGAAGTATATGGAAAATGCTTTTGGAGTGATTGTTCGATCTCCTTTCAAGAGGAGTTTGATTTGGCCGAAAAATTTGGATAGTTATAAATATAGAATGAAACGAGAAAAATTCCACCAACAGTAACAAGTAAAGCTTGGCAATCTTGTACTGTGCTGGTGGAATTTCATCACGAGAAAAATAAAAAAACAACAAGAAATGAAGAAAAAAACAAGACAGAATAGGAAAAAGAAAAAAAGAAAAGAAAAGTATAGTTAACCAATGAAAAGAAAAATAAAAGATTAAGAAAGCAAAGAATACCGTTGAAGAAGGTTTGACTTCAAAAGAGTCAGATTTTATACATTAAAAGTGATATTAGTTATAATTAAGCGATGGTTACCTTACGGGTAATAGTCGATAACTGGGTGTCGATAACTGGTAACTGTCGATAACTGGATGTTGATTATTGGAGATTCAGTGTCGATGATTGGTGATTTATACACTTTTTTATTTTATTGGATTTTTTTCTAGTCTATGTATAGTTATTAAAAATAATACACCCTATTCTTATCTCAAGAATATACTTTACAATACTCAATTGTTACTTTTGGTTTAAAGATGACTAAATGACTTTAAATTTTATAAAGAAGCCCACTATCTCCTAAAAGTGTCGAGCATTGGTGCCACTACGTTAATTGGTACCAATTGAGTAGTAATTATTTACCAAATATGGAAGCGGTTGCTGTCGGGGTCCTGCGGTAGTCACGGACATAATCATTGAGTAGATTAGCGAACATGCATGCCGCTTATCTACTTACGTTGCATGATTCGTTTTTGCAATTCACACTTAATGACTATCGGTACATAGACTGTCTATCGCGAGCTAAGGATGATTTTTAAAACGATCAAAAGCGGTTACGTTCGGAGCGGATATGATCGAGTACATAGATAGGTACCTAGTAGGTACATGTATGTACGCAGAATGATTTCCTGTACATTACATTTTCAAATTCCGTAATATCCCATTTGTTAATTGCATGGGTCACAAAAAAGAAGTATTTCACATTGGGTACCTGTTTTAACGGCACCTGAGGTATTCGGTCCCTATCGATATTTTTCGCAGGTGCCAAATGTGGAATAATTTAAATTCAAATTGAATCCACATTTGGCACCTACAGATCAGTAGGTATTCGTGTTGGGACTTTTTTAGGACGTTGAAAAGAAAAATTCGATTAAAATCAGTAGAGTTTAGTAACATGATAAAACTTCCTCTTTTGCTTTTTTAGTTAGATGTTGAACATTATAAGCATTTATACCCAAACTACCAGAAGGCCAGAATCATGAAGAAGTATGGGCCTAGAATCATAAGCGGTAGAGACTAACAGAGTACCAGGACGTCAGAATCTAAAATCTCTCGGTACTCTTTTACATGTCAAGATTCCGGCCTCGGTAATACTTCCTCATGAATATAATCTCCTGATACTTAAGTAAGTCTTTACCGGTAATTATTCCAGCACCGCAAATACTAAGACTATGGATGAAATACCTCAGGCCGTTATAGCAGATGCCCAATGTGGAATACGTCACAAAAAAAAACCTAGACACCTAATAGAACTAAGTACAGTGCAGCTCTGCAAAAGTTAGTTTAATCACATGCAAGATTTAGGGGAAAACAGCTTCGTAAATCGTCATAGCACTAGCTTTTAATTTTTATCTGATAAACTTTAGGGTCAAGACTGTCAATATTACATAAACAAGAGTTATGTATGATCCGTAAATATTATTATTTATCAATTACTTGAACGAATCCTACTTATCTACTACAGTGGGTAAGCCAAACTGTTCGAATTCGTCTGAAGTTTTGAAGTGTAGGAAGAACTAGTCGAAATTTATTTACCCGATTTGACCCATATCCCTAAATTAGTTGTGCTGGAGAGTGCACAGACAATAAACATTTCATCGGGGCGGAAATCACTGCTCTTGTAACCCACGAGTTAGCCGAGTGCGAGTGTCGTTACGACATCTGCGCTATTTGTAGATCATTTACTACATACAACTCCAGTCAGGCCTAGCTTCTAATTGAACTAGACATTGGGCTATACCTATCCTGGGAAAGTGTGTCACAGTTAATTTAGGGCTGCGGCGAAACGTTGCAGTGACATTAACCTGAGGTATTTGCTATCATGGGCAATATTCCAAGGTGGTGTCACGATTGCATCGCTAGCCACTCTTAACCGTATTATTGTTCTTAATTAAACTTTTGTTGTGAATACGCAGTGGACATTGGAATAGAACGAAGGTCCTTCATTTATCTTACTTCTATACTAATATTATAAAGAGGAAAGATTTGTATTTTTGTAACTAACAAACTTAAAAACTACTAGACCGATTTCAAATATTCTTTCACCGTTGGGAAGCTACACTATCCCCGGGTGCCATAGGCTACTTTTTAACCCTGTATTCCAAAGGGAACGGGAACTATGCGGGTGAAATCGCAGGGCATCCGCTAGTATCTCAATATAATCAGACATGTGATATGAAGTATGAATGAAAAGCGCCCATCTATAAGGTATGGTTAACAGTGGATCAGGTTTGCTGAGTGCTTTAGCTATATGTCTATATTCAGCTCATATATCGTGTAGTGTACACTTAATTCAATTTTCGTTGTGTAACATCTTCCTTTTCTCAGTAAGTAGTAGGTACCTACACAGCTATTGTGTGATCTCAATCGCACAATGGTCGCGATACTCTACCGTGTTCCTGGCACGCATCCAGCAGATTTTTACTTTGCTCGTTTTATTTTGTCAACTTCTTCACCAAGGTTGATCTCATTGACCGTCGTCGTCTCCATGCGTCATTTCCAATGTCATTCCCCTTTTCTCTAAGTTGGAATTTCCGATTCAACTGTTTTTCCGTGTTTGGTTCCGTCGGGTTTGCCTAATAGGCACTGAAGTTGGTAATATCTGCTGCAGAGAAGATTAGAATCATAGGTAATCGTGGGTGCATAGTACAGGGGCCCCTAATTCACAACATCCGCTCCTCTATCGAATGTATATCCATATATAGAGCTAAAATACAGAAGTGAGTATGAGGAGTTGTTAATATCTAACCAAATAAGATCAGCTTCAAAGCTTCTTATTATTAGTACATTCTCTCTCTATGCTCGAAGTGCTTTTGTTTTGCATCATCTAGATTTAGACAGTTATACGCCTGATGTATTGCCTGGATATTCTCAAGATGCATTAACGTAATCTCATAGCTGGGGTTGTAGTATCAGCAAACTGTAGGATAAAGTTACACGGAGGAAGTTACTCAGAAATACAAATCATCAATATGTTTCAAAATAGAACTAGTTTTGATCCTGATGTGGATGGCTGATTAGATAGGTAACTAACTACTTCATTATCTGGTTTTGCAAAGTGCTCTTGAAATCCTAAAATAACTGCGATTTTACGTTGTCTTATTATCTATCAAATACTGTCAATATCTATACAGTTAACCTTTCTCTGACAAGCTCAAGTAAGCGAAATTTTATACGTATTGTTCTTTAACCGCTGTCTATCGGTATCCGTAGTTCTGAAAGATCTTGATGAATAACGTAGATGATGGAATCGCCCAAACGATTGGACAGTTGTTATTAAATAACTTTAATAATTACATAAAGATTACTCTTGTGAGGCCTTCTGTTCGATATCGTAAGAGATTCAAGCTTCAACGTATATATTTAGCTAAAGCAGCACGTCTTAAATTCTAATCTTGTTGAGAATACACTTAAACAGTTACGTACTAGCCTCTACTGAAGTTCAGTTATGTAAATAAATTCGCAATAATGTAAGAGAGTAGTTTCCGTTCCCGGCGAGCCCAACCGCACGCGGTTAATAAAATAAATAAATCGTTCAGCACGCGCGCCTGTTGCCCTGCTAACTGGGAACCTTGGCTTCTGATTGTGTGCTGAACACTACTTACATGTATTGTAAACATTGCTGAGAAGTTTTGGGAAGCTTTGTTTTAAAACTTCTTTAGACCTAGTCTAGTCGATGTAGAGGTATATAACGATTGTATGACTGGTTTCCCCCTGACTCGCCCGACAGACTGATTTGGGGTTTTTTTATTTGCGTTGGAGCGACTCAGTCGGACTTATTAAACCAGTCTTCATCTAGTAGGTTCAAAGTCAACAGAGACCACTCTCTCTAGGAAATAACATTAGTAAATTTTTTAAACACTTTTTG
The DNA here is from genome assembly GCA_949775005.1 of Orthosia gothica. Classification (NCBI taxonomy): domain Eukaryota; kingdom Metazoa; phylum Arthropoda; class Insecta; order Lepidoptera; family Noctuidae; genus Orthosia; species Orthosia gothica. The sequence continues at coordinate 18,689,826 of OX459043.1, read as the reverse complement.
AATCATTTATTAGTTGCTCGCGGACTAGAGGTTTTAGACTCCTATTATGAAGTAGTCTTCGTTGAATGACGGCATCCATCATAGGATACCACATCCATCAGGTAGGTGTGTTGGTAGCTAAAGTGTTATATTGTAATAAAAATTAAATGTATTAAACGCCATAACGATTTATAGTTTTGGTTCAAGTGTTATGTATTTTTTTCGTAAGTAAAACTACATTAAGAATTCCATTAAACTTATGAGAATGTTCTGTTGTATAATGTTCTCCCTCGCTGTGAAGAGGATCATACTCGTATATTACACCTTCTGCATTAGTAGACGGATGTGTAGGTATATGAGCGCTATAGAGTTTGAGCTAGTTCAGACTATTGCGTCAATGGATGAATAATAAAGATCAAAAGTAAATTTCTACCGGCATGTAGCTATAAGAAAACAGAAAAAAAAAATGAATAAATTAAGATCAATTATATGGGTAAACGCTGTTTGACCACTTTATTGGGGTTTTCTAAAGTTGAACTTTTAACAGGCAATTTGGCCATTCCAACAAAGATGTCGGTCGAGTGAGACATCACATCAGTGGTGTCTTTAAATATTTTGGAGATTTTTTTATTATTTAGGTGTGCTCTCGCATTCGTCTTCGTTGGCGGCGCTTTGCAAAAATAGAATTTGGCGGCAGTGCGGGTTCAATCCCGAATCCCAGTCGGCCGCAGCCAGTGCACCGGCGGCTCCCACCACACTCATTTCTCTTCACTTTTCTAGTGTTTTTCTTCCCGAGTATCGACGTATCGATAACCTCAAGTGAACCGTTTAAATCTTCAATGAAAAGATGACGGGCTTCCTCAATTATTTCGTTTTATGACCGTGTGCTTACAAGTTGTGTTATAATAGTGAATTTTGTGAATATGTGACAGTCAACAATGACTGAAGCTTTAGTAAAAATGAATGGCATGGGGACACTTCGGACTAAGTTCAGAGGCGTGAAGAAGGAATTGTTAGAGAGACAGACCAGCATGCTGATCCAGTCTATGACAGTTTGTACATCCTACACATTTTGTATTAGCTACGCAAATTATTTTTGTTGTTGCAAATGATTGAGTTCAAAAAAAATATACCTGCTAGTCTAACTTTAGACTTTGGTTTTGTAGCAAGAGAAATAAACATTACTTCTGTAATAAACCTAACTTTTATCGCGTTTTACGTGCAATTGCCGATAAAATTGCATTCGTCACTGCGTCAGTTTACCGCTACAATTGGTTCGAATTTCGAATAAGGTATGATTTAATCCAAGTCTACGTAGGCGCCTATCAATGCTTCGATTCAATTCAGATTCACTTAAAATCAATGTCAGAATGGCCTGTTTCTTATTTATGAGAAGTCCTGTCAATTTAATCGTTTGGGCATCAATTTCGTCAGCTAATACCTACGTCTTCTATTTTCCTCGTATCTGAGTCCCTCTCTATAAGATAATTTAAAAGCCGTTTCGTGACTCATGAGTTCACAAAATGACCTTCTTACAAAATTCACTAGGCAATTAGTCTTCTGCTCTGTGGAACAAATACAGAACCAGTTATTTCGTAACCAGCCGACTTGCTATTGTAAACACCACCTTTCTATCAGATCGATAGGCTTCCCTCTACGGCGCAGTAACCCAACTGGTTTGAGAGGGTCACTACAAACTCGGTGAGAGCTGTTTCGGTAGCGACATTCGTGTTCGGTCGCGCAGGCGGGTCGTTCCGGTGGTGGGTGTCGTTACCAGGACACCCTATCATTGCAAACTGTTGATGATTCATTCGGTTGTGGTTTTACCAGAAGTGCGGTGGATATTGTGGTGCAGCTTTTTACTCGTCGTAGCCCGATTCCGTAGACTGGTTTATGAAATTGCGATATTATTATGATTCGTCGGTAAGTTTTACCTCGGACTGTAGCGATCTGCCTATTCAAAGCTTCGGATGAGTACACAGTGAGCCAACCACTCAAAGTATCTCTGAGCATCATTGTTGTCACGTTTCGAAGTGGCTTCTTACGCAGATTCTAGTCAAGCAATTGATAAATAATGAGTGGATACTTATGGGTTCCTATCTTAAGTGGGTTGTGATAAATCTTTGTATACCGCAGAAATGTTCAAATTAAGGACGATATTATCGGGTGTTTTATCTCTGGACACTCAATATAAAATTAACTTACGTGCGTTTTGTGAATCTACTAGTTTTCTTGAGTGAAAGCGGTGTGATACAAATAATTAAAATTAATCAGTGCAAAGTTTTCAGTATTTTGTGATAACTAAGTTACTTAAAAGTAAATAGTGATGGTGATCTTTGTGCAATACGAAACTGTTCTTGCAAAAGCTGCTGTGTTTGAGTTCACAAAGGTCTCTGAATATTATATTTTTCCAGTTGTTAAAAAGGATTGAGATTAAGAAATCCAGTCAAATAAATAAATTGATATCATCCCACATTATTTATGTAATGTAAGATGAAATAAAAAAAGAATCGGTCACAGTTTTACTACTAAGCAAGTTCGAACACCACATTTAAAACCTGGGCGATATGACTTTATTCATAAATCAATGTTGTGTTCGAGTAGGTAGTAGTTTTAAGCTTAAAATTAACAATTTATAAATAAACACAACACAAGAAAATTCGCGAGCAGGTGGCGCTTATAACTTTTTTTTAAACTTGCATGACATGTAGGTATTAATTATGAAATTATCGAACAACACGTTGGGAATCCCTAGAATTATAAAACACCTGAGAACAATGAGTTATTATTTATTATAGCTTACAAAAAGGTTAAAAGCATATTTTTTTTCATAATAATTTCATTAGATTGTAATACAGCTATTATTGTGTTTTTTTTCTAATGTAAATTGCTCTAGTTATCTTGTACTTAAATAGCTATTTATAACGTTTAATTATAGTGTAGGTCAGGAATGCAATTAACATCATTTTCTAAACGAAAGTTAATTTCAGGTCGATGAACTTTATCTGGAAGTACTTTACGAGATATTACACAATGTCGGGGGATGTGACGTAGGGTGCGAGGTGGGACAGCTCGCGATGCTGTCCTACATACAAGAAGCTTTCAAAATAGCCAATGACAAGCACACACAACTGCTTACACAGGCTGAAGCGAAGGAACCACCGGAACTAATGCTGAACGTTGAAGTGGTTGAAGCCAAAGACTTGGTTCCTAAAGACCCGAATGGTCTGAGTGATCCCTTCGTCACGATATACTTGATGTCCAACCCAACACATAGGTACAATACTTCAGTCAAGTCAGGGACTCTCAACCCCTTGTGGGAGGAACATTTTTCTTTGTAAGTATATTATTGTCTCATTTTAGTCAAGACTGTAATCGAGGTAGTCATATAGATAAGTAGATTAAATCGTCAAATGTACAAAACAAAATTCAGAAGATGAGACATCTTAACGGTATCTCTTGCAAACAGTGGATTCAGTGTTTTCCGAGAAATGTAAATAATTAAAGTACACAGACAAAAGTTGGGAGAAACAGCAAACGTCGATGAAGTCATTGATACAAATATGCAGATTAATAGCGTATTAAATGCATTTTTAGATGACTTAATGAAAAAAGACGCTATAAAATTTGATATGAGAATTCTGTTAGATTTAAGTATTAGAGTATTCTGATTGTTACTCAAATTCACCGATGGATATGACCTTGTAACTGATTTACATAAACCTGATGACGTAGACAAAGAAATGCTCCAGACATCATAGTAAAATGTAGTAGAGTAGAATGTTATCATAAAATTTTATGACTCCATTAGTGCAACAAATATATACGTAGGGCCTTGTTCCTTGGCATACATTACACACGATGTAAACATTAGTTATTTGTTGCTTGTAAATAAACGAGTAATTAAATAAATGTTAATGTTTTCAGACCTATGCCTGGAAGCGTTCAAGAAGACTCCCTAGTACTAGAAGTATGGTAAGTTCTAAGACCACTTGTTATAAATTCTTTGCCTGTTGAATGAAATATATTTAAGCTGCGTGACCAAAACAATAGAGTTAATAGAAAGAAAAACCCGAAACTAAACCGAGGGTTGTTCACCTCCGACTCCGTTTACGGCTGTGATTAGCGATTTCACTGAACCTGTGTTTTAATTATATTTTTATTAAGCGGTGTTACTTTGCACGCAACTATGTGTATGAACCATGTTCATATTCTTGATTTTAATTACCCAGGTGACATAAAACTAAAGTGATTAAATGTTTATGGCCTAGTAACAAATGCCATTGACTTTATGGTTATGTAGTAAGAATTTCTGAAGTGAATGGCAACATGTTTTACCTTTTAGGGACTTCGATCCTGCGGAGACGGTAAAGGAGAAAATGACGAAGATATTTGAAGTGAAAGGGGTGAAAGGACTCCGGAAACTTATGAAGGAGATAGCTATCACTGCTTCTACGGGGAAGCATGATAATGAACTGATTGGAACCTCTAACATACCATTGAAAGTGAGTATCTACCTAAAAGCTACAGCTTATTTCGCCACTTAATTTAGTACAGATTTCTTCAAAAACGTTGCTTACTCAAGAATTAGGCTTAACAGAGACCGCTAGGCAATAGTTTCCACAAATTGGGTGCCTGAAGGAGGATCTCGTCGCTGAGGTTGGCCCAGAAAGAGGTGACGAGATGACCTAGACTGCAGAGGCTGGTCCGATGGCTTAAAAACAATACTTGGAAGGATTTTGGGGAGGCCTTTGCCCACAGTGGGACAGTATGACAAAATCGTAAAACAAAAATGTTTGTTTATTTGATAAGATCGATTTTATCCCGTGAGATGTTTAACTATGTTCTTTTATTACAGTCAATTCCTGCAGGTGGGATGATAATGTGGTTCAGTCTCAGCAAGAAAAGCAAACTAAGGCGTCAAGGCGTGGTCAAAGTGCGGCTCAACTTCTCTTCGGAGAAGAACTCGCAAGTCGCTGCTCAGGAACACCGACATCTCCTCAGAATCATTCTACTACATGAGCTTGAAAACTCAAAGGTCAGTTCCATAATTACATACGGGTGGTAAATATACGTTTCAAAAACAATTATGGACCCTGTCGGACACAGCAACATTCTAGATGCAGTCAGTGTTGGAGAGAGGAATAGCTCTCAATTTTTTTTTATTTAAGTTTCTTTAAGAACATTATGTTCCCATCTTTTCTGTGGAAGTGTGCCGAAATCCACTATTGACTATATCCTGTGCTGGTTGGTGCCACAAGTTTTTATAGTTATCGCATCAGGGTTTTCCGCTTTTTACCACGATGTTTTCCTTGTTCCTTTTGGAGCATGAGAATGCTGAACAAATTTCCCACTACCAATTCGTAAGATCGGTCAATTATGGTACACTTATTGATTTGGTTATCAATTATCCTTTTGTCTGATCAGTTTGCTGCGTAATTTATGTAGCCAGTAGTATATATAGTCGTAGTAGTTTAGTATTAGTCATTCATACAAGTGCCGTATGCGAGGTATGCATACTAAACGTTGACTTCCTATAGGCACTGACCTGCGTACCATATGGTAGCTATTATGAGGTAACTCCATAAAACAACTTTAAGTTATTCACATTATTTTTGTAATGACAAGAGTTACATCGATGTCTCATAAGAAATTAAATCATTATGCACACTGCATAATTCTCAGACCAAGTGTTTCAAATTCACGGAAATATGTCTTGGTATGTTTACTATACTTGGGTATTATGATCAGACTAGCACTTCGCCCGCGACTTCGTTCGCGTGATCCGTATTTTATCCTACAGATGACTTTATAGTTTTATCCCCTTAAAGGTTGAATTGCCAAAAATGGCTTCTTAAAGCTACATCATAAAAAAGGCCTGTACGTTCGAAAGCCCCGAAAATTTCAAAAATCTTTAACACCCCCTAAATCGTCTTTTAGAAGTAGTTTTGAAAAACTAATAATGAAAACCTTTACTATTAACCTAGTTTGGTATTTATGCCAAGATTCAAATTTATAAAGCCCAACAAATTTCCACCTTTTCACCTCCTTAGGGGGCTCACTCCATCGTAGACTCTGTCTCTGTCACCTCTGACCTAGACTAGAGTCAAGAGCAAACCCATCTCAAATAAAAAGAAAAAAATAATTTCCAAAAACCAATAAATACATGAAATCTTTTTTATCAACCAAGAGCGTAAAGCTAAAGTTGCATGTGTTCAATTTACAAACTGTAAAAATTTCAACCCTTTTTACCCCATTAGGAGTGGAATTTCCTCCCTGCCAAATTTCATCTTTAACGTCAAGCGGTTTTCGATATTTCGTGAAAGATGAATGAGTGACCTTTCGCTTTTATATGTAGAGATAATGCAGGTATACGCGTTATTAAATAAACAATTGAAATTCTCATAGTTATTTTTGAGTTTGCATCATTTTATTGACTGACAGTGATACGAAAAACAACCGTCAAATTGCAGCTTTCGTCATTTTACGATATCCTAGCGAACTTTTATTCGATTGAACTAGATCTTACGTCAACCGTTTCGAGTTGGAATGTTTCGTTTTATGTTAGTATAGCTCTATCTGTTAGAAGTTTTACAGATAAACCACATACTAACCTTAACTTCTGAGTGTACCAGTTATATTTTCCGATCGTAAAAATATCCCGGTTTGTGCTCCGGGATAAACAAACGAAGATCATGGTCGTGTTCAGACTAACGTAGACGTCTTAAGTATTAAAAAGATAGATACAACCTTCAATTAAACATGCAAATAAATGTTAAACTATTGATGAGAAACGCTGATTAATTTGTTTAAAATAAACTTTTCCTCTTAAAATGCGATAGTGTGATAAATAATTGCTTTTTGTAGGTCTGACGTCAGACATGGTTTTTCTGTGTGTTAATGCTTATCGGACAGACCACTTTTTAGGGTTCCGTACCTAAAGGGTAAAAACGGGACCCTATTACTAAGACTCCCCAGTCCGTCTGTCTGTCACCAGGCTGTATCATAGTCGTGATAGCTAGACAGTTGAAATTTTCACAGATGATGTATTTCTGTTGCCACTATAACAACAAATACTAAAAACAAAATAAAATTAATATTTAAGTGGGGCTCCCATACACCAAACGTGTTTTTTTTGCCGTTTTTTGCGATAATGGTACGGAACGTGCGCGAGTCCGACTCGCACTTGGCTCGTTTTGTTGTTTTTTGTGAACTGACGTGTATGTTGAAATTTGTCCTTGAATCTCAAAATGGAGAATGCCAATTTTATTATGAAACTATCATAGTTCGAATTTGCAATTTATTAAGTTGGACTAATCTCGGCATAATTAATGAATGAATGGGATGTGTTGTAACATGAACGTTTCTTCAATGTTGTCCTTTCGGTCACCAAACCGGTACTGGTCTATTTTTGTTCTTGAACGACTAGACAAGGATTTCCCCTTACGTGATAGCTTATTTCTATTAACGGAACAAACTATTACTTAAGTAACAATGAACTTTGTCATTCGTGAACCACCGTTTCGAATAGCTAATTATCACCACCGTGTCTATGTCTTGGCGTAAACCAAATCGCCTTTCTTGATACCGTTGCCATTGTTCGATGTAGTTTAAGACTTACAATAAAATTCCGTATTTATCAATATTCGAGATAAATTCTCGCTGTTACTGAGGGATGTGGTGATAACTCCACCATATAGGTTAGGTATGATGATAACCCCTTACACTATAGAAAATATAGATAACCCATAAGTGTTTAACTTTAGATAAATAGTTTATATTTGCCGGCAAATAAGATGCGGCCAATTTTAGCGTTCGAAATAATTCGAATATATTGGGACATCCAACTTGCATTGGGCCCGCGGGGTGGATTACATCCGATTTCCTCGCACAGAGAGGATGCCTTTGTCCCAGTAGTGGGCACATTAAAAAGGCTGTGGTCTTCTTAATTGCTGAACATCGTCTCCGTTCTGGCAATCTTTGACGGAATCATTGTAGAGCTGCTTCCTGGCCACTGTCTTCGGCTTTTCTCAGGGCAGTGTTCACATTGAGTCCCATTATCACCTTGATCTGATCTGACCAGAGAGAAAATCTTTTTCCTTTTGCAACCAGTTTTATCATCATTATCCATTTAATGTTCCCACTGCTGGGACACTAGTATCTTCTCTGTGCGAGAGGGAATGGGGTTTAATCCACCACGCGGGCCCAGTGCGGGTTGGTGGATGTCACAGTTGTTAGAGCAGTGGTGATGAAATAATTTAAACAAAGTTTAGCACCTGCCTGGGTTCGAACCCACGTTAAGTCAGGGTGGATTCCGCTGGGTCACTACTGCTCTTAACCAGTTTTAATATCCGATAAATAACTAGCTAATATACCATGTTTGTTCCGTAGGTGGCACCATACTGGTGGTGTGGCAATTTCAGCGCCGCAGCCGAGGCGATCCTCACGCAGCACGTGGCTCAGTCAGGGCTCAGCGTCAACGACAACACGCTGGCGCAGTGGGCCGTGTACTGCGCCGTCACCACCGACCACCCACTCAGCTTCGCACTCTTCAACACCTTGCTGGATAAGATCACCAAGCCGTTGCAGTCGGGTGAGTAGGCCACGTGATCCTCATTTAGCCGGAAGATGTCCACTACTGGACACAGTTATCACCTCAAGCATTGCCACAATGACATTTTCTGAGTTTCTTAGATTTAATCTTCATCGGGTCATGAGCATAAATAAATAAAAAACACATTTAGTTGTAATAGTGTCATCTCGTCACGTGAAGCTGGATGGCTCTCCCTAGCACCACAGAGTCTGGCCTCTCAGAAAACATCCATAGGATTCCATTGTTGCTCCCCCGAATCCGACGCATCAGAGAAGCTGTTTTCTTGCGCATAATGGTATAAAAGTCATCGACTCTTGCGTCAGCAAACATGCCCGACGCGCTGTAGAATCGGGGGAGCCTCACCAAAATCCTAAAGTCGTTATTGTATTGTACACGAAGAGCGCATATAATTTGGTACGCTTATCTTACAATAATTTTATGATTGATCAGTCTATAGTTCTGTACTTGTCCTTTATATCAGGTATTTAGATGTTTTGAATTTAATCCCAAAATGTCTTTAGTACTGGTGCCTGCAGTACTACCTACAGGGCCGGATTTAATTTTGTGCCGCCCTGGGGCACTGAAGAAAATGCCGCCCTATGACTAAATTTGTGCCGCCCTGGGGCACTGAAGAAAATGCCGCCCTATGACTTAAATTTTATTTTAATAGTAAAAAATACTTTAAGTATCAAATACATTTATGTTATAGTATAAATGATGCCATATAAACGATAGTGGCGACCTCAATTTTTGTCAACTTTTTTTGGCCAACCTGTACTTGAATTATATTTCTTGAAAGATAAAATGTTTATTTAAAAGAATTAGTTACTTATATATTGTATAGAAAATTTTATCTCACTTTCCAAATTTTGCCGCCCTAGAAAATTTGCCGCCCCGGGCACTACCCCGACTGCCCCTAGTATAAATCCAGCACTGACTACCTAGTATAGTTGTTCTATCTCAGAAGGTGGGTGTTGTGACTTTTATGACGTCGAAATAAGATTCATTTTGTTACGATTCATCTGCCTTCGTTAATCTGCGTGTCTCTACGATTCTACTTCAACGTTTTTCCCTTTTCAGGTCTAGTAAATGAAGAGGACGTCAAGCTGTTCTGGGATGGCGCGAGGAAACTGCTCCCAACATGCTACAGTCACATTAGGAAACTAAGGAAGAAGACTGCTGGCGACAAGGCAGTCATGAAGACACTCCGAGAAGTCCTCAAAATCCTTTATAAGCTGTCCGTTTTGGATGCCCCGGCGACTTTAGACTTATTCCCAGTTAATTTGTATGGATGGCTGAGGGAAGATATGGGGAAGTTGACCATTCAGGTGGTGCTAGAACAAGCAATCATTCAAGGAGCTTCGGATTGGTTTGTCCATATTCTGGATAACAATGAATGTAAGGATGATACGGAGGATAATAGACTGCAGCATTTGATCAGAGCCATACAGCTGGTCCGTTCTGATCTGCAACGCGCAGTCGAGTATTACGACCGAGTTTTCGTTGAGTAAGTACATTCATAATATAATTTTCAAAAATAGCGTTTACTCATACTGCAGTCATACCTATTTTTAGAACAATTTTCTTTGTTACTATGGTTATTATGCAAATGATATTTATTGGTTCGCTAATTCCTGTAGTAATGGGTCTGCCTCGTTAGTTGCAAGCGCGACTACCGATTATAAGATACTGCACCACATCCCCATGCTGGGCAAAGTATTATTGGATTTTAATGTCAATTTTTTTTTTATGGAGCTGTATTTGGCTTTTTGCCTTAATTTTGCGGGGCCACGGGGTCTCAGCGACAAGTAAGAAGATTTGGTTCAAATAAATCTCACTAGATGGCGTGCTATCTACCGATTTGTTATTGGATTGTGTGTAAAATAAACATTTTCTAGAATTGAACATAACAATTGTATGTTCTTGTTTAATCAACTCTCATAAGAACAAAATTTTGGAATATTGGACCCTTAATTCACATTTCAAAGATTATTTGAACGGACCATTTAAAATTGATGTCCATAGATGGCGCGGTTTTAAATTTCTGAGGCATTCCACTCGATTGTTTAAATTTGTATTGTAACACATTTTGGTGCAATGAAACTGTAAAAACGAGAAATAAATACTCTAACATAAATCGCCCCTGTATTAAAAGAAAAACATATTCATGAATCGAATAAACCCTTTTACTTGCAAGTCGCTGCTAACACCATCTATCTATCGCCGTGGAACGGAACCGAACGCGTTCGATGTACAAAACATTATCAGTTTAATCAGACGAAAAACGGTAGTTACGTCGGCACGGTTTCTTTGTATGGGATGAGGCATCTGTGTGCTAGTATTATATTATCTGTGGCGGGGTACATCCAGGGGCCGATCAATAAAATGTGGCTTAGACATAACTGGCCAAATTTCGGTGGTACTCTCTCTGCTTATGACTGTTATGGGGAATACAGAAGTCAAGTTATGTACATGTGTGAATTATATTTATTGGAGTGTTCATTATTTTCAGGGTCATGAGCTTCCCCTATTCTAAGACACTGTACGGTTTGTACGAAAGCAAGTTGGCTTCACTAGTCGAGTCGGAGATAGTGGACGTATGTAAGAGTCTGAAGAGGTTGCGGTACAGTGAGGGGTCCACAACCACGTTGGCTGGAGGCATCAATGGAGAGACGGGACTTGGGACTTCGTCCGTGGGTTCAGAGCCCCTGACCATGGGGACCACGCTGTTTGAACTGTATCTAACGTTACAAAGGTTTTTGACGTGAGTATCAATATTATAATCCTCCTACTGCTTAGTAAGAACTAATATTTATACATATGTGAAAGTTGGGATGTTTTCAGGGTTCCGTACCCAAGGGAAAAACGGGACCCAATTACTAAGACGCCGCGATCCGTATGTCTGTCCATCTGTCACCAGGCTGTATCTCATTAACCGTGATAGCTAGAAAGTTGCCGCTATAACAACAAATACTAAAAACAGAATAAAATAAATATTTAAGTAGGGCTCCCATACAACAAACGTGTTTTATTCCCCGTTTTTTGCGATAATGGTCGGGACCCTTTGTGCGCGAGTCCTACTCGCACTTGGCCGGTTTTTCAATAAATCACACCTCAACGACTGTATAGATTGGATGAAGTTGGAACACATAGACTGGATTAGGGGATAGGTAGTTGTTACCTTTGAGATAATTTTCGACTTAAACGCAGGCATAGTCGCTGGCGAAAGTTAGTATCTACATAAACACACAGCATATAGTGCGCGGCACGTAGGCAAATTGACAAAAACGTACTAACGTTTTTATTAAAATTAAAAATATATTTACATTTTTGTTCAACTTACGTGCCGAGCACTGTAGTTCGCTGCGTTCCTTAGTTTCCGGTAACCCTTGTGTGACAATAGCGTAAGCTTACGCATGAAGTCATCAACATGTATCTACCGATCAACAAAATATCTTTGTCTTTTAAACCGTCCTTTATCTGTGTTGAATGATTCACCTAAAAACGATCCTTTATAGTCTTTGTTAAATGAGACTGTTTAGTGTTCTTAAGATAATTTTAACACAGTTCTCGTATTATTTAGGTCTCCATATCTTATTTATTACGCGATAGCATTTTACGTCATTTAACATGAACTCATATTTTATTAAGAAGACTGTCTTACATTGAAATAAGCATTACATTTATTGACACTAAAAATAGCTTATAGGCAATACTAATATTTGCCCGCGGCTTTGCTTCCGTGGTCTATCTATCTCAAAGTATTCGTGCATATTATCGAGATTAAAAGTAGTCACTCAGAGATCATGTAACTTTTCATCAGTGAAAGAATTCCTAAATCGGTTCAGCACTTTCGGAGATTATCTCATACAAACAACAAATTATGTATTTACTAGATTTCTGCCCGCGGCTTCGTCCGCGTAAAAAGTTTTTTATCGTCCCAAGGAAACACTACCGGGATAAAATCTACACTATGTCCTACCCAGGGTTTATAAACTATCTCCATACCTTTCATCTAAATCGGTTCAGCCGTTTAGTCGTGGAAAAGTAACAAACAGAGTTATTTTTGCATTTATAACATTAGTTTGGATAATATCAGTTGAAGTTTTGATTACAAATTACACACAATGTTATCGATTCCCTATACACAAAGTAGGTAAATATTGGTTTTTCAAGGTGTGTTCAAAACGTACAATAACATAAAAGTTAACGAATCATACAATGGACTAAATAGCCGTGTAATCTGGTTAAATATTTAAATGAACGGACCGTCGCGTCTACCTTTTTTCTTTGTTTTTAATAGCGTGAACAATTACTGACGGTTATATTTTGTACGAGTGTTGTAGCCATGTGAACCCACATAGGTATAATACTCGTATATCTGAGAAAACAACATGTATTTATTTTGAAATGTTTGCGAGACTCTTAAATCTGAAGTGTTTACCAGATTATTATCTCTATTTACATACCTCCGTCGTTTCCATTACCTACATACATGTATGAATGTTAGGACTTAAGAATGTTTTTGTATATGTATTTGTTTTTAAATATTTAGGTACTTGATTCCTTAATCAAATTCCCTCATTAATAACTTGGCTAAAACAGGTATTTATATCTAGAACAATTTATGGTTAAACCGAACTTAATTAACTTAGGCCCAGTTTTTTCAGCAGTAGTTAATTCAGTTGGATTAAAATTTCGGTAAAACGCGTTTTTTAAACATTTGTTGGTCTAACAAATGATCAATATTTGACCATTTGTGAGGCTAAAGATTGTTGATTAAACGCGTTCCGAAATTGGTTATCATTGGTTATCATTTTTAACCATTGGTTGAGTTAACTATGAATAAAAAAACTTGGCCATATACCAGGCCCCTCAGAAAGTATTGCGAAAAAAAGTTTTTATATATGGGAGACTGGCCAGTTATAATGTTTTTCGAAAATATGATTATTTATAAGTAAAAATAAGTAAGTTCCAATTTCAAAATTTCCCTCCACATTTTTTTGCGAGTTAATTCAAAGTATTGTGTCTCACTGAAATATGGATCTGCGCCGGGAACATTTTAGAGCTATGATTTTATACGATTTCAAGTGTCGCCTGAAACCGGATGAATCGTACGATAGACTTCAAATGGCATTCATGGATGAAGGCCCTTCCAAGGCAACCGTGTATCGTTGGTATAACGAATTCAAGCGCGGTCGACCAACTTTGGGGGATGACGAAAGAAGCGGTCGCCCTTTGACGGCTGTTACCGAAGAAAACGTGCTAGCAGTGAAAAATTTAATCCAAGACAATAGGCGAATTACATATCAGGAGATTCAACACATATTGAAGATTGGATCGGGAAGCGTTCACGAGATTCTACACAGCCATCTTCGCGTGAGGAGGATAGTATCACGCTGGGTGCCGCACAACCTCACCGATGCTCAGAAGCAGGCCCGGGTGGAATGGTGCCGTGATATGCTTAACAAATTTGAAGCAGGCTCGTCTCGGCGTGTTTACGACATCGTTACAGGTGATGAGTCCTGGATTTATCAATACGACCCAGAAACCAAGCGCCAGTCGACTGTTTGGGTGTTTCAAAATGAGCCAACGCCTACCAAAGTGAAGCGATCTAGAAGCGGGGGTAAGATTTTGATCGCTTGCTTTTTTAATTTGACTGGCCACTTGGTATCAATTCCCTTACGGGATCAAAGAAGCATTAATGCCGAATGGTATACTACCAAATGTTTTCCAGAAGTTTTCTCTGTTATAAGCAACAAGCGACCAAACACAGGGCTCCGCGGGCTACTGCTCCACCACGACAATGCACCTGCGCACACCGCACTCAAAACGAGGGACTTCCTGGACAGCACGCCAGTCAAACTCCTGGGTCACCCTCCTTACAGCCCTGATCTAGCACCGTGTGACTTCTTTTTATTCCCAAAAATAAAAAATCAGCTCAAAGGGATACAATTTTCGTCGCCGGAAGATGCGCTGGCTGCGTTCGAGCAGGCTGTAAACGAGGTGTCTGCGGCGGACTGGAAAAAGTGTTTTGAAAACTGGTTTAGGCGCATGAATCTTTGTATAGAGGCTGGTGGAAAGTACTTTGAAAAGATTTAATAAAAATATATGTACGTATAGAACAATTTTTTTTAGTTTCGCAAAACTTTCTGAGTGTCCCACGTATGGTGTAACTTCACGCTGCATTTCCTCCTTATATGTTAAAGAGGACTGTGTTTACTTTATTCCTCCCTATTAATGTTATTAATATTGTCACGGGGTCTCAGCACTAACAACAAAAAAATGGTTTCAATAAATGTCACTAGATGGCGCGATATGCATCGAATTGCTTTTGAATTGTGTGGAAAATTAACATTTTCTAGAATTGATCATAAAATTGTTATGTTCTTTTTTAATCAACTCTCCTTAGCATAAAATTATGGAATATTTATCTTAATTCACATTTTAAAGATTATTTTAACGGATCATTTAAAATTTATGTCAAGAGATGGCGCGGTTTAAAATTTCAGAGGCATGCCACTCAATTTTTAAATTTGTATTGTAATACCTTTTGGTACAATGATGACTGTAAAAACATGCAAAAAATACTATAAAACAAATCGAGCCTGTATTTAAAGAAAAATTGTCATGAACCCTTTTACTTGCAAGTCGCTGTTAACTCCATCTATAGCCGTGGAACGGACCCAACGCGTTCGAAGTACTTATGAAAATAATCATCTTAATCAGACGAAACGCTAGTTACGTCGGCACGGTTTCTTTGTATGGGATTAGACACCTGTATGCTAGTATTATATTATCTCTGGTATTGTCTATATACACAATCTAATTAAACTCATTCTCCGTACAGATTAGGCCAAGGTCTCAACGAGACGGACTGGCAATCATACGCCATATCAAAATTCCACGCATGGTTCTTCGGAGGCGTGGCCCAATGGCTGGACATCGCCGCATACAAAGCACTCACGCGCATAGAGAAGGCCGTAGACCTTGACAACTTGGTCCCCGTGGATACCAATGTGAAGTATAGTAGTTCAGGAGTTGATACTCTGGCGATATTCTACCAGATCAAGATCTTCTGGCAGCAGCTAGCGTGGCCGGATGTTGAGGGGTGTTATACGTTTGTGGCTAAGATTATTGATGTGAGTATACTATAATTATAAATTAACATGATTTTCTATAATATATTGACTCTAGTCTACGCACAGTAGTTGATAATGATTGTCGGCTCCTAAGATAAAACCGTGTCCTTAATGTGCCCCTGAATAATTTGAATTCGAACTGTCACTGTCTCCGAAACAGACTAATAGGTATTCAATCATCTTGACCCATATGTGGGTCATAAGACTTTGTATGACTCAAGCCGTTCCACTTCATGAGCTTCCTATTACAGTGAACATTAATCATACATCATCTAATTTCCAGGACATCTGCCGCTGCTGCGTATTCTACTCAGACAAGATGGCAGGTCGCGTGGACAATGTGGGTCACGTATCCAACGTGTTCGAAGAACGCTTCGAAGTGACCACAGAGTGGTGCGTGGCCATCAACAACATCGACTATGTGCGCCAGAGCCTCACGCCCTTCGTCACCGAGCTCGGCATGGACGAGATCATACAGAAGATGTGCGAGGCCAGGTCGCCCATGGAGGCGCAGAGGTGAGTCACTATTAGTGTGTGTGTTACATTATCATCAACAACATCGACTATGTGCGCCAGAGCCTCACGCCCTTCGTCACCGAGCTCGGCATGGACGAGATCATACAGAAGATGTGCGAGGCCAGGTCGCCCATGGAGGCGCAGAGGTGAGTCACTATTAGTGTGTGTGTTACATTATCATCAACAACATCGACTATGTGCGCCAGAGCCTCACGCCCTTCGTCACCGAGCTCGGCATGGACGAGATCATACAGAAGATGTGCGAGGCCAGGTCGCCCATGGAGGCGCAGAGGTGAGTCACTATTAGTGTGTGTGTTACATTATCATCAACAACATCGACTATGTGCGCCAGAGCCTCACGCCCTTCGTCACCGAGCTCGGCATGGACGAGATCATACAGAAGATGTGCGAGGCCAGGTCGCCCATGGAGGCGCAGAGGTGAGTCACTATTAGTGTGTGTGTTACATTATCATCAACAACATCGACTATGTGCGCCAGAGCCTCACGCCCTTCGTCACCGAGCTCGGCATGGACGAGATCATACAGAAGATGTGCGAGGCCAGGTCGCCCATGGAGGCGCAGAGGTGAGTCACTATTAGTGTGTGTCTTACATTATCATCAACAACATCGACTATGTGCGCCAGAGCCTCACGCCCTTCGTCACCGAGCTCGGCATGGACGAGATCATACAGAAGATGTGCGAGGCCAGGTCGCCCATGGAGGCGCAGAGGTGAGTCACTATTAGTGTGTGTGTTACATTATCATCAACAACATCGACTATGTGCGCCAGAGCCTCACGCCCTTCGTCACCGAGCTCGGCATGGACGAGATCATACAGAAGATGTGCGAGGCCAGGTCGCCCATGGAGGCGCAGAGGTGAGTCACTATTAGTGTGTGTGTTACATTATCATCAACAACATCGACTATGTGCGCCAGAGCCTCACGCCCTTCGTCACCGAGCTCGGCATGGACGAGATCATACAGAAGATGTGCGAGGCCAGGTCGCCCATGGAGGCGCAGAGGTGAGTCACTATTAGTGTGTGTCTTACATTATCATCAACAACATCGACTATGTGCGCCAGAGCCTCACGCCCTTCGTCACCGAGCTCGGCATGGACGAGATCATACAGAAGATGTGCGAGGCCAGGTCGCCCATGGAGGCGCAGAGGTGAGTCACTATTATCATCAACAACATCGACTATGTGCGCCAGAGTTTGTTTTTTTTAAATGAAATAGCTTGGAGGGGTATGTGGGATTGTGTGTAAAGCACCGCAACTCCTATTGAAAAGGGAGGATCCTCCGACCAGACGGGTTTTGTTTCTGGTGGGCAACTGCTGGCCGTTGTGTAAGTTCAAATCGCGCGGACAACTTTGCTTGCGTTCATATTTGGACGGCACAGATGCCGCTACAAACTCAACAAATCGCAGACAACTGCTGAACGATCTGAAGAGGCCTTTTTTTGTAGTGGGAAATCATCCAATAACTTCTCCCGCTCAGGGTTAAGCGGGAGGGCGTGTCAGACTTTTACTGACTCAAACCCACCAGTGATCCTTCAGTTGCTTGAGCCAGGGCCGCGGTAACTCTCTTTCAATTTTATCCGCGACCCAGACAGGCATCGGCCCTAACGGACCCCGTCAGTTTTGCTAACATCTCATTGAGGCGCGTGTGGAACACTACGCGCCGTCGACTAAGGCCTGGTCCTTATCGGTCAAAATGTATACAAAAAAAGAGGTTTCTCCTTACCGTCACCAGACGGTGCTTATCCAGATTCAATACACATTGACGTTTACTTTATCGCGATTGAGCGTGAATAAAAACTCGCACTAAGGCCTCAGGAAACTCCCGAAACAGCCGTGTCCAGTGAGGACCTGCGTCAGGCGGCATCAGAAGAGACCCTCTTAATATTACTCTACAATACCCGGTTTCTTCCGCCCGGCCATCTAGTCTGATTCTGAAAACCAGATCTTTTGGTTGTCTTTTTCGGCAAATAAAGTGTGAAATCTTGTAACTATCAACACTATGAACAGCTTAATATCTAGCTGCCACGCAATTATTTAAAATGTACGTTTTTAACATCCAGTTTTGTTCTTAATTTTCAGATGTAAGGAAACACTACAGAACGTCATCGCCAACGCAATAGACACCGTAAGAAATAAAATTGTGGATCTCTTAGAAGTTATGGTTAAAAAGGTGAGTTTCATTGATCCAAACTTTAATTCGATTTATTGTCCGTATTTACTCTATGTACGCCTTCATTAAGCAGATGTTCCCTTTTTATTGCTTACATGAAGTTAGTCCATTCATACTATGCATCTGAATAGCAAAGGCGTCCCTTATTTGGTGAAGAGGACCGTCCATCCACCAACTTCGCCCTGTTGAGTTATGTTTTTTGTAACAATGGGCGAAGTCTGCCTCTCTTTTCTTACGCCAATCCCCACGTTCCTTGAATGTGAATCCCTTCGTTTGATGAAGGGAAACTTATGTATTACTGTATCTGTTCCAGATGATGCCATCCATCACCCGTTTCTTGATCGAAGGAGCGGAACTGCTCCATCAAGACTGTTCAAGCATGGACCGCGTTATGCGCTACCTAGAGGCCAACTTAGACACTTTATACCAACACTTGAACAACGAAAACTTCTCTAGAACACTTGAAATTGTTTGGGAACAACTTGGCGAAGTTTTATATGAACTTATACAGGCGAATTTAGAGGTCAGTACATTATTTGTTATTATATTTGTTGTTAGCTGCTAACAGCTGTATAATAGCATTGTTTTAATACTCTGTAACTTTCTAATCAGCTGTAGTTTTATGCAATCCTTTTAACTAGACATGAGTTGTTTATTTGTGTTTTCACGATCGTCATTCAAAACAAGTCTGGCACGATTACAATCGAACAGATAGAGTTGCGTCTGCGCAGGTTGTACTACTTTCAGTTCAACGACTACGTTCTATCGGTGTATCAAGATAAATATTCACTCAACTAAAGGAGCGTCCTCACTAAGAGCATTCACGTGTAATGAGCATTCGACGTCGAATATTCGAGTGGTGTGGACGTTGAGCCGAGCGTTACAAAGCTTACACGCAAGCGCGAACTGCGGCCGGTGTGGACGACGGAATGATTTTCGCGGAAACTGCTCGCATTCGGATGTTCACGCAAATAAAACGCTCGAAAGCGAGTACTCAGATAATGAAATCAATGAGTTCGTATGTATAGGAATGTTACTCGAATGAATGACATTTAACGTGATCGTATTCGAATGCTCCAAGCTCGCAAGGGAATGTTCGACTCGAACGTGAATGCTGGGCTCGCTGGGAAGCATTTGTTGCTCGCCTACGATTGCTTGTTGACAAATGCTCGCGAAATAATGCTCCCATTGAGGACGCTCCTTTAGTTAAATGTTAGTTAGGATGGATACATTACTTTGTTAACCGATCGTACACATACACAAAGCTCATATCTAGTTTTCAGGACTGTATTCCATACTTATTTATTTAATCTACTAATTTTAGTTAACAGTTTCAATTAATTCCTAACATTTTGTAATAACTTCCTTACATACACAAAAACACATTCATTTCTCATACATACGGTTTTTTTCACAGGATTCCTAACAATACACTTGAAACAAATTAACTCTCATACAATACTAACCCATTATTAATTTTCGTTTGTAGAAAGAGAAAATCTCCACCCGTATTCGCTTGTTTAGGCGTAGATATTTTGGAAAAAACAAAGTGTCCCCCAACTATATTATATTCAGGGTAAATAATATTGCATTTGTATCGCACGCTATATGTTGCAATTTTATTTTAGAAGTGTGCACTGCACTATAATTTTGTTTGATTGAGTAAACTTTAGAACTCACTGAAATATTTTGAAAGAAAAAGCTTTATGGTCCAAGATCCCGGCAGCCGCAGATGTTCGGTTTTAATAATATATCTTTATCCTCATTAAAACAATAGTCACTTACATGAGAGCAATAAAATAAATAAGAAATATCATCCCAATGAGAGTAACAGAAAAACAAAATATGGTTAGTTGTCGACAAGTGAGGAAGCGAATTCACCACATTCCTCAGACACAGATAATATGTTACTAGCATACAGATGCCTCATCCCATACTAAGAAACCGTGCCGACGTAACTAGCGTTTTTCATCTGAATATACCGATATTTTTTTGTAAATCGATCACGTTCGGTTCCGTTCTACGGCGATAGATAGATCACCATCTATATGGATGGTGATCTATCTATTATTTGCACATCGATCTATACTGATAATTTTTTGTACATCGATCGCGTTCGGTTCCGTTCCACGGCGATAGATAGATCATCATCTATATAGATGGTGATCTATCTATTATTTGCACATCGATCTATACTGATAATTTTGTGTACATCTATCAGATGCATCGATTTACAAAAAATAATCGGTATAATCAGTACAGCATGTCGGGACAGTTTTTTGGATGAGTTTCTTAGAATTAAACAAAGAAATTCAATGCAGTGTCTCGTCATTGTACATAATTATGTGTTACTAAATTCTTTCAACACAAAATGGGGATTAAGATTGGGCCAATCCCACACATTTTGTGTAGAAATAACTCGGTAACGTCTGAGACTTCAGGGATCTTGCTCTATTACAAAGTAGTATGAAAAATATGGTTCTCAAGAAGCCACATTATGCTTGATTGTATTTTTATACTGGTAGTTACTTTGTTTAGAATTTAATCAGCAACAAATGAATATTAATCGTCAATTGTTCCTGGTTAATTAGTTTTATTTGCGGTGATGTTTGAAGGCCAAACGACGCAATAAATTACCTCGAAGTCAGTATAGCGTAGTAGAGCACTAATTATAAGTATAAAAAAACATCAGAAGTTTTGTTGTTAAGATTTGTTTACGTTTTACTCAGGTGGTTGTTTCTTTATATCCTGATTAATTTTTGAATCGAACTATATTTGAATTCAGAATTCGAAATCCTTGTCTAATTTTGGAACAACAAACTCTATGTCATACGTGACAAAGTTTAAATTGCTTTGCAACCAATAGGTACTCTTCTTAGGACCTCTTTATTACAAATGGTCGCTTGGTTGCTAAAGTCGATAGTTGAGTTAATTAATTAAATTAAATGATCTCGTATTGTAAATTCAACTATAGTCGAAAAAGCCAGAAACGCCTGATTAATATCGTAAACAATTATTAATATAAAAATGTCAAAAGTTAAAAGGAGTTTTGTTGTTGTTTTTAATAGCACCGAAGGGCAAAGATTACTCGGTATATCGACCCGCGCCGCTTGAGCAAATCTGCCGCCGCCAGCCTCGACGCGGTAAACCATAGACCTAGCTAGCACCTTGTTTATGTTACTGTCTTATGTTATAATATTATGTTGCTCCTACCCTGCCAACTTAACACGTTATTTTATATACATTGCGGAACCGTTAACTGTAAACAAAAAAACGGCACGTGCAAAGTGCGTAATCAAAGAGCATTGAAACGCACTGCTTGAGACAGCATTGTCACAACTTGCCTTAAACCAAGCGTGTCGCTCAGTAGCGTATTAACAACCTAAAGCCAAGGGAAATATGATCCGGGTTCAAAACCAACTTCGCCCGGAGCGCCAAATATTTAAATATGCCACTGGTGTCACTGAGTGTCACAGAAATTGACGATTAGTGAAAATTCTGACTATATCAGCCGCCATTTGTGTTCAGCGCACATTGCTCGGCCACGAGTATCTCGTAAAAGCGATTTTTTTTTAAACTTTGCTCCACTCTAGGAATATCTTCCTGTATTGTGGGTGCGTTTACAAACATTTAAACTCACAGTACTGGAACAACTATCTGTAGGCCATACAAATATTTGTTCCGTGCGGGAATCGAATCCGCGACACGCAGCGCAGCAACCGATCCCTCAACCACTATACCAACCGTGTCGCAATGTATATAAAATGTGAATCGACTGTTGGACTTGGCTTCAATTTTCCTTGTATGGTGACTAGAATGTTACACTAGTTGGTGACTAAGTCATTGACGGTATATGTTAGAGTCCTAAGCTATGTTCTCATGTTTGTTCGCTTCAATAGCAATTTTCCGAAGAATGTGAAAATGACAAATTTTTGTCGTCATTCGTATGTAATGTCAATCGTATTGTTATTCTTTGTCTTGTGTCTTTCCAAATTGTAGCATGTGCTAATTGTCCAGTTGCATTCTTCAGTCGTATATTCGTGAATGAGGTTATATGAAGATGTAATGAACTATGCCAGATTATATTATTTATTATTATTATATTATCTATTATCAAGACTGAATAGGTAATTTCTAGGCAAGCGTGTTACGTCGTCGACCACATCATCGCTTACCATCAGGTGAGATAGTGGTAGACTACAGGAAAAATAAAAAAAAGTTTGAGAAATCCGAGAGTGTCCGTGAATTTTCTTGCATATTCTTCTCCATAGAGATCTACTGACGCTTGCGAATGTGAAACTAGATTCATATTTTGTTTGTCAATTCAAAAGTACGTACCTATATAAGGTTTAGTTGAATTAAAAATATATTCTTAGATATTATTATTGCATGAGCAGCATGTCTTACCTATCATGCGAACATTTCTAAAGCCCCATCTTCAACATATGCATGAATGGTGATGGTTTGAATATTATGAACGCTTTGTATCGTTTAATACATACTAGCATCTTGGTGATGGGAAATGTGTTTAATCTAAAGTGTATTTTTTTCTTTACGTGTTCGATTTGGTAAACAAAGATGGCAGACTAAAAACCGGCGAAGTGCGAGCCAGACTCGTGCACGAAGGGTTCCGTACCATTACCGCAAAAAATGGCAAAAAAATTACGTTTGTTGTATGGGAGCCCCACTTAAATATTTATTATATTCTCTTTTTAGTATTTGTTGTTATAGCGGCAACATAAATATATCATCTGTAAAAATTTCAACTGTCTAGCTATCACGGTTCATGAGATACAGCCTGGTGACAGACAGACAGACAGACGGACAGTGGAGTCTTAGTAATGCCCTATTACTAAGACTCCACTGTCCGTCTGTCTGCCCTTTGACCCATTGGGTATGGAACCTTTAAAAAGATTTTTTGAAAATGATTGTGTTTCAGTGGTTAATTGGAAGCAGTTTTTGATGTTATTTAGACATATTATAAAGGCGTTCATAGTGTGTAATTGATTCGAAAACTTGTAACTATCCGTGTTTGTTTACCAAATAACACAAAGAAAGAAAATAATACACTGTAAAATTATCATCTCACACTGAAATAAAGGCTAATACTAGACATAAAACATTACAGAAACGCCGACCACCCTCGTTCTTCTCGAACCTCCACGAATGTGTCAAAATTATGATCCGTTCGTTCCGACAAGACAACAAGGACACTTACTCTTCTGACACCTTGAAACGTGTGGAGTACTTACTGAAGCTCCATGGTATGGAGACCAGGGAGCTGATACACCAGTTCCATCTGGAAAGGTGGCAGGAACAGCAGACGATACAGGAACCTAAGATGGGGATGTTGACTGTGAGAGCCCAGTTCATTGATGATAACTTGAAGATTGAGATCATGAATGCCAGGAATTTGACGCCTGCGGATTCTAATGGTAAGCGATACTTGTTTTGACGATATATTGCCCTTGTTTCTGCTCTTCACATTTGCGTATCATAACTTTTTGCTCCTAACTGGGTCGCCAACTGACAGAGCCGGAAAACAGAACAGATTGTTTTTGTCGTGCTTGTTAAAATAAGCTTTGTTTCGTAGAGAACAATCAAGTGCCATCAATCGAAATATCGATCCCAAGCGGGCAACTACGCGTTCTTAAGCTGGTTTAATGATAAAATAATATGCTTAGAAAGAGAACGTTTTATTTGAGTACGAATATTTGTAGAATTTTGTTAAACGGAACTCGTTCTTCATTTCCAGGTCTATGTGATTCGTACGTCCGAGTGGCCTTACTACCAGAGGATTCGTACGTCAACGTGCAGAAGCCAAAGACGCAAACACATAACAAGAATCTGTTTCCGCTGTATGATGAAATGTTCCTAATGTAAGTACAAAACTAACCTTTTTCCTCATTCAGTAAGAACTACATTCATAAAATGTCATATTGACTTCAACCTCAGTCTCTACCACTCTTCTTTATAAGTCAACTAAAAATAAATAATTCTGAACGAGAATTTTCTAACTCAAACCCAGGGCACCGCGATCCTGACACTAATTTAGATATTATAACTGCACTGTACGGTATATTTATTTGTGGATTATAAATACTGGCCTTAAGGGCCGATCTCGTGTAAGTTATTTGCTGATATTCTAATTATAACAAATCTACTCAGCAGATTTAATGCTGCTTTTCGGGTGAGGATGTGGCCACCTCTGGTGTCAGAGTTAATTAAGCTGCCTCTGGGAACCCCACAGGCCTCTGACACAGTATAAATATGGACAAACAGTACGGAAACTGCCTACAAACTTTTGAAACGCGTTCGCACTACTGACAGCATCGCGACAACCGCTTAGGGGTCTCGTCGAGGGGCAATGTTTGTGTGTGTTCTGTTTCGAGCGTTTGTAAGTAGTTTCCATACTGTTTGTCCATATCAGTTGTGTCACTTGTGTCTCATCCCATACAAAGAAACCGTGCCGACGTTCTATACTGATTATTCGGATAATTTTTTGTACATCGATCGCGTTCGGTTCCATTCCGTTCTACCGATATAGATGGTGATCTATTCATCGCCGTGGAATGGAACCGAATGCGATCGATTTACAAAAAATAATCGGTATAATCAGATGAAAAACGCTAGTTACATCGGCACGGTTTCTTTGTATGGGATGAGGCATCTGTATGCTAGTATTATATTATCTGTTGCTATATTTATAGTGTGCCTCTGACTTGGCTATTTCAGAATTACATTAACTATGTAAGTCCAGGTTTCCCCACGATGTTTTCCTTTGATGTTTGACCATAGTAATCACATAGTACTTCAAATTGACACTGCTTATTCTGTTCGAAAAGCGATCTTTTATCGAGGATCTACCTATGAATGGTCTTCCAAAGCTGAAGTGGATTGTAGCAGTGACATTGACATAAAAAATACTGATACAGATAACATTGGATAAAGTTCATAGATCGAAATAGACTATAGATGCCGTAGGCCAAATAATGCACATTATTTGGCAGCGTGCCGCGTTGTTTATTTTCACAGAACTGTTTTTCTTAAAATAAGTTTTCAAATATTTTGTTATTTCTGTCAAGGCTATTTCTTGCAGTGTCAGGGTAATGTCCTCTAATTAAAATTAGGTATACTTTAATACATTCAAAGCTTTTTACTTTTTTTTCGTTTTAATCGCTCATAAAAATATAAAATATATAAATAAATAAAAATACACTCGGGTTACTGAGGAAAACTTAAAACCGGTGCGTTTACAGACCAAAATCTCACATCGAAAAAATAAGGCCCAGAAAAGCTATAAGCGACAAAAATAAAAATTACGTTCGGATATCGTGTCAAACACATTGCCAACCGATTCATCAAGGTATCTGTCTTATTCAAACATCCAAAGATACATAAATATTCACCTCCCGGTTTCTGTATTACGAATTTCAATTTAAGTATTTGTAAAACACTATTTATATTAGCCTGAAAACCTGTCAAACGTTGGCATTAACGTACGGTTTGACACGTTGTTAACTACGGTCTATGTCCTACAATAAACTTATCATCCGCCATATTTCATTTCATGGGAGAAGACACCTACTTTTGTATCACAGGCTTTATTTAGAGTATATTCAAGACTTCAATAGGGTAGTTTACTAAAAATTTGTGTTTTGTCCGTCAGATAGTTTAGTAAAAATTGGACACGTATTTTTCTTTTGACATGTAAACATAAAGTGACGACGATATAATGCGTTGAAGTATCGTGTGACGTAACGCCGTTAGTACACTTTATACTGCCTTAGTGACGTCACAAACCCCCACTGAACTTTGATGCGCTTAAACTTTGTAAATATTTATTGATTTGGTAAAACGAAAAAGATGTGTCTAATATTATTTAATAATCTCACTGACAGACTAAATAGAATTATCATTTTTCTACCCAAGAAACATCCCTATCATGTTAGTATAAACATATTTATTTTCAATAAAAATATATGTGATTTGATCTTTATCTTCCAGTCCTCTAACGTCAGAACAGCGGCGCATCACCGACGGACTGATCCACCTCGTGATAAAAGACAAGGACATGTTCAGCGTCAGCAACACGTTCGTGGGCGAGGCCTACCTGCACTTCAGCGAAGTGCCCGACACGCCGGCGCCCATCTCCAGCCTCCCACAACAGTTGCTACCGCTCTCCAGGCCCACGAGTATAGGTCAGCAGCTATTTTAAACTACTATAATTTTATTACCAAAATATTATAAGTCCTTTTCGAGGAAAATTCCTCCACTTCATTCGACTGAGTCGCCATGTCAACGGAAAAGCTCTAGTCGAACACGCTAATGATAATAAATAACAAACTAAAACTGCTTGTGAGAAAAGCTGAATCGAGGTTGAGAAGAGTGGAGGAAATTATTAAGAATAATGGTGTAAACCTTTGCCTAGCAGTTCGATAATATGGGCTACAGGAAAAAGTCTGTTAATATCGACCCTTTCCCCTTTCTCTCAATTGATTTGGGATCGACGTATCATGACTTTCAATTTTCTCTTTAGCCGTCATCTCAGTGGTTTAGCTATATCATGTGGCACACAGTGCTGAGTCCATCCATTGGTTCTTTCGTCTACTTCTGTTATCACCATCTGGCCTGTGTCACCAATACACCCGAAATACCTAAGTGTCAACATCCTTGCCAATGAGGGCTTCCGTATATGTTGTTAATTACGCGCACGGAAGCAAAGTTTCAATTAAAATCATATCAAATTCCATAGAAGTGTGATTAAATATAAAAACGACTATGCCGTAGTTGTGTACAACTCGATATAACTTTCTGAAACATAATAATTGGTAAAACCCGTACCTATATCAATCTGCCATATTTGGAAAATGTTCACAATAATAAAAATACTATGAAATTTGACATTTTGAAGACCTCACTCTACACCAGCGCCCCTAGCGGCAAATTCAAACGCGGTAGCCCACATTCAGCGTGTGCGATGTGAGATTGTATCACGTCAATCGAATAGTGGCGACATCTATGATTATTCGTTCACAGACCGATTATGTAGTTCTTATGCGGCCGTTTAGGTGTCGCTCCAAATTATTTGTTATCGATCGGCGCTAAGATTTAAAATTAGTTCACGATCTACAGTATTATTCTTTCGTTTGTGTAACGACATGGCAACAAAAATTAGACATAGAAACAAAAATTTTAAATTAAAAAGTATTATTTTTACTTTGACAATCTCGGGACCCTGGGGTCCCAGTCCTTTGAAAGGCGGGCGAGGTACCGAAGCCAACTCGCAGAGGCCTTGTTAGGCATGTACCAGGAAATGAGACACCAACCGACGATTATCCCTGTATGCACTGCGCAAGGGTACCCAAGGGCAATTCCCGGTTGGTGTAGGACTATTGCAAAATATAGAGAAAAAATATTAGGCTGTGGGTTTGGTAGGTTTAGTGGATCGATTGCCTAAAACTATAGGACTACTGGCCCCTGCCTGTCCACTGTTGAACTACACGGCTATAAAATGGCAGGGGGTTACTGGCACACTCAATTAATGGGCCCCCATAAAGGGTCGCCATATCCGGAGGTGCTTGAGGAGTGGAGAGGTATATAGGCTATCAGGATAATCCCGGAAGTACGGTCAAGATCTCTACCAGCATCTTAAAGTATTATCTTTGTTACAGATGGCGAGGCTATCAAAGCGCTAGAAACCCGACAAGGAGACAGACAAGCTAGAGACTTCATCAAGAAACAGAGAGCTAAGTTCCCCAGCACAAAGCCATTCTTCTCACTCGGCTGAGAGTAATACTTCCTAATACTTAGGATTAAATAAACGGATACAAATATCTGAGTTGTAAATAGCTCGAGAATCGAGCTTTATATTGGTAAGACTTGATACTCAACTGACTGATGTGATTCGTTTGCAATATACTGAGAAGATGTGATAAAGATCTGAGGCCTTAGTGCGAGTTTTTACTCACGCTCGATCGCGTTAACGTAAACGTCAATTTGTATTGATACTGGGTAAGCGCCGTCTGGTGACGGTAAGGCGGAACCTCTTTTTTGTATAAATTTTGACATAAGAGATCGTTTACGTTGTCACGAGTGAGTACGTTAAAAACTCGGAATAAGCACACTGAACTTTATTTGTAAAACTTAAATTACCCACCCAGTGTATGGGGTGTTGCAATACTAAAGAAATCTATGTTTTGCCCTTGAGGCGTACAAATATGATTTGCAATATAAAATATAATTAATTACTGTTAAAATCAAATGATTACCAATAATAAAAAAAAAGTGCCAGAATATGAGACACACCCTCAGTTTCCCAGCTCAAAATTATCGGAGAATTAATGTGACAAATTGTCAAGCACGCGTTATCTGCTGTGATTGGCTGTTGAAAATTCATTCAACCAATCACAGCAGACAACGCGTGTTTGACAATTTGTCACATTAATTCTCCGATAATTTTAAGCTGGGAAACTGGGGGTTATACTTTTCCGAATATAAAATCATAATAAATCAACAAAAGCATGTCCATAATTGCAACAATTAAATTCTACAGTACATGACTATGAGTTAAGTATCGAAATATAAATAAATGAGTTGCAGATAAGGTTTAAATTAATTAGCAATAAACAAGTCGGTATTGTTTATTGCCATTTATCAAACCATTGCATTACGTTTATTTCGATCATTATCCAATACACAGTGTCAGCATAATTCTGCATATTATATGCACATTGCAAAACATATGAAATCATCGATATATATGCATAACCCTGGTAGTCTTGATGTTAGTAGCTGAGATTCAGACAGAATAATGTGAATGACGCTTGTTATGTACAACTCAGGTATATTCCGAGACTGTATATAAATTGCTTGCTTTTGTAACGCACAATAGAAGTTCTAGGCTGTGGTATGAAGCTCTTATACTGAAATCTGGGTTCTGAAAGACTGATCAACTCAATAAATTACGTATTCGCCGACAAACTGATGTGATTGGCTGGACAAAATTACAACAGCCAATCAAAGTATTTGTTCTAAGTTTTGAAAAGAGATTCAGTTTGATAGGGTTTCAAAAAGAGCTTAAACTTAAGTAATATTTAAAACCTAAATTAGTTTGAAAATATTTCTGGTTTTATTCCTAAAACTATGGAGAGAATTGTACTGTGTGGTTCCACAGATTGTTTATTTCGATTTCTCTTATTATTGTGAGAAATTTATAACAATGGTTCGAGTGTGTATAGTTAAACCTGCCATTATACATTATTTTAGTACGTATTTTTATATCTACGTATGTATGGTAAATGTAGTATTATACCTTTTATGTGCATTAAACAATATCTGTTTTATCAAGAGAGCTTAAAACGTTGGTCGCTCCATCTGATGATTTCGTGTATGGAAGCTATTAAAGATTGTCCAATATAAATTGAACTTCTCAATTTTTTTGTTTCCAAAGGTATTATAAACTTTTATGTCAATTTGTAGTAGACAAGCTTACAAGTATATAGAAATATTTTTTATACATATAGGTGTATTTATTTACAGTATGTTGTAAAAAGAAAATTTAAAGCAATAAAAATGCATTGCAGTTAAAACCACGTTTGAGTATTAAGATTTTTAATTGATTTCACGTGTGTTTACTGCTTGAATTTATAAGAGCAATAAATTGAATTTAATTGTGTATATCGGGTGCTTTACAACAATAAAAAAAATTTGAGAGCCTAGTCTACAAAAAATAAAAATTTAATATCAAAATTAAATATCTTGCTATGAAATTGTTGTGCACAGAATCGTGTCACTTTAACAGCGCGTGTGTAGCTCTTAATGTTCGTGAGTCACGGAATTTGAATCTCGAGGGTCTATGGCTCCATGTAGGGACAATAAATTATCATTATCATACATTTTCCTAGTGGTAGACATTCGCCTATCATTATTTAGATCTCATCTCATCAACATCAAAATTATATTTTAGTTTTTATACGTCAACAGAGGGCCCACCATGAGCTCTTGAAGCAAGGTTATATCCAGTGTGAGTAAATGGAAATAACCTTGCTTCTTAGAGCAGCTCATGGTACAGGTCAGTAATTTATTGTTTCTACAGATTATGTAAAAATATTTCGAATGCATAATTTAATTATAACCTAGCCATATGTATGAATAATTAAGTTTGGCTCTTAATTACGTAAGATTCTAATTAGTTGTCCATATAACTATTCAGAATCTCTAATTAATTTGTTCTACTTAGTGCACAATGACCGAAGTTTGCGAATGTTTGAAAATTATTATTTTATAGATAAACAGTGTTACATAGAATATTGGTTCTTGTGCATTAAGTACATACGAGTGATTTTCCTTTGTTTAAAAAGTAGTGAATCAAGTACATCTGAAGTGTGTATAGGTACTTTTTATACTGTTGAATAATATTGTATACAAGTATATAATGTAGGTGTGTAGAAATTTTGTAGACGTTGTATTCTGTGATAAAGAGAAGTGCCTTATTTTTTAATTGAGTCTATATCTATTCATCTTAAATCGTATTTATATTTGAGCAGGGGAATCTGATGCTGTCAACCCATTTTGTTTAAATTTGAAAGTCTTGAGATGTTTGTTTAATTTTATTATTGCTGAGGTATATTTGAGGCATAAAATAAAGAACTATTCCTGTATGTCTGTTTATATTTATTTGCAAATAAAAATATGGTTTAAAAATTACATAACTTTTCATTTAAACCCGTCCAACGCCAATACCTAAATACCATTATAATAATATAAATATACATACATGCATACATAAACTCACGCCTTTTTCCCATGGGGGTAGGCAGAAACTACAGAACGCCACCTGCTACGATCCTTACATACTTCTTTTGCTTCACACACATTCATACATCTAGTCATACACACACGGTTAATATAAATATATTATAATAATAATATGCCTAGATTTTTTTAATGATTTTTTTTCATAAAGCAGTTTAAAAAAATGTAAATAGAATGTGTGTAGAAAATTTAATAAACGGAATGATAATATAAATATAATATAATATTATTGTCATAAAGATTATAAAGTTCAATTTAAAAAAAAATCCTTTTGTCCAAAGAAAATGACACAGAGGCCCGTAATTGCCATAACCTCTTCTAAAAACCGGCCAAGTGCGAGTCGGACTCGCACACGAAGGGTTCGTTCCAAATAAATATTATTTCTTTCTTTACCATTCTCTCAAAAAACGGCAAAAAAAAGTTTTGTATAGGACCCCCTTATATATATTTTTTTCTGTTTTTAGTATTTGTTGTTATAGCGGTAACAGAAATACAACATGTGTAAAAATTTCAACTGCCTAACTATCACGGTTGGTGAGATACAGCCTGGTGACGGACAGACAGACAGACAGATAAACAGATGGATAGTGGAGTCTTAGTAATAGGGTTCCGTTTTTACCATTTGGGTACGGAACCCTTAAAAGTGTTGTGTAAACGTGTGCGAGGCACTAAACTCATAAGTATGATAAAACAAAGTGTAGGAATGTATGGCTAATGCGAGTTGTTTATGGCAAATTAATTACACCAGACGTCAGTACACGCTTCTCTCAAAGGTACGGTGTTATTGCTTCATGCATATAAAGTAATAACTGCTACAATCTCGGTGTACTATTTCACTGGAGTCCAAGGGAACGTACGGTACGGGAATTAAAGGCCACTTAAAAATGTTATAGCGGTACAGGAAGACCTAAGAAGGATGTATAGTGGAAAAGATTATAGGATTAAAAAGCAGGTGACTTTGCAGATGATGTTGAATAGTATTGAAGAAGAAGATGCTGCGCTGACCTTGGGGTAAATAGGGATAACGGCATGAGTATGATGTTTTTTATTGTTCAGTTATTAACTCGTCTGTAGTCGGCGTTTGACCTCCGATGGAAAAAGAGGGGTATTATACCTACGTTTGACGTGTGTACGAGTGTGTTTGTGAATCTGTCTGTGGCATCATAGCCAATAGTGTCGCCAGCTGATGGACCAGGCGGGGGGCACGTTGATATATGTAGGATGGGAAAAAGTATGAATTTTAAATACGGTACAGTCAAAAGCATATGAAGCTTTAAACTGAACATTACCTGACTCTGTGATCCTGTCCTTGTTTAAGCTGCATTGTTTTCTTGTTTGTTTATTTTGATGTATGTATGTATTTATGTATCTATTTTAGTAGTTTGTTTTTAGTACCTAATTGTACCTAATACTTGTATGATTTGAAATTGGCACCAAGTGGAACCCCATATCGTGTCCAGGCTATCTCTATCCATTCAAGGTTGCCTGGAAGAGATCGCAGAGCGCGATAAGGTCGCTTGTTGTATGTTTGTTTTAATTTTAATGTTTATTTTTGTATTGTCTTATCTTGGTGTACAATAAAGTATATAAATAAATAAATATGTTCAATAGATTGTCGATCGAAGCGTTTCTACCTAGTTAGATAATGAATTATGTAGCATGAAATAAAAATGTTTCCGGGCTTTTTTTTTATTTTTCTTGTGGCTATAGAGTTTAACCAGGACCTTGTTGGAAATAACCTGGCATGGACGTACGGACACGGATAACTTAGCCTCAAAATGATTAATTAGCAATTTTATGCTTGTCAATCTGCCAGACACCAGATAAATGCTTTATGTGTTAGTACATACCTATCTATATGATACACCAGGGCAGTCCATTACTACAAGCCCATCAGAATACTTTACCTTCGTCATTTAAATCTGTAAACGTGTCATTCAAAATTAAAACCAAATTAATTAAAATGTCACATAACAAAGGGTCAATCGGTCGTGACGGGCGGTGGTGGAAACGCGGCCTCAAATGAACCATCTCGGCGGACGGCGGCGGCGCCTTTCATGTTCCTCCCCTCGCTTTGATCGCGCCGCGCCGACAATCCGCTCGACTACTTATCGGTTCAGATTTATTGTGATTCGGAGGCTGTGGGCCGCGGGGAGTCGCGCGCGGCTACCGACTACTCGCCCATTCGTACTTCGCTTACAATGCTTATTCATGTGGGTAATATCATAAACAAAAGTGTTGCTATTGTTTATATTCGGCTCGCAACATCCCATAAATCGGCAGATGTCGATAACTTTCAATTACTTCCGTGTTCACAAGTCTGCAATTTTAATATAGCTCATAAAGAGGGTAATTTCAAGTAGGTACCTACCTACTTACACCGTTTGGTGGTTTTGAAGTAATTCCATCAAACGCCTTGGATGTCCGTCCGTACATTCAAAAGTTGCTCCACAAAAGTTCAAAATAAAATCTTGTTGGTAGAGTTAGTAAAATCTCAAATAGGAAGGTATCTACGGCAATAATGAAGTGACCAAGTTATTATCAATTTGTTAAGGCTCTACCCAGTACAAGATAATAGCTGGTAGGTACATAATTACAGCCACGAAGAGAATGATAACAGTGTTATCAGTAGTCAGACCCAACATTGTGACGGTTTACGAGGGAGATACAAGTTCAATAATGACAAGAATCATGTAGGTAGGTAGGTGCGAATCTAACCCATTTGATTCGTGACTTGTAGTACTTACCCTTTTCCGTTATATTTATTATCCACAGCTTGACTTCACCCAGTGTTGGGCCAAGTTGGGCAAAGGCCTCTATTTTCTTATGCCAATCTCCATGTTTCTGTGCCACCCGCATCCAGATTCTACCCACAATGGCAAGAATGTCTTATGTAGGTTGTAGATAGGGTCGGGCAGTATTTGAATTACTTGTAATTAAAATATGTCATTCAAATACAAATACGTTCTTGGTATTTGTAATTCAATTACTTCTTAAAAATTTAATTTGTAATTGGTATTTCAAAAACCTGACGCTGAGGTATTTTGTAGTTAGTATTTCAAATAGACTTCAAAATACATTTGAACATAAATATATATACATACATACTTACATAAACTCACGTTTTTTTTCCATACTTACATAAAATATATTGAGCGATCTGCAGAAAATAGCGCTCGACAGGTTTTGTTGTGAAATTGTCTAGTATCTTGTCAATTCGCATTTTCATTTCAAACGGTTATTTTTACGAAACTTTCTCAATATAATTTGTCGATAAATGATCGACTGCATTTTGTATTTTTTTAAGTAGTTATAATACTGTATTTTATATTTTAAAAACACGACTTACAAATATTTTGTATTTCGTATTTTATATAACTACATGCAGGTACCAAGTAATTGCAGTTACGGTGGTGCTAAGGCGATATTTTTCTAACATAAAATGAACATGGCTTGCTTCCATAACACGTCGCATTAGGCGTTAATAGGATTAAATCCGGATTAGGACACCTCTTTCGTTTTGCCCTGTAGCCATGTCATTAGTTTGTAAGTGGCGGCGTTGGTGCCGCTACATGTCTATTGTAAATTATCAATATGATAGGCGTACATAAATATTGTTTTCTAAAGTGGTTCTATTAGAATCTAAAATGAGAAGAAAATCATAAAACTGTCACGATCCTAAACAAAATATCGGTGATTTTGTAAAACAGGAAAACACCTCTCACAAAAGCAGTTAAAAACTATATTACAGCAATATATCTGTCACGACTGTAATCCCGGAAAGAGATTCTCGGAGGCGTACTAACCGTTGACCCTTGCCACAGTTCACCTACGATTATAGCTTGGTAATTTATTTTGTGGTCACTCGACGATTATCCTGATGTGATGGGCGGCATGTCTTTTACTGAGTATAGCCTCATTCCGACCCGGGGATCAAACTCAAGATTTCACAGCGATAAATACACGGCAATATACTGCTCGATGTGATTCCGTCGGGAAGTGTACCGATCTTCGGCGTCACCGAGAGTGAGCACCACATTTTTTTTGCCTTCATCAGTGCAAACCCCGGTAGCGACCGGTGGCTACTGTAAAAAGTCCACCATTATTACTACGTTCGCGAGGTGACTAGCGGTTTATTACTTTATGATCCTACTTGTTCCGATTGTACCTATAACAGGCAGCCAATCTACGTATAAGTTACTAGTCTAATTCTTGTATTTATCTAAAGTCTGAGTTAAATGTACTAAACTTAGCTATTTATAACTTGAATCGCGAACTTCTAAGAGTTTATATCTGGAACATAAAACGAGCTAAATGTGACTGATGTTGTTGTATTATAAAATTAATGTGGCACAATTTACCGCTTGCGAGAACCCGACATTTTGCCAAAACATACTTGAAATATGTTTTCACGATAGAGAAACAATAACAAATTACTGTAACAACCTAAAATACGGACAAAAATATTTAGCTAGTTTATAAACACTACTTTTGCTTAGAGAAATAACATGCTAAATATATTTGGCAATAAGTCATGGATCAGAGTATTCAGAGTTGTTTTAATCTAATAGCAAGATTTAGTGCAAGAGTGTATTGGCTGTAGGTATCTGTACCTAGACTATATGATTGTTACTTAAATTCCAAGACCTATTTGAGTTATTATTAATAACGCATATTTTTGTGGCAATTTATGGTAGGTACTTAACAAAACGAAAAAGAGAAAAACAAAAAATAAATTACCAAAAAGAACAAACCGATTCCCAAAACAAAACACTAAAAAGTGGCAAATTATAATTTCGGAATTTGGTGTCAAAAACGAAAAATAGTAGCTAAGAACCAAAGGCACCGACTTCTAATTAGTCATCGAGTTTTGCCGATTGAAAACTTTTTTCTTAATAGCTTGGTATGGTGCGCGTGATCCAATACCACCAATACCTTGGCTTAACTCACTGGCTAATATTTTACCACGGCATTACTGTCACATAAGTATTAAAATTAAGAAAATAATTATTTAAAAAAAAAACAGTTTTTCCGATTCTGTGTTACATAATATACCTACTATAACTTCATAGTGATAATCGTCTTGCTGTCATTCTGATTAAGTATTCTGTTTGATATTATCAGTCACCAATGTAAATTCTATAGGAATTATAGACGATAAAGTACCAGACGCAGCTGAAACACTTAAGTTATTCTTCTTAGTTTTCAGTTCAGCGAGAAATGAACTCACTATCTACGTGTAGTTAGTGGAATACAAAGCAGTTAGCTCGTGTCCTCTCACGAAACAAAGTTTTATCATCATCCGCCACTTCGGAGCGCCGAGATTGAGTAGCAAAGTACACATCTTTGTGGTTAATATATTCCTTATCTTTGCTCTTGTTGAAGTTAGCCAAGTGATCCCTATTTAAGAGTGTCTTTCCACCTACTTATACAACGTTATTGCTGATAGTTAATTAAGTAGAATGTGGTTGTCAACAACTTATCTATTATTATATCTACTATCTTATATTTATTTTTTAGAAATAGACTCACACACTGTTCCGTTGTTGTTGAATTAGGTATTTTACCTATGTTTGCAATATTTGTAAGTATGTGAGAACCATGTTCCTATTTATCAAATTAATTAATTAACTTGTTAATGCTTTTAATACTTTATACCTGTAAATATTGTAAAACGCCATATTTTTTTGTTGTATGGAGTTTCTTGTGCGTTCTTCTCCATAACAAGCTACTTTCGGAATGCACGGTAGAATCAATTTTTATTACTCGTAAATTTAAATTTATTTGACGTTGAAAAGTGCCGTTTATTGGCCTAGTTGAATAAATATATTTGACTTTGACTTATTTATAATGATAGGTTGTTTTAGTTTAGACTTAGGCAACTGATGTAGCTCTACCACGGAGCACATGGTTGTGTGCTCCATGAGCTCTATCATTAAAACGTAGTTATTAACTTTCCATGAAATGATCCCTTGAATTTTATGGAACTCCCTTAAATATCTACACTTATTGAAATCTATATATTGGTGGCTAAACGATTCGTTCTGAATATATGGAAACTGAAATTAATACACCTGGCTTCCACAAAAATAACCCGAGCAGTCACTTGACAAAGTATCTTCATTATCATGGATAGCTAGCGTTGTTGCCTGACCAGTTGCAGTAAGTTTATTCAAAGTAGATTCAAGTGGCTCGGAAAAACACTAGAATAATATTTTCATTTATCTTTGTAGTTTTCCTTGATGATGCAGCCTTAATAGTTGTGTCCTTGTGCTGGAGAGTTGTTGACCGGCGTTCAACAACTTTATATTATTGGCATCGTTAGCAGATTTGCTTTTCCCGTTCTTAAGGTAAATTCTACCTACCTTCCTACCTACGCGTGAAAGAATTGTAGCGTAATATTGCAAATTACAATCATAACAGGTCCAATAATAACTCGGAGGTCTTTTATTTTCCTTCCTTTCTTATGTATTGATTAATTGATATGGCCGGTTTCCTTTGTCTTCTGTATCTTTTAGTTTTCTTCGAGAAAATGTGTGGCTTGATACGCAACTTTATCTACTGGGTCTCATCTAAGTGAGAGCTATTTTTAACCGACGGAAAAAAAGGTTGAGGGTCGCAAGTGGACTTGTATTTTTTTTTAGATCTGGTTTGACAAATTGTTTGTGGTGGTGCGACTAGGATGAATGGATGCTTTTTATGTTTTATTTTTATCCAATCTGTTCATACTATGCCATATTGAAATGGTAGAGAGTAGAGAGCCTGACGGGGTTCGCTAGGGCCGATGCCTGTATGCTTCGCGGATAAATTTGAAAGAGAGTTACCGCAGCCCTGGCACAAGCAACTGAAGGAACACGGGTGTGTTTTAGTCAGCAAAAGTCTGACACCCAGAGCGGAAGAAGTCATTGGATGATTTCCCAACAAAAACAAAAAGAGGGAGTCGAGCGCAGAAGCTGGTGACATATAAGAAGTAGAAGAAGTATCTGCACAAGGTAAAACCTATACAAAACCTTGGTGCATAATTATATACCTTGGAGACAAGAGAAGCTTTATGTTCTGCATTTTACATTTTTTTAAACATCTTTTATTGCTTAAAGCTTATAATGATTGAATAATAAGCAATGTAAAGAGAACGCGGAACGAAAAAATATTATGTTCATTGTTATGGATAATGGGCTTTTATATTAAAAGCTCTTTTAAACAGGCCGTCCCACAAAGTCTTTAATGGGATTGAATAATAAGCTATAAAGATTTTGAATGGTCTAACTAAATGGTTTATTCTTTCCGCCCTGTTTGTGAGCGGTAGCGCGTAATTCTTTAGATGCCCGATCTACTATCCGGGATAGCTAGATTGTTGTATTGGGAGTCGATAAAATAAGCTTAAATGGGTTCGGCTCGTATATCAGAGTCGGCATCATAAAGGTGGGTACCAACTGTCAAATGGCTTATTGTGGCGGCTTGGCTTTATGATGGCATTTTTACAGGCAGGTACACGCTTTGAACGTCTGCCATGCCGCCCGCCAATTATATTCTACTTAACTCGGTGTCTACGTCCAGTTTTATACACTTCGGACAATTTGCTTTGAAATAACACCTGCGGCCCATACATATGTCAAATCATACGATAAAATCTTTATTGACTTGGAAACTTGGTTCTTAACGTTAAAAGAAATTATTTTACGACTCCTTGTTAAAAAGTGATCGTAAAATTTTAAGAGATTTCTAAATCATTGTCACTCTACAAAAAACTCTTTAAGTTGCATTAAACGAAAGTTAGTTTCAAAATAATCGTTAATATGGTGGTTGGAATATAATGTTAAATTACAAAATTGGTAAGGCGAGAAGTTAACTTATAGATTTATTTAAAGTTATGTTTTTCATACACAATTAAATATTAGAAATTTCAGCCAGGTAGATAATGCCGTTTTAATAATTGACATGGACTGTGCCGGGGTGAAAATCTTCATACGTGAGAATAGACCAAAAACCTAATTTTGGTCTAAATGTGAAATCCATTTCTTTACATAGTTTCAGAAGATCTCAGAATAAAAGCTCTATCTTATACGAGTACTACCTAATCGAGTCAACTGCTTTTTCTACGTTCGCCAAATAGGCAATCTTGGCAATAAAAATATTTGTCTGAAGGAAATGAAGCGTATCTTTAGTATGGATATTTGTATAGTTTGATCACCAAACTATGGCCCTTGTTTTGTTTTGTTTGAACTAAATCTGGAGTTTGCCGATGATGTTCGCTCTAATGAGGCGACTTCCTAGTTTCAGCGGTGCTTTGTTAGCTAAGTTCACGAGTTTTGCACAGTTTCCACTGAAGAATTCTGCTTTGTTTGGTTTTTTCATAATGACCGTCGTTTTATTAGCACTTCATTTACACATTTAGTAGGGCTGCATCATCATCATCTACAGGTTACTAACGGATTCTATTATAGAATCCCCCAAGGTTCTGTTCTAGATATACTTATCTCTCTATTTCAGGTAAAATACGATTAATTATAAGATGTAAATAGAGACCCAAGGGGCTACACCCTAGGACCCCTTAAAGCGATGGTCTGACTAAGTGAAGCGACACCTGGGCATTAAGGTCTCCGACACACTGCAAAGGCTAAAGATCGCTAAAAATGAAGGCAGATATTCTGACACATCAAGGCGCTCAACAGTTTGCAAACTGCAGATGGAGGATCATAGAATCCATCCATCGTTTCTTTGGGTTTTCTCTATGGTCTCTAGCAATCCATCTATTTAAAAAACTTTTCTTATTAAACCTCGCATCATTTGCCCATGACCACAAACTATTTCCACACGTATTCATGGGTTTTTCAACTGTCCTTGTATACTTATTATAACGTTTTCATCTCAGTTATTTCATTTTTGATTCTTGCCTTTTCTCAAGGCTCTTACCTTTAGAATAGGACTTAGAGTTGACTTGAAATAGGTTCCTTCCTTTTTCGTAATCTCCGTTAATAAATATTGTTAGGCAGTATCGGCGTAACTTACCTTGGAGTCTGTCTGTTTTGCAAAACTTGTAAAATTTAATAAGGTGTAAAATCATGCCTAAAAAGAGCATAATATGGATAATCTGTGAAGGAGGAGGCGGTGTGCGCGGCGCAGGCCAGAGGGCGGTCGTTTTGTTCGGAGTCGATGCCGTTGACAGGTGGAGGGTGCGCAGGGCTCGCGGGGCAGGCTGGGGGGGAGAGGCGGCGCCCGCGCAGCTCGCGTGGCCCTCTCGCCTGAGTCACGCGCGCCTCGTAATGCTTGCATAATAATAATGACGGATGCCGATCGCGCGGCGGCTCCTTTGATCTGCGGCGCGTTTGATCTCGCCGCCGGAGCCGGTCCCGCGCCCCTGCCGCACAAACGAGCCGCCCGTTCGCCTACTCGGTCGGGCGGCGAGCGCTGGCCCTTCGCCCTCGCTCTAAATAGAGGCTTTATTTTGTAAACAGCGGGAGCGCTAGCGCTACCGTGCGCCGCCGGTGTGCGCAGTGGTGCGCCTGCGCCCGCCAGTATGGGGTGTGCAGCCCGCTGTCTCCTGTCCCGCGACTCCCGCGAGCGATGACGCGCCGCCGCGGCCCGCTCCGCCGCCCCCACTGGATTGTTTGGACACTCTGTGTACGCATTGCTTTATTATTTTGTGACATGTGTTTTTCACGCCGGTCTCAGATAACAGTGAGAGTAAACAGTGTACATCTTCAATGAAGCGGAAGCTTAAATGTTTGTGGTCATAGCCTATTGAGATTAATTTTTAGAGAACATTATTCATGTTTAGGGGGATGTGTTTTTGTGAAATGTTGGAAAAATTTAAACTGTAAGAAGTTGATAGAGATTGCGATTATAGTCTTTGAAAAGCAGCATAGATAAATTCTCATTTTGAAATTTTCCAACATAAAACTTTCAGCGAAATATAAAAAACAACTTATCGGATGCAATTAGTAGATATTTCCAACTTAAATTTTTTGGTTTTGAGTTCAAATTTTGGAATTTTCCGAAACTATTGGACTATGTTAGTTCATCAATTCTTCCAAGAAGACGTTATCTTGATGAACATCGGTGTACTCATTAGTTGTTTGGTTTAAAATATTGTCAGAGAGTTTATTAGATAAAAAATCTGTTTATAATTTTAATGCTACTGCTCTCAGCAGCTATCTATCTAAAATTGTGTTTTTCATAATGTCA
Source organism: Orthosia gothica (assembly GCA_949775005.1). Classification (NCBI taxonomy): domain Eukaryota; kingdom Metazoa; phylum Arthropoda; class Insecta; order Lepidoptera; family Noctuidae; genus Orthosia; species Orthosia gothica. The sequence continues at coordinate 18,648,405 of OX459043.1, read as the reverse complement.
AATCAACGATCTCGATTGGTTTTCTCTTGTTCATTCATTGTTTTTATCTCATCTAGTTCATTCTTTTTGGAACCTATGATCGTAGTCTGTCTGCTATGCTGCTTTTACAACTGTTTCATTGTTGTTGCTAACCAAAACTATTCGGCGTTATTTCGGCTAATATCTTTGATTGAAGCATTGATCTATAGTATGGTATCGGTGCTAACCTTCGAAACTTTGTCAAGGAATACTTCTTTGAATAAGCAGACAGGTTTACTTTATGATATCAGTGATATGACCTATGTAATAAGTGATTTTAAAATAGGTATTATTTATTTAGTTAATAATTAATATACACACAGTATAATCACAGATTACTAAATAGTTACTTCGTAAACAGAGAAAACACATAAATACAAAGGCACTGGAAATTTCTACCAGCAGACCCGCGGAAAGGAAAAACCAGCCAAGTGCGAGTCGGACTCTCGCACGAGGGGTTCCGTACAATTATCCCAAAAAACGACAAAAATAAAACAGGTTTAAAGATTAATTTTATTCTCTTTTTAGTACTTGTTGTTTAAGCGGCAACAGAAATACATCATCTGTGAAAATGTCAACTATCTAGCTGTCACGGTTCATGAGATACAGCCTGGTGACAGACTGACAGACAGACGGACCGCGGAGTCAGTAATAGGGTTTTTTTTGATACGAAACCCTAAAAATGAAAAATAAATGTAGACAATTTAGTGTGTGTGAACAGGAAGAGAAGAAAAGTGAACGACATAAACAAAGATATAAAAACATGCACACCTACACAAATAGTGGACAGGTGGATATATAACTATATACTTATATAGATACATAATTATAAAATATACTTAATATATACATATATATAAAAGTCATATCTGAGAGGGGTGATAAAGCTCTTTTAGTAGCTTTTTAGTGAGCGCGGGATAGTTTTTAGATCTGGAATGCTAGGCGGAAGTTAGTTCCACAATCTTACATGGACGGAGAAGGAATGGGAATAATAGCTGGTTTTATTTTGATGGGATTTAAGGACAGATCTAAGATGTGATCCCCATAGTGCGTCTCTAGGGCGAGCGTAATAAAATCGCTCACACAGGTAGGATTATAATATAAGTATTAACGATGCAAGCTAAGTAATTAGGAAAAAATAGGGAAATTCGTTTGTATGAAAAATCCTATTCCTTGGGCAATATTCAATATTCTTGATATTTGGCACAAATATTAACGTTAGAAAATAATCATGATATACTAGTATATATAGTTATATTTAGTTTTTCAAAAATAGCCTTATTTGGGGGTTGGGGGGTATTGGGGAGTGTTAAATACTGTATCGAAGAATCTTACTCCTACCTGTCTTGCGTTAAACTAAAACGTACATTAGGTGTTAACTTCACTTCTGCTAAAACACGGGTTTTGACATGAGAAATTGCTCTATTAAAGATACGGGAAGCAGCTACTATACATTTAAATAAGTAGATTTAGCCAGTCTTGGCTAAAATCATATGCTACAGAAACTAGATCTACGAGAAATATGAATATTCTGTGTAAAATCCGGCCATTTGCACCATAATTTATGTACAAATCTGCAATAATCTGTATTGATATTGGCAACTAAACTCGTTATAGAGGAAATTGAGCGAGATAAGAAAGATTAAAATGAAATGATCTAATGCACACATCTGCATCATTCTTAATAGTTAGTTCATAATTTGTAAGACTTCTATACTCCACTTAAGGCGCAGATACCCCTCAGTAACTGATTTTAAAATGTGAATCACGTCTAAACGACTAGTCGTAATTTTTTGAAAAAAATATATGTTACGTAAGACCATTTTCTTAATAATATGATCTTAGAAAATTTTGAGTTTTATTCGTATAACATAGTGTAATTAATTTGTAAACTTATGTCTAACACGGTAAAAAAAACGACAATCGCACCAAAACAGCCGGGCGTCTTTTTAATAAAATTATCATCGTCTCAAAGGCAATTTAATTTTCTACATTTTGAACTAAGGCTTTTTTTAAAGTCATAGAATAATAAGGAAAGTACAAAAACTAATAAATTTCGGGTCGCGCGGGTGTGAAACGTGTGCGCATTATGCTCACTCAAGGTCGTTGGCGACAGTCGTCGTCTTAAACACACAGACTTTTATTTTGGTTTTAATTAACTTTTGGTGTCTACTCGGTAGAGGCTGCATGGCGCTTTTCTTGGTATAGGGTTGAGTTTCCTGGTCTGATTCCACTTGAAAAATTCCATCATTACGTTTTGATAATTTCGTAATTTGTGTACTAGATGGCTCAACTGGAAAATCTTGTTTTGGGAAGTTTGCTAGTTAGGGAGAGTTGGTACGTTGGTTGATCTTCTTGATTTTTTACTAAAGATTTATAAAGAGAAAAAAAAAACAATCAAAATGCCTACATTGATTGATTTTGAAAACTTTGTATCAGAAGGCACTAATTATGTAGGATATACCTATTCAGTATACATATTGGTCGCAACCACAGATATACCTAAATCTAATTAGATGACGCGATTTTATATACTTCGCGTGTCAAAAAACGGAGTAAAAGTACGATACTACTTTGACATTCTCACTAGGCACCGGAAATCCACCGAAATCTAGAAAAATGACTAATTATGCCATATTGAGCTGCATATAAAAAGTTGGCCGAGGCATTGCAAATGTTTTCTTGCATTGGTAGATAAGTAAAGTTTTTAAATTGTGTGTGAAAAAGTGGCACGCTTGGTTTTCATACAGATGGAGGGACTTGCGTTATCTAGTTAGATTTATGTCTGTGGTCGTGACTAAGACTTGCCCTTTTCCCACTCGTAAAGGAAATAATGTTGCAAAGTGACCTCCGTGACTGGCTCAGTAACCCATTTTATAAATTATTTAGTACTTAATTCTATACGGCCGTAATTTTATTAGATTGTTTCATGATTTCGTGTGATTCTTTTTGCAACTTTAGCTAAGTAGTTGCTAAGTAGAACTTAATTGTCATGTGCATTGTCTTGTTCCTAACATGTGCAATGTATTCGATGTGGCTGTGCTTAAAATATAATAATATTTAATATAAATAAATAAACTAAGTGTTACCATTGTTTTTCGAGGTAATATAGTTTTCAAAAAACTTATCTTTTATGAGTATTCACTCAGCACAGAATGTGCGAAGGTTAATACCATAGAGATCTTAAATATAAGGACGGCAAGATATGTGGTTTCCAGAAGCATACGCCCCTTTATTAGGCGAATTAACTTTATTCATTTAGTTAATTAGAGTGCCACAGTAGTCTTGCTGTCGTTAGAGCCCATTATGGGCTGGCTCAGTGAAAGGGTATCGGTAAGGGTCCCTCGTTTTGTGCTTGTTAAATCGCAATAGGATTACCGCCACCAGGGACCTTGCTCTGGTCGCAGCCCGTTTCTTTGTCCTTTTGTTCTTCAACTGGCATATTGAAGTATATTAATTAAATTCGTTTTGTATGTGATGTGCAGGTGATACTGTGTGGAGCGTGTGAGAGCTCGACACCGCCTGACAGCTTGCGCCTCGTGTGGCTTTCCAACACTTCGCTCTCCTGCAACGATGGATCACCTGCCGGGTATGATCCTCCATGTCATTAATAACAAGTGCGAAGCTGATGTTTGTGCCCTCCCTAGCAAAGTGGGCTATCACTTTAACTTCAGATCTTATTTGACCGAAATGGGTGGACTGAAATAAGTATTTGTTATTTCTTTAATACTTCATGCAAACAAAAGTACAGAGGCGGACTTAATACCTTAGGCATTTTATACCAGTAAATTTTTGGGTAATAGAGAGTTAAATAGTGGTAGGTGCAATATTGAAAGTTAAACGATTCAGGTATAAGTATTTCAATATACATATTCAAATGCATTTTCCTAACTATATTGGGGTCGGCTTCCAGTCTAACCGCATTCAGCTACACAACCCAGTAACTGGGTAACACGGTACCTCTTGGCTAGACTGGTGTCAGATCTCAGGCTTTTGACTATCCGTAACGACTGTCAAAAATCTTCAAATGACAGCCAGGACTAACAGCTTAGCTTAGCTTTTATTTCAATATACATATTATAAACTATAAATACAATATGATTATATCATAATTATATACTTAAAATAATAAACTTAATATATTAATAAACTCAATATATGTATAAAAATATAATTAAACATTAATAGTAATAGATAGGTAAATAATTGAAAAATATTAGCACTGTGACGATACTACTGCAAACTTCTTACGAATGTGCTCACTAACTTTAACTTTGAAGTGATTTCCTGGGAAAGCGCATTCCACAGAGAAATAGACTGAACTAGGAAAGAACAGTGAATGAAGTCTGTGCGATGAGTGGGACATTGAAGAAGGCGGTTATGTGATGACCGTACATTTTTATTGTCGTTGGCCATAATGTTTTTAAAGTGACGGGCCATATAACTAAGGGAATTGGAAGAGTCGAGAAATGAGAACAAGGTAGTTAGTGCCCTTTGCTCTGTGTCTATGAGGTTCACGTGTGGCGGAACAAGATACTCGTGTTACACTTTTGCCACTTTGTTGGTTACCTTTATTTTGTCGTCTCCATAACTTGTGCTGCTGAAGTATACAACCAAGATTTTTTAGCACAGTAATGGTTAAAATTGATTTCAGATACTATTTCCGGCGCGGTACTAACAGCGACCACTGGGTGGTGTACCTGGAGGGCGGCGGCTACTGCTGGGACGGGGCGTCGTGCCGCGCGCGCTGGCGCCGCCGGCCCGCGCTCATGTCGTCGGCGCGCTGGCCCCGCGCCCGCCGCGCGCCCGCTCTGCTGTCCGCCGACCCCTCCGCCAACCCGCTGTGGCACGCCTCCAACCACGTGCTGCTGCCCTACTGCTCCAGCGACATGTGGGCCGGCACCAGGGACACGAGACATCCCGGCGCCGGGTTTGTGTTCGCCGGTCGTCTCATCGTCCGAGCTGTCCTCTCCGATCTTTTCCGCTTCGGACTCACTGGTCGGATGCTACTCGTGGGCTCCAGTGCGGGTGGCGCCGGCGTCATGTTGCACGCTGACGCCGCCAGACGCGCGCTGCGCTCGAAAGGCGTACGTGTGGCCGCTATCGCTGACTCCGGGTGGTTTCTGGACCGTCCCGCACGCTCCCACCGCGCCCCTGCTGCCACAGTGGCCCGACTCGGACACACTCTGTGGCGCGGAAAACCTCCGACATCGTGTGTCCGCGAGCACAGCGCCGAGCCTTGGCTTTGCTACTTTGGCTACCGACTCTACCCACACATCCGCACGCCTCTCTTCATCTTCCAGTATTTATTCGATTCTGCACAGCTGGCTGCAGAGGGTGTGCGCGCTCCTCGCACCAGGTCGCAGTGGGACGCTGTCCACCAGACGGGAGCAGCGTTGTTGTCAAGTTTGGGTCCAGTTCGCGCCGCCTTCGCTCCCGCATGTCTCGCGCACGGAGCACTCGCGCGTCCTGAATGGCAAGCTATAAACGTTTCGGGCATAACATTGCCGCGCGCCATAGCGTGCTGGGAGCAGAGGCTGGGCGGCGGTCGTGCGCGAGCTCGAGGTGGATGCGCACCACGGCGGCTGGTGGAGCGCTGCACGTGGCCGCAGTGCAACGGCTCGTGCCCGCGCCTGCGCGACCCTCGCACGGGTGAGGAGGTGGCGCTGGCGGCGCTGCTGCAGAGCTTCGGCCTGGACGTGCGCGGTGCGGCGGCCGCCATGGGGCTGGACGCGCGCGCGCTCTCCCGCATGAGTCGCGCTGAGCTGCTGCCACTCCTCGCACCACACATGTGACCAACTTTATAATGGACCTTTTAAGTGCTTTCGAGCACGGTGAATCTACCTCGTTTTTGTTGCACAAGTACAAGTAATATTACGTATAGATGTTAGATATTATTTATTGTTCGTCGAACTCAATATATTTTAAGTAAAGGGCTGGAACTCTTTCATTTTTTTGTTTTTTTATCATCTCCTTGTTGCTTCATAATTGATGAATTAAAACTCAATATATCTTTGGCACGCTTGTATTTTATATACAATTTTTACCGATCCTTTTAGAGGACCGATAGACTAGTTTGGGTCTATGTACAAATAAAATATCTAAAAATATATCACTACTTGTCACTGGACGCTCTAGTTATGGCAGTGATGAGGCGGAAATTCACGATCAGCAGGTAACTAGATAAATTGATTGGGTAAGTATAGCCGGCGCGGTGGTTTCGAGTGGTTCCGTTGCCGCGGGAGCCAGGGTGCGCGGCCTGGGGGCCTAGCACTCAGGCCCGGGGCGCCGGCGCGGCCGCGGCTAGCCTTCACGTGGAGTCCTCCGCTACGAAAGCGTTTGTGGCGACGTCATAAACGAGAAGCGCGCTCTTCGCTGATCATTATGGATAAGTCGACGACATCGTTTCCTAAGAAAAAGTCGGTCGATATGATGTTGGCTCTGGTCCGCCAGAGTGTGGCTAGTCGTGCCGAGACGTTGCGGTTGACGTCGTCAGCGTTCTCTCGTAGGGAGCCCCGCAGGAACAGGATGTCGAGCACGGTGGGCGTGGTCTGCGCCATCGCGGAAAACAGCGGCGAGCGCGCCGTGGGCTGCGGTGACGACGCAATTGCGCTGTCTAAGTACTGGAACAGCTCCGTTGGACTGTTCGTGTTGGCCCATAAGTGAGGCAGAATCGGCCACAGCCACGAATTTTCTGCAAACACATATTTTTTATAAGACTAGGTAGCATTACAAACAAAATATTTTGATTATAAACTGGCAAAGTAACTTTATAAGTGCCTATCAGGAAACATGTTTTATCATAATTTAATTATCTGACAATTATAATGAAGTGTATACGTCATTTAATGCGCAAATGATTTGATTAAAATGACAGTGATTGTTATTTTTTGTTTTATTATTCAGATAAATTGATAACAGTTATGTACATGAAAATGATAAGAGAAAATATTATTATGATGAACGTGATCATAATATGTCATAATTATGTATAAGGCACGTATTACAAAACCTCAAACCAGACAAGCACTAGGTATTAGAACTAGTTACAACCAATTAAATGGCTTTTAAGTGTTTAATTTAAGTATGCTTGATTGTTGTGTGAGTGATTCTATAATACGGGCCTTAACTCCCTGCAAACCATATACTTCCCTTTCTTCTTTAGAAGATCATCACGATAATAAAGCATAAGAAACGTCAATTTGGAATACTCACGAGAAACTATAGAGTTATCAACATAGCTGAACAGCAAACGCTTATCGGCGTTGATCAGTGTCTGTAGTGTCGGTCCCTTGGTCCCGACACCGGTGCCGAACTCATTGGCTGGAGCCAAGTGGGGGCCCAGTTCTCGCTGTATGATCTCTAGGAGGCCTGCATGCACGGCCCGTTGTGGGGCCCCATCCGGTTGGTAGAAACCGACGGGGAAATGATGGGCGTCTAGGAAAACTACCTGAAATCATGAGGAAGGCGAAATTTATTAACATTTTTCAGGAACTAATGGTTTTCATCATCATCATCATTCCAGCCGAAAGAATCTAAAGAATCTACGTCCACTGCTGGACATAGGCCTCCCTCAAGCGTCGCCTCATTGACTGGTCCCGTGCGTCGCGCATCCAGAGGGTTCGAGGTGGTCGCTCACAATGGGCCTCATCAGAAAGCATACAGTCAGAGAGAAGCATACAGAGCTATGCTCGGAGTTTCCTTGCGTGATTGAATCAGAAATGTAGAGATCCGCAAGAGAACCAGGGTTACCGACATAGCCCGAAGACTTGCCAAACTTAATTGGCCGTGGGTACATTGCTGGCAGAATTGATAGCCGATAGGGCAGAAATATTTTGGAGTGGCGACCGCGAACCGGAAGACGTTGCGTTGGAAGGCCTCCCACCAGGTGGACCGATGACCTGGTGAAGGTTGCGGGGATCCACTGGAATTGTTTTATCTCTACGTAATTATTTTTCAGCAATCACTGTAGGCATTAAAAGCTAAACTTGATTTGAAATTGTATTATTCATCTAAAATTATCAATCAATCTGTTCTTTTCCTAACTTTATTGGGGTCGACTTCCAGTCTCACCGGATTTCATTGTATACCAGTATTTTACATAGAACGACTGCCTATTGGGGCCTATCTGACCTCCACAACTCATTAACCGGCTTACACGATACTCCTTGGCAAGACTGGTGGCTTTCGGGCTTCTGAAAGACAGACGGACAGCCGGGACCAACGCGCTTAACGTGCTGTCCGAGGCACGGATTATTCTCAGTATGTTTGGTGGTCTGCTGCCTAATTGCGTAAGTGAATTCAGCAAGGCAAAGGGTTTGACCCCATGAGAGAGTATGACAAATTCTCTTAAAATAATAAGGTATTGCTAAAAATGATTGGACGCTTTCATGGGTGAAGGTACTCTTATCGAAAGAGTTCAATAATTTTGCCGATTTCACTTACCTAATTAGGTTGCTGGTCACCCATCCACGGACCGACCTCGGCAAGCGTTGCTAAATCTTAAAGATGGACACGTTGACACAAATAGCTGTTATTATTTAGCCATGAGCTTACCTCATCTTACCTCAGCTTACCTCAGCTTACCTCATCTTTTCTAAAAAACCACTTGATAAATTTGGATATGGGACAGCTTTAAAAGCATAACTTACCTCCTTAGTGGCATCAAGAAACGCTCTTATTTCTCTAAGAAGCGGTACTAATGGACGGACTCGAATTAAGTTGTGATTCAGCCAATACCTGGGAACGTATAAAAAAAAACCAAAATTAATTCAGAAGTGCATTTTTTGCTACATTAGACCAAACATGCCTTTTTCATTTCATTTGACACTAAATTAACTCTCTGGAATACTTGTGCAATAACCTTATAACCGAACTAGCCATGCGAGACCGTTGATCGCCTGACCGTATAATGTGTATTTGGTATTTGGAACAAGAGGTTTGCGGCCACATTATCTGCATTTGCTTCTGTTACATCACTTCCAAGCAACCGCATATTTACGTGCTTGGATTGGCATATTAAGGCGCGAACTATGTTTATTGACTTGCTGTGACACTTGCCTAGTGCGAATGTGTCACGACTTGCGAGGTTAAGCAACATTTCGATGACTCGTTCAAGTGTTGAGTGAGTGGCAGTTCTCAACCCATCCAGGCTACTCCGAGCGTTGAAGTGCACTTTGCTCGCCGATCCCGTTTGTATGACATAAATACGTGGGGTGACTGTTGCGGACAGATTGAGATCCGAAAATCTGTCAAGTGGCCAGGATACTGGTACTATTTACTACTTGGATGGGTCAGGGGACGATATTAGATTACAAACACGCGTGAAAAAATTGAGCTAATAAATAAAACCGGCCAAGTGCGAGTCCGACTCGCGCACGAAGGGTTCCGTACCATTATTGCAAAAAACGGCACAAAAATCACGTTTGTTGTATGGGAGCCCCACTTAAATATTTATTTTATTCTGTTTTTAGTATTTGTTGTTATAGCGGCAACAGAAATACATCATCTGTGAAAATTTAAATTGTCTAGCTATCACGGTTCATGAGATACAGCCTGGTGACAGACAGACAGACAGAGAGACAGACGGACCGCGGAGTCTCAGTAATAGGGTCCCGTTTTTACCCTTTGGGTACGGAACCCTAAAAAATTAAAACGTATGAAAATACCTAATAATACTGTTACCTGTCTTCAACATTTTGATAGAACTCGTAGTAAGCGATTCTGAAGTCGAAGTATCTGATGCCGTGCACGAGTTGGCCCCAGATGGAGCGATCCTGGCACAGGATGAAGCTGTCCCGCGACACGGAACTGACTTCTGTGTTGAACTTCCAGGCACCTGCATTATGGGTTCCCGCTATCGCTAGATCACCGATACGCAGGTTGTTGATTTTAGACCTGAAGTTTTAAAAACATAATAAATAGGTACTGTTTACTTAATCCTAAAAATAGAATACAACAGGCGTATTTTTAACCGACTTCTCAAAAAGGAGGATGTTATCAATTCGACAGCATTTTTTAAAATGTTTGTTACCTCAGAACTTGTTTCTGGGTGAACCGATTTTGATGATTATTTTTTTATTTGAACGCTGGTGCTTGTCATGTGGTCCCATTTAATTTTCGTCAAGATTTGAAGAAGAAATTCGGAGATATACTTCAGAACTCTTCAATAAATTCTCTTTTAAAGAGAAGAGAGAGAATAAATGACAGCAAATCACTCGGAATAGCTTCAATCGCATGTCTGTTCATTGTTTACACCATAACATAACATCACACTGGTACGCTCTAAAAGGGTACGCAGGTGTGAACAGTTCACCTAGCCTTTAGAACAGGTCCATTATGTACCACAACTAAAAATTGAAAAATAAAAACTTTTTTCAAAAATTACAACCGACTTCCAAACAAAAACACTACAAAGTGAAAAATAACTTCAATTTCGGAAGTCGGTGTCAAAAAACGAAGAAACGAAAACAGGAACACTGATTTCTGAAATTGAAGTTATTTTTCACTATGTAGTGTTTTTATTTGGTAGTCCGTTGTATTATTTGTAAAAAGTTTTATAACATTTTACGTAACGTGCACTACGGGTAAATGATGCTTTTGATGTCGACGAGACGCGGCGACGTTGCAAGGCGACATAATTAACTTGGCAAAATGTAGTCGGACTCGGGATGTATCCTGGTTTTCAATTTTAGATAAAATAAGCAAGAGCCATCAGAGATTTCTGTAACATATTTTAGAGTAATGGAAAATATAATATTTTTTTAATAAACAAGCTCACCCTGCGTCTTCCATCCAAGTGGGTTGTATTTTCAAGCAGTTGTAAGCTTGTATTTCAGCGATGATTCCGGCTGCCACCCATGGCCATAAACACTGGGGTCCTTTTGTCCCCACGCCCGCCTCCCAGCCTGCGGGCAGGGTACCTCGTCCTAGGGTCATATTGGTCACCACATGGCCTTCAGTTGTTGTCACCGGGAATAATGATAGAGCGTTGTTCCATGACAGTGGTCTGTCGTCAAATAGTCCTATCTGTGGATAAGGAAGCGGTGATAGTTTTAATTGTCAATTAAATCACACACACACATCACATCATCAGCCTATTAATGTTCCCATTGCTGGGACACAGGCCTCCACTCTGTAAGAGGGGATGAACCGTAATCCACCACGTGGATCCAGTGCGTGTTGGTGGATGTCACATGTCTTCGAATTTTAGTTCTAGGTCATGCCGGTTTCCTCAAGATGTTTTCCTTCACAAGATCAAAGAATGAAAAGTTAATGGAAAATTGAATAATTATACCCATGTAGTCACACCATCACACTTCACACTAGGCAGAAGGGAAAGTTTGCGAAAGTTTCTGAGTGTGTGTGTGTGTGTGTTTGTATGTTTGTTAATTCTTCACGCGCAAACGGCTAGACCATGGGTAGACGGATCTGGATGAAATTTGGCACAGAGACAGATTATAGTCTGGAATAGCACATAGGACATAGCACTTTTGATCCCGAGAATATGATCCTTTGGGAAGATTTTCGACAATCACGCGAGCGAAGCCGCTGGTAGAAGCTAGTAATTTTATATTTGGCAATAACGACATGATTGCAACAATAGGAAATGAATCCAACAATACAAAGGATTTTAATGCAGATATTATTTTGTTTGTCCATTTCATTCCCTGGCTAAAACATGATATATGGCCATTGATTTCCTGCCGTTACATACACACGTAATTGTATTTGATACATGGATATGATCATTCATCGGAAGGTGACATGTAAGCGAATATACTTCCACTATTATTATATTTCGTAACGCCTAGTATTTGAAGGAGCAGTGAATGATGCCGTGAATAAAAATTGATCGCTAACGGACGACGCGTCACGTCCGTGTCGTTGTCATACTTCGTTACGTAAAATATGATTTGTAGAAATAGATTCTGTTGTTGTTTCTATTGTAACTTTACTTTCATAGCTCACTTTACCAGTAAAGTTGGACAAAATAACAACTTATCATATATTGCGGTATAGTTATACCCAGAAATGGAAGATTGCATGGATAGAATGCTGTACTAACAAGTCGAGTAAACAAAGGTCCAACCGTACCATCCTTTTCTCGAAGCCATTCATTCATTCATTAAATGGTATGTTAAGATTCTCCGCGGAAGAATGACCCTAGAATAAAATTGTAGATAGGTAGGGTAGGGTATGCAAAAACAAATTGACCGACTTGATTTAAAATTACAAGAACACAATAATGTCGACAAGTCGGTTAATGAGTTTGTTTGTAACCTAATTATTAAGGTACCTACTGAATAAATTATCCGACTTGGTTTTACATTCGATCTCACTACTTTTTGCTGTAAAAGAACTGCGCCTTTTACATGTTAAGTTTTTGATGGGATAATCCATAAAACCGGACTGCAAAATGAGTTCATTATCTCATTGCTTTGTCCAGTTGCGCACCAACAGGACAAAGCAATGGATATTGAAGTAGTGTTGTGACTAACCCGAGCTACGGTTTTATTGGTGTCAATTCACGGAGACAGTATGGTTATTTATTGTGTAATGGAGTACCAAAGCATGGGTGGGTACAGTATGTACTGATCTGCTCAGAGTGTTTTAACTTTTGAACTGTCAGTTTTCATTAAGATGTTGGTGAATGGTAGAATGGTAAGACATTCATCGGTGACCTTTAGTACCTATGGGTCTAACTTTTTATTGTGACCAATTAATAAAAAAAAAACGCCCAATTATGGGTCGGATTCGCGCACCGAGGATTCTGTACATATACCTACATTCACCAAAATAATAAGGAAACAATACCAAATTCTTACACAATTACAGCACCGTACATTTCCCTAACGAAAAGATAAACTGGATTGAGAGTAAAAAAAATTGCCATTAAAAAGCTGTTGTCCCCATCGACATAGCTCGGTCAGTTTACCAACTGCACTGCTGAGCTAATAATGTTTCTTTTTTTGATGTATCAACATGGTTTCCGGATATTTTCCTTTACTAATGGCATAAGTCATTGCCAAATTTCATGATTCAAGGTCAACGGGAAGTACCCTGTCGGTTTTGATTTACTTGCGAGTGTCAAATATGGCCTATATTGATTGCGTTGATTTAGAAGTTTGATTTTTTACAATGCCAAGGGATTATAGACCTAAATAAATTATATTAATTTCAATTCGATACCTACGCGCGTTGCTGAGAAAAGATCGTGACAGACGAAATTGCTAGGAATCGTTGTTTTTTTATGTCGGTACAAATATACAGTATTCAGATTTTCCTTTATTTGTGCTGTAAGACATTGCTTCTTGCCAAATTTCATGATTCTATATCAGTGGGCAGTAACCTATAGGTTTTGATTCCCTCGCGATTCGTCTAATATGTGACATACTCGGCTGATCTATTGATTGCGTTGATTTATAAGTTTGATTTTGCCCAGCTCCTAGGGGTTGCAGACCTGAGTATGATATTAATTTCAACTTTATTTATTTATTCATTCATTCATTAACACATACATTTGTTTCAACAGGTACGACCCAAGCTAACAAAAGTAGTCTTAAATTGTTAATTATACAATCCCAAGTAACGGGTCTAGATAGAGGCACAAGTTACACAATGGACAACACACTAAGTGTCACCCTCTGGAATTCCGTCAAAGAACAAGAAAATATGTCTAAACGCAGAGAGATGCTATTAAGTATTCCTACCGCACGAATCACTGGTGCAAATTCTAAAGGTCCTAAATTTGTGCCCTGACTTACCCCCGTATGGGTGAAATACGAGTTCGAGGTGTAACCTGCATATTCTACCATTTGTCTGCGGTTGCCTAAGTAGCTAGAAAAGAACTCGAGGAGGGCTGGAGTAAAACCGACACTCGCAAATTTACTTAAAAGTATGTCATTATCCACACTATCAAATGCCTTCCTGAAGTCGAAGTAAGCGACGTCTAGTTGAGCACCACACAACTTGATACCTCCAGGCGTTAAAGGTCTTGACACACGGGCAGACAGACAAACAACTGACCAACAGACAGACGGACAACGAAGTGATCCTATAGTAAGGGTTCCTTTTTTTCCTTTTGAGGAGCGGAACCCAAACAAATCAACATATCATTTCATATGATTTGTATTTAATGTTTAAGTACTAGATAGTATTTAAAACATTATTAATATTGCTTAATCAATAGTGTAGGTAGGTAATTAAACATTGTAATCTGACGTACCATATAAGAAGATTAATTAGCTTTATCGTTTTATTAGTTATCTTCGTTCACTGAATGCTATTATCACAGCCAAATGCTTGTTTTGGTGATGAAAAATATATGCTTCGTTCATCTCTATAGGCCGGTAAAGAAACGTTACGCTTTCCAGTTCGGTAATTGCGAAGTGTGATGATTATGCACTACTATTATGTATGTGTCAACAAAGGTAGGCCATGCATCATTGAGGTGGGAAAATTTGACTGAATAATTTTTGGAGCGGTCATATAATAGAGGTTATTAAAACACGAGTGTGGAGTGATAAATGATAAATGATTTTATTTCTGTAAGTTGGTTTGTACAAACGCTTTTACATGGCTAACATATTTTTTTTTTAAACTAGATGAGGTCGGCGTTTCCTATCTGACTACTCTGAGAAGAAAGGCCGAAACAAACTCAGAGGTCACAGTCTCTTTTAAAGTCCTGACAAAATCTTGGTTCGATCATGTGAAGACCATGTAGACTGATGTCTGAAATGGTCTTTTGAGGAAAGAACCAGCCAGATTGAGTGGACCTGTCCAGTCAGTGCACGCATTTGTCAATAACCGAGCAGCTCAACTCAGAATTTAAGGAGCTCAACGATTCGACGAACAATACCAAAGAAAGGACATTCGGGTAGGCCGCATAAACTACTCAAACTGCCAGACCATGATTAAAAACTAAGATAAATTAAAAAACAAAATAATGATCCACATAGTCTTCACATTCACAATAATTAAAATAAAATAATATAATACTTTAAAAAGTAAATATTCTTGTCATTGCAAGAAAGCAAATAAAAAAAAAAAAAAAATTTTTTTTTTAAAATAACTAAATTCGTGGTGCAAAATATTTAAACAAAAAAAAAACTAAATTAACTTAATTGAAGCAGCTCACTCCCAAGCCGTTTTATCCTCAACGTAATCTTTAATGCTATACAACGCTTTTTGGCACAACTTACGTTTAATGAATGATTTAAATTTATTAAGACTTAGATTTTGTACGTGGCTTGGAAGCATATTATAAAAGCGCACACATTGACATCTAAACGAGCCACCTATTTTCTTGAGCCTTGTTGTAGGTATTACAAATTTGTGTTTGTTCCTAGTATTTATATTATGGATATCACTGTATTTTTTAAACAATTTTATATTTTTATGGGCATATAAAAGATTTTCATAAATATACTGAGAAGGCACAGTCATTACATTAATCTCCTTAAATTTCTCTCTGAGAGAGTGTCTCGGGCTTAATTTATAAATTGATCGAACAGCTCTTTTCTGCAAAACAAAGATAGTCTGGATGTCGGCGGCATTTCCCCACAACAGAATACCGTACGACATTACACTATGAAAATAGCTAAAGTATACTAAACGGGCTGTCTCTATGTCCGTTAAATTACGAATTTTTCTAATAGCATATGCTGCGGAGCTTAGCTTCTTTGCCAATTTATCTATATGTGGGCCCCACTGAAGCTTAGCATCCAAAGTTAAACCTAAGAATACTGTGCAGTATTTTCAGGATTCAATTCTTCGCCCTATTCGCCTTGTGCTAATAGTATCACAAGAGTGTTTTAATACCTAATTATTTTATGGTGCAGTTGTTTGAAAATCGAAGGAATATGAAGCACTGTAATGGTTTGTTAATTTTATAATTATAACTTTCCACGAAAAAAAAGTATGTGTTTATTTTTAAATTTGTATTTGGGACTTTACGTTGGTGTGAGTGTAGTTAAAAGAAAATTAAGTTGTTCTGTTCCACCAAAATGATTGGTTTATGTAGAACGTCAATTACACTTGTTGTCTCAACATTGTCAACATTGATTACTCTATTATATTAATATTTTTGATTTTTTAAATATTATGTAGTATATATTGTCTAATGCTCCGCTTTTAAAGTACAGTACTTGTATACTGTATTCATCAATGCGTTAAGTGTAGTGGGTACAACAACATTGATTCAAGATCAAGTCCAAACATTTTATCGAGATCAGTCGCAGAGTTAGTCTCTACTTACAGAATTATTGAACGAAGTACTCACTTGTTTTGGTACAGAGGAACAGCCGTTGAAGTCCCAGTTAAGTTCTACTGCATCCAGCAGGGTCACGGAGGTCCCCAGCCGGATTTCAGGTGAGTGAACTGTCACCCATACTCTGCCACAATGTGACTTCACTAGGATCTGATTTTCTGATGCTGGAATCAAAAGTATTGGAATATTAAATGCCTGTACCAAACTCGTAAGATGCATTAGTTTTTTGATTTACTTATTATCAATTACCACTAACGTAATAATACAATTGGTTTCAACAATAATCTATCTATCTATCTATATAAAAGAGAAAGTATGTATGTATATTCCTGATAGATTTCGAAACGGCTGGACTGATTTAAAAAAATCTTTCACCCGTTACACTATTCCCAATCGACATAGGCTACTTTTTATACCTGTATTCCCATGGGAACGGGAACTAAGCGGGTGAAACCGCGAGGCGTCCGCTAGTAATAAATATAGGTAAAAGTAAGCTTTAGGTAACATATTACATTCAAAATGTTGAGCATTTTGGAAGCGATAAATCTGTGTCCAATACTGTATTTTATAATGTAATTTCAGCTTATCTCGACATATCATAATTTGAATCTATATAACTATCTAATATTATCTAACACTATTTGTTGGTTGAAATTATAAATTGACTGGAATGATTTGTTTAGAATATGCTATCGATGGATAAAATGGATGGAAAGAATGAGTATTATTATCAAATGAAATGTAAATGAGGATATGAGCTGCCGAACTGTCTACGTTTCTATAGCCTGGCGTAAAGGATTAAATAAATGTTAGTAATTAATTAAAATGAATATTGTTATAATACGATGTTTGCTATATACAGTGCATGCACCCATCCACCGTTCGTGTGGTCCGCTGGAACCGAACACTTTACGTACATACACGTTTAAGAGTCCGTATGATCCGGCTCGGTTGTACAACCGGCACGACAACCGGTGACGCCTTCTGAGGTACGAATGAAACTGAAAACGGTACATGGATATTAAAGAGACGCATACGAAGTACTTTGTATGCTTTAAGGAAGAATGATGAGTTGCCTGAAATGAGATGAAAGAAAGATGGTAAGAGAACATCTTAAGATAAAGAGGCCAGGCCTAGTTCCTAACAATAGAAACATTATAGACTGAAAATGATTATGAAACAGTAAAGTATGATTGAGAGGATCCAGGTAATGATATAATTTATGATCCATCGACTGCGTAGCTTGCAAGATGCCTGAGTGATAATAAAGATAATAAAGTTTAATGACTGTAAACGATATTGGTTTTACGTAAAGTAATAAATCCAGAATTCAATTTTACGTTCACTGTTATATCCTTGAAGCTGACAAAGATCTTATACGGGATAAGAGTTAGAGAAATGAAAACCTATTAAACAGCCTAGATTTGGGACAACTTGAATTCATTGACACTGAAATCGATATTGTATTGCCAATAAGCATTAATGTACATGATTCCGACACGGAAAACAATGAAACTTTTATCAGTATCACAGTACGTACCGAGAAATGCAGCAAACGTTAAGTAAGACGACGCTAATGACATAATTGCTCAGGCGATGTGTACCGAAGCATATATAATTATGTGTTTAGTAAATCTACCGCGTGGACCTCCTTTTACGGATGCTACACATTATATAAGAACAGTTACAGTAGCCTTTGTCGCTGGACAAAGTGCTGTCGTAACGTATTGTTGCAATTTCGAAGATGACGCTTGAGAAAAACGGCTACAGGTCATTATGAGAAAGGTAAACTTAACACATTTTCTTTTCAAGCTTTCCAATTTAAAACGAGTTTTACGAGGAGGCTTTAGGCTCAATTTGATCTAAGTAGAGTCCGTTGTTTTTAGCCTAATAAATTATTGAATGATGGCTTCTAAGACCTTGATTATAAGGATTAATAATAAGCTGAGTGCTAATGGACTATAAATACTTTCAGGCTTTTAGCTAAACAATAAAAGTCTTTCATTAGGCTAGTTACATAACATCACGGTGATATTTTCCGAAGGATTTGGCATTAGGAAGTGGAGCACCAGTGGACCCTTATTTTTCCAGTTACATTTAAGTCCCATGTAATAAATGGCGAGCCTATTGTCATCATCATCATCATCATATCAGCCGAAAGACGTCCACTGCTGGACATAGACCACCCACAAGCGTCGCCACATTGACAGGTCCCGTGCGTCCCGCATCCAGCGGATCCCTGCAAGCTTCACCAGGTCATCGGTCCACCTGGTGGGAGGCCTTCCAACGCAACGTCTTCCGGTTCGCGGTTGCCACTCCAGAACCTTTCTGCCCCATCGGCCATTCGTTCTGTGCTTAGTGTACCCTGCCCACTTAAGTTTGGAAATTCAGTGGCAGTGGCCACTTAAGTTTGGAAAATCTTCGGGCTATTACCGACATAGCCCTCTCCATTGGTCTTTGGGTGACTGTAAGCTTTCTGATGAGGCCTATTGTGAGCGACCATGTCTCAGAGCCATAGGTTATAACTGGCAACACACACTGGTCATTGACTTTCGTCTTGAGACACTGTGGTAAGTTGGACGTGAAGATACCGCGCAACTTCCCGAACGCTGCCCATCCGAGTCAGATTCGACGGTTGATCTCTTTCTCGAAATTGGCCCTACCCAACTGGATCGTTTGGCCCAGGTAGACATAGTCATCTACAACTTCGAGTGTATTGTCGTCAACCACGCAAAAATACAGAATCCGGCTGCTACTGATAAATGCCAGATGGAAAATCCAATAACTAAAGTTTGCAACCACTAGACCAGTTAGGCTAGCTAGTTTGATTTGATTGGCACTTTGACCAGCAGGTCAGGTTCAATAGATTTAGCTGGATTCTTGTTGTGGAACATTCTAGGCTTGTAGGTACATGCATTGATTACACCTTCTGCATCTACAATCATACATAATCATCAGCCTTTACTATATCCGGTCAGTGTTTTTAGTGCCAAATCATTGCCTTGTGATGTTTGTACTTACGTAACCCCAGAAAAACACTCATGGTAAATCTTAAGTATGACTCTGTTAGATTTTCAATTGGTACTTCACAGATAATAATAGTGGTCCTCCTTATGCTCTGTATATGGAAGTGGCACAATGTTTTCTTGACCTTTATTCTTTGTCTGGCCATTTAGAAAATCAATACCAGTAGTGACTAGTTCTCTCAACTATAATAAAACATCTACGATTCTAAATCCAATAAAATGTTTATAAAAAGCCGTTGGCAAATTAATTGGCATTGTATGAATCTTTTAAGTCACAATTCAATTAGGAGTTTAGTGTTTCAACGTGAGTGTGCACTTAAAACATCTTGTAAAGAGAAAAATTTAACAGAACGTGTATCCGTGCTTCTCAATTCTGAAATATTTTTGTACTTATGTTTTATCCATGAGTTCGAATATACAAATTCGACCCGTGTAACATCGGCAAGACCTTCGCACTTTGGTTTGGGATCACATCAACATCCAAATCAGGTTATGTACGATGGCAAAGCAAAATCTTTTCCTTTAACAAATCAGATAAATCTACTTGAAATAAATTATTGTGATTTGCAGTACATGTAGAGCATAGGATAAGAAAAATAATAAACCGACTTCGAAAACAAAACACTACAAGGCGAAAAATTACTTTTTTTTCAGCAGTCGATGTCTTTGGTACCTATTTTTTTTTCGTTTTGACACCGACTGCCGTAACTTTGTGACGTGTATTTTTTTTAAACGCGTTTTGATTTTTCACTTTTAAGTGTTGGTGCATATATATAATGCCCAGAGCTATGCCAGAATACTCGAATAACAGGAAACTTGAACACATCCGGTGAAATTAGAGTGTACCAGGGTGAACTGTACACATCTGCGTACCCTTTTAGAGCGTACGCGGCATGATGTTATGATATGAAAGGTAGAGTGTAGAAAATAAACACACATGCGATTGTAGCAATCCCGAGAGATTTGCTGTCATTTATTGAAGAGTTCTGTTGTATATATACGAAGTCCCTCTTCAGATCTTCATCAAATTTAAATGGGACCACATGAGAAGCATCGGCTTTCAAATCAAAAAGGAATCATCAAAATCGGTTTATAGTTGGCGGAGTAATCGCGTAACAAACATACAAAAACATTCAGTCGAAGAGTATTATTGAAGTCGGTTGAAAAAACAAATGAGGAGAGACCACATACACGTGCCAGATTTAAGAATAACTAGCTACTTAAGTAATTAAAAAAGTACAGATCCGTAATCTGATCGAGTATCACTATCGTGGAAGCTCATCTTGCACGTTATCATAAGCATGTCTAATTGATCATGATTGATCCGGATTAATTAAACCGATAGGTGTTTAATAAAGTCGGATGTTGTGTAATTTATAATGACGTATATAAGATTCCAACGGAGATTTCTTAATGTCTTTTTCCAGTGATAAGTATGTACTTATAATACGAAAAAAACTATAGGGGTATCGTGTTACCCAGTTACTGGGTTTTGGAGGTCAGATAGGCAGTCGCTCCATGTAAAACACTGGTACTCAGCTGAATCCGGTTAGACTGGAAGCCGACCCCAATATAGTTGGGAAAAGGCTAGGCAGATTGATTGAATACGAAAAAAACTGGCCAAGTGTGAGTCGGAATCGTGCTCCGTGGGTTCCGTAAAAACAGCTACATTCACCAAAATAATTTGGTAACATTACTGATATTGCTCTAACGAAAAGATAAACTGGATTGTGAGACAATATTAACTTTGCCGTTGGAAAATTAATTCCTCCTAGCCCGTTCCATCATCGGACTTCAGGACGTACGGCGATGAGTTATTGGTACTTCCCACCAATACGCACTAAACGTTTTCGGAATACCTTTATAATGCGTTCAGCTAAGGAGTGGAATTCCCTGCCGAAATCTGTATTGCCTGATAGCTACAGTTCTGGGAGTCTTTAAGTCAAGAGTGAATAGGTTACTTCTAGGCAAGCGTGCTTAATCGTCCACTTATAATCGCTTACCATCAGGTGAGATAGTAGTCAAACGCGGGCCTATCAATAATAAAACAAGGTCACGGTCAGTTTTCCAACTGCAAATAAGAAAATAACCGTTTTTTTTGGTAGGTTTACGGTTTTCGGTCTTTTCCCTAATTTTATGATTTTAGGTCAACGGGAAATACCCTATAGGTTTTGATTCCCTTGCGAGTGACAGATATGTGGCTGAAACTGCCGTATCATATTTTGTTGCGTTGATTTAGAATTAACATTGTTTCACAGACCTTAATAAATGATATTAATTTCAACTGGACACAAAACTGGAAAAAGTTTCGACAGACGGACATACAGACAACCATGATATCCAATAAGAGTTTCTTTTTAGGGTTCCGTACCAAAATGGTAAAAAGGAACCCCGATGGTGCGACTCAGTCTGTCTGTCCGTCTGTCACTACTAATGCTATCAACTTGAAATTTGGAATAGTTTAGATGACGTTTGCCCAAATATTTTACAAATAAGAAAAAAATTTAAATATATCCTATATTTTTTTACCTACTCGCAGGGGTCGCTTTGGGTGAAAAAATTACAATAAAGATATAATAGTCTTTACTACTAACTAACTGCTCGCTTGTTCGCCCTTCCACCTGTCCGCCTGTTTATCTATCCTACTTTTGATGGACTGTACGTAAACAAACACATCCAAAATATTTCTATCATAATTATGATGCTACTGAACCCTCGGTGCACGAGTCCGACTCACTCTTGACCGGTTTTTTTCCTTTTGAAGAACGGAACCCTAAAAACATACATTTCAGGACATGTTTTTGAATATAAAATCAGTGCAAAAAGATAGTAGTAGATACCGATTTTCTTGGTGTCCAATAAACTACATAATAAATAAATAAACCAGTTAGGATAGACAGCAAAATTGTTCAACCTCTAAAAACTTGAAAGTATACTTTAGTCATGACGATGCGGACAAGATTTGATGTAAAACTGCAGAACTACTCTTAAGCCAAAATGAGGAAAAGCTTCCCATCGTGCATGGTCCCAAAAATGCCCTCCAAACAAATGGAATAATCATTTTTGACAGATGACATCAACTTATCTTCAGCGTGGTAATTGCGTAAATATCTATCGATTGCGATCTCTTTCATTTTGTAGACGGATTTAACACACATAGACCAATGGATTCGGTAGTGTTAGAAACTGTAAGAATGATTGTTACGCAATTAGGATTGTTGACAACGTCCGATTGATTCTAACGAGGATATTTGCATTGAGGTGGGTCAGCTTACCAGACCAGCCAGTATTACCGGTACCAAAATAATCCTATGTTAAAACGAGACGATATCGGAAATCAGCTTAGCTGTCCTATATATATAGTCGTCTACACATCCTATGTGTATCGTGCCCAGGAGCACACTGAAAGTGGTTTCCTCTTCTTTCCCTTTATTCTTCTACAAAAGAAATAACTGTGACGTCCTATCAGCGAAAATGCTCGTCAAAAGTTTAAAGTGTTTGGCATTCACATCTAGATTTTTCGGTAGAGTATGTTTTTTTTCAATCTTTATCGTTAATCACTGGGAGAAATAGAAAGAAGAAAGGCAGGCCAATAGAAGAAAGGGAACCCAGAATAAAAATATATAAAAAATATCGTTGTCAGAATATCACTTCTTCTAGGAAGAACATTGTTAGTGAGTTTGTAAACAAGTCTAGGAATTATCATGTTGTCTGCCACTTCATTGCATATCCTATACTATTAATCGAGCAATATTTGTATAATGTGTAATCAAGTTCTCGAAAACGTCTCTAACGATTTCGATATAATTTGCTATATAGTGGTCTTCGGGCGCGAAAAATCTATCTAGCTAAGTCTCATATCTGAGAAAATTAGTTTTTTCCGTATTTTCTGAGAGCTTGGTCGCTCAGGTACTTGTCAATAATAAGAGTTTATTGCATCTACATATTGTTATTGAACAATGATCATGTTCCTACACACAATGGAAAAACACCTTCCAAGTAACGTAGAAACATTGCACGAAGTAATCTAGATAAACTTCCGGACCTAAGTAATACATAATATTATATTGTGCAAAGTGATGCTGTGCTGGCTCTATCTATATAATTACGTAAATAACGAGTCGGAAATAGTTTACTATCGCTTTATGTAATCCAGTCTGCACCTATTATTTTTTGTCTGAAGCGATATGGCTATGTTTTGCTTTGCTGTTGAGGTCATTAGATATTTAAATATTCTGATCTTATATTTATTTTTAAATACATATTTATTTTTATTCAAATGTTTTGCATGTTTTTCACGCAGATCTTCGTTGACGTTAATTACTATGGTCTAATAAGTTATTCCTATGAGGAACTGGCCGCAAATTCCAAACGATTATTTTAAAATGTTAGTTAAGTTTTTTAGCAGTAGAAATTAAATAAAGCAACGCTGGCTTGATTATAATAAAATAATTTCCAAAAATTGGAGTTTTTTTTACTGTAGTATTTTAAAGCAAAAATACATAATGTGTAAACCGAAGAATACTGTGTACTTTTAACCACTAAATCAAACACGAAATCTGAATTTGAAACACAACAAAAATTTTATGATGTTTGTTATGAAAACATAACTCACGTCCGATACTGGCGCCGAGCGCGGTGGCGGCGAGCACGAGCACGGCGTACAACGACACAGCCATCTCGCTGCGGGAATCTCGCGCCACTGAACAACTGCGGTCACATTTGGCGTTCTTTCGCTACAATTGATTACTGCGCAGGAGACGTGCACTCTGCGATCCAATCTAATTGCAACGCTTAGCTCGCCCCTTCTTTGCGCGCGCAATCCCATGTTTGCACATACTGGCCCGGTAATGTATGGTGCTTCATTGAACTCGTCGTGCCCGAAGTGCGCAGGAGTACAGTAATTGTAGTGCGGGTTTCCGACAGCTCCCTCGCTTCCGATTGGGTGTCGCGTGCGTCGGCGACAGGCTGCTTCTCTGGACCACGTGCAGCACAGCGGAAGTCCCTGATCAGCTCAGCACGGCTTAAAACACATTTGTTTTATTGATCGAATGTATATTAGTACACCCTTTTTATACTTTTTGAGTCATTGAATTGAGTCCTTTGCGCTCTAAACTCTTGTGTCTCGGTAACTTCATCGTGTGGGGTTCGCACTGATGGACCAACCAACCGACATTTTTGTATGTATCAACATTCAACACACACGCATACACACATTGACCTTCTACATAATGTACCGAGTGTATACGCATCTCTTTATCGTCTGTCGTAATTGGTACCACAAAATGTCGTACTGAACTTTTTTAAAACATTGTCCAAAGATTATTTAATTTAAAGTTAAATCACTTTGACCCAGCCAGTCGCCAACAAGCGCTGAGCCCGCATCTTTAGAACGTCATTAAAGACTGGAAAAGAAGGTTCAAACAATTTCTAAACAAAGTGATTAAATTATAAAATATTTGTTCCATAACTCTGGGCATGGGTAATGCACAAAAAGGCCTTAACTTTCTTTAGAAAACCTCAAGTCATCAATTTCTTGAGGAAATTGAAATCCAATCTGTTTACGTAAGAATTGCTGGATAGAATATTCTAAGGGTACAAACACACAATAGTTGTTTTATATACGTATGAATTTCACGGTGGAACATCAGCAATTTAATTTTTAAATGCTCTACTCTCCATGAAATTCGTACATCTAAGCAAACACGAGTAGTTTTGATTTTTTATTCTTTCCTTGATTGAAGAGACTAGGAGACATTTCCTGTCGATATTCAAGCCAATAGTTTGATTATGCTTAAAAACCCACAGTTAAGAACAGGTAGTGGACGCTCCTGGCGATTTTCTCGGTTTAGAAAGCCGAAGAAAAATAATCTGTAGGAATACGGAAAACAGAGTTCGTAATTAATATAACAAGTAATTCGCAGATGTAGAGTCCCTCTATTGCAGTGGTCTCAAAAATGGTAGACTTTTTTTTTAAAGATACTGAAACATTGAACAAAGAACAAAAACATGGACTTGTTGTTGTGGTGGTCCCACGGCAATAGCCATCTATGTATCAATAAATAATTACTGTTATGGTTTTAAAAGAGATAAAACATTTTTTTAAACTTTAAGAAAAAAAAAGGTGCTGTGGACCCAATATTAAATCACACATCTAATTTTTCAAATATCTGTATATTTGAAAATTTTAATAATTTTATGTTAATACAATTCTAAATTTTCAAACATGTATTAACATACAATTATTTAAATTTTCAAATATTCACATATTTGAAAATTTAGATGTACGTACATTATCAAGCGAACAGATAAAATAAACCCAATATATAATATCTACAAACTACGACCGTAAAACCATCAATCTTGTCTGATTTGACATCGTATATACCGACGGCGACGACTAGACAAGAGGTCAATCAAAATTCACGCGATAACGTAGAAAGAAAAAACTTACTTTAACTTTTCCTCACCTTTGCTCCTGCCTGTGCCATTTTACACTGAATGTCATTTTTTAGTTTTTTAGGGGGGTATTACACTTTCATATATCTAGGATCATACATAGGATCCTCTCGCTTATCCTAAATATATGACCTCTAAAGTCACCGTCAGATAACAAAAGAATAAAAGTCCCTCTAAAAGACCTTTCGACGACCTTTGTACGAGTATTCCAATATTTCAAAACGATACGAAAAAAATGTAAAGACCGTTTAAATTTTTTAAAGTGAATATCTCATAAACGCGTGGACCGATTTACATGTTTTAAATGGTTCCTCGCCTATACCTTTTGATTGGGACCAAAATTATCAAAATATCTCCATAAAAAAACATATTGTCAAGTTACGTAATTATACTTTTTGGTACAAGTCAATGACTTTCTGGCGGAGACTTTAGAATCGCATCTATGATTACATTATCATAGTTTTTTGATCCATTTTTTTCATATTTGGTTGCAATAGAGGACAAGTCGGTTGTGTGTACTACTATTACTATGGCAGTGTGCACAGCAGTGTTCCCAACAATAATTTTAGAATTCCACATCCACCAAGCATATTCTGAACTTACACCAAAATGTTGTTGTGTATAATGTATTTCGTCAATAAAACCGTCACAATAATTATTTGCCTAGCTTTTGCCTTTTTTATTATTTTTCAACATATTTGAATATGTGATTTCATACTTGAGAGGAAAATGGCTACTTATCTAACGTATTTAATATCTCATCTGGAGTCCCACAAGGCTCTCATCTGGGTCCAATATTATTCAACTGTTTTATTAACGACATCCACAACTGTCTACGGAACTCCAAATTTTTATTTATGCAGACGATTTAAATTTTCTTAGAGTTGTTGAATCTAACAGAGACGCCTCACTCTTACAGATGGACCTTTATAGACTTATTCAAGAGTGTAAAAGTAATGAAATCTATTTGAATTCGAAGAAATGTTACCACGTTTAAAATACAATAAAGAATAATTCAATAAAGAGGTAGATAATACACTACCTAAATGAGGACAAGTTAATGAAATGGACACTATACGTGACCTTGGAGTTCGGTTTGATCAAAAGCTAACCTTTGCACCACACATAGATCACATTTCTAATAAAAAAGCATCCAGGATGATGGGTTTTGTAATAAGACAAAGTAAAGGTTTTCGTCAAATTAAAACTAAAATCTTACTTTATCAGAGTTTAGTACGTAGCATAATTATTAGAGTATTACAGTGTGGTGTGGCGGCCACACTACGCTACAAATAGTTTGCGTCTAGAACGAGTTCAAAAACGCTTCTTTTGGCATCTGGCTTTTTCTGTGGGAATAACTTAAAAAATGCGTTCTTACAAAAAGAGATTGAAATTCCTTAACATGCACACCTTGGAAGAACGAAAATGTTTGAACGACGCAATGTTTGCTAGCAAAACCTTGAAAGGAAATATTGACTTACCGAGGCTGCACGCACTCCTTAACTTTCGTGCTCCGTCCAGGATTCCACGTGAACCTATTACACCACTTTTTCCTCAAATGAGAAGAACGGTTTTGGGATCTAACTCTCCATGTGCTAGGTTTTGTAGGGTTTTGAGTAGTTGTAGTGGTTGATTTTCACTTTGATTCTCTCAATAAGCAAATATTTTAATTTCTAAACTGTTTAACAGATTTGTTGTAAATGTTTTGGGACCGTGTGTGCGTAACTTTTTGAGGAAATTATGTTTTTAATATTTATCTTATGTAACTAATATCCAGTTATATTATTTTACTAAGTTTATTTATTTTTTGTAAAATATGTAGCTTACAGCTAACATAATTACTTACTATTGTTATTTTTTTTTGTAAATGTGCTGCCTTTATGTAATTTTTGCACTGTGTAGAGTTTATACGCATTTTTTATTTTTGTTTGTAGATTTAGTGTAAATAATTAGTACACCTATAAAATAAAATAAAATCCTCATCATTTCGACCGAAAGACGTCCGCTGCTGGACATAGGCCTCCCCCAAGCGTCGCCACACTGATCAGTCCTGTGCGTTTCACATTCACTGGACTCCCGGAGCCTTGACCAGTTCGTCGCTCGACCTAGAGGTAGGCCTTCCAACGCCGCGTCTTCCAGTCCAGAACTTTTCGGCCTCAACGGCCATCCGTTCTGCGTGCAATGTGTGTAGATAAGAAGTAATAGAGGTTGTGTGGACAACTATCGCCCAACCTCTGTGCTTCCCGCAATATCCAAAATACTGGCAAGAATCATTCACAAGAATCTCCTCCAATATCTGAACAAATATAAAATCATTGCGGCAAACCAGTACAGCTTCAAAAAAGGTATATCGAAGGAAGATGCGGTCAAAGCTCTACTAGGCTCCATTGTTAACAAGTTCGACAACAAATACAAATGTATCGGCATATTCTTGGACCTATAGCTGGAATTTATTGGAGCCTTCAAATTGCTTCAGAACTTTTTCACAGAACAGACGCAGTGAGTTAGAATAGGCGACCACATCAGTGATGAACAATTTTTGGATTTTGGTGTGCCTCAGGGAAGTCTGCTCAGTCCCCTTCTCTTTCAAATCTATGTACATGCTCTCTACTCACATCTTCCCTTTAATCACATTATAGCATATGCCGATGATACCGTTTTACTGACTGGTGGACTCCACTTGGAAATGGCTAAGGAGGGCGCCGAGAAGCCCTTGAGGCAGGTTATGGTCTAGCTGGGCTCTTACTCTGAATGCCAGCAAAACCAACTTCATCACCATTGGTTCCAGTCCCTCTGCCCTGCCATCTGACCTTTCACTATAAATTAAAGCCCATGTTTATGACGAGCGCGTCGATAAAATATCTGCTCATGTCAGACTGTGACGAGAGTCTCGTCTGTCAAGTATCTCGGCCTTTACCTAGATTCCTATCTCAGCTGGAAGCCCCAAATCGAATCCTTGTCTGCACGCACCAAAAAACTCCTTTACCTTTTAAAAAAGCTAAAACCTCTGCTCACAAAAATATCCTGAAAATGGTATACACCACCCTGTGTGAATCAGTACTAAGTTACCGTACTGATGTATGGGGTGGTGCTAAACCATAATCATTAAAGTGGAAAGAGCCCACCGAGCGGTAATAAAGTTCCTTCTTAGCAAACCGTTTAGGTATCCCACTCAAAAACTTTATTCCATATTTAAGGTGGTTTGGCAAATGCATGTGCTTCGTGCATCACACGAACTCATAAAATTACTCCACCCAATAAAGTTAAAAGCCATACCATCCGAAGAAGACCCAAACCAGTGTGCCCCAGCGTTTGTACTAAAACTAGCTACGCACGTGCGTCGGCAACAAACAACCGCTACTTAAGTGCATTACTTTACAACAAATTCCACAATAAACTAAATATCTTTGAGTAAACTCCATTGCAAGTCCATGGTAAAAGATTATCAGCTCATCCTAAACTATGACGACACGGAAACATTACTAAAACCATAACAAGCCATGCTGACACTTATTTACATATATACAACTCACCCGACACAAACAAAAGATATTCCCTCTTTCCTTTACATTATTTTTCCCCAATTTCTGTCTACTTAACTATCCCACCTTACCTTCTATCCTGTCCCTTAATCCCTGCTAGTTTACTATTTTCTTAAAGTGCACATTACTTATCTATTCATTTGTTACCCGACTGCCGAAGGAGGGTAATGTGTTTATAAGTCTATGTATGTATGTAAGTATTTATGTATGTATGTTTGTTCCTATATGGCGTTCTAGAGACCAAACGCGTTGGCCGATTTTGTTGATTCTTACGTGAATCGATTTGTCTTAAACCTGCGAGTGTCACTGGCTACATTAAAATTGATATTAGGGATGGATTTTGGGCGCCATATTGTGCGCGCCATTTTTTATTCTTCCATACCCATCGTGTGGGATATCAAAATGAAGGGTTTTAAGAGGTGATTACAAAAATATGTAATAATTATATGTTTAAATGTACCTTATTCTAAAAAAAAAAAACTAAAAAATTGTAAATAAAAATATATTTAAAAATAACAAAAAACCAGACTGCTTAAAAAGCCAACTAAAAAGAAGTAAACAAGAAAAAAATCTTGCTGTGCAGTCGGAGGATTCATATGCGCGAGCTGGCTGACCAAAACCGGATGTATCCTCCGACTGCACAGCATGATTTTCTTCTTGTTAACGTCTTTTTAGTTGGCTTTTTAAAGCAGTCGGGTTTTTTGTTACTTTTTTATGATTGATGTAATGGACGGATGGATTAACTCTGTAACACAGGTTTGCCTAGCATGAGGGTCATTGATCATCTATTTTGTACCTTGCCATATATAATCTTGTTAAATATTGTCCCTGTAATTGTGTACTTTCCGCTAAATAAATATAATGTTATTATGTCTTTTATTTTACATTATTCTTATTGACTATATTTTACAAAACATAATTGTCCACAACTTCGAGTTTAGAGTCTCTGACCTTGATAAGAGTGGGTGTAACATGGGCATTCAACAAGACCTTTTACCCCATTTTGTCCATGTCCAGTTTTAGACCCACTATTTCGGAAGCTCTACTGAGATCATAGTGCACTGTACTGAGGTCCTCCATGGTCTTAGCCATGACCACTAAATCGTTGGCAAACACCGAAATTAATTGATGTACTCGCAATTGACGTTGATGCCTTGCCCTCTCCAGTCCAGAACCTTGAAGACATTCTCCAGTGCAGCGGTGAACAGTTTGGGAGACATTACGTCTCCCTGTCTCACACCTCGCTGCAGAAGGATAGGTTCCGAGGTCTGATCCTGAAGTTGGACTGACATAGTGGCGTTTTTGTACAAACACTTCAGCACCTCGATGAAGGTCGTCGATTTGGCTTCATTGGAGAGACAGCAGTACAGCCCAAGTCGATCGAATCGAAGGCTTTCTCGTAGTCCTTTCCCTTTCTACTACTTTCCCTTCGGTCTTCTGTATAAGCTGCCGCAGCGTATGTATATGGTCTACGGTGCTAACGCCTTTTCAGAAACCGGCTTGTTCGGCAGGCTGGAAATCGCCAAACCTTACGCGCGAGACAATTCGTGATGACTCTTGAAAATAACTTATACACGTGGCTAAAAGTGATTTAATTATTCAACCTTGCCTGTGCGTTTTCCTTTTGAGTACGACGGAATCAAACAGCTTCTGGAGGGCCTTAAGTGCCGGTTTTCCACCCGCCTTTAGGAGTTCGGCCGTAATACCGGCATCACATGGTGCCTTGTTGTTCTAAAGTTGTTTCAGAGCCATCCTAATCTCGTAGAACCTGACGTCCGGGATGTCTTCGGTATAGTGTCGGGTCAATCTAGCTCTTGGGTCGTTTGCTAGATTCACAAGGGGTTTACTGATTGACGTGTACAACTGATCGTAGAACCTTTCGTTTTCCCTCAGAAGTTTCGGTTTGGCGGATACGATCCTGCCATCGTGCGTTTCGTGACCCCTCATTCCGCTCAATTGCGTCTTTAATACGCTCGGTATTAAAGCGGCAGCGGTTGCTTTTCAAAAACTCAGAGAAATTCTATGCTCTGCCGGTAATTCCACGCATCGTCTGAAGACTGCAGAATCATTTCACGCACTCTCCTTCATGAGCGTTAGAGTCGAATTCCAATTCGACTGATTGATGACTGATGAGATTTTTAAGACCCGTCGTACAAATCCGTAGGAACATGGCGGCCGTTTGATGGTTATTCCAACCAGCCCACCTCCCTCCAAAAGTTAATTAGCGTTCCTGGTTTCCTCATAACATCTGTGGTGGCATAAGATCTGGGTGATCCGAGGGTTTGTGTGCGTATCTGGGTGACACCTGTGCATTTAAAGAGAACGTGCGCAACGGTTTCCTCGGCCTCCATGCATGCTCTGCACAGAGAACTATCCGTTATGCCTATTGTGTGGAAGTGTTTGTTGACTGAGCAGTGTCCCGTGATGGTCCCCGTCAGAAAGCGCAGGCCATTCCTGTCCAGGCGTAGAAGACGCCTGGCAAGCCTACTATCCAAGGATGGCAGAGCTTCTTTGTACTATCTACAGCCCGGTGTCAAGGTCCACCAGCTCTCCGCCTGTGTCTGGGTGAATTTCTGTAGCCATCTGCGTATTTGGTTGAAGGGGATTGGTACAACAGGTTCGGGTCCATAGACTGCCGTACTGGATCCGCATCTCGTAAGCTCGTAAGCCGCGTCGTTGCCCCGTGATCCGCTGTGTCCTTTTATACCAGGCCCCTCAGAAAGTATTGCGAAAAAAAGTTTTTATATATGGGAGACTGGCCAGTTATAATGTTTTTCGAAAATATGATTATTTATAAGTAAAAATAAGTAAGTTCCAATTTCAAAATTTCCCTCCACATTTTTTGCGAGTTAATTCAAAGTTTGTGTACTGAAATATGGATCTGCGCCGGGAACATTTTAGAGCTATGATTTTATACGATTTCAAGTGTCGCCTGAAACCGGATGAATCGTACGATAGACTTCAAATGGCATTCATGGATGAAGGCCCTTCCAAGGCAACCGTGTATCGTTGGTATAACGAATTCAAGCGCGGTCGACCAACTTTGGGGGATGACGAAAGAAGCGGTCGCCCTTTGACGGCTGTTACCGAAGAAAACGTGCTAGCAGTGAAAAATTTAATCCAAGACAATAGGCGAATTACATATCAGGAGATTCAACACATATTGAAGATTGGATCGGGAAACGTTCACGAGATTCTACACAGCCATCTTCGCGTGAGGAGGATAGTATCACGCTGGGTGCCGCACAACCTCACCGATGCTCAGAAGCAGGCCCGGGTGGAATGGTGCCGTGATATGCTTAACAAATTTGAAGCAGGCTCGTCTCGGCGTGTTTACGACATCGTTACAGGTGATGAGTCCTGGATTTATCAATACGACCCAGAAACCAAGCGCCAGTCGACTGTTTGGGTGTTTCAAAATGAGCCAACGCCTACCAAAGTGAAGCGATCTAGAAGCGGGGGTAAGATTTTGATCGCTAGCTTTTTTAATTTGACTGGCCACTTGGTATTAATTCCCTTACGGGATCAAAGAAGCATTAATGCCGAATGGTATACTACCAAATGTTTGCCAGAAGTTTTCTCTGTTATAAGCAACAAGCGACCAAACACAGGGCTCCGCGGGCTACTGCTCCACCACGACAATGCACCTGCGCACACCGCACTCAAAACGAGGGACTTCCTGGACAGCACGCCAGTCAAACTCCTGGGTCACCCTCCTTACAGCCCTGATCTAGCACCGTGTGACTTCTTTTTATTCCCAAAAATAAAAAATCAGCTCAAAGGGATACAATTTTCGTCGCCGGAAGATGCGCTGGCTGCGTTCGAGCAGGCTGTAAACGAGGTGTCTGCGGCGGACTGGAAAAAGTGTTTTGAAAACTGGTTTAGGCGCATGAATCTTTGTATAGAGGCTGGTGGAAAGTACTTTGAAAAGATTTAATAAAAATATATGTACGTATAGAACAATTTTTTTTAGTTTCGCAAAACTTTCTGAGTGTCCCACGTACATAGTAGTGTCACTGTGTTACGACTAGATACAGTTATTTGTTCTAGTGCGTTGTGACATTCTAGTATTAGTTTTGAAGTAATATATTTTTTCCGTAAGGATTGGAGGACTGATTCGTTATCGGAGAGTATCCTTATGTGGGTGTCCGTAAACCTCCTGGCTTCAGTCTAAAAGTGGCCAGAGCTGCCTCCTTCCGCACAATAAGGTGCAGAGGTGGAAGTCCCAGCATTGCCTGTAGGGTGGCAGTGGGTGTGGTTCTCATACTGCTAGTGATTGCAACGCAAGCGAACCGCTGCAGTTTTTTGAGATATCTTTGGGCTGTGCTGAGGTCTGTGCTGGGCCACCAGACCAACGAGCCATCTGTGATGACTGGTCGGATGACTATGGTGTATAGCCAGTGGGTGACCATGGGGCTAATTCCCCAATTCCTGCCTAGCAGTCGCTTGCACTGCCACAGGGATATGCTGGTTTTTGTGGCGATATAGTTCATTGAATGTGTTTTGCGCAATTTAGTTGTTTGTCCAAACACAGTGTTCTGTGCGACGGTGAAATGAACAAATAACAGAAGGCAAAAGAACAACAAATACATACAAAATACCAATTTCTTATTTCGTAGTGGCTCTGGATTTATGTTCGGTTTTGATAGGAAAAGGACCGCTCGTCGATTTGTGGATGTATTCTATACCTTTGAGGATTCAGTCGGGCTATTGTGCATAGGCATACTAAAGTATTTAATACGAAGTCTGTGTGATGCGTTCCAATTCCATCATCGGACTACAAGACGGTACGTCTAGATGTACCATCGGTGTATGTTGGAGATTCCACCCATACGCATTGAACGTTTTGGGAATAGGGGAGAGCGTGGCTGGAAGTTAATGGGGCAAGTTGTTCTGACAGCAATAGCTTTGTAAGGAAAAGAGATAGCAATACATGTGAAATGCGCCGTTAAGAGGAAATGCGGTCGCAGACATCTGACTGAATTTCCTAAATAAAAAGTTTAAAAGTTTGGCTCTCGCCTATTTCCTCCTCGCAAGATATATACTGTATCGTTATTTTAATTGAGCATTACATGCATATACATTAATAAAATGGTTGTTTTATTTAAGAAAACCTATGTATCTCTGACAGAATATTGTCATAATCTAAGCGAAATTTGTTATTTGCCTCAAAGGTGGAACGCTCGCCCCAACGCGGGGCTGTATGTGCCATTCCGAAATTTGACAAAAGTTTGCTTCTGTAAAAAAAAGTATTGAGATATTAGTAGTAGTGTCTATAATATTAAAAAAAAGCGATAAACATTCGTTATATATGAGCACATGTTGAAAATGAAACCCTTATTTTGTATAATAAAACTTCTTACTATTTGAAAATCGGAACGTCCAGCCTAGGTCTCCCTACTTTCATTATGTGTACACCTAAAGAGCCCTGCCGGAGTCTGTGTTTCCTGATAGCTACAATCTGTAGGTCTTTAAGTCAAGAGTATATAGGTTACTTTTAGGCAAGCGTGCTTCACCGACGACCACATCATAGCACTTACAATCAGGTGGGATGGTGGTCAACCGCGAGCCTATCAATATATACAAAAATATTCTTTTAACCACGACTTATCACCATATTCTAAAAGTCAGCTATCTTGGCGAGCTTCGTTGTACTTTTAAGTGAACACATAAACACCAGTGGCTTACTGTTTATGTGCTGTTTATTTCTTTATAACACCAACCATGGTATGCTTCTTATGTACTACCTAGGTACTTCCTAGTACATTATCTAGTCTTCGAGTGAGCGAACCTTTTTTAGAGTTCATTCAATCGGTTTGGCCAACGTTTTCAAGTCTAGAAAATAGATTAGCCGAAAATTAGCAAATATTCGTCTGTTTATAACAACTTTAGTTTCTTGTATAATGTAGGATAGTAATTTTACTAATATTTAAGCTTATTTAATTGTATGCGAGAAAAATGGTAGATACAAGAAAGTTTAAAGGAAGTTTGAATCTTTCTTGTATAAACTTATGTAGGTATATTGTGCTAGATGGCTAGACGTGGCAATTTGTTTGATGTTCCAGATTCTTATAAAAACCGGCCAAGTGCGAGTCGGACTCGCGCACGAAGGGTTCCATACCATTATCGCAAAAATCGGCAAAAATATCACATTTGTTGTATTGGAGCCCCCCTTAAATATTTATTTTATTCGGTTTTTAGTATTTGTTGTTATAGCGGCAACAGAAATACATCATCTGTGCAAAATTCAACTTTCTAGCTATCACGATTCATGAGATACAGCCTGGTGACAGACAGACAGATAGACGGACCGCGGAGTCTTAGTAATAGGGTCCCATTTTTACCCTTTGGGTACGGAACCCTAATAAAACAATTTTAATTTTAATTCTAACAATAGCTCAATGATTTCAAATTATATCGTTAGTCAGAAATGTGTTGAATACAACGACTCATTCATGCCATATTAACAAGGTATCATTTTAAATGGTTGTGTAGGCTTATATGAAAGACATATTGATCATTTCACAAATCTTTATTACTTAACAATTCATCAATTCATTGTTAGTAAAAGCGGACATCAATAGTACTACAAAGTTATTTCCTTGAGCACTAAACTCAAAGATCAAAATCCATAATCGGAATCATTGAACAAATAACATTTAAACCAAATCAAATGAAGTCAGAAAATCATTGAACTTCTTTTTCCAAATCCATGAAATTCTCAATTGATTTGGCTTGTCTGTTTCGTCTCTCATCACTTTCTGAGGAGGATGCGATGGAAGGAGCCCTGCTAGGGTTGCGTAGGACCGGCTTCCGAAGCTGGAAGAAGTTCAGACATGCCTTCAGCTCCTTGATGAACACTTCTTTGAATGTGACCTGAAAATATAATATATTCATTAGATTCAGGGATGTTAGGGTGGGCTTTCAGTTTGTCGTTTAAGTTTGGAATCATAATTGCATTAAGTTCAAGTAGCTTGCAAGCCATTGTGTAAGGGCGTCGCCAGCCGGTGGCCATGTATGGCCTTGGCATGGGGGCTTGGTTTGGCATGGCATGAGGGCTTGGTTTGGCATGGCATGGGGGCTTGGTTTGGCATGGCATAGGGGAGGAGCAAGTTGATATCGACGATGGGAAAAGTCCTATGTCCAGCATATGGGGAGGCCTATGTCCAGCAGTGGACGTCTTTCGGCTGATATGATGATGATGAATTAAAACACGACCTTTGGGAACCCCCTTCGGTAAACTTGTCGACCACTTTATTATGAAAAATATTATAAGTTGTCTGTGCACACTCATCATTGCTGTCCATGAAGAAGCACTATGGGGGAAAATCGCCTCAATGGTTCTACCGTACACGCACGTTGCACGTTGTGCAAGGTGCCGCATGGTAAAGTGATTAAAATATTTACTTAATGCTAATCACGTTTCGGGATTTTTGTCTTTTTTTTTGTTTTTGGGACATCAACGACGGTTAGATATAATTATGTTATATGAGAGGACTTAGGACTTTGTTTTTTTTGTATTTGACTAAATGTTAATTAGTAAGCTAACATTTGAATAATAAAAACCGATGCAACTTACTTGTTCCCGAACCACAATATTCCGGCATTCGTTTATGAACTCGATGGCGGTCATAAACAGACAGAACACCAGTCCCACCACAAGAACCACAAAAGCTCCATTCAAGTTTTCCATTTCAAGATCACCCTCTGTGTCGTTCTCATCGGTGGCTGGCTGAAATATAGCAAATCCTATGAAATGTATATGGTATTAATTTGAGCCAGGACAATAGCATTAAACTCTCGTAGGTTCAAGCAGAAGATCATTCTGAATAATAGAAAATCATTGAAGGTGTGTACATAATAACACCTAGGATTTTATTGATTTATTCTTCGTTCGGCCCGAAGTTTTGTCCCACATTCCAAAAAATTCTTAGTTCGTCCCACATCATCATTGAAGTACTGTTTCGTCCCATATTACAAGTACTTTAAAGGTACAGTCAATAAAAATAACACACACACATGCACACTGAAGCGTAAAATTAAAAAAATACATATTTTTTTTCGACTTATAATACATTGTACTTTAGAATAGTCAAAGAAAAATATGAATCTAGTTGCACATTAGCAAGCGTCAGTAGGTCTCTATGGAGAAGAATGTGCAAGAAACCCCACGAACTCTCTTTTCCATCAGTTTATTATTTGGTTACATCATTCTTGTTGAAAAAATACATGTGTGAGAACGATGTAAAAAGTCGTGCACGTAAAAGCATCACGAGTGAAACAAACAATAAAAAAATACAAAAAATAGGTAATTAAAAACTAGCCGAGGCAGCTAAGTTGAGTTGGCGAGTAAGCCAATCCCAACTGATGGCGCCCGTTTACGAACATGACGCATGAATTGGCACCACTCAGCTCAACCATCATGAAGGGAATTGAATAATCCAACACATGTGCCACCATCAGAGAGACAGTTGAGAGAGCATGACACAATCTCAACTTCCAGGGCACACACAAGTCAACGAACGACAGTAAATCTTAGATTTACAGTTGGTACATAGTACTCACACATATGCTGTGCAGTTATCACTAAACGAAATTGAGTTTATACAATAAAAATATATGCATACAGTCTTCAGCAGGTCCAACAATATTTTAAAACAATAATGTTCTACATATCACTTGTTTTTGCGCCCTAGTGGTTGTGGAGCAGGGCTATGATTGAGACAAACATTTTTATCTGCGATGTAAGCGCCCAACTTATAATATGCCTGCCTGCATAGTGTGCGTTTTATACAAGTTTTAAATTTCGTCTCATTCAGTAATAGAATGGGGGGAGGAATTTTATTGTAGCATTTTATACAGTACCCCATGAAAGAAGAGGCTACTTTAGCCAGTCTGAAACCTGGTTGAATTAATTGTTTCCTATTTCTACTAACGTAATTATGTCTGTCGCCGTTTTTACTAAAAATATTTTTTTTTGTTTGTTTGTTTTATCTTGCGATCAGTCTTTCACTATGAGCAGATGAAATGGTTCGGATGGCGTGTTAGGCTCTACTCTCAGTGGGGTCTGCCCCATCTTTACAAAGTCACTCTTCTGGCTCACTGTTCTGGTCGAAAATATCCCGCCGCTTTTTTAATCGGCGGAAGCTTTCTGGGATTGTAAGTTGTTCTGCGAGCATGTTCGGATAATTTAGCAGTCGGGATTTGTACTGGACGCCATGTGCATTTATCTCCTCATTGACCATAGGAATATTGAGGATTTCATGCATTTCTGTTGTTTTGATAAACCATGGTGGCGTTGGATATTTGTTTTAGTATATAATTTTGTGCCCGTTGCACTTTCATTATGTTAGAGGCGCTGGCTGATCTCCAAAGTTGGATGCCATATGTCCAGATTGGCTTCAGTATGGTCTTGTATATTAGAAGTTTGTTATCTATCACCAGTTTTGAGTTTTTTTTAAGTAGCCAGAAAAGACACAGACATCCAACACCATTTAAAACTAAATGATTGGCAGTGAACCAATCTTGAACCTGCCGTAGGGAGTTATTTACGCCGTCAACCTCACTGTTAAGTCTAATTATAAAATAAAATAAAGATGTGTCATCAGCAAATAATACCATGTTTAGTTTATTTTCCAACAACACGGAAGTTATATGCGTACTGAAGTGCAGCGATGAGTCCAGTATGACGCCCAAATATTTATCCTTAGCTATGACAAACTCGATCAATTCTCAATCTTTCTTTATACACACTTTAAACTGGTGACGAATGAGTACTAATATTGAATGCACCACTTTGCATCACAGGAGCTAGTGTGAAGCCTGTTTTGCTGATACGGGAAAGTAATGCTATTGGCCAAATGAGTCAAAACAAACAAAGGACGCAATATATAAAAGGGGTGGACCTTTTTTCCCCGCTCTTTCAAACAGATTCCGGTGACGTCAGCTGTACCTATACGTATAACTTGCTCACTAAGAGCGGCTAAAAAGTGTTATTATAATAATACGAGTACATTTTCCATCGCGGAAAAGACAGAGGAGCGGTGGTTTAAAATAGTTTATTGATGTTAAATATTTCTTAATACGTAACCCTTTTTAATAGCTGATTGTACAAACAAGTAAGTTTGGTACATACAAAAAAGATATGGGCCGTAGAAGGAATATAAAATAGGACGAAGCAGGCATAAAATAATTAATATTATATTTTGGGACGAAGGAAGCATATTAATTGGGACGAACCAGGATTTTGGCATTTGGGCCGAAAATCAGTGGGCCGAACGAAGAATAAATCATTTTATTTGGTAAAATATTCAAAAACAAAAGAAGTCTTATGAATTTACACTACTACAGAATATTTTGAAACATAGCCATATAAAAATAAATTTGAATACATCCTTACAGCACATTTTTTGGCTCCATATTTTTCAAGCCACCATTTATTTTTAATTTTGTCCAAAGTTGTTAATTCTTTTAGTCTCAGGATTGCTCTGTTTATGTCAGTTCTGAATGGTGAATCTGAAATACAAAGATAAAATTACGCCCTTTTTTCATGATAGTAAACAGAAACTACAGAACGAAAATATAGGGAGGTATAAATTATAAAATTTTAAGAACTTTTTGTTACAATGATATAGCTACCGATAAGTAGCTACAGTTGATTTCGTAGTAAATTTGAGGTTATACTCACTAGCCGGCATTGCTATCCCGTAATCCTTACTATCCAATTCACCTCCAACTTGCTTCAAGTCACAGTCTCTTTTTAATTTGTATTCTATGGTACAAGACTCCATAAAGAAAGCGTACTTGTTTCTACTCTTGAGCACCCTTTTCTCTCCTTCGTCATTGCTTGACACTAGGACTGCCGTGTTTGCTTGCATAGTTTCATACATGTGTCTGAATGTTTTGTCTTTAGAGGACTGAAAAATAATAATCATTTTAATGTTTGTTGATAATTATTAGAGTATTTCGTGGATTCTGCGATATGTGCACGTTTTTTAATATGCCAATATTTGGTCCAAGTATTTAAAAACTTAATTCAAAAAATCAAAAAACCCGACTGCTTCAAAAGCGAACTAAAAAGTCGTAAACAAGGAAAAAATCATGCTGTGCAGTCGGAGGATACCTACATATTCGCGGACTGGCTGACAAAAATCTGGTGTATCCTCCGCCTGCACAGCATGATTTTGTCCTTGTTTACAACTTTTTAGTTCGTTTTTGAAGCAGTCGGGTCTTTTGATTTTTTGAATTAAGTTTTTTTATATATAACTTTTTAGTTAGTTTTTTTCGAATTAGATACCAGGCCCCTCAGAAAGTATTGCGAAAAAAAGTTTTTATATATGGGAGACTGGCCAGTTATAATGTTTTTCGAAAATATGATTATTTATAAGTAAAAATAAGTAAGTTCCAATTTCAAAATTTCCCTCCACATTTTTTGCGAGTTAATTCAAAGTATTGTGTCTCACTGAAATATGGATCTGCGCCGGGAACATTTTAGAGCTATGATTTTATACGATTTCAAGTGTCGCCTGAAACCGGATGAATCGTACGATAGACTTCAAATGGCATTCATGGATGAAGGCCCTTCCAAGGCAACCGTGTATCATTGGTATAACGAATTCAAGCGCGGTCGACCAACTTTGGGGGATGACGAAAGAAGCGGTCGCCCTTTGACGGCTGTTACCGAAGAAAACGTGCTAGCAGTGAAAAATTTAATCCAA
This sequence comes from Orthosia gothica, assembly GCA_949775005.1. NCBI lineage: Eukaryota > Metazoa > Arthropoda > Insecta > Lepidoptera > Noctuidae > Orthosia > Orthosia gothica. The sequence goes on along the minus strand of OX459043.1, from coordinate 18,607,373 downwards.
GACAATAGGCGAATTACATATCAGGAGATTCAACACATATTGAAGATTGGATCGGGAAGCGTTCACGAGATTCTACACAGCCATCTTCGCGTGAGGAGGATAGTATCACGCTGGGTGCCGCACAACCTCACCGATGCTCAGAAGCAGGCCCGGGTGGAATGGTGCCGTGATATGCTTAACAAATTTGAAGCAGGCTCGTCTCGGCGTGTTTACGACATCGTTACAGGTGATGAGTCCTGGATTTATCAATACGACCCAGAAACCAAGCGCCAGTCGACTGTTTGGGTGTTTCAAAATGAGCCAACGCCTACCAAAGTGAAGCGATCTAGAAGCGGGGGTAAGATTTTGATCGCTAGCTTTTTTAATTTGACTGGCCACTTGGTATCAATTCCCTTACGGGATCAAAGAAGCATTAATGCCGAATGGTATACTACCAAATGTTTGCCAGAAGTTTTCTCTGTTATAAGCAACAAGCGACCAAACACAGGGCTCCGCGGGCTACTGCTCCACCACGACAATGCACCTGCGCACACCGCACTCAAAACGAGGGACTTCCTGGACAGCACGCCAGTCAAACTCCTGGGTCACCCTCCTTACAGCCCTGATCTAGCACCGTGTGACTTCTTTTTATTCCCAAAAATAAAAAATCAGCTCAAAGGGATACAATTTTCGTCGCCGGAAGATGCGCTGGCTGCGTTCGAGCAGGCTGTAAACGAGGTGTCTGCGGCGGACTGGAAAAAGTGTTTTGAAAACTGGTTTAGGCGCATGAATCTTTGTATAGAGGCTGGTGGAAAGTACTTTGAAAAGATTTAATAAAAATATATGTACGTATAGAACAATTTTTTTTAGTTTCGCAAAACTTTCTGAGTGTCCCACGTACATTTAAACATATAAGTGTTATATATTTTTGAAATCACCTCTTAAAACACTTTATTTTGTTAACCCACACGATGGGTTTGGAAGAAAAAAAAATTTGGGCCCCCACAATATGGCACCCAAAATCCGCCATTTTTCTATTATCCAATTTTAATGTAGCCTATGACACTCGCAGGGTAAAGACGCATCGATTGACGTATGAATCATCAAAATCGGCCAACGCGTTTGGTCTCTGGAACGCAATATAGGAACATACATACATACATACATACATAGACTGATAAACACATTACCCTCCATCGGCAGTCGGGTAAATAGTTTACTTTATATTTTTTGGTCGTCAACCATTTTTATTAGCAAGCAAGTAAGAAATAAACAATTATAAGCACGTACTTACCTTAAAAAACTCTAGGGTTGATCCTCCGTTGATAGCTCCGTAGCGAATCTTGGTTTGCTTGGCCAAGTCTTCGACGGTGTTGATTGGTTCGTTTTCCAAGGCTGACGTCATAGAAGCTGACAGCTGGGCGATGTAAGTCTGACACACGATCACCGCGAAGAACCACCACATACCACAAACCCAGCGGGTGCCAAAAGCTCTGAAATTGTAAAGAGCGTCCTGTTGTAGATGGATATATGTTTAGAGACATAGGTTTAAGAGGTATACAGATACAATATTAGTCATCGTGGCAAGACAATTAAAGATAAAAAAATCTTATATCCTTATTATTTTCTGCTGTAATCTTGGGTCAATTATGTAAATATCTGTTGGTTTACAACCATACGACAAACAGAACGAGCTCAGGCAAAATTACTTGGGCAATATATCGCATCCTTGCGTCATGATAGAGCCCATCGTTAGCCAGGTGCAGTTCTTAAACGTCCATATATTCTCTAATTCTTCTGGGTCTTTTTCGCATGGTTCTGGATTTTCCCAATCAGCTGGTGATAATCTGAAATTAGGTGATACCGTGTTACGTTAAAAAGTTGGTTCAAAATGTTAAGAAATACATACATACATAAACTCACGCCTTTTTCCCATGGGGGTAGGCAGAAACTAGAGAACGCCACCTGCTACGATCCTTACATACTTCTTTTGCTTCACACACATTCATACATCTAGTCATACACACACGCTGGTTATGGGTACTGCGCACTTGGCCTTTCTGAAGAACATCACCTATAGGGTCTATATATGTCTTTCTAGGGCGTCCCCTCCTGGCGTTTCCTTTCACGTCTGCCTTGTAAATACCTTTCGTTAGTCGCCTTTCATTCATCTTCTCAACATGGCCAAACCATCTTAGCATACTCTTTTCAATTTTGGTCACTACATCTTCTTTTAAACCACAACGTTGTCTTATTACCTCATTCCTCAATCTATCATTTAAAGTTACACCACACATACTCCGCAAGGAGCGCATTTCTACTGCATTAATCCTACTTTCATGTCTTTTTAGCCATACCCAACCTTCACTTCCACACATAAGTGTAGGCACCAGCACGCTGTTGTGAACGGCAAGTCGAGCTTCCGGAGACATCGACTTGCTGGTCACAACTGCATGTATAGCACCATTCACTTTATTCCCTGCATTCACTCTCCTTTCCACATCCTCTTCAATCTTTCCATCCCTTGTGAACATACTTCCTAGATATACAAACTCGTTCACTTGCTCCACACTCTTATCATTTATTTTCACTTCACACTTTTTTTCACACGATACATCGTCTTTTCTTTCAAAAACCATTACCTTAGTCTTGTTCACATTTATACTCATCCCTTTTAACTTAAAAGCTTCATTCATCACAGTCACCATGTCTTGCAACTGTTCTGCTGACGATGCAAGTAGAACTTGATCATCTGCATAGAGAAGGCATTTGACAGGCAACTCATTCATCCTCAATCCGCACTCATGCTCTTTCAAACCTATCAGACAACTATCCATGTACAAGTTGAACAGCCACGGTGACGCAACACAGCCCTGGTGTTTTATTGTTATTAATGTTATAGCAATTTGCCGGTAATATTTTAGTATTAGCCAAATCACAAATTTTATGTGTGACAGGATAAGCCATAAGGAACAAATTTAGTACTGCCTATATTTTCCGACACATAAAATGAAGGTGGTTCCAATGTATAATATGTAAAATAAATACCTGGCACAAATGTAAAGAACCATGGAAACTAAGAAATAAGCAGTCGCTATGTGCATCCAGACTTCAAAAGTATACGGATTGAGGAAAGAAAACAGTTCAGGCTTGACTTTACGATCTTGAGTATACAGGATACTTATTCCTAGAGACATGAAGGGTACTGAGAAGTCAACAACTTTTTTCCTTTCTTCCGTTATTGTTAAATCAAATACAGCTAAATCAGCTTTCTGGAAAGAAAAGTATTTTATTAGATCATTGTGGCATATATGTGCTAAGTAATACCAACACCTGTTTGATTTCGAAATCAATAGATGCTGAAATTCCTAGTGTGGGGCAACGTTTTTTTTTAAAAAAAAAAAAAAAAAAAAAAAAAAAAAAAAAAAAAAAAAAAAAAAAAAGTCAAACTAGTGCTTGAAACTACGTAAAAAAAAATTGTACTACATGTATATTATTTCAGTCACTTACTTTTTCTAATAAGACTCCTACGAGCTCTCCATAATTCATATCTTTTTCGTGAATGAATTTATAAGTGTAATTTAGTTTTTCTTCTCTAAGAAGTGCGAATATCTGTTTGACCAGGTCTACGGAGAAACCTTCAAATTTTTCGTTGGGGTCTTCATCTGCTGCTTTACATTCGTCGGTTTCACATTTGTCTTTGAACCAGAACCAGGGTTTCGCTCTACGGGATACTACCTGTGTTGGGTAACAAAGTTGATGAATATGTGGACTATATCTAGATTAAGTATTCATTCAGTGCTTATGGTATGCTGCAGCAGATCATTCTAGGTAACTGTTCAATTCTATTATTAATGTTGTAAATTTGAAAACTTGCATGTTTGAGTTTTAAACACGCAAAAACGGCTGAATGGATTTGGACGAGTTATTGCGCACATTCAGTTTATAACCTGGATTAACATATAGGATGTTTTTTATCCCGATAAACTCGGTATAATGATCCCTTGAGACATTAAGACACTTTTCACACGGGTGAAGCCGCGGAAAAAGCTAAAAATAATTGTATACTTACAATAAATTCCTTGCTGGCTTGCACTGGACCGGCACTACTGCCAGACCGTCTGGTTTCACTTTCAATGATTTCGGTTCCATTGGCAGAGTCCCAGTGGCCGATGGTCTGTCGAGCACCGACGTGTATTTCATTCACATATAACACGTAATTAATTCTTCGACCTTTATCGTTAAATTCTACGTTACCAGTAACGCCGTAGGTTTTAGTCTGTAAGTGTGTAAGTAAGACAGTGATGATAATTTAACTTTACATATCTCATCCAACGAACATCAATTACTTAATATCACTTATTAAGCACTCAATATCATTTATTAATTACTTAATATCACTTATTAAGTATCTAGGTTAATTGAGTATAACAAAGAAATTGATAAGGCAGAAACGATATTGAGACTATCAATGTCAGCAACAAATCCAACTAAGCCTGCTACTTTCTTCCACAAAATGAATACAGTGCAATGAAAATGAATACACCTCTAGTATCTTGCGTTGGTATACCGCTCCAAGAGCCCAGGGTTCTGCATCATCAGCACAACTGAAAGTAGGAGGCTGTTGCCGATCTTTTAACTCTTCCAGTTCAAGCGCCTTCGCTAGATGATTAGCAATGTCATCCATTATCAGTGCTGCGAGCTGTATTATAATGGAAAAATATAGAACATAATAAGTAAGTTCACGCCTGTAGTCCCCGATGGGTTAGGTAGTGGTGCTCATACTTAGACATACGTTACCATTTAAGTAAATATTGAAGTCCCATGTTATAATATTGCCATGAACCGGACACAAGTCTAGACTTCGAGCTGCTATTGAGACATTTCAGATAGATAAAAAAAGCTAATTCAAAATCAAAAAACCCGACTATATTTTTTTTGAACTAGCTTCTTTTCTCAACGGGATTATATTTTTTTTGAATTAGCTTCTTTTATTTATAACTTTTTTTTTTTTTTTTTTTGACTTAGGTACATTTAAACATATAAGTGTTATAAATTTTAGAAATCCCTCTTAAAACCCTTTATTTTGACATCTCACAAGAAGGAAGAAGCCCATTATTTTAACTGCGTTGCAGGAAAAAAAATTGTCTCCCACAATATGGTACCCTAATGCCGGCATTTTTCTATTTTCCAATTTTAATTTTGCCGGTGACACTCGCAAGGTTAAGAAGAATCGATTGACGTAAAAAGCATCAAAATCGGTCAACGCTTTTGGTCTCTAGAACGCCACATAGGAACAAACATACATACATTATACTGATAAACATATTACCCTCCTCCGGCAGTCAGGTAAAAAACCCAATAACACTGCCCGAACCAAGCATCAAACCTAAGACCTCATGGTCAGCAGTAGCACTTGCGACCACTGGACTCATTAAAATATGAATAAGTGCCTCAATTTAAATAACTGTTTTAAACTTGTTGTCAATTTTTCTCCTTACATTGAACTGGACTACGGATGACGATTCCTCTTTAGATTGCCAGTTGCCCACTCTTGTTGCCAAGTAATGCCTCTGGTCCTTCAATTTTTCATATTGAGTGATACTGAGCCACGTCACGTTGGATGGCATCTTCACCAACTGCTCAGCTACTGTAGATGTGTCCATCGACACGAAAACAAAGTGCTAAAACAAATTGCGAAAAAATAAGTTAATCTGTCAATGTATGTGTGCTTATGTCGAGTTTTTTAAGGTACTCGCTTATGATAACGTAAACGATCTCTTATGTCAATTTGTATACAAAAAAGAGGTTTCTCCTTACCCTTTCCTACAGCGGCGATTATCCAGTTTCAATACGAATTGACGTTTATGTTAACGCGGTCGACCACAAGCGCGCCGTAACATTTTTTTTTTTTGGTTGGGAAATCATCCAATGACTTCTCCCGCTCTGGGTGAAGTGGAAGGGCGTGACAGACTTTTACTGACTAAAACCTACCAGTGTTCATTCAGTTGCTTGTGCCAGGGCCGCGGTAACTCTCTTTCAAATTTATCCGCGACCCAGACAGGCATCGGCCCTAGCGGACCCCGTCAACTTTTGCTGGCATCACTTTAAGGCGCGCGTGGAACACTACGCGCCGTCGACTCGGGCCTGGTCCTTATCGGACGGCGAGCTACCCATTACTCGCCGTCCGCGCCTCCCGACGCCCGGGCGTCTCCTGTGGTGGCTAGGGGCGTGATGGCGTCGCCGTTGTGTCTCCCTCACGCGTTCTGCCTCCTCCCTCGCGAGCGTTACTGCTTCGCTGAAGGAGTTGACAGCTTCCCATGCCCTCTCGCTCCGTACCATAGCCTGAACCAGAGCCCGCTGTACCTAATACGTCTATAAAGTTTCAGAAATAGAAAAACACCATGTGTTTTCTGAGTCTAAATCACCACCACATACCTGATAATTATCAACTAAAGCCGCACTTTCAGCTTCACTTAGATAATGTAAAATACGATCAGCGTGACAGTCCAGTACGATGCGGTTGACACGAAACTTTTTTAATGCTTTGAAAATCTAAAAGAATAAAAAAAAATAAGATTTCTTTCTTAGGAGTCGCAGTATTGAACAGGAGTTATTGTTATCAACCCGTAGGCCTTCAAAATCATATTGAATTATAAGATATTTTTTTAATTCATTCTACAGTCCTGACTGTGGTTAATTAATCATCTATCCAGGACGTAGGTGTCCCAAATTGATACTTATTATTATTGAATTCGCCAGCGGTAAGCCTGAGGGCACGAATCGTGTCATGAGGAGCGGCAGATAAGCAGAGCGATGGTATCAGAACAGAACTGAACCATCGCCATAGCCCCCGCTGGGTCATCGCTCCACGTCGCTCGTTTCACGCCCGCAGGCTAAGAGACAGACATAGAGTTTAAAACTTGGAAAACATACCCGTCGGTTGTCGCCGTCTGGATCCAATTTATACATCAAGATTTGTGAATGTAGTGATACTTCAGAAAGAATCTTTTGCACTCTTAATAAACCTAGAATAAAAGGCATACGTGAATGTACTGCTAGTACTTATTTAGTTAATCTAATTGCAAAAAAAAAACGAACTAAACGCATACCAAAGATATCTTCGTAAAGGGCTGCAAAACTTGTCCATTTATAATACTTCAATAGTTTTCCATAAGCTAGCGAAATGTCCTCGGGATCCGGATAAAAGTTTATTGAAATTTTTTTAAAAGATAATTCTTCATTTTCACCTTCTTGTTCTTCTTTTTCGTCTTCTTCATTTTCTTCGCCTTCTGGGCTTGTTTCTTCTTCATCCTTATCATTCAGTTCCAAGTCGGGGTCGAGAGGTTGCAACGTGGCTTGAATGTGCGGTATGTGTGCAATAGCGCACTGGTCTCGAGTAGCGCCGTCTGATATTGCATTTTGTGGACCAAATATCGCCACTGCTTGTATTCCGTTGTTTGAACACACTGGAATTGTATAACAAGAACCTCTGTTTGTGCAAATAAAATCAATAGAATAATTTTTGTGCAATCTCTTTACGAAATTTACTGGGAAACTCTAAGCGTACACAAGCAAAGGAATATTATTTTGTTCCATTTTATTGAGAATTGTGAGTATATTTTACTCCAAAAGATTTTGTTACAAGAAAACTATTAGGCAATACAAAATATAATATCCTCAATTTGTTGTTCTTACGCTATTGATAAATCAACGTTAATAATGACAAGAAGGCCATCGCCATACTTGTCAAGTGGAAATATGTTTTACAGGAATTAAGTTTTTCCTTAGTTACCTATAATAAAAACAAGGAAAAATCAGGATAGCCAATTATCGACAGTCAATAACAGGAAACACCTATTCAGGAGTATAATATCAAATAAGTAAACAAGTGTCGCAATCATTAGAATAAGAAGACGAATGGCGTGCGATTGGAGAGGCCTTTGCCCAGCTGTGGTGCTGTAAGCTGATGACGAAGATGAAACAATGATCTAATACTTACATGCTCTCCAAACTGAATAACTATCATTCCTCAGCGGCTGCAAGGTAACAGGTTTTATCCGAACCTCCTCAAGGTGCACATGGTTCAAGCTATCGTTGAACGCCGAAAGCTCGGTGATTGCCTCCTTCTCGAATATACCAGCTGGAAATATGTGCATGGTATATTGCATCAAGCGAAAATAAATAAAAGAAATCAACAATATCAAAAACTTTTGGAATTTAATCAATTATCTTAAATCCTATTTATTAGTTAGTAAAAGTATTTATACGCAAGTATTATGTTTTGCAACCAAACAATATTAATCAGGTGTTAAATATTTCCAAAAACACTTACCTATTTGGTAAGAAACTTCAACAGTTTCCGTGATGATAAACTGCGGTGCACATTTTTGAACACAAAACAACAATACGAGTATATACCAGCACATGGCGTAAAACTTTAATGTGAATGCATAGTTTACTTTATAAAAACTATTTCACCATAATTTGTGGGCGCACCGCTTAGAGAATGAACGTCTGTCTAGCCGTTCACTCAAATAAAATTAACTTCTTTCAGAGTTATGAATAACTGGAGGAGGTATAAACGGATGTCATGTGTTTCATGAATGATTCACATTAATCAAATAATAGATAAGCATATGCTTGTATGTAGTGGTAAATTTTCGGTGTCTCAGCTTTAATTAGTCATTTAATCATGGCTAAAGTATTCGTATTAGTAAAACATCACATGAATGATATTCCAGAGCCCTCAGTCGAAGCACGCGGCGATACGGCGACGGCGACGCGTGACGTGATGGCGCACGCGACGTGACCTATAACTGCTTTCCAAAAATACCTCAGACGGCGGAGAGGCGGCCGGCGCGCCGCATGCCCGCCCAAACAACATTATATTGTATTCATAAACCAACAACTTCCACAATGATCACCTTCAAAGCTTTTCTCATTGTTACCTCAATTGTACTCATGCAGAATGCTCACGCACTCCGCACGGCCGCTTTCCCCATAGGTATGTGAAAATTTAAATACATTACAAACAACATTTTGACAACATAAACAATTGGGCTGTGCATGTTTTCAGGGGGTCTCTTCAACCGAGAAACGCTGCCAACTTCCGTGCAGATATTCAACAATATGATTGAAGCTAACCGAATGACGACGTACCATGGTCGGTCCCTCAACTCGAAGGTAGTCGACAGCTTCTCTACTTCTTTAGAACGTAAGTCATTATGATCATATACATTATAATATAGTTATACATATAACCCCCGAGTCAGAAACTGTTTAAGAAGTGACAAAATAACTACATTGGTCAAAGAAAACAATCAGGATACTTGTGTCTATTAAGAACAATTTTTTTATGCCCTTGCAATTGATGTACACAATCGTACAGCAAAATTAATTGGTTAGTGCCCATAAGTTGAAAACTCGAAAAATATGAGGCGGAAAAACAATTGAATATTCGTGGAACATCATTTCCAAATGACAATGTTTGAAAGTTAACTTCGAAGAGAACTTTACAATGTCCGATGACAAGACTGCACCTATCAGCATCGATAGGTGTATTTAATAACTTAATTTGTAGTTGTTCTACAGTAATTTGTAACATAGGAATCATATAGAACTGTTGTTTCAGTGTGTCCATTTACTTCAGACGACAAGGGGATCGTGGCTTTAATAGACGCTCGTCCGACGTACGGCATCTGCGACACGACTTGTTTGTTGTGCAATAGATTCAATGTAAGTTATTTAATATCGGTTTCGTACCTTATTGGTTAGTTTTATTTAAATAAGAACAAAATATCGTTTTGTATTATATTGGGAGATTAGGAGAGATTTTAACAATGACGATACGCTTGGTACACCCTTCGTGGTGAGGCGCTGTTCTAACTACATATATGCTGCCGGCAAACTTTTACAGGTACCAAAAATGACCCCGGGTCATCTCAGGCTTGTTGACTGCATTATAATTAAATCACATAATGAAAATCTTACCGACCCCAAATAAATAACTCTAACTACTCGTTATATTAAATTATACATACTCATAAAAAATAACAAATATACATAATTTAATCTCTAAATTCAAATTTAAAATACTCATAATTAATAAATTAACATCATAATTAATATGCATATGACAACATCACGCATACATACAATATTAGACAACACTAATAGTAACTTTGACCAACGAGGCAAGATTTTGTGCGAAGATAGAGGTAGCAGTACTACGGACGGCGCCACCTCTGTTAAATAATGACATAATTAACATAAAACATAACATCACCCCTATATTCCCCAAAGGGCGGGATAAAGGTGATGCTACACCCAAACCATAATAAAGTAACAACATAACACTACACAAATAATGAAAAACACAATGTGACATATAATAATGATGAATCATACACTGCACGATGCTACATGATGCAAAGAACACGATTTCTAATAATTTCAGATAACCCATTTGTATTTGGGATGGGAGCCGACAGACAGTCAATCTGAGGACTTCTACTCGTTTTCCTATCACCCTCCACTGGAACTGGTCTCGAAAGCTTACGCAACCCTCATCAAAGACCTGAAGTGGGACAAGTTTACAATCCTTTATGAGGATGATGGCAGTGAGTTTAAAATAGTATTTTTTTTAGATTTTTGAACAATATACGTATATATAAAAACCGGCCAAAAGTGGATCGGACTCACGCTATTAGGATTCCGTGCATACAGCTCATTCACATACACCAAAATAATAAGGGTTTGGCATTAAGAGGAAACGGGGGTGGTCTTTTCTCCATACAAACGCTCTCGTCTGTTTTCTCTCTGGTTTATGAACTTAAAGCAATGATTTTTTACAGTAAAATAAACATCAACTTCTTCTATGTCCCTATGTTTTCCTTTTTGGTGATATATTATCCGTATAAGAACTAGAACCCTCTCAAAATGCTCAAAATTGTCTGTATTGAGTCGCTGTCTTCAGAGCCCTAGTGTAAAAATTTGACAACTATTAATGAAAAAAGGAAAACATAGGGACATAGTAAATATCCTTCTTATTCAGTTTATGAAATATCTTCTAAATCGGTCCAATATTGGAGGAGAAAACAGACGAGAGTCAAACCTCGAATTATGACTTTTTACTTATGAAAATTTCTCGAATCTGCAGTTGGTCTTATCGCACGAATTTGTGGGCGGGGTGAGACGCAAGGGGTCTGCATAATACGTACACAGACGGAAAGGTGATGCGTAGTAGTTGAAAATAATATCGATATACTAGTGTTGAAAACAGTTATCGATAAACACATTTATATTGTTTACATGTGCTGTTCGTGAGAAATACAAATAGAAGTATTAAAAAGTATTTGATACAAAATAAAATAAAGTGCATGTCTATAAATGTTTATTGCAAAAAGTTTTCAATACGAAACAGTAAATTATATATCGGATAGGTATCCGCAATCTCTAGATCGCCTACTAGGTACATCAGCGAAATTTAACTTATTTCAACGTCAGCCGCACGGGTCAATCGATCAGGTTAAGCTTTGCTTGCCGTGATTGGTCCGTGGATGGGTGACCATCTTTACATACCAAGACCCGTCCGTGTTTCGCCAAGCACGTTAAGCCGTTGGTCCTGGCTGTTATTTTCGGCTTTTACAGCCCGAAAGTCTGACCCGTTTTACCAAGGGGTTGCATATTACCCAGTAACTGGTTGTGGAGGTCAGATAGGCAGTCGATCCATCAAAATACTGGTATTCAGCTGCATCCGACTCTAACGTAGATGGGAAAAGGCTAGGCAGATTATGACGACGTGCTTTCTCTCACTGGTTTATTCTTTGGTATCCAACCGCCAATGATTTCTGGTAAAAGGCTAATGCCTTAGGCTTGCCACTAATGTGGTAGAACTTTTCAAATCAAATCAAATCTATCGAAATTTTCTAATAATGGTTCCATTTTTATGCCATAATGCATCGTCCCTCTTAATATTTAAAAAAATAAAAGCTTTTGGGACTACCTAAATAAAATAACAGAAATCTCGACGAGTTATGTGTAGTTGGCCTTGTACTTGGTAGAAGTAATTGTGATTCTGTTTTAATTGTAACATATTGCCTTTAAACATACATAAATCTATTTCATCATCATCATCGTCATCATATCAGCCACTGCTGGACATAGGCCTCTCCCAAGGGTCACCACATTGATCGGTCCCGTGCGTCTCGCATCCAGCAGATCCTCGGGACCTTCGCCAAGTCATCGGTCCACCTGGTGGGAGGCCTTCTAATGCAACGTCTTCCGGTTCGCGGTCGCCACTCCAGATCCTTTCTGCCCCATTGGCCATCCGTTCTGCGAGCAATGTGCCTTCCCCACTTAAATGTGGCAATTCTCGGGCTTGCCAAATTCTATTGCTCGGGCTATGTCGGTAACCCTGGTTATCTTGCGGATTTCTACATTTCTGATTCGACAACGCAAGGAAACTTCATGCATAGCCCTCTCCATTGCCCTTTGGGTGACTGTAAGCTTTCTGCTGAGGCCCATAGTAAGCGACCATGTCTCAGAGCCATATGTCTGGCAACACACACTGGTCATAGACTTTCGTCTTGAGATACTGTGGTAAGTTGGACGAGAAGATACCGCAACTTCCCGAACACTGCCCAGCCAAGTCGGATTCCACGGTTGACCTCTTTCTCGAAGTTGGCCCTACCCAACTGGATCGTTTGTCCCAGGTAGACATAGTCACCCCCAACTTCGAGTGTAGAGTATCCGACCTTGATTGGAGTGAGTGTAACATGGACATTCAACATCACCTTGGTTTTGTGCATGTTCATCCTAAGACCCATTCTTTAGGAAGCTCTACTGAGGTCATCGAGCATTGTACTGAGGTCCTCCATAGTCTCAGCCATGACCACTATATCGTCGGCAAACCGAAGGTGAGTGATGTATTCGCCATTGACATTTATGCCTAGCCCTTTTCGGTCCAGAACCCTGAAGACATCCTCCAGTGCAGCGGTGAACAGTTTTGGAGATATTACGTCTCCCTGTCTCACACCTCGCTGCATAAGGACGGGTTCCGAGGTCTGATCCTGAAGTCGAACTGACATGGTAGCGTTTTTATACAAACATTTCAACACTTCAATGTACCGGTAGTCAATTTGGTACCGTTGGAGAGACTGCAGTACAGCCCAAGTGTCGATCGAATCGAAGGCTTTCTCATATTCTACAAACGCTAAACAGAGAGGCAGGTTGTACTCTTCGGTCTTCTGTATAACCTGCCGCGTATGTGTGTGGTCTACGGAGACGATTAGTGATGACCCTTGAAAACAGCTCTAAATCCATTTATTTTTGATGAATTCCGTCTTCAGGTGATATACTTGCAATTTCATAACAGTTTACCTCTATTATCGAGTCTTCACCTACCAGACCATCCGGGCTTGCCGCTAAAAAGGGTTTGTTTTCATCGATAAACTCTAATACCTGTAGCCCCGTGTGCTTGATAAATTGATCGATCGCTTCAGATTTTTTTCCTTGCCATAATTGGTAGCCACGGTTCCTTTAAATTTGTTATATAATAACGTTTCTCATATTTTGCGAACCGATGTTTTCGGTCGCATCTTACATATTCGCCCAAAATTCGATGCCGTAAGCCTCTTTAGTCTTTCAATTTCCCATAAGCTATTATCGCTTTGGCCCTCACTATTTTTCTTTGAACAACCAGCAATTTTTCAAGAAAATTATTTTTCTTTTAATTTATGTAAATCCAAAGGCAGGAAGAAGATATTTCTTCCAACACTAAGTGACCGTAGTTTTAGCAGGTTATGTAGTTCTTTTTATTTTGCTCGTTCCGTCTTTGGGATACGACAGTTTCCTTTTTCGGTAAATCTCTGTGAATTTTTTCAAACGCTGCTTTTGTTCTATATTTTTTTTTGTATATTGGCCCGGACTGCAGCCCTGTATTTTTTTTGAATGCGTGCATGAATAGCCCTTCGCTATTCCATGAAGTTACTACTCCATAACATCTTGTCTGATGTGATATGAGCCACTTCCTGCAAAGTTAATTCTTTTTCCGCCAATAAATTTAGCAATTACATTATTAAATTGCACTACAGTATTATTAGTCACGTCCAAAAAAAGATTTTCTGCGTTTGCTGTTAAGAATAACATATATTTTTGGATATCTGTCCACAATCCACAACAACAAAAGTAACGAGTGACTGGGGCGATTACAAGAAATGCGCGAGCCGCGGCCGGGAGCGTTTTGGAGGCACGCACACACTGTCAACTCACTCACACATGGATAAGGTGGCCGGGCGCCACGCGCACGCAGTTCGCAGAGCGACAGCGATAGTTTTTTCAAATACCTATTTTTCAAAAGTCCCTCCGCCCGTATTTCCTCTTAATGAACTCCATAAGCTAAAATTAATCGATTTTGATAAATGAGAGACCTTGCTTCTTTCCAAATTTCATGATTCTAGATCAACGGGAATGCGTTTATTTGCGTTTATTTAGAAGTTAAAACTTAATTTCTAAAACTTTAAATTAACGTGTTAAAACACAGCTCCAAGGGATTGCAGACCTGATGATATGATATAAATTTAAATTTGATACCTCCAGGTATTCCAGACAAAAAACGAAGTGATCCTTTAAGGGTTCCTGTTTTACTAGTGAGAAACGGAAACCTAAAAGTGGTTCTACGTGATAGGCGCTATAGGATCGTCTCATCAAGTAAATGAAGCTAAAGCGACTCCAATGATCCTAAAGCAATTGGTTATTTTTAATACAATAATTTTCCATGTATCCATAGTTATCATTCAGCGGTTGTATTCATTAATGCAGCCGTAACAGATGAACAACGTACTAAAATTATCTACTTGAAGTAAGAAGACTCTACCAAATATTTCTAAATTCCAAGCTGCTACTGAGAATTTCTAATACCGAAAGTTTACTTCAGTGACCAACCTGGGAATCAAATTTTAAATTGGATGTTTTCAGGTTTTTTACGGCTACAAGAAGTAATAAACTCATGGCCTAGTGTTGGCGTGGAACCAATTCTCTTCAAAAAACTAGATCCTAATAGCGACAACCGTGAAACATTCAAGTATATATTCAAAGTAGCACGAATGTCATATCACGTTCTGGACTGTAACGTAACAAATATTCATAAATATATGAATGAAATCATACAAGTCGAAAACTCGACGGAGTATCAAGTATGTATAATATTGCTTAATTAACGGTATCTACAAACATAGCCGTGAAAGTGCACAGATAAGTAGAGATCCGTGTGCATTATAAATTCAATTTTGTTTTAATGATTTAATGTCAACTCGTTTCCTCAAATCCATTGTTCTACTCGAAGGGCTACGAATTTGAAACTGACACATAAAACGTCTTTTTTTCAGAGCTTTATATTAACGAGCCTAGATGCATACAGCCTAGACTTTAAAGGGATCTCTGCTCTCATGGCGAACGTGTCTACTCTGCATATAACCACACGGAGCGATGCGACATGGAAGGACAAAGGAATACTTCAAACCAGAGGATTAGGGGTATTTCCATGACATATATTTTAGTAGTAATTTACGAGTAAAATAATTTTAATAACTATATTAAAAAAATCGTTATTTAAAATCAGAAAAACTTAATTAGATGAGGTATTTTTGGATTTAGTAAAATGGTCAGGTTGAAAAAAAAATTGTTTTTCAGCTTGAGACAGCTTTAGTTGCGGATGCACTAAGTCACTTGGAGAAAGCGATCAGAAGCATGCAGATTGATGAAAGCCCACCTGAACCGCCCGCTCTGTGTCTTAAAAATAGTAGATCAGAATACGAGGATAGTGCATGGTCAGTAGGATATGATCTACGAGAAGCACTGCGTAAGGTAACAATTAAACAAATTGAATTGAACAGTGGTCTAGATCTGAACGTTAATAATATTGACAATCTTATTTCCGAGGAGTCACAATCCAAACAAAACATTATTTGCCTCAGGATTTTTCTGATGTCATTTACACAGTTTTCTTTTAACTATTTTCAGACAATCGCTAAAGGATTCTCAGGACATATTGAGTTCGACGACGAGGGAAAAAGAATAAATTTCAGGTTACACTATTCAAAATTAAACAAAGAAAGTGAATTTATGTATGCTGGCGACTGGGACTTCAAAACAAACGTTATTACTTATCAAGATAACGTAGACGACAGGTCACTCGCTGCAAACACCAAATCAAAAATAAGGGTAAAAGTTATTTATAAATTGAAAGCTTATCCGACGTAAATAATTAAATTAACATTGATAATAATGTCTGGAGCCATTTTCGTTTAGGTCGTGACCAGAGTAGGAAGACCATATTTCGACGTAGTGAAACATGAAAATGGAACAATTACATATCGGGGTTATTGTGTAGATCTCATTGATGCCATATTTAAACACATAGAAGTAGCAAACAAAAAACATCTAGAGTATGAGTTTTATATAGCCCCGGGGAATAATTATGGGAACCAGTTGGAAGGTACAAAAAAGTGGAACGGAATAATAGGAGAACTGATGGATCATGTAAGTTACTTTTGTTTCATTGGTTTACTTATAATATTTAATAAAATAAAAAATCTAAACCAATTTTTCATTTCAGAAAGCACATATAGGTATATGTGATTTGACAATTACCTCTGAAAGGAATGCTGTGGTGGATTTTTCAATTCCTTTCATGACTTTGGGAATCAGTTTATTATTCAGAGAAGAAGAGCCCGAGGCACCGGATCGATTCTCATTTATTAAACCATTGTCTTTAGATGTTTGGTTGTATCTGGCGACTACTTATGTTATTGTCTCATTTGTATTACTTATTTGTGCAAGGTTAGTCTTTTTGTCTTATTCTGCTATATTCTATGTTTTTAAATCATACCGTTAGAGATACATGGTCAGCCAAGACAATATATTTTTTTGTAACTAAGTTACTTATCGCGTGTTTGGCGGATGGGAGCTTCACGGGAAAAGTGCCCGACCGGCATTCTAAATTTTGGGTGCAGTATTTTGGAGATGGCCAGTGATGCATAACATTAGAGTTGTTGGAAGATATTCATTGAAACGTTGTTAAACGAAGGCGAATATCATCCATCAGTTTAAATGTTTTCTATTGTTTGGCCCTTTTTAGGGTTCCGTTCCCAAAGGGTAAAAACGGGACCCTATTACTAAGACGCCGCGGTCCGTCCGTCTGTCTGTCTGTCTGTCTGTCCTTCTATCACCAGGCTGTATCTCATGAACCGTGATAGCTAGGCACTTGAAATTTTCACAGATTGGGTATTTCTATAGCCGCCATAACAAAAAATACTAACTACTACTGGGGCTCCCATACAACAAACGTGATGTTTATGCCGTTTTTTGCGATAATGGTACGGAACTCTTCGTGCGCGTCTGACTCGCACTTGGCCGGTTTTTAATTGCATTGTACCTGTTAGGCTTAGCACGCACTTGCGGTAAATATCCGCAACAAATCTATGTCACAGAATCAACCGAACTGCGGCGCGGTTTAAATTCGCGCGAATATTTTGTGCTCTATGAACCGGTAGAAAGCGACAAAAATGGCGCGGATTTTATCCGCCGTGCATGTTAGTTATGATTCAGTACGCGGATTAAAAACCACGCCAAAGAAGAGCTGCAACGCGTGCTTAGCCTTATTCTAAAGCTAAAAAGACTTCGTTCCAACTAGGTGTCCCGCGACACCTGACGTTTTTTTAAATATGAAATCTTGGTCTAGCTATATTAAACAATATGAAAAAAAAACATGCATAGAAAAAGAAAAGAAAATGCGAAATCTTATCCTTTCAGTTTAGGGTATGCTGCATTATATGGATAGTGATATTTTAGAATTACCATATTTTTTTTAGGATGAGCCAAGAAGACTGGGTGAATCCACATCCATGCAATCAAAATCCTGAAAATTTGGAAAATATTTGGAGTCTATACAATTGCATGTGGCTTACCATGGGAGCTATTATGACTCAGGGATGTGATATTTTACCAAGGTATGGGCATTTTCAACATAATTACACACATGCTTTTTATTGACAGGTAAACTAAAATTGATGTGTTGTTGAACAGGGCAGCGGGCTCGCGTTGGATCTCAGGCATGTGGTGGTTCTTCGCTCTCATTGTGACGGCCTCTTATACCGCCAACATGTCGACGTTCCTCAGTAACAGTCGTCGTAGCAACGCCATCAAGGATGTCAAAGAACTCTCGGAACAGAACAAAATTTCTTATGGAGCTGTGACTAATGCCTCAACTTATAAGTTCTTCCAAGTACGGTTTGAAATTGTGTTTAAAATGAAACTGAAAATAATTAAGCTAGGTGTTGACTGTTGACTGCCTTGTTGGTCGGTTGCAGAGTGCTGCATGTGGAGTCTTGGGTTTAATTCTCAGTTTTAGCAAAGTTATTGTGACATTCGATAAGAATTTCTGAGCAGCTGCTAATGGGTGAACTAAACCCTGCCAATTTCTGATTTTGATTTTGAATACGGGCGTGATATTATAATTTTTTTCTCATTCATTTGTAGTCGTCAAACGATACAGTGTACTCAAAAATTTGGTCCGTGATGAGCACAGCAAAACCTACAGTTTTCACAGATGATAACGATGAAGGGAGGGAGCGTGTTATCAAAAGTAAAGGGAAGTACGCCTTCTTCATGGAATCCACCTCCATCGAATATTATATTAAGAGGAATTGCTTATTGAAAATGCTCAGTTCTAAATTGGATTCTAAGGAATATGGTATCGCTATGCCAAAGAGTAAGTAAAGATAATAAGTATTTTAAAACATATTAATAGTATTGAAAATGATTCACTTATTATTATATTTCTAGACACTCCAAACAAAGGATTGTATGATGGGGCAATATTGGCATTACAAGAAAAAGGAGATCTTGAGAAACTGAAAAAGAAATGGTGGGAAGACGAGGATAATGAAGAACATTGCGAGGTTTGATCATTTTATAATTTTGCAAATTTAGATAAATGCGGAACAGGGTGGACAATTCTCTAATAAAAAGGAAGGATCTCTGACAAGACAAGTGTTGACTCTGGTGGTCGACTGCCAAATGTTTGCTGTCTGGCTGTTGTATAAGTTCAAATCGCGCGAAATACTTTGATTGCGCGATGTAGAATTTGTGTGACGTCTATAGATGCTGCTACAACATTTTATACATAAACGATACATTTCGCGATGAATTTTGTAACCGAGAAAAAAACTTGTTATTTTTTTAAGAATTGAGATCTTATCGTGGAAGTTGTTTATTTAGGATTAGATAACCAACCTAATATCTATATCATGAAAACAATAGTATAGGTAATGCCATTCAATCTCAGGAAAATAATATTACGAACCTTGTAGAGTTGATTTGTTATTGTTTTGTTACAGAAAAAAGTCCAAGAAGAGGACGACAATGGGTCGCTACAGATGAAAAATACCAGTGGTATCTTCTTAGTGCTGGGTACCGGAGGTGTGCTGGGGCTGATGGTGGCCATTATAGACTTTATGTTGCACGCTCGGCAGATCAGTGTCAAAGAGAGGGTATGCTTTAAATTTACGTTATTATAATATGGTGGTATATTTAAAATGTACCGGATTCGTTATTATAAATATGACGCCGTTCTATTCCAAATGCTTGCTGGTTAGCAAATGCCCAAGGTTAATTGATAACATTTTTATCGCATTAGATTCGCTAACCCTCATATTTAATTAGGGCAATCATAATTTATAGATTAATTATATAAAGTCCTCGTCACAAGAAACTATAGGTAAATTTTGTAAATAAAGAACTTCTCTTAAGTTACGTAGTGACAATTCAATCAACAACATATAATCCCAAATGCAATAAAGTCAAAGTAACATACGTGTAATACGAAACGAACGAGCAATTTCACTTGGTAGGGTTATATTTTAGCGATATAAACCGCTGTCGTTTAATGTTTTGTGATACTGGAACGCGTCTGTGCGTTTTGTTGTGTTGTGTTGGAACGAAAATGTGAGTTTACAAAATGTATAGCTTCTCGTGACGGGGACTGTATATAGATATTGTTAGGATGCAAAGTCAGCCTTTACGAGCTGAAATATGCTCTATCTACCCTTTTTACGACAATTATGTTGGGGTCGGCTTCCACTCTAACAATATATCACAGACCTCCGTAACCCAGTTGCTGGTTAACATGTTACCCACAAGGTTTCTGATTAGTAACAACTGTCAAAGATCTAAAAGGATAGTCAGGTCCAATGGCTTAACGTGCTTCAATTGGTCTTGATATTTACTGGATAGTTGTCCATCAACGTATCATCACGGGCTAGCGTACCTAATGATGATCTTATTCCGCAGGTTACTTTCCTGGAAGCCTTATCAAGTGAATGGCACGCGTCTCTGAACCCTCGCGAGCTGCACAAGCTGGCTGCCCCGCCTCGCTCCGCACCACCCTCGACTGCCACCCCCTCCCCGCTGCGCGAGCGCTCGCAGTCAAGAGCAGTCTCCGTGCTTAGGGCTGCCTCGTCATTTATTAACTTTGATGAGATTTATTGAGAGTGTGGCGTAAACGCTTTAGACACCACCAAGCAGCAGCGACAGATGATAGCGACAATATTAGTTCTTTACTCGTTATTCACACACTCCTGGTGCAGTGGTTGTGGTCATGTATCGTCTAATAGTATTATATTTGACTAGCTGTTCCCCGCGGCTTCGCTCCCGTGGACCACCCCACAAGACCCGTTTTCGGGATTCAAAATAGCCTATGTCAATCAGGAATAATGTAGCTTTCTACAGGTGTTTTTTTTTTAAAGCGATCCAGTAGTTTCGGAGCCTATTCGGTACAAACAAACGAAAAAAAATATTTCCTCTGTATAATATTGGTAATGGTATAGATTGAATCGTATAGTAAAAGATTGGTTGCGGCTTTTGCGAGACTTCTATATCTCTTTATTCGAGGCACTGCGTTTATGTCCGGAAAGTATCTTCATACAAATTCATAGGCAATTTTAAGGAGCCAGTAGTGTCGCTTGACGCTGTCGCTGCTGCTTGCCGGGGACGGACTCGAGCCTTTAATGAATATCCATCCTGTCATCGCTGTATCATCATCACTATCTCAGATTAGACTACAATCATATATTATATGGATCAGAATCATTAACGCAATGAGTTTATGGCCAATCGTTTTCATAAGCTTTGTTGAAAAATGTCGGGCCATTATTTGAGTTGAATATACAAGTGTGTCACAAAAAAAAATTGAGCCCAGTGAAAACTTAATCGTCTATTTTATAAATAGTTATATTTATTTGCATGAGTTAACATATTATATCAGTTTTTTACTACCTCAAAAGATTGTTAATTATATGTATAATTTAAATAAATTGTTACAAGCAATGCTACTTCGTATTGAATACGTTGAGATGAAACAAGTCAGCTGCTGATCGAAGCACGGAGGACGCTCTCGAAGCACGGTTGGAGCTCGAAGCAGAGGACGAGGGACGGGAGTGCTTCACCGGCTTCTCAGTTTCCCAGAAACTTAGCGCAAACGATAGCTCAGCCCAAAATGCTTCTGATTGAGTCATCTGCAAAGATAATAATATATCACGAATCACAAATGCACGCCGCCAAATAAATTACATTTAAAAAAAAACTGAAAATACGGTATCTTTTTGGATCTATTTTAAAAGTTTAGCTGAATACAGAAGTAGTTCTGTATTCAAATAAACTTTTAACATAATTTAAAAAAACATACCCAGAATAGAATATAAGGATGGTTTGTCTATGTAAAGCAATGAGTATGGGGTATTCAATGTGACTACGGTCTTATTCGTATTAGCATATGAATGCTATTTGGCGTTAAGTGGAATTCGTACCTTCTGTTCGACAGCGACTTCTCTAACGTTCCACAGGAATTCAAATATCCCCATTGCGGCGGCCATACTGCATCCTAACGCCAATACTACGAACACACCACCTACATTATCTACTCCTAGTTCTCCGGCAGCGCTGTCTTCGCTTGCTTCTTCGGCCTGAAAAAAAAAAAGATTAAAAAACCTTGAAGTCCAAAGTCATCATCGTCATCATCGGCCTTTTAACGTTCCCACAGCTGGGACACAGGCCTCCTCTCTGTGAGAGGGAAAGGGCTATAATCAACCACGCGGGCCTAGTGCGGGTTGGTCACATGTCTTCGATTTTTTCGTTCTAGGACATGTTTTCCTTCTCCGTTTTTAGATATATCATTTACACAAACAATTGCGGCCGCCTGTGTTCGAACCCAAAACTTACGACAGAAACAAAGTCAGGCCGGTACCACTGGCCCACCACTGCTCCAAAGTAATTGCAAGTAATTCTTTAGAGGTCTTATCAAGAAGTAAGTTATGCTATAACATCTATTAAATTAATAAAATAACTGGCTGCCTCGTTGGTCTAGTGGTCGCAATTACTACTGCTGAACATGAGGTCCCACTTGTCCGGCTCGGGCAAAGTGGTATTAGGAATTCCCACCTGGATAACCCAATACCACTATTATATGGGTATTAAAACATAACTGGTGAAATGTGGGTGTATACCTCTGCCTTATCCTTGTGATAATGTAAAATATCTATCATATAATAATAAAAAAGACTTACAACACAAGCCTCTTCCTTCGGTGCTTTCCACCAGCGGTTTTTAATCTCCACCAGCTTACCACTTTCAGCTAATTTCAGTACAGCATTGTCCACTGCCGTTCGGTAAGACGAGTCTGGGAACATGAGTAAAGTACGCGTGATTAAAAGGTTCATAAAACAAATATTCAGATTGGGAAGCAATGAAGCAGTTATTGTAATAATAGCTTCTGCCAGCTGCTTCGCCTGAGTGAATCTGAAATCATCCCAAGCCAGTATACTCCCGGGATGAAAAGTATCACCGTCCTTATCCAGGACATAGTCTATTCTGTTCACACTTCTCAATTTCTTCATCTAAAGAGCTACTTTTGCATTTATAATATTAGTAGGGATTGTATTAGCACCCATTGTTTACTTACCAAACGGCATAGCTATTCCATAGCCTTTGGAGTCAAGTAATCCGCCAACTTGCATTAGGTTGCAGTGTCTTTCTAACTGGTATTCAATGGCTGTAGATTCCATAAAGTAAGCATAATCTCTTTTGCCTTTTAGCACTCTGTCTAACCCCTCGTCGTTACTCGTGACGAAAACTGATGGTCGAGCTGATTCCATGGCGCCGTAAATTCTTTGGTACATTGAAACATTGGAGCGCTGGGCAGTAAAATAATTTAAATTCACAATTTAGTTGGCAAGATCGTTGGAACTATAAAAGACCAGCATTTGGTTTATTCGGACGAAAATATACTTGATTATTTTGGTGGATTTTGAAAAAAGAGTCAATAAAATATTATACCTTGAAAAACGAGTACGTGGATCCACCCTTCAAGGTTCCATATTTAATTTTAGTTTGCATAGCTAGATCCTCGGCACTCTTGATTGAGTCATCCATTGCAGCATTGGTAAGGAAAGCGGCCAGGTTAGCGGTGTAAGAGGAACACATGATGAGACCGAAGAACCACCACATGCCACAGACCCATCGAGTGGAATAACCTCTGTTGTAGAAAAAAATACAATTGTCTACTACAATAAATATATCGAGAAATCACCACTGTCTGTACTTTGTTAAACTTACTTTGGCAAAATATCAGAACCCTGTGTCATAATTGAACCCATTGTAAGCCAGCAAGCATTCTTTATATGCCAAATATTTTCCAATTCTTCAGGTGATTTGTCACAAGGATGAGGATTCTCCCAATCATTTGGCGCCAGTCTAAATAAACAAGGAGTAAATTCACAGATAATCATAAAATAAAATGTTATTGCAAGTGTGATTCGAAATTACAAAACTCACCTAGCTAAAATATGAAGCAATAACGATACCATTAAATACGCTGCAGCCATATAGATCCATACATCAACAGAAAATGGTTTAAGAAATGAAAACAGCTCCGGTTCGGGAGGAGTTGCCTTTAAATAAAGTATACTTATGCCCAGAGTCATAAAAGGTGTCGTGAAATCTACAAATGATCGGCGCTCATAAGTTATGGTCAAATCACAAATGGCTAAATCAGCTTTCTGAAAAAAAACAATATCAAAATGGTAGTCAGGGCATTACTTTAAGTTCTTTATTTAAGATAAAATTGTAATGCTACTCACGTACCCTTTCTAAAAGATGTCCCACTAGACCATCCCACTTTTTTGTTTCTTTGACGTACGACCCGTAGCCATTACCAGGCACTATTTCGATTTCATAGTTCAAGTGTAGCAATTCTTTTAATATTTCATGTATTAAATCTTTCGAATATCCTTCATATCGATCGTTGCCGGTTAGCGTTTCGCCTTCCTTGGGGACCGATTCGACTAAGAACGGTGCGCCGAGGCGTGACACCACCTTGAACGTTTTGTTTTGCCATTTTTCGGCCAAGCGATCTGACGTTTCGTCCGCAGACCGAACGTATACGAAACCAGATTCCGGATTCCACTTTGCAATACTATTAAATCCACTGTTCGATAATTCCATTATTTCAACGTTAAAATTCACTCGTTCACCCGTTATATTATCTAAATTGATTTGGTTTGTTAGGCCGACAATAGGATTCTGCAATTAGGAATGGTCAACAGTAGCTGTTTGTGTTATCAAACATTATTATACTGATTGATATTAACATTGTATTTACCGTAAGCAAATGATTGGTGAACTCTTCACCTTCTTCCCATGTGTCCTCAGAATCACAATTTATTTCCTGGGCTTCTAATTTAAAATCGTCAGGAGCTTTTTCTACGGCATCTGTTATAAGTCTGGCTGCATCGCTAGCTAATGCAGCTTCTACCTGAAGAATTAAAACGATCACACACTTTATATAGCGACAATTGTTTACTGAACTTCCTAACCTTCCTTCATTTCCTTACTTACAGTGATTTCATGAGATTGTCGTGGAATTTTCACGTTGTCTGAGCCTCTAACTTTCCAGTCTGCTAAGTAAGACGTAGTTCTTGAGTCAGAGTGATCGAAAATTCTCAAACAAGTTACGTTTGATAACCCATAGCGCAACTCTTCCAGATCCAAAGTGTGGGCGTCCAGAGACATTAAAACGTAACTCTGGAAAAGATAATTTTGTATATGATTATTATAAAACCCCCGTTAATATACACATCCGACTGCTGGAGTTATTATTTGAAAAGAGAAAAACAATTACTATGTAATTCTGTGAACTATTCTGAAATTCATCATAATAATAATCATATTGTTTTGTAACATATTTATTCAAGGAAATATTGAAATATATTAAAATGGGCATTAAATAATATGAGGTACAGGTGGTTTCTATAATTAATATAAGTTTTGGTTGGTTTTTCTATATTTTTTGTATGTCCCGTACCAGTGTTTCATAGTCAAAACATTCTAAAATTATGGCAACTACAACCTTTTAGGTCTAGGTCGACTTAACCTGCGGCCCTGTACTGTAATATTTGAGGGCAACATTTTAACAATTATATAGCTTAAGTCACTCCCAAAATTGAGACGAATCCAACGACGCCTCATCCGTCAAGCCATTTGGGCTGTAGAGCTTGCCAAATAAATGAACATGCATACATACGCTCGAAAATCATTACCCTCCCGCAGTGGATAAAAATAAAGGTTTTTTTTAACAGCTTAGCACTTTTTATATCTTAGAATATCCAACAGTTGTATATTGTATAGACGTAATATTATTTTTAGGATATTGTCGAGGACTACTCTCGTTAGTATAATTCATTTTGTGGCTGTATTTGCCTTAATTTTGGGACTCTATTCTGCTTAGGTAAAGCTCACGCTTTTTCTTGTCGATCATAATGAGGTACAAACACAGTGTGTTTATTCTGAGTGTAAATGTAATTTACAGTTTCAAGATACAATACCCCCATTCGTATTATGTTTTATTACGGTGGTAAGCTTTATTTTGACACAAATAGGTACTTAATGAGTGTTATTTGGCGAATCGTTTTGATACAAAACTAAATTAAAACCGAACCGAACCGAAAAACCGAATGTTGGAAGTACCGAATGCGATATCATATTGAATGGCGAAAAGCTAGACTTTGTAAATCAAATAGTTTTCCTGGGAATCACTCTGGACGACAAATTGCAATGGGGTCCTCACATAACATCTCTTGCGGGTCGGCTAAGCTCAGCCGCTTATGCTGTTAGAAAGATAAGACAGTTAACGGATGTAGAAACCGCGCGTTTGGTCTATTTTAGTTACTTTCACAGCATAATGTCATACGGTATTTTACTGTGGGGTCGAGCGGCTGACATTGAATCCATAT
Organism: Orthosia gothica; assembly: GCA_949775005.1. NCBI lineage: Eukaryota > Metazoa > Arthropoda > Insecta > Lepidoptera > Noctuidae > Orthosia > Orthosia gothica. The sequence continues at coordinate 18,581,049 of OX459043.1, read as the reverse complement.
TTATATTGCAAAAGAGAGCTGTCAGAGCCATATATAAGTTAAGTCACCGTGAATCTCTTAGGGAACTGTTTAAAAATATTAATATTATGACAGTTTCTTGCCAATTTATTTATGAAAATATTATGTATGTAAGGAAAAATATACATCTCTTTAGTAAAGTCAGTGATAGACACAATAGTAATACCAGAAATAAAGATAAGTTAGATCAGCCTTCTTACAGACTAGCTAAAGTACAATCATCTTTCATGGGGTACTGTGTTAAATTCTATAACAAAATACCTTGTGATATATTAAAACTAAATGAAAGTAAATTTAAAACTTTAGTTAAAAGCACCCTTTGTAAACAAGCATATTACAAATTAGATGATTATATTCAAGATAAGAATGCTTGGAAACATGCTGGTCCTGCTCCATAGGGCAATCTTTGGTGTATACAAAATCAAATTTGTTAATTTATATTCCCATTCATAGTTATTGTTTTTTTTTTTAATTGACTCACACACTGTTCCGTTGTTGTTGAATTAGGTATTTTACCTATGTTTGTAATATTTGTAAGTATGTGAGAACTATGTGCCTACTTATCAAATTAATTAATTTTCCTGTTAATGCTTTTGAATACTTAATACCTGTACGTAGTATAGTGTGTAGAGCTATTCTGGGTGCATCGTCCTCACATATATTAATGTATGTACGTATGTAAATATTGTAAAACACCTATTTTTTAAAAAAAAGAGTAAGTATGGAGTTTCTTGTGCGTTCTTCTCCATAACAATCTACTTGCCGAATGCACGGTAGAATCATTTTTTTTTTTTTTACTTGTAACTTTTAATTTTAATTTATGTGACTAATTGAATAAATATATATGACTTTGACTTTGAAATTGAATAACTTATAAAAGTTGAAAACAAAATATCTACTTAAAATATTGTATCATGTCGCTACCTACATGTACATTGTAAGATCGTAATTTTATTTTATTTACGTAAAACGAGTTTAATTGAGCTTTTTTTTTTCTTAAAAGAACATCTCAATAAACATCGTGGTCTTACCATATAGTCTTCAAAAAACTTGACTTCGTTAGCTTGGCGCAGATACTCTAGCACTCTATCGGCTGGACAGTCCAGGATGACCCTAGTTTCTCCTGTATACTTCAGAGCTTTCAATAAAGGTCGGTTGTCGTCACCAGGCACCAGTCTTCGTACCAGCCACTTCACCTCCGGATCAGATTGTTTTATTATCTCTTGGAGTCTTATTAAGCCTGAAACAGTTATTTATGTTAGCGTAGGTATATGGAGCTTTCGGTGGCTTCCATGATATTATATATGCCTCAAGATATACCTTAAGATGATACAATTAAGGGTAGTCTAGTAACTATTAATGGCAAACTTTTAGTTTACCGCGTATATCGTTGCTTGGAATATGGATTCTATTTATTTATTATTTATTAGTTATTTTGTACACCTACCAAAGTAAAGGCTTCTTAACCAATGGTTGACAAGTAGAGAATGTCTTGATGCATTAAGTACGCCTATGTACAACTGTACACAAAGTTTATAAATAAACTAGCTTCTGCCCGCAGCTTCGCCCGCGTAAAAAGTGTTTTTTCATCCCAAGGGAATAAAAACTATTCTATGTCCTTCCCGAGGTCTCAAACTTTCTCCATGCCGAATTTGATCTAAATCGGTTTAGTAGACCGAGAGATTACCTCTTACAACCTCCCAAAATTTACCTCATTACAACATTATTAAGTATTTATAAATAGAAGTAAAAACTTACCAAGGTCATCATCATACAGTAGTGTGTAAGACCTCCAATCATTGTCTGCAATAAATAGAGCCACAGCTTTAGAGAGGGCCACGGCTTCAGGATACAGGTTGAGTCCCGGCGGACTTGGCTGCTGCAGCCCGCGAACTGGTGGCGGTTGCCATACTGCCTGGAAATTAAGATTTTTTTACTATCTAACTAGCTTTTTATTGTGGTTTCGCTCTCGTGGCCTATTCCTCAGAAAGTTCACATTTGTCCGGGATAAAGATTAGCTACTGACACCCAGCGATAAGGCAGCTTTTTATCAGTGAATCAATTTTCATAATCGATTATTTCCAGAGATTAGGTTCCCTTTTCAATCATAAGAACCATTTTACTTCCTTCTAATGTTAATTTAATTATTTCGTATTCATAAAAAAAATGTCCGATAGTCTTGTCAGAATACAGAATCATGCATCGGCTTGCTCATAAAATGCAGTCACAGACTTGAAGTGAGTATAACTGTTAACTAATTTCAGACGAGGAAGAAATAAGATTTAGGACATTTCCACCGTACACTTCCTTCCCGTTTAGGGTTCCGTAGTCAACAAGGAACCTTTATAGTTCACCATGTCCGTTTGTCCGCAGCTTAGCTCAGAGACTCTTAGTACTAGAAAGCTATAATTTGGCATTAATCACGCCAAAAAAGTAAAATAAAACAACGAACAAATATTTTGCTTACCTCCTCTACACGTAAAGAGGAGATGTTTTTTTTATTCTCGTCAATCCCATGGTGTGGGGTAGCGTTGAATAGGCCATTCAAAAATATTACGGGTCTGTGAAAACCATTTTTCGATTCAGGGATCCGTTTTTGTAAACTTAAGCTATAAATGGCAAATTTTTGTTAAAGTGTCCCCTCAATGCCAGCTAAATGGTTGCTTTTGGATATGTGAAGAAATTCACGGCAGTAGTATATATAACGAAGTTAAAAACTATCACAGCTAAGTAGGATTTACAAGTTTACGAGTAATAGTCGATCAAATTATAAAATGTGCTGTGAAAAGTAAAAAAAATGTATATTGATGTTGGGGGACAATAGTTTTCGAACAGCGAAGTTAATGTTGTCCCTTCGTTATAGCTATGTTGGGTGCTTTCATTGTTTATGAATGTTAATAATGTTACCTATTTATTTTGGTAAATGTAGCTGTTTATACGGAACCCTCTGGGCGAAAATCAGACTCGCACTAGGCCGGTTTGTAAGTATAAGCGCAAGGAAAAGGGGGAAACATGGGGATGAATTTATTACGAGTAACTTGTTTGAAATACTACTTGTCTTCACTCGAGAATTTCTCAAATAATTTATTTTATTCTGGTTTATCAGTCTGAATATCAGCTAGCATCATCGTTAGCGGGAATTTGGAAATTACCCCAAAAGGACAAATTACCGGGATAAAACCTAAGTATATACGTGGATACCGGCGAATTATTGACTAAAATAGTTTTTGACTTAGTTGATCTAAATTATATGACCTTAATAACCATGTCTAATAATGAATGTAGTATGAAGTTCATGACATGTTAAACATATTTTTATTTTTTTGAATTATTTAGTGTAAATTGCATGACCGTAACAATTACATATTAATGAATATAAGATGAGGTTGACTAAACAATCAATGCAAACGATGCATTTGACGCACCGTAATTGTATATATTTGTATATTAGATTGTAAATAAAAATGTACATATGTTAATTAATATTAGTATGGATAAAATATATAAAAAAATTGAAAAAAAAGCAATGTAATGATTAACAACCACCAGCAATTTAGGAGTGTAATTGTATTACTAATAGTTATTTTTGACATAGTTGATAATATCGACATACATATCAATATTGTACACCCAATGGGTATGTTACAGTGATACAAAAATGCTGATTGTAAGAACTGCCTTTTCAACTGTGACAAACAATAAATAAATGAATTTTAATTTTAATGAAAAATTATCTTAGGTATCTAATCCAGGACCTAGTTCATCAGTGTGACAAGTTTCATACAAACCCGTTCTGGCGTTGAGGCGAGATGGATAACAAAAATTCAGGTTTTGACATTTATAATATTAGTAGAATAGAATGCGTTTTTTGAATACTTATAAAAACTTACAGGGAGCAGTAGTGGCCCAGACTTACGTATTGTACGTAGGTACAAAACCAGATAAGCTCTTTACTTTGTGTGATTTATTTCATCACCACCGCTCTCAAAACGATGAAGCATGTTTTAGAACTAATAATTCGAAGACATTATGTGATATCCACCAACCCGCAATGGACCCGCGTGTTGGATTACTGCCCAGTCCCTCTACCAGAGAAATAGTGGCCATATTATACATTGCTATACAAACGTACCTGTATATGAGGTACACCGGCAGCCCGGCAATGCGCTTCGACTGCCGTTGCCGACACCGGGTCAGTGGGTCCGAATACTGCGATGACGCCAGTAGACAGCAGTTCACATGCTGCAAATACACAGAATTGTAATACTGTACTAATTACTTTACTACACATAAATGTATTAAGTATTTGGAGCTCTAAGATAAAATCTGCTATTACAAAAAGGCCATTCATGTCTTTTTACAGAGCTTTCGCATTCGTATCTCAATACACATCTACATTTTATAAGTTTTTGTACTTGATTGTCGTAGAGATGATAAATTGCGAATTGAATTTGTATGTCTTTCGGGTGTTGTCGTTCGTCGTATCTAGATCATGGAAGAGTTACAAGAGCAAACAAGTTTCAACAACCATAAACTGACAAAATTTCCATTAGGTAGCTATTAAATGAATTATTTTGTTTCGTAAAATGTCACAATCAGAAATTATTGATAAATAGTTAATTCAATAGTGACGAACAATCATTATTATTATCTGTCTACACTTATGTCAACAATACAAAACTATTGTCACTCCAATTATTTTCATGTCAAAAAGCGAATCTAAATTGCCGGCAATAGGCATAACCTAAATGTGGTATTCATAATTTAAACAGTTGTGGTAAACGTATTGTGATCGGCGAATACAAAATTAATCAAACACCGTGCTGTGTTTATTCAACGTTTATTGTGCAAAATTAATATAACAGTAATAGCACTAAATAATAGTGTGGCACATTGTTTGCATCGGGAAGCACCGCAAGTAATTTGTTACTGACAGAGTTGGAAAGCTGTTTAATTTATAATTAAGAAAATATTTTAGTTTGCTAAACAAATATATCGTTGTTTGCCCGAAAATTGTTTCTCGTTTAATGTCAAACAAACTTAAATTCATATTTCAAAGTGATGGAGTAAATTACGTATTGAAATTCTATTTCATATTAAATTTAGTTGATGAAAAACTTCAATATATATTTCTTGAAGTCGTTAATTTGTTTATTACTAGTGTAAAATACAAAATAAATATACTTAGATGGAACTTTTCTAATCAAACTGCATTGATCGTGACAATGCCCTGCATTACCTGCCCATCTCTCATCTTGTTTTTAAGACGGTAAACGTAGATAGAGCAGGGCTGTATGCATTGAATGCCAACTAATTAGTGTTATCGTCAATTATCATCAGTCTCTAAGAAAGTGGACTTGTTAAGAAGTGCAAAAGAAACACATACAAGAATCTTACACTTAGGATAAGTTAGAGTTAAATAAGGTAAGTACTTATAAGTCTAATACACTAGATGGTAATTAATCATGAAGACCTTTGTTCTTACTAGCTCACCTGCCTTCGAAGCTGTGAAGCTATCACCATGTGGGGAGTACATAGCTTTCATCACATAATGATTCCTTTCGCTTTCCATCGAGGCTCGCGCCAAAGCTGATGCGAAGGCCACTTCTGTCACAGTATTCGGGGGAAATATTGCACCTGGACAAAAGGAAATACTTTAAGAGGAAATGCGGTCACAGACATCCGACTGTATTTCCTAATTAAAAGTCATAATTCAAGGTTTGGCTCTCGCTTGGTTTCCTCCTCCAATATTGGAAAATTTAAAAGATATTCCATAAACTGAAAAAGAAAGGTATATACTGTGACTCTATGTTTTCCTTTTTGATGATACATTATCTTAAGAAGCACTAGAACCCTCAATTGATACTCAAAATTGCGCTGTCAACAGAGGACTAGTGTATAAGTTTGACAGCTATAAATTAATAAAAGCGTGTTAAAAATTAACAATTATACTTGAATTATGACTTTTTACTTAGGAAATTCAGTCGGATGTCTGCGACCGCATTTCCTCTTGAGGACAAAGACAGGGGCCTGGGGTCGGCTTCCAGCCAAACCGGGTGCAGCGGAGTATCAGTATATTACTTGGAGCGTCTACCTGTCTGACCTCACTACTCAGTTACTGCATAACACAATACTTATTGAAATGACAGGTTGTTCGACTTTTGGACTTCTTACTACCCGTTCATTACGGGTCAAACTGTCAAAGATGTACAAGCGAGAGCCGGGGAAAACCGATTATCCTCGATTTCTGAATTAAGTACCTATTTTAAGTTAAGTTCTTTTTATCCTGAAAACCTGTAAAAATTTGACTTTAAAGTAGGGTTTGACACGTTCTTAACTTAAAATACACAATTCAGAAATCCACCCTTATGACGACGACAGTCGCCATCAAACTTGAGGGAACAAACTGCGCACCCGCGTCACACCCGTGCGACCTAAAATACTGTGGATTTTTTTAGTTTCCTTTTTATTCAATGACTTAAAAAAAGCTTTAGTTTAATAAAATGTAGATAGTCAAATTGTTTTTGAGATGGTTAATTTAATTAAATAACGCCTGGCGGTTTTGGTGTGACTGTCGCTTTTTGTCCGTGTTAGAAAAAACTTTACAAATTATTTTAAATATGATATACGAATAAAAAATTAAAATTTTCTGAGATCAAATTATTAAGAAACTGGTCTAATGTAACATTTATTTTTCCAAAAATTATGACGAGCCGTTTAGACGTGATTCTGATTATAAAATCAGCTACTGAGGGGTATCTGCGCCCTAAAGAACTTTCCGAGACCTGGAGGCGTGTCTATCCCAGACAATCTTATCCGAGCAGCTGTTATTAGGCTGATATAACCTAGAAGATTAAAAATAAATCTAGCTAAAAACGTACGATCTACTTATTCTTTTAAAGAACAGCAAAGCGAGCATTTATTTTCGGCCTAACGTTTAAGGCCACTATCCTGGAACAAGCGTGAATCTCTTTTTGATACAGGCTGATTTGATCCTAATCTTCATCCAAATCTAGATAAAATCGGTATTCGTGACTGAGCATTGTTCAAGAATACGTGCCTAATATTTGTTCGTATATTGTGTACGTGATTTACTTTTTGTTTTCTGTATGCTTTCATATCAACAGGAATTACATTGAGTGGCAAATAACCACATTGTAAACATGATTTGCATCCGTTTTGTCACTACGGATGGCGTTCTCGTTGTTATTCCAAGATATTGTGTGCACAAAGTTGTATCTCAGTCGTAAACTAACTCACCGATATTAACAGTCGTCTTCAGAGTTTCAAATTTCCGAAATACAGCATCAACGTTCCCCAGAATTAATATAATTGTTACCACCGTCACGTACACTCCTGCAAGAGCAATATTGTAGCAAAAACTTTGTTAAGATACTAACTGAAAACAGATTTAAATGTTGCCAAGATAAACACATGATTTCTAGTAAATCTCACTGAAGTAAAATTTGGTACTCGCCCCCGTGTAACATCTTCGAGACTGGATTTTCCGGAATAAAAGTAGTGAATTGGAACAATGAGATTCAGTGCGGCACAGCTGTCGCATTACAAGTTTGCCGGTCGTCGGTGGGTGTTTACTCGGCACATGACAAACATCGGATGCCCGGATGTGCGCGGATGTGCCTGGATGTGCCCGGATGCAGGCCGTAGTCACCGAGCGTGATGTGCGTGTTGCCCGCGCGGGGTGCTCCGTGAAATGTCCCCGCGCTTTCATGCACATTAGCACAGTTCTTTTGCCAATTATATTCGGGCCTATTATTAGATAACGCGAACTAGAGTAGTAGTGCATTGTCCCAGTTTCAGGTTAATAGGTGACAACGCTCAGCTGCAATTATATCTTATCTAAAATATGGCATAGTCCAGAGTAAAATCTACTCCACTCTGCACACAAAAAGGAATTAGCATTAAGTACCATGCTTGCACATGACTGCTTATTTGTGGATTCTAGACCATTAAATCCAGGATTCCTCATAATGTTTTCGTTCCCTAATAGTTAGCGGTGTTTTATCTGAATTTAGAAAGGACGAAGTTATAAAACACTTATCGTATTGGTACATGGTTTTTTGACATGAACCGAGAACCCCGTTCTCGTTTCGTATTCTGTAAACATTAACTACGAAAAAAATAAAATATTATATTTTACGTTTCAGATTTCTGCGTAGGTAGGAAGTACCAATTATGAATGTAGCTTAGGATTTTAAACAAAATTTCGACAATTAAACAAAATTTCTAGTTAGAGATTCAGAACTTTTTTTTCTGCTAGAGTTTGACGTCGATGAAAATTGTCTGTTTATTAGTAGCAGAACTTATCGAATACGAGAATGAGGATAGGATGATTACCAGGAAAAAAAAAATTACGATACGTATTTTAATCAAATCAAAAAAAATACTAAGATAAAGCGCACCATAGTTCGGGAGTGCGTCACTTTTAAGAATAAAGTGTACTAAAACGCATGTCACGCGAAATTTCAACGCACTGTATCCTCGACATTTTTTTGTTTACGTGACAAAAGGATAAAATACCTATATTTTTTAAAAGTCTACATGGATGGGTATTTTTTTTAAATATATTATCAGTAGGCTCGCGTTTGACCACTATTTCACCTAATGGTAAGCGATGATGTGGTCGACGATGAGACACGTTAGCCTAGTAACCGATTTACTCTTGAATTAAAGACTCCCAGGTTGTAGCTAACAGGAAATACAGACTCTGGCAGGGAATAGCACTCCTTAGCTGTACGCACAATAAAAGTATTCCCAAAACGGTTTATGCGTCCGGGTGCGATGTCCACCATATACCGATGACGCATCGCCGTTTGTCTTGTATTCCGATGATGGAACGGGCTAGGCAGAATCAAATTGAGCAGTTCCATCGCACACTCCCCGAAATGTAATCGATAAAAAACCGACAGGCCAGGCAGTGTCTCTATACAGTTCGTAATATATTTCCATCGTAAATTAAATTGAAGCAAGCTTAATTACTATCGAACATACTAATAGGTATGATTCGGAACCGTGTCGCAAACCAGGTGATCTGAATACGCCATGGTCAGACTAGTTGGCGCTGCTCCAGTGTATGTCGGCAGTCGGCTCTGTCTCGATTACTATTAGCGTTGGGACTGCTGACCTGACAGAATTAACTGAACGAATGTTCCTGGTGTGTGTTCTGCTAGGTCAGCGGATATTAAGGAATAGCTGGCATTGTAGAACAATTTTTATGTTTTTATTTTAGGTTTTAATTTATAAACCATAACTATTTGATATAAGAAATACAATTATTCTGTATCTACGTAGGCATACTTAATTAATTGAGATAGCTTATCTACAATAGGGATGTTAACTGGAAACTAATATAATAATAGCACTTTAGTGAAGCCTATGGAATCTACATACATAGGTTTACCACATGATATAAAGTCCAGTGCATGCTTATGAAATAGCGCATGTAGATACTAAGTGGGCGAAGTTTATCATTGCAGCCGAGGTTAAGGCGTGGGCGTCATGGAGCCGAAACTACAATTTTAAACGGTCACAAGAATCAAGAGACGTTTTTCAACACACCTATCACGGATAAGAAATAGAATGTCAGAAACATAATATTGTGAAACAAATGTTTGAGAAAATACTATTATAAACGTCTCTCAGCATCTTTTTTTCGTACACCGTGTTCGATTTTTGTGGTACGGGGTGACTACCAAACAGACTAATATCCTAAATCCGCGCAGTTGTCCGCACGAGTTCAAATATAGTAAAAGAAATGCACTGCTCGTGAAATTCACTGATTGGGAGTGTGTTGACAATTATATTATAATTTACTACAAAATGATAATTTAACTAGTATAGGTAGTAAGTAATAGGGAACCTACATTTCCAATTAGAATTTGTCATGAATATTTAACGACGTTACAATACATTTTATAACCTCAGTGTGGGAGAACCATTAGCAGAGATAATTTATTATTCAGTTTGGTCGAGGTCGCTTAGTGCTCTGGAATTGGCGAAGGTTTTAGCTGAACCAATGTTATCAATCTTGGGTGGCTAGGAATCTCTTATATAGTATTTCTTCAAATTGGTCTAATCTTAACACCTTAACTGCCAGGAAATGAGACACAATTGAAAATGTATTGTTTGTCGGTCACTTGGCAGTTAAGGTGTTAAACAATATTAGGAATCTTAGTCGACTAAATAACGGAAGAGCAGTGATGGCTCAGTGGTAACGGCCCTGACTTACGTGTCACAGGTCGTGGGTTAACCCAGGCAAGCGCTTTACTTTGTGTAAATAATTTTATCATCGCTGCTCTAAAAACGGTGAAGGAAAACATCGTGAGGAAAGCGGCATGTCCTAGAACGAAAAAATCGAAGACATGTGACATCCACCAACCCGCACTGGGCCCGCGTGGTGGATTAAGGCTCTTTCCCTCTCTCACAGAGAGGAGGTCTGTGTCCCATCAGTGGTAACATTAAAAGGCTGACGATGATGATGATGAAATAACGGCAAGATATTGGAAATAAAAATATTTGGTACCTTAATTCATCTAAATGGAAATTGATGACGATGAGTGGTGAACTGTGTGAAAGATACTAGTATGTCTAGAAATGAGGCGAAAAGGGATGTTTCCTGCTGTATATGTGGGTACTTGTGTATTATGTTTTCGTATGCCTACCGTGCACAATAAATAATTAGTCTCAAATTACGTGTGTTTCTATTACCAGTCCTCTGCATCCATAATCCAGTATACACCATTTCCTGGGTAGAAAAATGATAATACTATTTAGTCCGTCAGTAAAATTATCAAATAATATCGGACCTGTATTTTTTGCTTTATCAAATAAATAAAAACTGACGAAGATAAAGCAGTTCGTTCAGAAATGGCGGCTTGTGAAGTCACTATGTCAGAATAAAGTGTAGCACACCATGACGTCACACGATATTTCAACGCACTATATCGTCGTAATTTTTTGTTTAGGTGGCAAAAGATAATTTCGTTTCCAATATTTTTAGGTTAACTAACTGACAGACTAAATAGATATTTTTTTAAACTACCCTATTCTGAGATGACGATTAAAAGAGAAGTATGGAAGAAGAAAACATCTTTTAACTTGGTTCCGAGTAGTTGAACGTCGACCCCAAATAAATTGAGAGAAGTAAAGAGAAAGATGATGAACGTTGATATCTAAATGATCCATTAAAATAAAGTGGCCAAAATTCCCAACGTAGATCAGAGTCGCTTTAGAAAATTAAATTTATATCATTCCGATCCATTTTTAAACAAATTACTCCATCAAAATAATATAAAATAAAAGTTGTTGGAACAGCAAAATTCTTTTCATCCCTTTTATCGTAATTTAACGAGACTGGAAGTGACTCGGTAATGATCGCGGTGGATGTTATTATTCAACATTTTCGTCAAACTTATAACTAACGAATACAGGCGCCATTAAAATTAATTGAATATGTCTCTTGTTCTGATAACTTTTTGCAACAATATATAAGAAGGTTCGTGTTAATAGCTATAGGAATTAATGTATAACAAAAATGCAGTGTTTACTAAACTAATGTTAAAGAAATTAATTGTTTGTTAATTTACAGAAATAATTTATAAAAAAATAGGTACAAATCGTTCCAAAAATTCAAGTCAAGTAACTGCAGAAAGCTACATTTTTCATTAGTGCCATAAGTCTATTTTTATTTAAAACTATTCTTGAAAGAAAGGATAGGTCACTGAAGCGAAGCCATTGAAAAAGCTAGAGATTATAGAATAATTGTTAAATGTACGGTTGGTAATAAGAATAACTACTAATATGTTTGGTTTCATTACGCACATTTCACACATTAAGAGGAAATGCGGTCGCAGACATCCGACTGAATTTCCTAAGTCAAAAGTCATTATTCGAGGTTTGGCTCTCGCCTATTTCCTCCTCCAATATTCGACCAATTTTAAAGATATTCCATAAACTATAAAATAAAGATATATACTTTGCTCCTATGTTTTCCTGTTTGATGATAAATTATCATAATCTCTCAAAATTGTGCTATTAACAAAGGACGTTTGTACAAATTTGACAACTATAAATGAAAAAAGGAAAACATAGGGACACAGTATATATCTGTATTTTTCAGTTTATGGAATATCTTTTAAATTGGTCCAATATTAGAGGAGGAAAGAGGCGCGTGTGAAACCTCAAAAAACTTAAAAAAATCTTTTTACTTTTGAAATGCACTCGGATAGCTGCTGCGGCCGCATTTCCTCTTAACAGAACAAGCACATGGCATTATTTTTATGCCAATTACTGAGTACATTGGCCCAACAGTGGATTGCGGATAAAGACCTGATGATAATAATTATAACAATGATTTATTGGCATAAAACAAATGGTCATGAATGGTGTTGATGACAAAATTAATCACAAACAACGGTGATGAAATTGTAAGATTCCACGTAGTTAATAAAAAATATTTCTGAATGATCATTCTAGAATTACAAGCTCAAAGCGATACGGGCATCAGGGACCCACTAATTCATTTAGCATCATGGAATGTCAAGCACCATCATAAAGTTACCCGTACGTGAAAAGTGAAGCCGTTTTATTGGACAGGCGACTGGATTTAAAAATGTAATAAACGTACGTCAATCGAGGGTACCGCTCATAGCTATCGCTGGGCAAAATATTTAAAACGGATTTTTGTTACACCCGGTCGCGCTTCAAAATTCGCGGATACTGCTGGTGAATAATTTGCGATATATATACTATACGATACGTATGACATACCACAAAGGGTGGGCAAAATTGTATCTGTTTATTTAGAAATTGGTGATTGAAGTGGGTACCTCAGTACTGAATGGACTTTTGGGTGATTTACTGACATAGTTAGTCGAGGCGGTGCTGTTGGTAAACATTATTTGAGATTTGTGGTATCTGAAAACATGAGGGCGGCATTTGTTGTGATTTTAACTATGCGCGAAAAGATTCCAGCTTTATAGAAAATACTGACGGCAACAATTATAGATATTTAGAACAATAGTAATTAAAATTTTAACATGCCGCCAATCTCATGGGAGGCTAATGGGAGGAGCTTCGCCATAAAAATCGAGTAACGGAAGTATTTAATTTGTCGTCACGTTCTTATAAATCTGATCGACTTTAGAGAGCTCAGCCTGAATCATTTCTAATTCTGCGCAATTTCCATTTTAAAGTAGCGCGGGAAGCTTCCGAATTTCCGTTTATCCCCGAAGTCCTTTGGCGTCAAGAACTTAATTATAACGGGTTGGTTGGTGCGGTCTACTTCGCCAACCAACACTTAAGGCTCAAAGCACACTGAAACAGACACAAATTATAAAAATTTACATAGAAAATAGACCCCTATCTCCACGACGCAATACACACATTTCTAGACAAATAAAAGAGAGAATCACATTCGAAAATTCGAAGGTCGAATGCGCGTGTCTTTTTTATTGTCATAGTAATATGTGCATTACGTTTTAGAGATAAGGGTCAATATGTATTGTGCATTACTAGAAATCTGCTTCAACTCTGCGTCAATATACCCGAAATAATAATAATATAATCTACCCTTACTCGCGTGTGGTAAAAGGCGACCAAAACTCCGTAATTGTTCGCACTCCGAAGCAGCGAGACCCCCAAACAAGGGTAGTTTCCAAACTTATATGGAATTTAAAGCTTCAGTAATGAATTGTGTTAATTTCTTCGAGTTTTGGGCGCTTCAAAATTGTTGTTTGATCTCTCTGTGGCGTTTATGTGGTGGCTCAACAAAGGACGTGCTTTTAACTGTGTCAAGGGTTCCGTCTATTCATGGTACAGATTTTAGGTAATCTCCTTTTAAGAAAACTCATATAATAGTGAGAGAAAAAACAGCTTTTTCCATGTCTGAGTTGGTTTTATAAAAAAGATTGTACTCAAAAGTTCCTCATATCCATGCCCCAGCCACCTACTTTTTGAGAACTACAGGGCGATGTTCCTGCTTGTCTCTGAAAGGTTATCAACGAATTTGAAGTCACCCTGTGTATTATGTATCTATTGAGTAAGACCAGCACGCCGTACTCTGTGGTAAGACCGAACGAGATAAATCACCACTAATACACAGACTGAAACCGAAGAATCGAACTGAATTACTTCTAATATATCTTGAATTTCTCCACAAATATCTTAATTCAATTTATAAAGCGGATCCAATTTAAAACCGACTGTTTAATGCCAGTGATCACGTGGTACATGCCGATAAAGGATCACAAAGACTTTTCTCTTCATGAAAAGACAAATTATCAGAACCGAATCGTTTCTTACGGGAGAGATTTACAGTGTGAATGAGAGCATGTATCGTATTTTAGACATGTTATAAAGAAAATAGAAAACGGTTTGTGAAAAATAACAAAATCAGTGGAAAAGGGTGAAGTTGCACGCTTTTGAAATTATTATTTAACACATAATCCTATCCTTGTAACGCAAAACTTCGTTTATATAGCGTTAAGAGTTGTCACTGTTTATTATATTTTTATAGATTGTATAAGGAAACATTGCTATTAAGACCCTTACTCCGCTTTAGTGGCGTAAAACGGTTACTTTCTTAAGCATACTTTTTAGTAACGGCTAGGTTAACTATTTGAAAAAAAATTGTGGAATGTATCTAGGGGGCAATAAATTTATTTTATAGGCGAGAGTGTTTTTTTAATCCAGAGCGGAGCGAAGCATTCTAGAGTAGAATTCAAAGTACGTTACTCGAGCTTAAAATAGTGTTGCTCCCGAGGAAATAGTGTTGCTTTTTATCACCTTTGAGAAAATAAGTAACTGCAACTTATAAACAAGAACGTTACGTTTATTTATTTACATAAAATTAGGAACCATAAGATATAACATAGAAATATTTAAAGGCTAATGTATATATTTGAACAATTATAAAAGCCATCGTAAAAATGTTATTAGTACCATCCGTTACAGTTGTAGATTTTTTTTTTTATTTGGCTCGCGCGCTGTTTTCCAGCCAGTCACTTGTTCAATACAATGTGCCCGTGCGGTCCGAAATTGAATTACAATCGCTCATTAGCCATTCCCCTCATACATTCGTCGTAATCGATTTTAGCGATGCAATTCTATTTTGGACCGCATGGTTTGTGATTCATCTCTTTGCTGATTAGAACGTTTTCTAACAATACCCACATTCGAAATTCAAATCACTTTAAGTTCTTGGGATTATTGAGCTATTTTAGTCCATGTTTGCGAAGAATAAACTAGCTCTTTTTGAATAGATGTGATAAAAATATAATATGTATTATTGATTTGTACATTATTTTTGAAATATGGTTTTTTGGTGTAATTAATAGCTTTTAAAAAATAATTTACAACTCGATACCTTTTCTCTACTTTTGGATACTACAAATTGACTTGGATGTTTAAAATATTTTTATTCAGAACAATTGATGGCTAGAATTTCTTCCAAACTGAGAGCTAGAATAGCTAGAATGCAAGGAAAAATATAAATCTCTTTAGTAAAGTCAGTAATAGACACAATTGTAAATTGTAATACGAGAAATAAAGATAAGTTAGATCAATCATATTATAGGCTAGCTAAAGTGCAATCATCATGGGGTACTGAGTTAAATTCTATAACAAAATACCTTGTGATATATTAAAAATAAATGAAAGTAAATTTAAAACTTTAGTTAAAAGCAAACTTTGTTAACAAGCATATTACAAATTAGATGATTATATTTAAGATAAGAATGCTTGGAAACATGCTGGTCCTGCTCCATAATCTTTAGTGTAGACAAAATTAAATTTGTTAATTTATATTCCTATTCATAGTTATTGAATTCATTTTTTTTATTATTTTGACGCACACACTGTTCCGTTGTTGTTGAATTAGGTATTTTACCTATGTTTGCAATATTTGTAAGTATGTGAGAACCGTGTTCCTATTTATCAAACTGATGAATTAATGTACGTATTTATGTAAATATTGTTAACCACTTTTTTTTGTAAAAAGAGTAACTACGGAGTTTATTGTGCGTTCTTCTCCATAACAAGACATTTCCGAATGCACGGTAGAATCAATTTTTATGACGTGTAAATTTTACGACGTTCAAAGTGCGCCGCTTACTGGCCTAGTTGAAATAAATATTTTTGACTTTGAACAGCTTAGGTAAATGAAAGAATATTTGCAAGCAAAACTGTCCAAAAGAATTCATTCATGTGAATTCGTCCTCATGATTTATACCTATTGAACATTGATATTCTGGCTCCAAGTACTGTGTTAAGATTGGGGAATACACACACTATAAAAATCAAAATAAAAGTTGTCTTTACTTTTCTCTACATCATTAGAAATCTAATAAAAATTCCAGCCAATGGCGTATTGACTTTAACCGCGGTATGGACGCGTCGCCTTGTATGTGTATATTTGTTTATGTTCATAAAGTGTGTTTCGATAAGTTCTGAAAGGTTCCTGAAAGGATCAAAAATACTCTTGTATTATAAATATAAGTACTTTGTTATTGCGGTAAAGGTCAACGTTACGATGTCACGTTGTAAAAATAAAATATCGGGCAGCAATTTTAATAGCTTTATTAACTTATATCGTTCTCACTTTTGGTATATAGGCTTTCTCTTTGTCTTTGTGAAACGGAATGATCCATAATCCACCACGTGGGTCTGCTGCGGTTCGGTAGATTTCACGTGTTTTCGAGTTTTTGGTTCTGGGTACGCTGGAATTCATGACGAGGTTTTCCTTCACCGTTTTAGAACCGGTGATGTTGAAACCAATTACCGACATAATGTCGGAGTCGGAGTTTTTACCACTTCTCATGTAATTAATAATGTATTAATTTAAAAGAAAAATAATATAATTAAAGCTTTTTTTTGTATTGAGTAATTATTTTTTTATTATTTATTTGTTAATTGAAAGTGTAAATGAATAAATAAATATAATTAATAAATTTATAGGCATTTTATATTAAATCTCAATGTAATTGAATAGTAATAAATACTCATTACTTACGATAAATCTGAACTATTTGTTTATTATTTATAAGGTTGTCACAAAAAGGAACTAAATCCTAACAAAAAGCGACGTGTCTCCAGTCCAGGCCGAACTAAATAAAATTAAAGAGCAGAAGTCACCAGCGGTCGTTTTCACTTTTGCGGTCCGACACTTACTTGTTTTCAATGCCTAGCCCAGATATAGTGGCATAAAATTTTATAGTGTTTGTAAACTCCGACTTGTTCAAGTTGGAAAAGTGGAAATGGCACCGGCCGGGTTAGGGTTCCTCTCGCAGATGTAAGAATTGAAAACGAGAGAATATTTTCATGTAAATCTAGTTGATGGTTGAGATTTATTAAAATAGGAAGTAATTCCATTTAATGATGGTGACGGTAGATCACTGTTATTTAATTTATTTAATTAACGTAGGTATATTGGATATGTAGTTTAAACTAGTACGGGGAACAGGATGAATCAGTTCCGTTTTTTTCAACCTTTTTCTTCTTCTTCTTCTTTTTTTTTTTTTTTTTTTTAAAACGTTGCCCCACACTAGGAATTTCTTCCTGTATCGTGGGTGCATTTACAAACATATAAACTCACATACACAAAAATATATTTTAGTGCCTCCCTACTAAAGTACAAAACTGTTTAGAGCTGTGCGAGCTGTATAATGTTGCCAAACATATAGAAATACATTTAGTTAACATATCTGTCCGTGTTACTGCTAATTCACGCAACCAGCAGCTTAATTTTTCAATAGACATGCTACAAAATGTTCGCTAAGAAAGTTGTGGTTGACTAAGTTGGTCCGCAGTCCCAGCTCCGCTCGTCTGGACGGAACTTGAACGTTTCTTAACAGCTTCATTACCAACGGAAAACTTCTAACTGCTGAAAACCTGATGAAAACTATCCAGCTGAGACTAGCATCTAGCTCTCTCGGTAATTGAAATTACTTGGAATGACGTCCTCTACAATATTACGCAAGTTTTTGCTGACAGCACGTTCTGCGGATATTACAATTAATATTGCGGCTACAATTTATTATGAATAAATTGTTCTCTTTTATATAACGAAATATCAAGGGTGTCCTTGATAGTGTAGAAGCAATAAAATGTATTTTTGCTGGAGAATGGTAAATTTTTATCCACGAAATAGGCAGGAACCATTCACCGTAAAAACCTCGCTGACAGCTTCACACGGAGAGACAAAAAAAAAGGTTTGAGCATTGAAAATACCTGGTTTCGTATAAAGCGGTAACAGTTAATATTAAATGGATGAAAAAAACAGTAACCAACAATGAAAAGGTATCCTATTATCCGACTGAACTACGAATGAAAATCGTAGCTATCAATAGAGAATAACGTTTAAGCGGTGTTAGTATTTGCGGTTTCTATAATTCGAAATACAATCCTGAACACATAGTAATGTTCCATTTAGATTCAAATTGAGGTAGTTGTTTGGTACAGAGGGATATATATCTGTAACTGGAATATTATTCATTGTTTCCACCTACGTAGGTATCACAATAGGTTGTAAGTAATCTATTTTAGCCACAGTGGCAATGTTTTATCTTAATGAAATACCTTTCGGAGAAAATAGAGAAATATCAGGGCGTAACGCAGGAAGCGTTTCTTATACGTGGATGATATACTATTGTTTGGTTCGTTTTTGGATATTTTGTTCTAATAAATGAGCGTTTTGAATACAAATATAAGAAACTAGCTGACCCCCGCGGCATCGCTTCCATCAAAATGATAGCCTATGTTACTCGGGAATAATATAGCTTTCCATAGGTGAAAGAATTTTATAAATCGGTTCAGTAGTTTCGGAGTCTATTCGGTACAAACAAACAAACAAACATACAAAAAAATATTTTCTCTTTATAATATTGGTATAGATAAAGAGCCTTTTATAATCCTTGTCCAACAACAACTCCACGTCCACCCCAAAATGTTATTCTACCTGATCTTGAAGTAAACTCCAATTTCATTATGTATTCCTCAAGCATGTCCTAAGAGCAAATCGTCTCCGTGCTCGTCACGTCATGCTCGACGCTCGGCATGCAGCCAGTCCTCGGCAGGGGCATGAGAGCTATCGAAATCTATCTACGAAGTACACCCTCCAATAATCCCTTACCTGTTGAATAATGGATGCTTCCACGTATTTATTCCTACTCTTAATCACAGAATAGATAGTACAGAAGGTCGGCTGCGAAGCGCAAAAATACACTTGCACGGAGGAAGACGCCTATAACTTACGGCTATCTTAAACAATACAAACGTAGGCTAGGAATAAGCATGTCAATAGCTTTATCAGCACAGAAGGTTGCAAAAAAAAACTTTAAAGAAAAAAGTTAATTCAAAAAATCATAAAACCCGATTGCTAAAAAAGCGAACTAAAAAGACGTAACCAAGAATAAAAGCATGCTGTGTAGTTGTAGGATACATATTCGCGAGCTGTCTGGCCAAAACCAGATGAATATATATATATATATATGATATATAATATGGCGCCCAAATTCCGCCATTTATTTCTATTTTCCAATTTTAATGTAGCCAGTGACACTCGCAGGGTTAAGAAGAATCGATTGACGTGAGAATCATCAAAATATGGCAACGCATTTGGTCTCTTGAACGCCTAGTAGGAACAAACATACATACATAGTCTGATAAACACATTACCCTCCTTCAGCAGTCGGGTAAAAAGGTTCTATGACATTTGCAAACTCTCACTTTTCGCAGGTCTGCCGGTAGACATAAATAGACATTGTATCATCATCATCATAACTTTAACTTATATACACACGTTTACATGCTGCTTGTCATTTGCCTCGAATAAGCGTCTCCACATCGATCGGCCAGTGTTTTTCGCTTCTAGCGGACTCTCAGTCCCCCCACCATATCAACCGTCCACATCCTAGATATTATACATACAAGTGACTTACATACTGCTTTTCAAGTTTCCTTTTCCTAGGCACATGTGTTCTGGCTTAGCTATTGTGAAGAGTCGACCTTCTGTATTACTTATCTATTCAGAGTCTCAAAGCTCCCCTGAGTCCAGTTTACCTACTCCTTATTTGAATCGCATTTAATGATGTTTACTACAATAGTCCGCAGGGTCCCTGTCGCTCGTGATTGTCAAATATTGAAATTGATTGGAATAGTTATTTAGTCCTTTGGGTCCGTCGTTTTGTATTTGATTGTTGTAAGGAAAATGTGTTTAATGATAAATTTTGTAAATTAAATAGTAGAAACTGCTATTTACTTGGCAGACTTATTTCTGAAATATAGTATCGATAATTTACTGGTTGCCTCAAAAACTAATGTGCAATATTTTGAAGCACATACCTCGGTGCTCGTTACTGCAAATGCTAGCTGCTCTATATGATTCACAGAAACTCCTATAAAGAAAGACGCAGCTGTTGAATCATCCAATATCTCCGTTATTTCACATGAGTGAAATCAAAAACAAAATCTAGTCTCGTTGGCAAATCTTGTTAGAATCTGTGCACCATATCCTGTGTCCTTGTATTAGCGAGATAAGCTGTTTATGAGCAAATGGTTACAAACTGATAACATTTAGCTGTGAACTCAATAAACTTACCGGTAGTATCCAAAACTTGCAGTGTCAACGCTATTGCTTTATGCTAAGCTAAGTATAACGAAATACCGGAGATAACTGTTCCCGTAACAGTAGATACTACTGCTTTAAGAAGACTTACATTAACATAATTACTTTCCCAAAAGTATTTCAGGTCTCACTATGAAGTTAAAACGGATTAGATTGATGACAAGGATTATGAAAACAGAAGAAAGAAAAATGTCCGAAGACAGTTATAAGACTCGACTGAATTTAAAAGAAATGAGTTAAATGGAAAACGTTTTAGACTCCAACTTAATAAATTCTCCTAAACTTTGAAATAAAATTGATAAAGTGAATTAGCATCACTTGAAAGTAATCTCTTTGTGTTGGTAGTCTTTATTTCGTTTCTTGAATGAGTAACAGAATAAGGCTCTACATTGTCGAGCTTTCTATGAAAACTAGAGTTGTTTATTGGAATACATAGCTGAGTAAAACTGTTCCGAGAATTTGATTTTTAATTTAAATTATGCCAGGATTCTCCGTAAATAAATTGCCCCTGTTGCTATTGTGTGAGCTGGTTGGAAGTTGACCTTAATTTTTCGAATCTATATAATATATTCTGTTTAGATCTATTTCAGGAAACGATATCAATATTAACAATATTATATATTTTAGGCAGAAGTTTTAGAATTGCTAGCTATTTATTCTACCTCTAGCTAGACTTAAAAGTTAACATAATGGTATTCAGCTGCCTCCGCTTAGACTTGAAGTCGACTACAGCATACTTGTGCTGCAGCGCTGTAGAACCAGAGTCTGTCTCCGATGTCGCTCAGACAGCGTGTCGAGGCATAAAGATAGTACTCAAATAACGTGACAACTCGCAAGTATGAATACGTAAGCGTTCATTACACTTATACACATTTGCAAATAACTCGACTCAACTCAATTTCCCAGCACTCAAACGGTTTCCCAGTCGTGGAAGGAGGAGGGATCGGGGGCATTACTCATTTCCGTATCATAAAGCACTTGTGCTATGTAAATTTGTTTACGCTTAACAGTACTCCGTATATAAGGTAACAACACTCGTATAATTGCCGTCGACGGTGAAGAGTACGTAATTATAAATAAAATTAATTTTCAATGCAGCTACGTGCGTCGCGAACCAGAACAAGCGACAAAAATATGGTTCTGTAATGGACTCGACGAGCGACGCGCCGGCTCCATTTCATAATTTCGAAATGTTTGATACAATAACATTTCGAGTTATGAGTTATATTATTTAAATTACAGAATATTGAGCTGCTGTTGTTCTTCAATTTAACCTGTACATCCCTTCTAAGGAAAAGTAAGTGCTTGGAAAAACCAATAGAATTAGGAAAATGTATAGCTAACATAGAAAATATTTTTTTGGTTTTACTACGCACAAAGAAAGTTTGAGTTTGCCAGAGAGAATAACAAATAAAATAGTTATTTTATCTTTATATGCTGTACCGTTTCCAGCAAATACGTCGTTAAATCTGGGGTCACCTAAGAGCACATTCATTTCCTTAAGATTTATACGGGACGAATTTCCTGGAATTCAAGGAAATGTTCCAAGAACTTACCTTCTTGGTAAGTAAGACTTCTATAATGAAAGCTTGTGTTTCAGACATAATTCTCAAGTAGTCTTTAACAAGTCCTAACAGAACATGAGCCAGGATGGTACTCTGCCGACTAATTATCTTGATTATAATAGACTTTGATTTATTGCGACCAAAATAAATTGGCCAGAAGATTGTTTTAATTTGGCAGCGTCGCCATGACCATCTGTCAAAGCTTTCTATCACAGTAATCGAGAGTATTACAGAGTGATTTAGGCACATCTCTCATTACAACACGGTTCATTCCTGTACATGTTTTTCAGACTTAAAATGTTTTTAATGGTCATTAATCGTTTCAGTCATCGAGGGAAAGTCTATTGAAGCCCATTTACAAAATTTAAGTTATTTTGGAAAATAATCTGGTTTTGCCTGTGGAAAAATGATTATAAAGCAGTCATTATTAGCATATTCTTGGCCAAATGAAATAGGATATTGCAGTTCGCCGGAGGGGTTTGCAACAATTACAACTCATGCTGCCGAAACCATCGATTAACGAGATTAAGCTGGCCTTTGTGACTGGTTAATTTGTGAATAGTTAATTTGTGAATTGGAATCATACCCTATTAATTGAGCCTCTTTTGGGAGTAGGTGAGTGCTTACATAAAACTGTCGGCTTTAATTGTCTTGCCGTATCTGTGACATTTATTAAAATATTCTTGTTGTTCAGTAACTGGGTAAGTCGTAGCCCAGGGTAGCTACCACTCCCCCCTGGTGGGTTACCGCTTTGTCGAGGCGACGGGGCTCAGTAGCGGTGGCTTGGTCAACCACGGTGAAGCAAAGAGGAACCCGAGGAGGCTTCGCTCGTCAGGTCTTTTGCCGATTGAGCCGATGACGCGACGTAGCGGCCAACAAGTAGGTTGCGGTGCAGCTGAGGGTTTGAGTTCGCGGCGGAAGAGAAGTGCCGGTATTACTGTGTACCGCTCTCCCTACCTTCCGCGGCCTTTATGGGGTTGCCACCGTCTGATGGCGGACGTGGTGGGGCCGCAGGGGAAGTCCCTATCCCCTTTGGCCGAAAACTGGTAGGTGGCAGGGCCACTGACCTGACCCATTGGTTGACTACCCAAAGGGCAGGGCACATTGCTCGCAGAACGAACGAACGATGGCTGATGGGTCAAAAGAGTTCTGGAGTGGCAACACCAAACCGGAAGACATTTCGTTGCGGAAGGCCTCCCACCAGGTGGACCAATGACCTGGTGAATGTTAAGGGAATCTGCTGAATGCGAGACGCATGGAACCGTTCAATGTGGCGACGCTTGGGGGCGGCCTATGTCCAGCAGTGGACGTCTTTCGGCTGATATTATGATGAGGATAATTGTGCCAAACATCCAAATCCATCCAGTAGTATTTGCATGAAAGAGTAACAAGCATCCAGCCATGCAAATTTGTGAGTCTCACAAATTTACAGATGTATAATATTAGTAGGCACATTTTTTTCCTGCGGTTTCAACCCCGTGACCTAACCTACACGGACCTTGCATTTTTCTAGGATGAAAGCGTTTGTCGCCCGTGTTACTACCAATCTTACTACCAGGTAGTCTATGATCCTCAGCGATATTGTAGTTTTCTATCAATAAAACAAAAATCGTCCTCGTGTTAGTAGGTACTGCCAGAGATTTTATTTTACAAACACCTTAACCAACAAACAAACGATTTTCCTCATTTCAGAGTTCTCAGAAGCAGTTCGGCGTCTAAACCCACCAAGTTAAAAGCAAAACTCGCCCCAACTACAAGGAACTTAAACATAACTGGCAAAATGAGGGTGAATTGTACAACAACACCTCTACTCACCCATTCGAGGAACATAGTCGGAAAGATATATTATATATGCGGTATTACTAACTACCTATAAGATTGGGATGTTTCCAATTATACATTGTAATCACTCGCTTTTATCCGTTGGTGTTACGTTTGGTCTAGCCGATCCATCAGCCTCATTCCATAATTTATATCTTCTATTTTTTTGCTTCTATTAGGGTCGTTGCGAAATACGGTACTAATGGAACCAAATTGTGTTCTTATTGTACTTGTTTGGACAGTTCACGTCTATTCTTTTAAGTGATTCGTGAATTTGCAGGATGTTTGATGTCTGTTCTATTTTAGTAGATATGTAGACAGTTGAGCAAACTTACTGAAGTAAAAGCCGTGAAAGGTAGGTACTGTATGTGTGTTTTCAGGATTTCTTATACATATAATAAACCTTTTAGCGACAGAGTATGAACTTTATTTCAACTAATAAAGTTACATTACCTATATTTGTATGATCAAAGTCAGTCTGTCAAGTCGCGGTTACGTGTCTAATAAAAGGTATATTTTTTAATTTCGAATGAGTGGTTATGTTCAGCTTTCAGAACTTTTTTCTGCCAGCATGCATGCTGTATGTATTCCTTCATACAGCATGCAGGCTGGATGCATGGTGTGCAAGCTTATCAGTACCTTTATAGAAAAAAAATTGTATTTACCCCATGATATTTGTAGCTATGCAAAGGTCACAGACAGCCTTAACGTCTTAAGGTGATACACTAGAACATTTTCGCGAGCATCACAATGTAACGTTTTTACAAATGGTACAATACAGATAAATACTCATTTTCCTAAAGCATTTCCATGTAATGTTACGTTCTTGCGAATGCTTGACGCTTTGTTCGAAGTAATGCTCACGGCACGTGATAATTTACCTGTAACATTTCTTTGTGCCTTTTATTAAAATTTTAAAACAGCGAATGCTCGATGTTCTGTTACAAGTAAATGCTCTAGTCTATACTCACTTGTAGCACAAAATAGATAGCGCGCCGCCGCTTATGTACTTTGTGCTTTTAGGTATTTGCTACAGTCATCATACATACAGTGACAAAGAGATAACAGCAAGCGATAGCAGGACATGACATTGATGGATAATATATCAAACTGTTTACAAATTCTCTTAGCAAGAGGTAAAAAGGGAAAAATAAAAAAAAACTTTTTGCAAAAAAATACTACCGGCTTCCAAATGAAAAACTACAAAGTGAAAAATAACTTAATTTTTGGAAGTCGGTTTCTTTCGTAGGTACCATGTTTTTGCGATATGGACACCAACTTCCAAGAATTAAGTTATTTTTCACTTTGTAGTTTTTTATTTGGAAGTCGGTAGTATTTTTTTGCAAAAAAGATTTTTATTTTACCCTTTTTAGTTATACCTACCTAATAGGCAAGTTGTTTAGTAAGGTCCCTTAATACCAGAATAGACTACCCGAATAACATGAAACTTGAACATAACCGGTGAAATGCGTTCCCCTTTAGAGCGTACCTACTGGCGTGATGTTATGATATGAAATGGTATAAACAATAAACAGACATGCGATTGCAGCAATGCCGAGAGGTTTGCCGTTATTTATTGAAGAGTTCTGTTGCATATCTCCGAAGTTCTTTATCAGGCCTTCACCAAATTAAAATCGGACCAATTTCAAAACATACTCTTCCAAACAAAAAAAGAATTTTCAAAATCGTCCACAATTGTCGGCAATATCGGTGAAAAAACCAAAAAAAATAAAACTAACATAATGTCGAACATAGAACCTCCTCCTTTTTGGAAAGTCGGTTAAAAATAAACTAGCTCGTGCCAGGCCGTCCTGAAGGTCGAAAAATATCACACGGAAACACACTGAAGGTATACAAAGTAATCTTTGTCCTAATCCTTGTCCTACCTATGTTCCAGCGAAATCAGTTCAGTTGCGGAATGTGTTTCATAAACAAACATCTAAGTCAAAGTCGTTTATTTCAATTAGGCCACCTCTGTAAATAAAAATAGTAAAATTCAAATTGAATGGATAGTACATTCGCAAAATTCGATTATCGTCTAAACATACAGACGTTCACATTTTATAACATTAGAAAGAAGTATGAAGAGTGGCCATTAGCTAAAAGCCCTACTAAGAATCTTTGCTGAAATGTTTAAAATTATTATAACATAGAAGAAAATGTGCCGACATCGTCACGCTTGGCATTTGGCGATCTATTATCAGTCCCTGTACAATAGTTTGTGTAGACTTCACTAAGTTTACTTCTAGTTTCAATGATGGATTGCTCCCTTTGCTTTATAAATCAGAAGGTTGCTAAGTCAATCCTTTGATGACCTCTTGTATAGGTAATAGGTATAATTAAGAAACTTCTCCATTTTCGGCAAAGCAATCCTAATGTTTTATAGAAAAATTCCAAGATCCATTTGGTGGTCAGAGTGAAGGAAAATCTTGGTACAAACAATTGAATTTTTCAATCCATACTAGCCCAAACGTATCGTAAGATATATGGCGACATATTGAAAGACAAAGATACCTAAATATAAGTTCACCGGGCGAGAACATTAGTCAACACCGCCGGTCGATGCTAAACAAATAATATATCGTCTTTGTCTGGGATCGCCCAGCGACCAGCGACAGCCCCATTCCCCGAATATGTTTTTATTCTGTGTCGTGAAAACCTTTAACGGCCCTATCTTGTTCCTTATTTCACCTCGGCTTTTAAACAAGCTGTGTGTAAGTTTATGTGCGAAATGTCCCGGAAGCTCTTAAACGTTGTTTTATAGGTCTAGACTTAGGGGCCCGGGGATTTATCGACACGGCTATTTATTACCCCACGGTTATCTTAAGGATGTTTTGACATGGCCCAGTAAGATACGGAACTGTTTACATAAGCCACTAGCAGCCAATCAACCAGAAAACTAGGAATAACATAGCCGCTCGGCAAGTTCGGAAAATGCGGAGGTTTTTTAAAACATAATTAAAAGTTTAGACGGAAGGAAGCACTGGAATGGGCGCAACGGAAATAAGAAGAAAAAGTATTAATAGAAGAGTTTGTTAGCTGTGGGCGATATCGAGCTACACTGGGGCTAAGGCAAGCTGCGACCATTTGCTGGTTAATTAGTCCTCCTCCAGAGGCAAGAACGTTTACCATTCCTCTAAATCCTCCATTTTGGATACCCCACTCACCATCCTAGAAAATTAGGTGCCGTCGGAAGATTTTCCTTTACTGAACCATATTCTTTAAGCAAGTACGTAGGCATAATGTTCAGTACAAACACGATTGCTGAATATTTTAATCCAAGAATGTAAATGTTATTTCGCTTTCTTAAAAATAAAAAAATGAGAATTCACAAATGACTCTTCCGTATCTCTGAGTGCTACAATCTTTTCATAAGCCTCAAACACAACACACACAACAATAGAGTACAAAAAATATATAAAGCTTGGATTATTCTAGTTCTCGGCATTTCTGCGAAGTCTACAATTAGAAAACCTACAGACAACTGTAAGAAAGATGGCCGAAGCGACGGGCTTTGTAATGACCTAGTCATTCTACGAAATAAAAGTTTTGTGATAACATGTTGAATGATCTCACAGTTGCTATAGGGACTTACTTACTAAAGAAAACAAAGGAAAACAAGAAACCTTTTCTATTTTGACTTAATTTTACGTCTGACGAGAAAAACAATCGCGGGTGGATTGGATAGGTAATTTAATGCGTTGTGTAAAAAATAAACGAATCGGAAAAATAAAGAAGCTTTTGTGGGTTTCTGAAAGAGTCTAATTTGTGGAAGTTATTGAAATTAATCAGCCGAGTGCTGGTCACGGTGGTTTGAGCGCTATTTAGCTTTCGGAAAACAGTTTGAATTTAAGGAAAAGTCAGCACATTTTCACGTTAACAAACAGTTTTTTGCTGAATTATTTTAACTGAAACGAGTTTCAATTATTTTAACCTTTTCAAACATTACATTTCAAGCGCTAAACATATTAACTATATTATACACCAAAAAAACCGCACGAAGTGTTCCGTACCATTATCGCAAAATAACGGCAAACAATCACGTTTGTTGTATGGGAGCCCCACTTAAATATTTATTTTAATCTGTTTTTAGTATTTGTTGTTATAGCGGCAACAGACGTACATCATCTGTGAAAATTTCAATTTCAGCTATCACGGTTCATGAGATACAGCCTTGTGACAGACGGACAGACAGATAGACAGACAGACATACGGACAGACAGACAGACGGATCTCTTATATCACAGAAACACAGACGAGTCTTAGTAATAGGGACCCGTTTTACCCTTTGGTTACGTTCCCTAAAAAGCAATGTTAGGACGTTATACCTACCTACAAAGGGCGGTCTTTATAGACAAGAATATCATAATTCTTTCATAAATTACAATAATTATTTCTAATCCGAATATCAGCATAAATTTGAAAGATTATTACATCAAAGGCCGCGAGTTTAAAGGCACCGTTACCGCGGAACGACTCAACAAGGACTCGTAAAGCCGTGACTCGGTGAGCTCGAGCGATTGAATGAGATGATATCACGTACAGATGAACAGAACCTCCGAACTATCTGAGAGCTGAGCACGAACTACCGCGATAAGACATATCTCACGGAAACGTCACGGGGTTTTGAATCTCTCGTGCCTAATTCATGCCAAACTCAAACTAATCGTACCATGATAACGGCCTGATGGCCAATTGCTTCGACGACCATCTGTCGAGGCTGTTATTGCGCGGTTGGATCAAACGTCTGATACAGAAGGCAGTACTTCTCGATACGTCTCGCATTGTGAGGCAGTTCCTGTCTCTATGACTTGTGTCGGGAGCCCTAGCTCCAGAGACAGGAACCTCCAAAGCTCTTGGTGGTTAGGACCACCGGTAGCACACGTTATTATGACACGTATCTTGCGAACATACCCCGATCCCGATTCGTCTGTCAACTCATTGTTACGCAATAGCGTAAATCATATCTAACTCAAAAAATCTTTTATTTGGAACTTGAGTAAGTTTTTAGTAAACATACTTTAGCAAATCTTAAGCGAAAATCCGCTCGCAAGATTTGACAAACAGAACAATGTAACCTAAATAAAACCTTGTAAAACTCTTAGCTCTGCAAATATACGGGAACTTTTCATCTCCTTTACAAAACCACTTGTTTTACGAACAGTCGTTTTGGAAAGCACCCGAATTAGCACAACTGCATTACATTACCTTCGCGTTTCAATTCATGGATTACTGGTTTTAAAAACAACCATAGCTTCTGTTCACGGCTTCGCCCGTGTGAAGAGCAATCTTAAGTGTAAACCAAGGGTAGTGTCACGGGGTCCCAGCGCTAACAAAGAAAATTTGGTTCAAACTAATGTCACTAGATGGCGGGATATGCATCGATTCGTTATTGAATTGTGTGTAAAATATTTTTTTTCTAGAAATGATCATACAAATTGTATTTTCTTTTTAATTAACTCTCATACACAAAATTATGGTATATTGGGCTCTTAATTCACCTTTCAAAGATTATTTGAACGGATCATTTAAAAATTGATTCCAATAGATGGCGCGGTTTTAAATTTCTGAGGCATGCCAGTAATTTTTTTAAATTTGTATTTTAACACATTTTGGTACAATGAACCTTTACCTGTAACTGAATTAAAAGAAAAAAATGTCACGAATAGAGAAAACCGTTTTACTTGCAAGTCGCTGCTAACACCACCTACAGCCTTGGCACGGAATCGAACGTGCAAGGAATACTTATAAAAAAAATCATCTTAATCAGACGAAAAACGCTAGTTACTTCGGCACGAATTCTTTGTATGGGATGAGTCATCTGTATGCTAGTATTATATTATCTGTGGTAGTGTACATATTTCTGAGATGTACTTGAAAGAAAAACTGCTAATTGCCAACAAGAGGTTAACTTAACATTTTTCATACAAAAATGTCATAAATAACACTGGTTTAGATACTAACTCGTAGTTAGTAAAACCATCCGAGATAGCGCAAGCGGGCCTAAATAGTCCTAACCCAGATCATGATCTGCTCGTGTGCCAAGTTTCATGCACATTCAATCAGCCTTTGAGACGTGATTGACCAACAATCATCCATATGTACCTCCAAACATACATAGTCTCACATTTATATTTAATATTGCTAGGAATATATAATGCATTTCAGAGTGGTACCACGCTTGGGTAGCGGAAATCAAACAGCATTTAAGTATATCCCCTCCATTAACCCCTGGCACGTTCATTTGTTATTCTTGTCGAAGATATTACTGCACCCTTGTTGTTCCACGACCGCACTATCTTGTAATTGTTACTGGCGGTGGATAGCGATTAGCGGTTCATAATTGTTACGTAATTCGTTTCACAGAGTACTTTATAAAAATAAGAACAATCGTTTAAAAAAAAAGAAATATAACAAAAAGAAACTCTAAAAGTCTTTAACTGCAACCATTATCGATATTCTTTCAGCCGAAAGATGTACAGTGCTGGACTTATGGCTGACCCTAGCGGCAGCACATCGACAGCTCCAATGTTTTTTTGGATCCAGCAAATTCCCGTGATCTTGACCAGGTCATAACTCCACTTTGTTGGGAGGCTTTCCGATATTTCGGGGCCATCGACCATCCGTTCGCCATCGCTTCTTTAGTAAAAGGGATGTTTCCTGGGTAGAAAAATGGTAAATTTAGTCCGTCAGTGAGATTATTTAATGGCATGTATTTAATGCAGCAACTAAGTAAAATGAATATAGGTTTAAAAAAAAAATAGAGTGGGTACCATATAATAATGGGTTGGCAGCTAATAAGGAGTATCGTAATAAGTAAAAGGTAGCATATTAATATATCAGTTATAAGCTCCGTTTTAATTTAAACTAGCATCAAGTTTTCTTTTGGGAACTGAATTAATATCTAAGCGAAAACTTAATGATGAAAATAAAATAGAAAATGGGCATTCATAAATAATACAAATCAGATTCTATTTTAAATTGTTTGTATGAAGAATAAATATAAACTAGCTTATATTATACATATATTGTGTGACTTTTGATAGCTTTAAATAAACTCTAAAATGACATGAAGAAAATATATTTTGCGGGTTTTATTTTCAAAATTATAGGTGAATAAATTAAAAACATAAAAAGAGTAATTACTTTTATTTATTTTTAAAAAGTCATAGAAGACAGTAGTTATACCTTAGTATTAAAGTTATACAGTAAAAAGTTACGCAGGTAGACACAATTAGTTAGAAGTCGACGTAGCCCCGCTACGCGGGGCTCCTATTTCTGTCTGCAGGGTCAAAAGTAACCTAACACGAACGAGATGACGGGAGCTGAGTTCGCCCGCTTTGCTCGCTCACTTCAGCTCCCGTCATCTCGTTCAAACCTAACCTGTCCGTGTCGGGGTGCCCTAAGTTCCCGAGCTCGCTTCGCTCGCTCTTGAACTGAAGTTTTATCCAACAGGGAATGGCTGGACCTAGTTGTAGCCGGCACGATGAAGGCTAGACCTAGTTTTACGCGCCCGCGTCGCTTGCTATTGGCGGGCAGTACACCCGCACGCACCCCGCCTCCCCGCACTACACTCGTATCCAACCATCGCACCTTCCGCCGTTTTCATGAAATTATGATAAAAAAATATTAATAATTAACTCTTATTCTTTTTTATTGCACTCGTTTTAACATTTAGAGCTGCCCGCAAAGCGAAGCCTGAAGGTGGGTTTTTAGACGGCACGAAATAGTTGGTAATATATTATCTTTGCCACCCTACTAACATTATTAGTCGCCAAGTCATTATATATAGCTCCTCGCCTAATATTTTAATTGACTGGTATAGTTTATTTGCTACCTAAACGCAGCTGCTAGTTTTTAGTTTTTATAACCCCCTTAAGTTTGAACCTTACATAATATAATAGTCGCGAAAATATTTAATCGCTGACAATTTATTTTATTTGTTGCAAACATTTAGTCGACTTTTAAGTTATTAGTCACTCGCAAAATAATAAGCTTTATATCAAATAATATTGGCCTCGTATTTTTTGCTTTATCAGTAAAACTGACAAAAGATAAAGCGCATCAAAGTTCAGGAGTGGGAGCTTGTGACGTCACTGTGTCTGTATAAATTGTAGCACACCGTGACGTCATATGATATTTCAACGCACTGCATCGTCGTATTTTTAACCCCCGCCGGAAAAGAGGGGTGTTATAAGTTTCACGTGTGTTGCTGTGTATCTGTGTATCTGTGTGTCTGTCTGTGGCATCATAGCGCCTAAACTGATGAACCGATTTTGATTTAGTTTTTTTTGTTTGAAAGGTGATTTTGTCGAGAGTGTTCTTAGCTATGTTTGAATCAAATCGGTTAAGCCGTTCAAAAGTTACGGGCGTTTTACTGTTCGAATCGAGGTGTTTTCGCAAGATAAATGTGTCGGGGGTTTTTAAATAAATGTTTTGCTTTTAAAATTGGTTTATTTTCTGTGCAAAAGTTTTTATTTCTCTCTTTTTAGTTTTAATCCACTATCACTAAAAATGAGCAAGTTCTACAGTAAGTTACCTAAAGAATTGACAAAAAACCTATAATAACTCAATTTACACATTGTTGCTGCTTGTCGCTAAGGAGTTTGGTTGTATGCTCCATATCTTGAAAACTGCCATACCGATTTTGATGAAACTTGCACTATTCCCTAAGTTGAAAGATGCTCAATCCAACACAAACATAATGTTCACGATCCGATAAGTAGTTTGGGCGAAATGCGTGGACAAACATACAATTATTCTCTTATGAAGTTTTGCACACGTGTTTAGAAGCCCACATAGAATAACTTATATGAATATTGTGCAGTTCCAACAATTTTACATACCTACATACCTTCTTTTTGATTTTGCTTGCCTTGAAGCAGAATTATTAACATCACTAATAATCGAGGTTCCTAAAGTACGATTTTTTTCCTACAGTTTTATAATCCTTTTTATTCCAGGCTTATGTAGCTTTGGGATAATTTTCAACTGGCACGCGAGCAGTGCCGCTTGCAGAAGCTAGTATTTATTACAAGTTAAAAAGTCTTACGGTCTAGTACTCCGCGCCCGCAAAACTCTTTTGCATGAAGATAATATTATCACTAAGCAGGCTTACATTCTTTGTACTCCTATCTGAAGCTGTTGAATATATGCAGCTCCTTGATGAGAGCAGGCTAAGTTGTTCTCTTGATGAGTTCTCGAAGCAAACTTTAGGCGTAAACTGCTCTTTTGACGAATTAATGGTGCTCTAGACAGACTTTTTGCATAAAGCCGAGGCGCATTATTACTTTTAATAATGGCTTCCGAAATACAAAGGAGATAAAAATGCTCGCGTTTTTTAAAACCATCTTTGTTAAAAAAGATTGAATAAATAATTGCACACCGTTTATTTTTTACGCCTCGAAATAAACAACTGGAAATCGCGCTGAATATAAAACAGTTATTTTTATACTAATGCTCCTGTTCGGTGAGAGGAGCAATGTCAAGATCTTTTGTGAAACATTTTAATTAAACGTCACTTAAAAAGCTTGTAGCAAAAATTTAATAAACAATTTTGCTGTTGACAGGAGAGTGCTGAGTGTGCTGACCGCTTGGAATGCGTCCAGAGATACGAAATTTTACGGCCATTTTTACACTACTTTTGAACGATTCGCGGCGTGTGTAACTCAGGCGTACCTATATAGCTGGAGCACTTTATATCTACGTGCTCAGACCAGTTGTGGGGATGAAATATGGCTTTTATGAATGGACGAGTTTGTGCGGTTTTTAGGAAGCAACCTTTTGATGTTTGAGTGGCATTCCTGCTTTTAGCTCACTTTGAAAATCGTTTGTTTTTGCTTTGAAAAAACAAACCATTGTCAAGTATCTTACCTGTCTCTGCGTAGGTTTAAACTTTCATTCGCATGGGGTAATTGGTTAGAATTCGTAGCTCAGTAGCATTACATTTTACCATTAACCTGTAACTTAACGGCGTTACACATTAATTACACTTGTAGTAATATAATTTAATTTGAGTTTAGTTTAAGTAATTTGTTGGTCGACGGTCGGCTATTATTTTAAGTTGTTATGTTAAGGGTGAAATTAATTAAGTACGTACTTAGGGACTGCAAGTTTATTGCACTCTCTAATCTCTCTCTATTCTATTTTAAAACTTTGAGCTAGAATAACTTACAACCACACATTTACAAGCAGATTTTTCCCGGGCTATAATTTGGATATAATATGCTTTCTTAACTATTAAATTCTTTAGTAAGGATATAATATGCTTACCTAGTTAAAGGCAAATCAGATCGAGCCAATTAATTCGACCGACTACTGGTTTCTGGTTTTTGGTTTCTTATATCTATGTTTTCCATTGCCGAGGAAGTCCCTGGCAACAGTAGAGATAAGTCTTGCAACCCACACCAATGATGTAACATATATACCGAGGTAGATATGTTTTACCGACGTCTGCGTGGCAGTACAAACACAAAATGACAAGCTTGAATGAACTCAGTCAGTCCTGCGTCTAGCCGCGACACGAACGTACATTTGAACAGTATGTTTATCTTTTTCTGACAACGGGGTAGTAATAATAATAATAATAATAATAATAATAAGCCCCCTAAACAACCACACGTCCTGATTGACCATCTAATCACGTGGGGGGCGGACACACGAATGAGAAATTACTGGCGTGGCTAACGTGGCTCTGGAAACCCATTCAACATGGAGACACGTTCAAAAAGTAAACGTATAGGACCGCTGCCCGGGGGCGATCGCCGGGGCGCACCTGGAGCTGACGCTGGGTGTCACAGCATGCGAACCGTCAGCGGTCAGGAGTTGAACAGGCGGGCTCCCACCGACAAAGATACTACAGCCGAAATCACTGACGATGGTGACAGACTGACGGACAGGACAAACACCCCTGTAGAGCCGTATAGTCCAAGCACAGTAGCATATACACCTTCTAGGCCATCATCACCATCCATACTATCGTCACCTTCCATACCATCATCGCCTCCCATTATTAGTTTAACTACAGTTACACCCACTCCGACCTGGAATGTTGCGCGGGAGGATAGTTCCTTCTTGCCCGTGTCCACCAAGGCTGGCAAAACAAGAGTTCGCATGAGATGGAGCAAAGAAGTTAACATGTTTATCATGCGAACTTACTTCTACATAACTAAATTAGAGACAGACATGACCACCTACAGACAACAATTGCATGAACTTTTTACTCGGCAATACCCAGAGGTAACCGTTTCAGAGCAAAGAATTTCTGATCAGAGAAGAGCAATAATTAGAAATAAATTGTTACCTCCAGAAATGATAGAAGAATTAAAAAAAGAAACGCGAATAATGCTACAAGAAGGAGAAAATAATATCATTAATGTCTCTCCATTATTACAAAACATAAACGAAATTGATCGGCAACCGCAAGCACCAACTTACACCCAAATACAACCTAATAGTCAATCTCAATTATATAACCAATCACAAGCTTACCCGCAAACATCACACACATCAACGCAAACCGAAACTATAAACCTAACACTAGAAAATGATATCGAAACCTTAGTGTTCGCAGAACAAAACATTATAACAGACATGAATATCCTAGAAATACATGATAAATTTAGAACAACTCTCGCCCTATATTCTGGAATGGACCCAACAGTACGACCAAAACTGCCTAAACTTAGATATAGCCCTAGTCTTTTTCGTCTAGTCAACTTATTTAATGAAAACATATTAAGTCAATTTATTTCGGATGACACTCAACTTTTAGATATTCACACTCTTATATACTGCACGGCAGTAGTCATATCCGAAGAGCTTAACTTTAAAATCACGCAGCACACAGAAAACACTAGGCCAAAGCAGAATGCCAAACCTGCATGGCAACAGAGATTAGAAAAAGACATAGAAAAACTTAGGGCAGATTGCGGTAGGCTTACACAATATATAAACAATAACAGATCAAGTAAAGTAGTAAAAAGAGTTGAAGCAATATTTAGAAGCAGTTTTACACACACCAGACACGAAACTACTAACAGAAAACCCGAGGAGTTTTTAGACACCTTAAAACAAAAACTAGCACTTAAAGTTCATCGGCTCAGAAGATATAAAAAAGCACAACAGCGTAAAATTGATAACACTACTTTTTCGACCAACGAAAAAACATTTTATAGGAACCTACACAAATCAGCCTTCGACACAATTAATGAGAATAGCACAAACACGCCAAATCAACCCACAAAAGAACAATTAGAGGAATACTGGTCTAGCATTTGGGAAGAACAAGTACAACACAATGACAAAGCTGCGTGGGTAGCAGAAGAAGAAGCAAAATGGAGGGCAATCGATGAAATGGAATTTTTAGAGATTACGGAGTCTGATATCACATACATAACAGGTAGATTACATAATTGGAAATCTCCTGGTGTAGACAAAATACATAATTTTTGGTACAAAAAGTTAACTTCATTATACAAACCTATAGCAAAAAACTTAACAGAATTAATTTTAGGACAACAAAGTATACCCGAATTTATTGCTACAGGAATAACTTACATGCTGCCTAAAGTAAAAAATTCACCACTACCTTCCCAATATAGACCAATCACTTGCCTACCCACTATATATAAAATATTAACATCAGCAATTACAAACAAAATCAACAAGCACATTGAACACCACAATATAATGGCGGAGGAACAGAAGGGATGCAGGCGGGGTCACATGGGATGCAAAGAACAGTTAATAATTGACTCTACTATCCATAAACATGCTGCCACCAAAAATAGAAATCTTCATTGTACATATATCGATTATAAAAAAGCATTTGACAGTGTACCACATTCTTGGTTGTTACAAATATTAGAAATTTATAGAATAAACTCAAAAATAATAGAATTCTTACGAAATATAATGACACAGTGGAAAACCACACTTCAAATAAATAGCAATCACAGTAATATTACCACTCGACAAATATTTATCAAGAAAGGTATCTATCAAGGCGATTCACTGAGTCCCATGTGGTTCTGCCTCGCACTGAACCCCTTGTCTCAACTCCTGCAACGTTGTCAGGCCGGATATTGCTTCAAACACTCTACAGATCAAACAACAATCTCACATCTAATTTACATGGATGATATTAAATTGTATGCACAAAATGAAAAAGATATGAAGAAACTAGTAGAAGCAACAGCAGAGTTTAGCCAAGATATTAACATGCAATTCGGTTTAGATAAATGTAAAACACTTCACATCATACGAGGCAAGATAAAACCCGGCAACTATGTACTTAACAACACAGACACCATTACGGCAATGGAACCTTCTGACTTATACAAATATTTAGGATACACACAGCTGAAGGGACTAGATCACGTTAGGATTAAAGAAACACTTACAGCAGAGTATAAGAGGAGACTAAACGCCATATGTAAAACCCAACTTTCTGGTAAAAATCTCATCAAGGCCTTAAATACATTTGCCATCCCCATACTGACATACTCATTCGGAG
This sequence comes from Orthosia gothica, assembly GCA_949775005.1. Lineage (NCBI taxonomy): Eukaryota > Metazoa > Arthropoda > Insecta > Lepidoptera > Noctuidae > Orthosia > Orthosia gothica. The sequence goes on along the minus strand of OX459043.1, from coordinate 18,543,488 downwards.
TTATTAAATGGACAAAAACAGACACTGAACAATTAGAACGAACTACTCGCACCATTCTTACTAAACATAATAATTTACACCCTAAATCTGCTACTGAAAGACTTACTATAAAACGACAAAACGGAGGGAGAGGCCTTATAGACATTCAGAATCTTTGGCGGAAACAAGTCTTTAGACTCAAAACATTCTTTCACACTAAATCTCGCTCAAGTAATATCCACAAAGCCATAGAACTAAATGATTTCAATTACACTCCTCTTAATTTACATGAAAAGTTAGATAACCAAGATAGTACTGTCGATAACCCACAGATCCAAAAAATGGAAGACTGGAAGAAGAAAGTACTTCATGGCCGACATCCGCATGACTTAGAACAATCACATGTAAACAAAGTAGCGTCAAATAAATGGCTTAAAATAGGTAATTTATTCCCTGAAACTGAAGGATTTATGATTGCGATACAAGACCAGATAATTAATACTAGAAACTACAGAAAATTCATCATCAAAGATCCTTCAGTAAATAACGATAAATGTCGTAAATGCCACATTCAGCCTGAAACGATCCAGCACATAACAGGAGCGTGCACAACTCTCACGCAAACAGATTACACACACAGGCATAATCAGGTTGCAAATATTATACATCAAAAATTGGCAGTTAAATATTCACTCACACAGGACACTAACACCCCTTATTATAATTACACGCCACAAACTATATTAGAAAATGGCAAACATAAACTTTATTATGACCGCGCCATACTCACTGATAGGACAATTCACTACAATAGACCGGATATTACCCTACAGGATAAAATGAATAAAGTCACTTACCTAATAGATATTGCTGTGCCCAATACACATAATATACAGAAAACAATTACAGAGAAAATTAGTAAATATGCAGAACTCAAGGAAGAAATTGTTAGAATATGGCGGCAAGAAAAAGTTTATGTGGTCCCCATAGTCCTTTCAACAACAGGCGTTATTCCGAATCACCTTCTCCATAGTCTGAAGCTGCTTGATCTAAATGAAAACATGTATATCACCCTTCAAAAAGCAGCCATCTTGAACACATGTCGAATTGTTAGAAAGTTCATGCAAATTGATGAAAACGAAATAGCTCCACATCATTCATCCTCAATATAACACACCACACGCTGCATTTACTTGGTCTCGGCCCGTAAATGTAGCTTAAACCAGCCTAAGAGCTGAGAAGTTGAAACACTTCCAAATAATAATAATAATAATTTATTTTCCAAAAACTTAAAACTATTTTACAATGGCAATTTGGCAGGAATTTCAATTTGGGCAAAGAGATTAGCGTCTGTAGCCGAACTAGGCATAGCCTGTATTTCGGCTATCAGCACCATTCCCCTCGAGTTTTTACAATATAAGAATAAGTGCCAAGCAATGGTAGCATAATATAACTAAGTGAATACTACAGAAAAATAGGTGATAAGTAACACGCACACCGTGACACTTTGGATAAATAATTTGTAATTACATAATTTCAATTTGTTATTAATTTAGTGGGTGGGTGTGAGTGTGTGTGTTCATATGTGAGTGTGTGTATGGTGTATGTTTCTGAGAATGTGTAGGTATGTGAGTGGCGTATGTAGGTGCAAGTGGATGTGAGTGTAATGTGGTGAGTGTGTGGGTGTGAGAATGCGAGAGTGAATGTGTGTGTAGGTGAGCTATGTAGAGTGCATCTGATTTTCGTTATCTGTGCTCTTAGATTTAGTCTTAGTGTGGTATGTATAGTAGTTGTTCCGTCTCCTCATAGCTTAATTTCTGCAAATATAGGCTTACTTTTAATTTACATTGTTTTCTAGTCAAGGGGTATATGTGTAATATTTTGTTAAGTTTATTATAAAGATATGGGCCCAGAAAACTCACAAATCTTTTACCAAAGTTTGTTTTAAATGAGGTTAAATTGACACATACGTGATGTTTACGACGTCTCTGTAATAACATTGGGTTGTAGTGCTGTTTTTTGTGTTCTTGCAGGATAATTCTAAGTATAAATAACTGTCTTACTGTCAAAACCTCGCACAACTGGAACAGTGCAATGGTAGAATAACGTATAGGTTTAAATGAGCTAACCTTCAGTATAGCTTTCTGGGCGACCTCAACTGCCTTTATAGTGGTTTTACAAATACCTCCCCATGATGAAATGCAGTAGTTAAGAAGCGATTGACACAGGGCCTGATATATTCGCTTCAACAGCGCGCGTGGGTTCCGCGATATGACGTAGGTTTTTAAAAACGTAAATTAATTTTCGTACTCTGTTACAGAGAATTTTGATATGTTCTTTAAAGTTGAGGTTCTTGTCTAAAGTAATACCAAGGTATTTTAGAGTATCTACGCGTTCCAGAGGTGAACATGCGCAGCAATCCATAGAAATGCACTCGTGTGAAACAATTCGTAGGCCGCCGCGGATACTCACCGCCTGCCTAATGCTGAAACAAATATATTTCGTTTTATCAACGTTCAAGGTAAGTATGTTTTTCTGCAGCCATCCCTTAGTCGTATCAAAACCATTTTGTGCGATAGTGAAGACCTCTTCCCAACTATCACCCGCAAATACCAGCGCCGTGTCATCCGCGAAAGAGATAATTTCACCTTTATTGAGTTTCAGACTAGTAAGCTCATTTATGTACACGAGGAATAGGGTCGGCCCCAGTATACTTCCCTGAGGCACACCATGTGTAACTGGCAGGTATGTACTTTTTTGTTTGTCCACTCGGACACACTGAGTTCGCCCAGAGAGGTAGCTACTGAAAAGATCAAGCTGGGTGCCCCGCACACCCAGCGCCTCCAATTTGTTTAGTAAGAGTGAGACAGAAATCGTATCAAATGCCTTGGCTAGGTCGAGAAAAATAGAAAGACATTTTTTCCCTTTATCCAGGTTGGAACTAATAAATTCTATAAGTTTGTTCACAGCCTGTTCTGTAGATTTTCCATGCCTAAACCCGTATTGGTTTACTGATAGCAGTTTATTTTTTTCGAGATATTTTATTAGACGTAGTATTTATATCTTTGTGATCTTTTATTCTATCTCGATGATAGAAATAAAGTTCCAAGTTCCATAGCTACTATTTAGGTAGCTAAAGTAAAAAATCGCGTTTCATCGTCTCATGGGATAACAACCGTGTTTCCTTATCTTTCACAAACTATTTCGAAAATATACGCAAAGAATATTCTTTGTTTAGATGTCAAAGGAAATGTTTGCGGATTGGTACACAATACAACTGAATTTCGCTATGTGTACTCTACTACCCACGTAGAGTATTTGTGAGAAATGTGTTTGCAGAAAGGATTCAACTATTATGACTTATAGAAGGGGTATTACGGTGAAACCTATGTGTATTTTATTTCCTAGAAATCGATGCTGAACGTAATCCTTCAAATGTTAGCTATTTAATATCAAAGGACATGTTGCATTAACTATACTTATACTTCATAAAAGATAGCTTGATCTCTGCGACTGCTGTCAGTATCAGCAACGTAACAATAACGTATACGTCAGTTTGACATATATCGCTATCTTTTATGAAGTATAGTGAAATGTTTGGTAAACGCTACTCGTTTTAGTAATACGAGTAGTAAGACGGACTCTGCTGCCGATTTTCTTGACATTCTCTAAGTCCTCTTTTATGGCAACCAGAGGAAGGACTTATCAAGAAATATTTCCACCCCTTGAAATTCAGTTTAGGAGTTAAGTAGTGCAGTTGTGGCTTAGTGGTATCGGCTGCAACTTATAAGTTGTAAATCGTAGGTTCGATCTCAGGAAGGCACTTTACTTTTTGTAACTGCTCTCAAAACGGGGAAGGAAAACTTCGTGAGGAAACCGGCCAACCAAAAGTTCGAATACATGTGACATTCACCAACACGCATTGGGTCTGCTTGTTGGATTACAGCCCATTTACTCTCACAGAGAAGAAGCCTGTGTCCCAGCGGTGGAAACATTAAAAAGGCTGATGATGATGATGAAATTAAGTATCCAGAGAAAGACCATAAAATATTTTTAAACAGACAGCTACACCTTTATCGATTTTGATAAATTATAAGACCTTACTTCTTTTCAAATTTCATGATTCTAGATCTATGGGAACCCTATTGGTATTAATTCCTTTGCGAGCGTCCAATATGCGGCATAATTGGCCGTATCTTTTGATTGCGTTTTTTAGAAGTTAAGTTTTAACACAGCTCCAAGGGATTGCAGACCTGAGTATATATATAAATTTTAATTTGATACCTCCAGGTATTCCAGAGAAAAAGGTCTTGAGACGCGGACAGACAGATAGACAGACAAATAACGAAGTGATCCTATAAGGGTTCCGGTTTTCCTAGTGAGGAACGGAAACCTAAAAGTGGTTCTGCATAATAGACAGCTATAGCATCCTCTCATCACTTATATGAAGAATTTCGACTCCAATGATACCAAATAAATTGGTAATTTTAATCCATTGTTCTACTCGAAGGAATATAAACTTTTAACTGACACAAAACGTTATATGCATACCGCCTAGACTTTAAAGCTCTTATTGCGAACGTGTCTACTCTGCATATAACCAACCGGAGCGATGCGACATGGAAGGACTCGGAGGTTTGAAGCATTCCTTTGAATGCTTCAAACCAGGGGATTAGGGGTATTTAAAATAATTTTAATAATTATATTAAAAAAATCGTTATCAAAAATCAGAAAAACTTAACAGATTCACTAGATGAGGTATTTTTGGATTTAGTAAAATGGTCAGGTTGAAAAAAACATGGTTTTCTGCTTGAGACAGCTTTAGTCGCGGATACACTAAATCACTTGGAGAAAGCGATCAGAAGCATGCAGATTGATGAAAGCCCACCTGAACCACCCGCTCCGTGTCTTAATAATAGTAGATCAAAATACGAGGATAGTGCATGGTCGACGACGAGAAGCACTGCGTAAGGTAACAATTAAACAAATTGAATTGAACAGTGGTCTAGATCGGAATGTTAATAATATTGATAATATTATTTCCGAGGAGTCACAATCCAAAACATATTATCTGCCTCAGGAATGTTTCTAATGTCATTTACACAATTTTCTGTGAACTATTTTCAGACAATCGCCAAAGGATTCTCAGGACATATTGAGTTCGACGACGAGGGAAAAAGAATAAATTTCAGGTTACACTATTCGAAATTAAACATGTAAAGTGAATTTATGTATGCAGGCGATTGGGACTTTAAAACAAACGTTATTACTTATCAAGATAACGAAGACGATATCACTTGAGGTCACTTGCTGCAAACACCAAGTCAAAAATAAGGGTAACAGATATTTATAAATTAAAAGCTTATCCAACGTAAATAATTAAATTAACATTGATGATAATGTCTGGAGCCATTTTCGTTTAGGTCGTGACCAGAGTAGGAAGACCATATTTTGACGTAGTGAAACATGAAAATGGAACAATTACATGTCGGCATAAACGTGTAGATCTCATTGATGCCGTATTTAAATACATAGAAGTAGCAAACAAAAAATATCTAGAGTATGAGTTTTATGTAGCCCCGGGGAATAATTATGGGAACCAGTTGGAAGGTACAAAAAAGTGGTATGGAATAATAGGAGAACTGATGGATCATGTAAGTTACTTTTGTTTCATTCGTTTACTTATTTAATAAAATCAAAAATCAAAACTTATTTTCATTTCAGAAGGCACATATAGGTATATGTAATTTGACAATTACCTCTGAAAGGAATGCTGTGGTGGATTTTTCAATTCCTTTCATGACTTTGGGAATCAGTTTATTGTTCAGAGAAGAAGAGCCCGAGGCACCGGATCGATTCTCATTTATTAAACCATTGTCTTTAGATGTTTGGTTGTATCTGGCGACTACTTATGTTATTGTCTCATTTGTATTACTTATTTGTGCAGGGTTGGTATTTTGTCTTATTCTGCTATATTCTATGTTTTTAAATCATATCATTAGAGATACATGGTCAGCCAAGTCAATATAAATTTTGGTAACTAAGTTACTTAACGTAACTGTGCTATAAGACGTTGCTTTGTACCGAATTTCAAGATTCTGAGTTCACGGGAAGTACACTGTAGGTTTTGAGTCCCTTGCGAGTGTCGAAAATTTGCGGAAATTTGCGGCAACAACGGCTGTATCATTTGATTGCGTTGGCTTAGAAATTTGTTTTTTTTTTAAATTTTAAGGGATAGTAGTCCTGAGTATTTGATATAAATTTCAGCTTAATACCTCCTTGCGTTCCTGAGAAAAAGGGTCTTGACAGACAGACGGACGGACGGATTGCAAAGTGATCCTGTATGGGTGCCGGTTTTTCAATAAAAATGCGAAATCTTATCCTTTCAGTTTAGGGTATGGTGCATTATAATTGGATATGGATGATGATATTTTAGAATTACCATTTTTTTTTAGGATGAGCCAAGAAGACTGGGTGAATCCACATCCATGCAATCAAAATCCTGAAAATTTGGAAAATATTCGGAGTCTCTACAATTGCATGTGGCTTACCATGGGGGCTATTATGACTCAGGGATGTGATATTTTACCAAGGTATGGGCATTTTCAACATAATTACACACATGCTTTTTATTGACAGGTAAACTAAAATTGATGTGTTGTTGAACAGGGCAGCGGGCTCGCGTTGGATCTCAGGCATGTGGTGGTTCTTCGCTCTCATTGTGACGGCCTCTTATACCGCCAACATGTCGACGTTCCTCAGTAACAGTCTTCGTAGCATCGCCATCAAGGATGTCAAAGAACTCTCGGAACAGAACAAAATTTCTTATGGAGCTGTGACTAATGCCTCAACTTATAAGTTCTTCCAAGTACGGTTTGAAATTGTGTTTAAAATGAAACTGAAAATAATTAAGCTAGGTGTTGACTGTTGACTGCCTTGTTGGTCGGTTGCAGAGTGCTGCATGTGGAGTCTTGGGTTTAATTCTCAGTTTTGGCAAAGTTATTGTGACATTCGATAAGAATTTCTGAGAAGCTGCTAATGGGTGAACTAAACCCTGCCAATTTCTGATTTTGATTTTGAATACGGGCGTGATATTATAATTTTTTTCTCATTCATTTGTAGTCGTCAAACGATACAGTGTACTCAAAAATTTGGTCCGTGATGAGCACAGCAAAACCTACAGTTTTCACAGATGATAACGATGAAGGGCGGGAGCGTGTTATCAAAAGTAAAGGGAAGTACGCCTTCTTCATGGAATCCACCTCCATCGATTATTATATTATGAGGAATTGCTTATTGAAAATGCTCAGTTCTAAATTGGATTCTAAGGAATATGGTATCGCTATGCCAAAGAGTAAGTAAAGATAATAAGTATTTTAAAACATATTAATAGTATTGAAAATGATTCACTTATTATTATATTTCTAGACACTCCAAACAAAGGATTGTATGATGGGGCAATATTGGCATTACAAGAAAAAGGAGATCTTGAGAAACTGAAAAAGAAATGGTGGGAAGACGAGGATAATGAAGAACATTGCGAGGTTTGATCATTTTATAATTTTGCAAATTTAGATAAATGCGGAACAGGGTGGACAATTCTCTAATAAAAAGGAAGGATCTCTGACAAGACAAGTGTTGACTCTGGTGGTCGACTGCCAAATGTTTGCTGTCTGGCTGTTGTATAAGTTCAAATCGCGCGAAATACTTTGATTGCGCGATGTAGAATTTGTGTGACGTCTATAGATGCTGCTACAACATTTTATACATAAACGATACATTTCGCGATGAATTTTGTAACCGAGAAAAAAACTTGTTATTTTTTTAAGAATTGAGATCTTATCGTGGAAGTTGTTTATTTAGGATTAGATAACCAACCTAATATCTATATCATGAAAACAATAGTATAGGTAATGCCATTCAATCTCAGGAAAATAATATTACGAACCTTGTAGAGTTGATTTGTTATTGTTTTGTTACAGAAAAAAGTCCAAGAAGAGGACGACAATGGGTCGCTACAGATGAAAAATACCAGTGGTATCTTCTTAGTGCTGGGTACCGGAGGTGTGCTAGGGCTGATGGTGGCCATTATAGACTTTATGTTGCACGCTCGGCAGATCAGTGTCAAAGAGAGGGTATGCTTTAAGTTTACGTTATTATAATATGGTAGTATATTTAAAATGTACCGGATTCGTCATCATCATATGACGACGTTCTATTCCAAATGCTTGCTGGTTAGCAAATGCCCAAGGTTAATTGATAACATTTTTATCGCATTAGATTCGCTAACCCTCATATTTAATTAGGGCAATCATAATTTATAGATTAATTATATAAAGTCCTCGTCACAAGAAACTATAGGTAAATTTTGTAAATAAAGAACTTCTCTTAAGTTACGTAGTGACAATTCAATCAACAACATATAATCCCAAATGCAATCAAGTCAAAGTAACATACGTGTAATACGAAACGAACGAGCAATTTCACTTGGTAGGGTTATATTTTAGCGATATAAACCGCTGTCGTTTAATGTTTTGTGATACTGGAACGCGTCTGTGCGTTTTGTTGTGTTGTGTTGGAACGAAAATGTGAGTTTACAAAATGTATAGCTTCTCGTGACGGGGACTGTATATAGATATTGTTAGGATGCAAAGTCAGCCTTTACGAGCTGAAATATGCTCTATCTACCCTTTTTACGACAATTATGTTGGGGTCGGCTTCCACTCTAACAATATATCACACCTCCATAACCCAGTTGCTGGTTAACATGTTACCCACAAGGCTTCTGATTAGTAACAACTGTCAAAGTTCTAAAAGGATAGTCAGGTCCAATGGCTTAACGTGCTTCAATTGGTCTTGATATTTACTGGATAGTTGTCCATCAACGTATCATCACGGGCTAGCGTAGCTATTGATGATCTTATTCCGCAGGTTACTTTCCTGGAAGCCTTATCAAGTGAATGGCACGCGTCTCTGAACCCTCGCGAGCTGCACAAGCTGGCTGCCCCGCCTCGATCCGCACCACCCTCGACTGTCACCCCCTCCCCGCTGCGCGAGCGCTCCCAGTCAAGAGCAGTCTCCGTGCTTAGGGCTGCCTCGTCATTTATTAACTTTGATGAGATTTATTGAGAGTGTGGCGTAAACGCTTTAGACACCACCAAGCAGCAGCGACAGATGATAGCGACAATATTAGGTCTTCGTCTCGTTATTCACACACTCCTGGTGCAGTGGTTGTGGTCATGTATCGTCTAATAGTATTATATTTGACTAGCTGTTCCTCACGGCTTTGCTCCCGTGGACCACGCCACAAGACCCGTTTTCGGTATTCAAAATAGCCTATGTCACTCAGGAATAATGTAGCATTCTACAGGTGTTTTTTTTTTAAAGCTATCCAGTAGTTTCGGAGCCTATTCGGTACAAACAAACGAAAAAAAATTTTTCCTCTGTATAATATTGGTAATGGTATAGATTGAATCGTATAGTAAAAGATTGGTTGCGGCTTTTGCGAGACTTCTATATCTCTTTATTCGAGGCACTGCGTTTATGTCCGGAAAGTATCTTCATACAAATTCATAGGCAATTTTAAGGAGCCAGTAGTGTCGCTTGACGCTGTCGCTGCTGCTTGCCGGTGACAGACTCGAGCCTTTAATGAATATCCATCCTGTCATCGCTGTATCATTATCACTATCTCAGATTAGACTACAATCATATATTATATGGATCAGAATCATTAACGCAATAAGTTTATGGCCAATCGCTTTCATAAGCTTTGTTGAAAAATGTCGGGCCATTATTTGAGTTGAATATACAAGTGTGTCACAAAAAAAAATTGAGCCCAGTGAAAACTTAATCGTCTATTTTATAAATAGTTGTATTTATTTGCATGAGTTAACATATTATATCAGTTTTTTACTACCTCAAAAGATTGTTAATTATATGTATAATTTAAATAAATTGTTACAAGCAATGCTACTTCGTATTGAATACGTTGAGATGAAACAAGTCAGCTGCTGATCGAAGCACGGAGGACGCTCTCGAAGCACGGTTGGAGCTCGAAGCAGAGGACGAGGGACGGGAGTGCTTCACCGGCTTCTCAGTTTCCCAGAAACTTAGCGCAAACGATAGCTCAGCCCAAAATGCTTCTGATTGAGTCATCTGCAAAGATAATAATATATCACGAATCACAAATGCACGCCGCCAAATAGTTTACATTTAAAAAAAAACTGAAAATACGGTATCTTTTTGGATCTATTTTAAAAGTTTAGCTGAATACAGAAGTAGTTCTGTATTCAAATAAACTTTTAACATAATTTAAAAAAAACATACCCAGAATAGAATATAAGGATGGTTTGTCTATGCAAAGCAATGAGTATGGGGTATTCAATGTGACTACGGTCTTATTCGTATTAGCATATGAATGCTATTTGGCGTTAAGTGGAATTCGTACCTTCTGTTCGACAGCGACTTCTCTAACGTTCCACAGGAATTCAAATATCCCCATTGCGGCGGCCATACTGCATCCTAACGCCAATACTACGAACACACCACCTACATTATCTACTCCTAGTTCTCCGGCAGCGCTGTCTTCGCTTGCTTCTTCGGCCTGAAAAAAAAAAGATTAAAAAACCTTGAAGTCCAAAGTCATCATCGTCATCATCGGCCTTTTAACGTTCCCACAGCTGGGACACAGGCCTCCTCTCTGTGAGAGGGAAAGGGCTATAATCAACCACGCGGGCCTAGTGCGGGCTGGTCACATGTCTTCGATTTTTTCGTTCTAGGACATGTTTTCCTTCTCCGTTTTTAGATATATCATTTACACAAACAATTGCGGCCGCCTGTGTTCGAACCCAAAACTTACGACAGAAACAAAGTCAGGCCGGTACCACTGGCCCACCACTGCTCCAAAGTAATTGCAAGTAATTCTTTAGAGGTCTTATCAAGAAGTAAGTTATGCTATAACATCTATTAAATTAATAAAATAACTGGCTGCCTCGTTGGTCTAGTGGTCGCAATCACTACTGCTAATCCTGCGCGCGCGCTCCCACCGTGCGAACGTGACGTCTGCTAATTCGCTTGTATTCGTTAGTGATTCCGGAATTTCTAATAACAAAGTGTCTAACTTTCAAGCTATCGTGATGACTCAGTGCAAGATATGTGAACTGTCACTGGCCCGAGTGAAAGGGTACAGCATTGTGAAATGTGTTGGTGCCTGTAAGGGTGTCTGGCATAAAAAGTGTGCTGTAAAGTCCAAGACACTTAGTGACGCCGGCTTATGCGACGAGTGCCAATCTACGCCAAAAACTCATCGGCCAGCCATAGAAGTCGACTTAGCTAAAACGACACCGGAAAAACTGTTGGCTGAAGTTAATGAGAAGCTTACAATAGTCTTCAATATGAAAAAAACGCTCGAATCAATGGCTGAAGACATAAATTTTTATTCCGAGAAGTACCAGGAACTGATTGAAGAGAAGGCAAAAACTGATAAAAAAATTAAATCGCTGGAGCATAAAAATGTGCATTTAGAAACCAGTCATAAAGCTCTGGAGGAAAGAATAGTTTACTTGGAGATGCGTGAAAAAGAAAAAAATGTAGAAATATTTGGTTTAGAGGAACAGCAGAATGAGAAATTAGAGAATACTATAAAAGTAATTGCAAGTAAATTGGGAATAGACGACAGCACAATTTGTGAGGTAAAGAGGGTAGGTGAAGAAAACAAAGCAGAGAAACCAGAACGTGAGAAAAAGCCAAGACCAGTAGTTATCACTCTGGCTACGGCTACTGCCCGCAACAAATGGTTAGCAGCAAGAAAAACTCACCAGCTCTTTAATGATGAAATATTTGGCAGTGGAAACAAGCAGCGAATTTATGTAAATGAGGATCTTACAAAGCATATGCGCAACCTACTATGGACGGCGAAAAATGAGCTAAAACCAACATTTAAATACATCTGGGTACAAAACGGTAAGATATTGATAAGGAAAGATGATCCAAATGATAACAAGATCAAACCGATTCGTACACTACGCGACATAAACATGTACGCCGCAAACAAATCGCATGGCTAAAGTATTGTTTATTATAATACCGTCTAATCAGTGTGAGTATTCTTAACATTAAAATTCGATAATCAAGCATCACATATATCGTCTAATATTGAATACAATAGATACGAATGTATTGATAGGTGGCAAAAAACACTATTTCAATCTGAATATAATTTGAACATTATACACCTAAACATAAGATCACTCAAAAAAAATTTTTGTCAACTGCAAGTATTAATCAACAATTGCAAGGAGAAACTAGATATTATTGCTCTAACAGAGATTAATATAAAAAAACAGGAACTATGTTTGTTCAATATAGAAGGATATGACACATACATAAATACAAGAGAAACTAAGAGAGGGGGAGGGATTCTATTGTACGTAAATAATATGCTAAATTTTACTGCCAACATAAGTACAACAAATTATTATGAGATGATACATGGGCAAATATTCCAAGACGGAAGAAAACCTATACATGTGTTGATTATCTATAGGCCGCCTAATACAAATAAACTCGGATTTGTTGACGAAATTCATATGTTGCTATCCAAGATTTCCTTAAGCTGTGAGATAATTTTGATCGGTGACACAAACGTGGATTTGATGTGCAAAACAGCCAACAGTGTGATTAGTAAATATACCAACAATATGAGCGAGTTGGGACTGGAATGTGCAATCCGTGACGTAACGCGAGAAGAGGTGTACGGCGACACTGTGACGCGGACGTGCATCGACCATGTGTGGGTTCGTACTCAACGTGTGCTATCTGCGTATGTGTTAACTTGTAAAATATCGGATCATTACGTTATTGGTGTTTGTCTCTCTAATCAATCGGACTCGAGTGATTTTACAAATGTCTTGCGTTCTAATAAAACTGTTATTTGTGATAAAAAGGTTTTGGAAAAGTTCGAAAATGTTTCATGGGTGGAGCTTTTGGATTGTAATTGTCCGAAAGATTTGTATAAAAGATTGTGTTTAGTTTTCACTGATGTGTATAATGATGCGAAAATTCAAGTTCCGCTGAATAATAAAAGAAAAAGCAAGCCATGGATTACTAAAGAGCTAAAGAATATGATAGGTACCAGGGATAGGTTGTTTAGAAACTGGAAAAATAAACCAAATGATATGAACTTGCGTATACTGTATAATAGATATAGAAACAGGGTAAATAAATGTATAAATAAAGCTAAAAATAAATGCCGACAAGAAGACATAAAAAACTGTAATAAGAATATTAGAAAGATTTGGGCCAAAATTAACTCTTGGTTAGGAAATAAGAAAAGAAGTGTGGATTCTGTTATTTTAAAGTACCTAGGAAGGTCAGAAGATTCTGTTAGTGTAATATGTAATAAATTTTCTACAACATTTACTGAAGAAGTTTTAAATGTAAAACATATCTGTACCCACAAGTTTTTGGATAGATCTAGCTATGTAACAGGTAGCAAAATGTCACTACGCTTTCAAAAGGCTTATCCAGACGACATAGATAAAATAATAAATTTGCTCAGTTGTGAAAAAAGTGAAGGCATAGATAAAATTCGAGTTAAGGAAATTAAATTGTTAAAATCTAAATTGAGCCCTGTAATAGCCTTATTTATTAATTTATGTGTCGAAAAGGGAGTATACCCGGAAAAATTGAAAACAGCGTTAATAAGACCTATTTTTAAAAAAGGTGTGCACAGTGACTACTCAAATTATAGGCCAATAGCCTTATTATCTGTAATAAATAAAATTGTAGAAAAGTTTGTTGTGAATCAAGTGAGTTTATTCTTGGAAAAACATAATATATTAACAAATGCACAACATGGTTTCCGACGCGGGAGAAGCACGGCGACGGCTCTGGTGCAGTTTACTGATGACGTCAATGAGTGTTTGGACCAGCGGAAGCAGGTGGTGGTGGTCAACATTGATTTCAAAAAAGCTTTTGACACTTTGGAACACCACCAGCTGCTTCAAGCTATGGAAGAATGTGGGATCGCGGGACCACTGAACAAGTGGTTTCGTGCCTATCTCACAGACCGGTCGCTGCGAACTGTTATTGACGGCGTCGTCGGAGAACCCAGACACGTCACTTGTGGTGTGCCAACCGGATCCGTGTTTGGCCCCGTCGGATACATCATGCATGTCAATAGCATGTGCAATGTGGTTAAAAACTGTCGCATATACATGTACGCTGATGATACCTGTCTAGTATACGCAGACAAGGATGTAAATATCATAGAAAAAAACATTCAAGAGGATTTCACTAATATTATTAAATGGGCTCATGACAATGGGATTATAATTAATTTAGAAAAAACCAAATGTATGTGTATACGATCTCCTTATCTTAAAAACATTGTGTGCCCGCCACGCATAGTGGGACATAGCTTCGAGTGTTTGCACAGTGAACAGATATCGTTGTGTACGTGTGAAGCTATTGAGGTGGTGGAGGAATACAGGTACCTGGGTTTGACTATAGACACCAATTTTTCATGGAAAATACACATTTCATACCTATGTGACAAGCTCAGGTCAGTGCTTGTAAAATTCCACCACCTTAGTTTCGTACTGGATAGGGCCACACTGTACGTGGTCTACTATGCACTTGTGGACTCCCTACTCTCTTATGGGCTGGTCTGCTACGGCTATACATTTAAATCTTATATAGACAGAATAAAATTACTACAAATAAGATTTATGAAACTATTAGTAGACAAAAATACAAAAAACCGGTGCAAAAATAGCAATTACGAAGAATTATTCTTGGAGTGCAAGATGCTGCCAGTCCATGAAAGAGTGGTGTTGTTATCAGCCTTGAACCAGTTTCGTAGTGAGGAGTTTAGACAAATTATTGTGCGTACAAGGTCACAAAGGAATGTAAGCGTAGGAAGATTTGTAGTACCCACTTGTAATAATTATTATGGACGCAGGTGTAGAAAATATTTAATTCCAACAATTTTTAATAACCTTCCAGTTGATATGGAAAGTAGTTGTACCACAAAAAATGTATTTAAAAATCAAGTGTGAAAGTTTCTCCTTGGAACTTTTGGGGAAAATATCAGTTATACTTAACTAACAATAACTAATTCATAATGAATATTACTACTACTACTAATATTACTAACATTTCAAATGAATTTCTTTAAGCGAAAAAATGAACCTAGAAATATAATATGTGTATAATTTTTGTGGGAGTTGCGTCTGCCAACAAACTGTCCTACAGTTTGGCAGAAGTAAAATCCTTTTTGTATGTGTGCTATCTTTTGAAATAAACATTTTTTCATTATTTTTTTTTTTCATACTGCTGAACATGAGGTCCCACTTGTCCGGCTCGGGCAAAGTGGTATTAGGAATTCCCACCTGGATAACCCAATACCACTACTATAGGGGTATTAAAACATAACTGGTGAAATGTGGGTGTATACCTCTGCCTAATCCTTGTGATAATGTAAAATATCTATCATATAATAATAAAAAAGACTTACAACACAAGCCTCTTCCTTCGGTGCTTTCCACCAGCGGTTTTTAATCTCCACCAGCTTACCACTTTCAGCTAATTTCAGTACAGCATTGTCCACTGCCGTTCGGTACGACGAGTCTGGGAACATGAGTAAAGTACGCGTGATTAAAAGGTTCATAAAACAAATATTCAGATTGGGAAGCAATGAAGCAGTTATTGTAATAATAGCTTCTGCCAGCTGCTTCGCCTGCGTGAATCTGAAATCATCCCAAGCGAGTATACTCCCGGGATGAAAAGTATCACCGTCCTTATCTAGGACATAGTCTATTCTGTTCACACTTCTCAATTTCATCTAAAGAGCTACTTTTGCATTTATAATATTAGTAGGGATTGTATTAGCATCCATTGTTTACTTACCAAACGGCATAGCTATTCCATAGCCTTTGGAGTCAAGTAATCCGCCAACTTGCATTAGGTTGCAGTGTCTTTCTAACTGGTATTCAATGGCTGTAGATTCCATAAAGTAAGCATAATCTCTTTTGCCTTTTAGCACTCTGTCTAACCCCTCGTCGTTACTCGTGACGAAAACTGATGGTCGAGCTGATTCCATGGCGCCGTAAATTCTTTGGTACATTGAAACATTGGAGCGCTGGGCAGTAAAATAATTTAAATTCACAATTTAGTTGGCAATATCGTTGGAACTATAAAAGACCAGCATTTGATTTATTCGGACCAAAATATACTTGATTATTTTGGTGGATTTTGAAAAAAGAGTCAATAAAATATTATACCTTGAAAAACGAGTACGTGGATCCACCCTTCAAGGTTCCATATTTAATTTTAGTTTGCATAGCTAGATCCTCGGCACTCTTGATTGAGTCATCCATTGCAGCATTGGTAAGGAAAGCGGCCAGGTTAGCGGTATAAGAGGAACACATGATGAGACCGAAGAACCACCACATGCCACAGACCCATCGCGTGGAATAACCTCTGTTGTAGAAAAAAAATACAATTGTCTACTACAATAAATATATCGAGAATTCACCACTGTCTTTTCTTTGTTAAACTTACTTTGGCAAAATATCAGAACCCTGTGTCATAATTGAACCCATTGTAAGCCAGCAAGCATTCTTTATATGCCAAATATTTTCTAATTCTTCAGGTGATTTGTCACAAGGATGAGGATTCTCCCAATCATTTGGCGCCAGTCTAAATAAACACGGAGTAAATTCACAGATAATCATAAAATAGAAATTTTATTGCAAGTGTGATTCGAAATTACAAAACTCACCTAGCTAAAATATGAAGCAATAACGATACCATTAAATACGCTGCAGCCATATAGATCCATACATCAACAGAAAATGGTTTAAGAAATGAAAACAGCTCCGGTTCGGGAGGAGTTGCCTTTAAATAAAGTATACTTATGCCCAGAGTCATAAAAGGTGTCGTGAAATCTACAAATGATCGGCGCTCATAAGTTATGGTCAAATCACAAATGGCTAAATCAGCTTTCTGAAAAAAACAATATCAAAATGGTAGTCAGGGCATTACTTTACGTTCTTTATTTAAGATAAAATTGTAATGCTACTCACGTACCCTTTCTAAAAGATGTCCCACTAGACCATCCCACTTTTTTGTTTCTTTGACGTACGACCCGTAGCCATTACCAGGCACTATTTCGATTTCATAGTTCAAGTGTAGCAATTATTTTAATATTTCATGTATTAAATCTTTCGAATATCCTTCATAACGATCGTTGCCGGTTAGCGTTTCGCCTTCCTTGGGGACCGATTCGACTAAGAACGGTGCACCGAGGCGTGACACCACCTTGAACGTTTTGTTTTGCCATTTTTCGGCCAAGCGATCTGACGTTTCGTCCGCAGACCGAACGTATACGAAACCAGATTCCGGATTCCACTTTGCAATACTATTAAATCCACTGTTCGATAATTCCATTATTTCAACGTTAAAATTCACTCGTTCACCCGTTATATTATCTAAATTGATTTGGTTTGTTAGGCCAACAATAGGATTCTGCAATTAGGAATGGTCAACAGTAGCTGTTTGTGTTATCAAACATTATTATACTGATTGATATTAACATTGTATTTACCGTAAGCAAATGATTGGTGAACTCTTCACCTTCTTCCCATGTGTCCTCAGAATCACAATTTATTTCCTGGGCTTCTAATTTAAAATCGTCAGGAGCTTTTTCTACGGCATCTGTTATAAGTCTGGCTGCATCGCTAGCTAATGCAGCTTCTACCTGAAGAATTAAAACGATCACACACTTTATATAGCGACAATTGTTTATTGAACTTCCTAACCTTCCTTCATTTCCTTACTTACAGTGATTTCATGAGATTGTCTTGGAATTTTCACGTTGTCTGAGCCTCTTACTTTCCAGTCTGCTAAGTAAGACGTAGTTCTTGAGTCTGAGTGATCGAAAATTCTCAAACAAGTTACGTTTGATAACCCATAGCGCAACTCTTCCAGATCCAAAGTGTGGGCGTCCAGAGACATTAAAACGTAACTCTGGAAATGATAATTTTGTATATGATTATTATAAAACCCCCGTTAATATACACACCCGACTGCTGGAGTTATTATTTGAAAAGAGAAAAACAATTACTATGTAATTCTGTGAACTATTCTGGAATGCATCATAATAATAATCATATTGTTTTTT
The DNA here is from genome assembly GCA_949775005.1 of Orthosia gothica. Classification (NCBI taxonomy): domain Eukaryota; kingdom Metazoa; phylum Arthropoda; class Insecta; order Lepidoptera; family Noctuidae; genus Orthosia; species Orthosia gothica. Next base: position 18,525,325 of record OX459043.1, on the reverse strand, counting down.
AACATATTTATTTAAGGAAATATTGAAATATATTAAAATGGGCATTAAATAATATGAGGTACAGGTGGTTTCTATAATTATTATAAGTTTTGGTTGGTTTTTCTATATTTTTGGTTTGTCCCCGCTATGTTATATATATTATATGAAACAAAAAAACGGGAATTTAAAAAAAAAACAATATCTCTAAAACGGTTAAGTTTAGGGTTAAGTTAACTACTAACTTACTTTCATAGTCAAAACATTCTAAAATTATGGCAACTACAACCTCTTAGGTCTAGGTCGACTTAACCTGCGGCCCTGTACATATATACGTATATTTGAGGGCAACATTTTAACAATTATATAGCTTAAGTCACTTCCAAAATTGAGACGAATCCAACGACGACTCATCCGTCAAGCCATTTGGGCTGTAGAGCGTGCCAAATAATTGGACATGCATACATACCCTCGAAAATCATTACCCTCCCGCAGTGGATAAAAATAAAGGTTTTTTTTAACAGCTTAGCACTTATTATATCTTAGAATATCCAACAGTTGTATATTGTATAGACGTAATATTATTTTTAGGATGTTGTCGAGGACTACTCTCGATAGTTTAATTCATTTTGTGGCTGTATTTGCCTTAATTTTGGGACTCCATTCTGCTTGGGTAAAGCTCGCGCTTTTTCTTGTCGATGATAATGAGGTACAAACACAGTATGTTTGTTTATTCTGAGTGTCACTGTAATTTACAGTTTCAAGATTACAATACTTATTTGGCAAATCGTTTTGATACAAAACTAAATTGAATTATCTAAAAAAGTTGAAAACAATATATCTACTTAAAGTATTGTATCATGTCGCTACCTACATGTACAATGTAAGATCTTAATTTTATTTTATTTACGTAAAACGAGTTTAAATGGGCTTTTTTTTCTTAAAAGAACATCTAAATAAACATCAAAGAATTCACCAACTACTTAGGAATCATAGTCTTACCATATAGTCTTCAAAAAACTTGACTTCGTTAGCTTGGCGCAGATACTCCAGCACTCTATCGGCTGGACAGTCCAGTATGACCCTAGTTTCTCCTGTATACTTCAGAGCTTTCAATAAAAGTCGGTTGTCGTCACCAGGCACCAGTCTTCGTACCAGCCACTTCACCTCCGGATCAGATTGTTTTATTATCTCTTGGAGTCTTATTAAGCCTGAAACAGTTATTAATGTTAGCGTAGGTATATGGAGATTTTGGTGGCTTCCATGATATGATATATGCCTCAAGATATACCTTAAGATGATAAAATTAAGGGTAGTCTAGCGACTGCTAATGGCAAATTTTTAGTTTAACTCGTTTATCGTTGCATGGAATTTGGATTTTAAATATTAATTATTTATTTGTTATTTTGTACACCTACCACAGTTTAGGCTTCTTAACCAAAGGTTGACTAGTAGAGAATGTCTTGATGCATTAAGTACGCCTACGTACAACTGTACACAAAGTTTATAAATAAACTAGCTTCTGCCCGCAGCTTTGCCCGCGTAAAAAGTGTTTTTTCATCCCAAGGGAATTAAACTATTCTATGTCCTTCCCGGGGTCTCAAACTTTCTCCATGCCGAATTTGATCTAAATCGGTTTGGTATATCCAGAGATTACCCCCTACAATCTCACAAACTTTACCTCTTTATAACATTATTAAATATAGATAAATAGAATTAAAAACTTACCAAGATCATCATCATACAGTAGTGTGTAAGACCTCCAATCATTGTCTGCAATAAATAGAGCCACAGCTTTAGAGAGGGCCACGGCTTCAGGATACAGGTTGAGTCCCGGCGGACTTGGCTGCTGCAGCCCTCGAACTGGCGGCGGTTGCCATACTGCCTGGAAATTAAGCTTTTTTACGATCTAACTAGCTTTTTATTGTGGTTTCGCTCTCGTGGCCTATTCCCCAGAAAGTCCGCATTTATCCGGGATAAGGATTACCTAATGACACCCAGCGATAAGGCAGTTTTTAACAGTGAATCAATTTTCATAATCGATTATTTCCAGAGATTAGGTTCCTTTTTCAATCATAAAAATAATTTTACTGCCTTCTAATATTACTTAAATTAGATTTAGATACTAATTAGCTGTTCATAAGCGTTTTCATAAAACAATTGTCCGATTGTCTTGTCAGAATACAGATCGAAGCATCGGCTTGCTCATAAAATGCAGTCATAGACTTGAAGTGAGTATAACTGTTAAATTGAAAGTCTAGAGCTAATTTCAGACGAGGAAAGAAATGAGATTTAGGGCATTTCCTCCGTAGACTTCCTTCCTTTTTAGGGTTCCGTAGTCAACAACCCAATACCATTACACCACCCATCCATTCATCCATACATTATAGTTTCGCCATGTCCGTTTTATGCACCCGTCCGTCGGTCTGTCCGCAGCTTAGCTCAGACACCTTTAGTACTAGAAAGGTATAATTTGGCATGGATATATATATTAATCACGCTAGTAAAGTGAAAAAAAAACAAAGAAAATAGTTATTTATGCTACAAGTGCGGAAGGTAGGTGATTTCCGATGAGTGGCATTTTTATTCACGAGCGAGCGAAGCGAGTGAGTGGATAATTAGACACAAGTCGGAAATCATCTTACGTACGTGTATCATACAACATTTTACTATGCATTGTGCGAGGAAATAAATAAATTAATAAAATGAAATTAATAAAATGGCGGGCTTATTCAAGCGCGTTCAGCATATCCACAGATTAACTAATAGTTTCTCGGGCATATCTACTGCGCATGTGCGAATAGCTGTCACATCGTAACGCAATAAGGCACGAGCAAAATATACGTTCTGCCAAACATATATATTTAATGAATATTTAAAATTAATTTATCGATCAAAATCTAAATCTAGAGTAATTAAAAACGCCTTAAATAAAGTATTAGTTTTATTTTACCTTATAGATGAATGATAATCTGTACATAACTAATTTTAAAACTTTTCTCAAATAATAAAAACTCAAAGCGTCGGGCTGACGTTGGAGTTAAAAATTAAAAAAAAAAACAGGAAAGTAAAAAGCACTAGTGAAAAAAGTGACACTTTCCGCACAGTTTGGCTGCTTGGAAAACCGCTCTTTTCGAGGACATGCATTGTAATAGTTATTTATGCTACAAGTGCGGAAGGTAGGTGATTTCCGATGAGTGGCATTTTTATTCACGAGCGAGCGAAGCGAGTGAGTGGATAAATCGACACGAGTCGGAAATCCTCTTACGTACGTGTATCATACAACATTTTACTATGCATTGGGCGAGGAAATAAATAAATTAATAAAATGAAATTAATAAAATGGCGGGCTCATTCAAGCGTGTCTAGCATATCCACAGATTAACTAATAGTTCCTCGGGCATATCTACTGCGCATGTGCAAGTAGCTGTCACATCGTAACACAATAAGGCATGAGCAAAATATACGTTCTGCCAAACATTTAATGAATATTTAAAATTAATTTATTGTTCAAAATCTAAATCTAGAGTAATTAAAAACGCCTAAAATTAAGTATTAGTTTTATTTTACCTTTTATATGAATGTTAATCTGTACATAATTAATTTGTAAAACTTTTCTCAAATAATAAAAACTTTATGCGTCGGACTGACGTTGGAGTTAAAAATTAAAAAAATACAGGAAAGTAAAAAGCACTAGTGAAAAAAAGTGACACTTTCCGCACAGTTTGGCTGCTTGGAAAACTGCTCTTTTCGAGGACATGCATTGTAATAGTTATTTATGCTACAAGTGCGGAAGGTAGGTGATTTCCGATGAGTGGCATTTTTATTCACGAGCGACCGAAGCGAGTGAGTGGATAAATCGACACGAGTCGGAAATCATCTTACGTACGTGTATCATACAACATTTTACTATGCATTGTGCAAGGAAATAAATAAATTAGTAAAATGAAATTAATAAAATGGCGGGCTTATTCAAGCGCGTTCAGAATATCCACAGATTAACTAATAGTTCCTCGGGCATATCTACTGCGCATGTGCAAATAGCTGTCACATCGTAACGCAATAAGGCACGAGCAAAATATACGTTCTGCCAAACATATTTAATTAATATTTAAAATTAATTTATTGATCAAAATCTAAATCTAGAGTAATTAAAAACGCCTAAAATGAAGTATTACTTTTATTCTAACTTTTATATGAATGGTAATCTGTACATAACTAATTTTTTAAACTTTTCTCAAATAATAAAAACTCTATGCGTCGGGCTGACGTTGAAGTTAAAAATAAAAAAAATACAGGAAAGTAAAAGCACTAGTGAAAAAAAGTGACACTTTCCGCACAGTTTGGCTGCTTGGAAAACCGCTTTTTTCGAGGACATGCATTGTAAACCAATTTTCGATTCAGGGATCCGTTTGCTTAAAATTAAGCTTTAAATGGCAATTTTTTGTTAGAGTCAAGTGTCCCCCCCTGCCAGCTAAATTGTTACTTTTGGATAAGGATATGTGGAAAAAATCACGGCCGTAGATAGTCTATGTAATAAAATTAAAAAGAAAACTATCACTGCTAAGTAGCCTTACAAGTTTACGAGTAATAGTCGATCAACTTATAAAATGTACTAGGAAAAGTAAAAAAAAAATATAATGATGTATGGGTCAACAGTTTTCGAACGGCAAAGTTAATTTTGTCCCTTCGTTAGACACTTCGTTCGCCAATGTTTTGTGCTTTCATTGTTTATGAACGTTAGTAATGTTACCTATTTATTTAGGTGGATGTAGCTGTTTATACGGAACCCTCTGTGCGTGAGTCAGACTCGCACTTGGCTGGTTTTTGAGTATAAGCGCAAGGAAAAGGGGGAAACATGGGGTAGAATTTATTACGAGTAACTTGTTTGAAATACTTCCTGTCTTCACTTGAGAATTTCTCAAATAATTTACTTTACTTTTCTGAAATCCTATTCTGGCTTATCAGTCTGAATGTTTGCTAGCATCATCGTTCGCTGGACTTCGAAAATTACTCTAAAATAACAAATTACCGGGATAAAACCTATTGATACCATACCGGAATTAATAACTAAATTTGTTTTTGACTTATTTGATGTAAATTATATAATAATGAATGTAGTATGAGGTTCACTAAAACATGACATGTAGAACGTATTTTTATTTTTTGAATTATTTAATGTAAATTGCATGACCGTAACAATTATATTGTATATTAATTAATGTAAGATGAGGTTGACTAAACAATTAATGCAATGGATAACAACCACCAGCAATTTAGGAGTGTAATTGTATTACTAATAGTTATTTTTAACATAGTTAATAATATCGACATACATATCAATACTGTACGCCCAATAGGTATGTTACAGTGATACAAAAATGCTGATTGTAAGAACTGCCTTTTCACATATGACTAACAATAAATAAATGAATTTTAATTTTAATGAAAAGATTTATTCTTCGTTCGGCCCGAAGTTTTGTCCCACATTCCAAAAAATTCTTAGTTCGTCCCACATCATCATTGAAGTACTGTTTCGTCCCATATTACAAGTACTTTAAAGGTACAGTCAATAAAAATAACACACACACATGCACACTGAAGCGTAAAATTAAAAAATACATATTTTTTTTCGACTTATCGTACTTTAGAATAGTCAAAGAAAAATATGAATCTAGTTGCACATTCGCAAGCGTCAGTAGGTCTCTATGGAGAAGAATGTGCAAGAAACTCCACGGACTCTCTTTTCCATCAGTTTATTATTTGGTTACATCATTCTTGTTGAAAAAATACATGTGTGAGAACGATGTAAAAAGTCGTGCACGTTAAAGCATCACGAGTGAAACAAACAATAAAAAAATACTAAAAATAGGTAATTAAAAACTAGCCGAGGCAGCTAAGTTGAGTTGGCGAGTAAGCCAATCCCAACTGATGGCGCCCGTTTACAAACATGACGCATGAATTGGCACCACTCAGCTCAACCATCATGAAGGGAATTGAATAATCCAACACATGTGCCACCATCAGAGAGACAGTTGAGAGAGCATGACACAATCTCAACTGCCAGGGCACACACAAGTCAACGAACGACACATAAGTACAGTAAATCTTAGATTTACAGTTGGTACATAGTACTCACACATATACTGTGCAGTTATCACTAAACGAAATTGAGTTTATACAATAAAAATATATGCATACAGTCTTCAGCAGGTCCAACAATACTTCAAAACAATAATGTTCTACATATCACTTGTTTTTGCGCCCTAGTGGTTGTGGAGCAGGGCTATGATTGAGCCAAGTATTTTTACCTGCGATGTAAGCGCCCAATTTATAATATGCCTGCCTGCATAGTGTGCGTTTTATACAAGTTTTAAACTTCGTCTCATTCAGTTATAGAATGGGGGGAGGAATTTTATTGTAGCATTTTATACAGTACCCCATGAAAGACGAGGCTACTTTAGCCAGTCTGAAACCTGGTTGAATTAATTGTTTCCTATTTCTACTAACGTAATTATGTCTGTCGCCGTTTTTACTAAAAAGTATTTTTTTTGTTTGTTTGTTTTATCTTGCGATCAGTCTTTCACTATGAGCAGATGAAATGGTTCGGATGGCGTGTTAGGCTCTACTCTCAGTGGGGTCTGCCCCATCTTTATAAAGTCACTCTTCTGGCTCACTGTTCTGGTCGAAAGTATCCCGCCGCTTTTTTAACCGGCGGATGCTTTCTGGGATTGTAAGTTGTTCTGCGAGCATGTTCGGATAATTTAGCTGTCGGGATTTGTACTGGACGCCATGTGCATTTATCTCCTCATTGACCATAGGAATATTGAGGATTTCATGAATTTCTGTTGTTTTGATAAACCATGGTGGCGTTGGATATTTGTTTTAGTATATAATTTTGTGCCCGTTGCACTTTCATTATGTTGGAGGCGCTGGCTGATCTCCAAAGTTGGATGCCATATGTCCAGATTGGCTTCAGTATGGTCTTGTATATTAGAAGTTTGTTATCTATCACAAGTTTTGAGTTTTTTTTAAGTAGCCAGAAAAGACACAGACATCCAACACCATTTAAAACTAAATGATTGTCAGTGAACCAATCTTGAACCTGCCTTAGGGAGTTATTTACGCCTTCAACCTCACTGTTAAGTCTAATTATAAAATAAAATAAAGATAATACCAGATGAGAGCAAATAATACCATGTTTAGTTTATTTTCCAACAACACGGAAGTTATATGCGTACTGAAGTGCAGCGATGAGTCCAGTATGACGCACAAATATTTATCCATAGCTATGACAAACTCGATCAATTCTCAATCTTTCTTTATACACACTTTAAACTGGTGACGAATGATTACTAATATTGAATGCACCACTTTGCATCACAGGAGCTAGCGTGAAGCCTGTTTTGCTGATAACGGAAAGTAATGCTATTGGCCAAATGAGTCAAAACAAACAAAGGACGCAATATATAAAAAGGGTGGACCGTTTTTACCCGCTCTTTTAAACAGATTCCGGTGACGTCAGCTGTACCTATATGTATAACTTGCTCACTAAGAGCGGCTAGAAAGTGTTATTATAATAATACGAGTACATTTTCCATCGCGGAGAAGACAGAGAGGAGCGGTGGTTTAAAATAGTTTATTGATGTTAAATATTTCAAAATACGTAACCCTTTTTAATAGCTGATTGTACAAACAAGTAAGTTTGGTACATACAAAAAAGATATGGGCCGTAGAAGGAATATAAAATAGGACGAAACAGGCATAAAATAATTAAAATTATATTTTGGGACGAAGGAAGCATATTGTTTGGGACGAACCAGGATTTTGGCATTTGGGCCGAAAATCAGTGGGCCGAACGAAGAATAAATCGAAAAATTATCTTAGGTATCTAATCCAGGGCCTGGTTCATCCGTGTGGCAAGTTTCACACAAACCCGTTCTGGCGTTGAGGCGTGATGGATAACAAAAAATCAGGTTTTGACATTTATAATATTAGTAGAATAGAATGTGTTTTTTGAATACTTATACAAACTTACAGGGAGCAGTAGTGGCCCAGACTTACGTATTGTACGTAGGTTCAAAACCAGATAAGCTATTTACTTTGTGTGATTTATTTCATCAACACTGCTCTCAAAACGATGAAGCATGTTTTAAAACTAATAATTCGAAGACATTATATGTGATATCCACCAACCCGCAATGGACCCGCGTGTTGGATTTCTGCCCAGTCCCTCTACCAGAGAAATAGTGGGCATATTATACATTGCTATACAAACGTACCTGTATATGAGGTACACCGGCATCCCGGCAATGCGCTTCGACTGCCGTTGCCGACACCGGGTCAGTGGGTCCGAATACTGCGATGACGCCGGTAGATAGCAGTTCACATGCTGCAAATACACAGAATTGTAATACTGTACTAATTACTTTACTACACATAAAGGTATTAAGTATTTGTAAAATAAAGCGAATCTAAATTGCCGGCAATAGGCATAAACTAAATGTGGTATTAATAATTTAAACAGTTGTGGTGAACGTATTGTGATCGGCGAATACAAAATTGATCAATCACCGTGCTGTGTTGTTTATTCAACATGTATTGTGCAAAAATAATATAACAGTAATAGCAACAAATAGTAGTGTGGCACATTATTTGCATCGGAAAGCACCGCAAGTAATTTGTTACTGACAGAGTTGGAAAGCTGTTTAATTTATAATTAAGTAAATATTTTAGTTTGCTAAACAAATATATCGTTGTTTGCGCTAAAATAGTTTCTCTTTTAATGTCAAACAAACTCAACTTCATATTTCAAAGTCATGGTGTAAATTATGTATTAAAATTCTATTTCATATTAAATTTGGTTGATGAAAAATTTCAATACATATTTCTTGAAGTCGTTAATTTGTTTATTACTAGTGTAAAATACAAAATAAATATACTTAGATGGAACTTTTCTAATCAAACTGCATTGATCGTGACAATGCCCTGCATTACCTGCCCATCTGCCTCTCATCTTGTTTTTAAGACGGTAAACGTAGATAGAGCAGGGCTGTATGCATTGTATGCCAACTAATTAGTGTTATCGTCAATTATCATCAGTCTCCAAGAAAGTGGACTTGTTAAGAAGTGCAAAAGAAACACATACAAGAATCTTACACATAGGATAAGTTAGAGTTAAATAAGGTAAGTACTTATAAGTCTAATACGCTAGGTAATTAATCATGAAGACCTTTGTTCTTACTAGCTCACCTGCCTTCGAAGCTGTGAAGCTATCACCATGTGGGGAGTACATAGCTTTCATCACATAATGATTCTTTTCGCTTTCCATCGAGGCTCGCGCCAAAGCTGATGCGAAGGCCACTTCTATCACAGTATTCGGGGTAAATATTGCACCTGGACAAAAGGAAATACTTTAAGAGGAAATGCGGTCGTAGACATCCGACTGAATTTCCTAATTAAAAGTCATAATTCGAGGTTTGGCTCTCGCTTGGTTTCCTCCTCCAATGTTGGAAATTTAAAAGATATTCCATAAACTGAAAAAGAAAGATATATACTGTGACTCTAAGTTTTCCTTTTTGATGATACATTATCTTTAGAAGCACTAGAACCCTCAATTGATACTCAAAATTGCGCTGTCAACAGAGAACTAGTGTACAAGTTTGACAACTATAAATTAATAAAAGCGTGTTAAAAATTAACACTAATACTTGAATTATGACTTTTTACTTAGGAAATTCAGTCGGATGTCTGCGACCGCATTTCCTCTTGAGGACAAAGACAGGGGCCTGGGGTCGGCTTCCAGCCAAACCGGGTGCAGCGGAGTATCAGTATATTACTTGGAGCGACTACCTGTCTGACCTCACTACTCAGTTACTGAATAACACAATACTTATTGAAATGACAGGTTGTTCGACTTTTGGACTTCTTACTACCCGTTCATTACGGGTCAAACTGTCAAAGATCTACAAGCGAGAGCCGGGGAAATCCGATTATCCTCGATTTCTGAATTAAGTACCTATTTTAAGAGTATTTGCTCATCTTCTTTTTAATCCTGAAAACCTGTCAAAATATAACATTAAAGTAGAGTTTGACACGTTCTTAACTCAAAATACACAATTCAGAAATCCACCCTTATGGTGACGACAGTCGCCAACGACCTTGAGAGAACAAAATGCGCACCCGTTTCACACTCGGGCGACCTATACTGTAGATTTTTTTTAGTTTCCTTATTATTCAATGACTTAAAAAAAGCATTAGATTAAAAAAATGTAGATAGTTAAATTGTCTTTGAGATGGTCAATTTCATTAAATAACGCCTGGCGGTTTTGGTACGACTGTCGCTTTTTGTCGGTGTGAGAAAAAACTTTACAAATTATTTAAAATATGATGTACGAATAAAAATCAAAATTTTCTGAGATCAAATTATTAAGAAACTGGTCTAATGTAACATATATTTTTTCACAAATATATGACTAGCCGTTTAGTTTAGACGTGATTCTGATTTTAAAATCAGCTACTGAGGGGTATCTGCGCCCTAAAGTGATTTCCGAGGCATGGAGGGGTGCTTATCCCAGACAATCTTGTCCGAGCAGCTGTTATTAGGCTGATATAACCTAGAAGATTAAAAATAAATCTAGCTAAAAACGTACGATCTACTTGTTCTTATTACTTGTTCTACTTGTTTATACTTGTTTATCTTGAACAGCAAAGTGAGCATTTATTTTCGGCCTACCGTTTAGGGCCAGTATCCTGGTACTATCAATCATGAATTTCTTTTTGATACAGGCTGATTTGATCCTAACCTCCATCCAAATCTAGATAAAATCGGTATTCGTGACTGAGCATTGTTCAAGAATACGGGTCTATTATTTGTTTGTATATTGTGTACGTGATTTACTTTTTGTTTTCTGTATGCTTTCATATCAACAGGAATTACATTGAGTGGCAAATAACCACATTGTAAACATTATTTGCAACCGTTTTGTCGCTACGGATGGCGTTCTCGTTGTTATTCCAAGATATTGTGTGCACAAAGTTGTATCTCAGTCGTAAACCAACTCACCGATGTTAACAGTCGTCTTCAGAGTTTCAAATTTCCGAAATACAGCACCAACGTTCCCCAGAATTAATATAATTGTTACCACCGTCACGTACACTCCTGCAAGAGCAATATTGTAGCAAAGAACTTTGTTAAGATACTAACTGAAAACAGATTTAAATGTCGCCAAGATAAACACATGATTTCTAGTAAATCTCACTGAAGTAAAACTTGGTACTCGCCCTCGTGTAACATTTTCGAGACTAGATTTTCCGGAATAAAAGTAGTGAATTGGAACAATGAGATTCAGTGCGGCACAGCTGTCGCATTACAAGTTTGCCGGTCGTCGGTGGGTGTTTATTCGGCACATGACAAACATCGGATGCCCGGATGTGCGCGGGTATGCCTGGATGTGCCCGGATGCAGGCCGTAGTCACCGAGCGTGATGTGCGTGTTGCCCGCGCGGGGTGCTCCGTGAAATGTCCCCGCGCTTTCATGCACATTAGCACAGCTCTTTTGCCAATTATATTCGGGCCTATTATTAGATAACGCGAACTAGAGTAGTAGTGCATTGTCCCAGTTTCAGGTTAATAGGTGACAACGCTCAGCTGCAATTATATCTTATCTAAAATATGTCACAGTCCAGAGTAAAGTCTACTCCACTCCGCACACAAAAAGGAATGAGCATTAAGTACCACACTTGCACATACTGCTTATTTGTGGATTCTAGACCATTAAAGCCAGGGTTCTTCATGATGTTTTCGTTCCCTAATAGTTAGCGGTGTTTTATCTGAATTTAGAAAGGACGAAGTTATAAAACATTTGTCGTATTGGTAGATGGTTTTTTGACATAAACCCAAAACCCTGAGTTCGTATTCTATAAACATCCACTACGAAAAACGATATTCAGTACCTAGCACAGGAAAATATTGTTTTGAAAATGAAATATTATATTTTACATTTCAGATTTCTGCATGAGTAGGAAGTACCAATAAGAATGTAGCTTAGGATTGTAAACAAAATGTCGACAATATACTTACCCTCTTACAAATAAAGTTATACCAGGTATAAACCTATACCTATGAAAATGTATGGGTATACCTTAGTTATACCTGGTATAACTTTATTCCGCGTTTATTAGTAAGAGGGTTAGAGATTCCGAACTTTTTTTTTTGCTAGAGTTTGACGTCGATGAAAATTGTCTGTATATTAGTGGCTTATCTGTATATTAGTGGTAACTTATCGAATACGAGAATGAGGATAGGATGATTCCAAGGTAAAAAAAAAAAAATTACGATACGTATTTTAAGCTTTATCAAATCAAAAAAAAAACTAAGATAAAGCGCACCATAGTTCGGGAGTGCGTCACTTTTAAGAATAAAGTGTACTAAAACGCATGTCACGCGAATTTCAACGCACTGTATCCTCGACATTTTTTTGTTTACGTGACAAAAGGAAAAAATACCTATATTTTTATAAGTCTACATGAACGGGTATTTTTTTTAAATATAATATCAGTAGACTCGCGTTTGACCACTATTTCACCTAATGGTAAGCGATGATGTGGTCAACGATGTCAAAGTCAAAGTCAAAGTCAAATATATTTATTCAATTAGGCCAATAAACGGAACTTTTGAACGTCACATAAATTAAAATTAAGAATAATAATAAAAAAAAAAAAGTAATAAAAAAAAAACAAAAAAAAAACAAGATAAAAAAAAAAAAAAAAAATGATTCTACCGTGCATTCGGAAAGTAGATTGTTATGGAGAAGAACGCACAAGAAACTCCATGAGACACGTTAGCCTAGTAACCGATTCACTCTTGACTTAAAGACTCCCAGGTTGTAGCTAACAGGAAATACAGACTCTGGCAGGGAATAACACTCCTTAGCTGTACGCACAATAAAAGTATTCCCAAAACGGCGTCCGGGTGCGATGTCCACTATATACCGATGACGCATCGCCGTTTGTCTTGTAGTCCGATGATGGAACGGGCTAGGCAGAATCAAATTGAGCAGTTCCATCGTACACTCCCCGAAATGTAATCGATAAAAAACCGACAGGCCAGGCAGTGTCTCTATACAGTTCGTAATATATTTCCATAGTTAATTAAATTGAAGAAAGTTTAATTACTATCGAACATACTAATAGGTATGATTCGGAACCGTGTCGCAAACCAGGTGATCTGAATACGCCATGGTCAGACTATTAATAGTTGGCGCTGCTCCAGTGTATGTCGGCAGTCGGCTCTGTCTCGATTACTATTAGCGTTGGGACTGCTGACCTGTCAGAATTAACTGAACGAATGTTCCTGGTGTGTGTTCTGCTAGGTCAGCGGATATTATGAAATAGCTGACATTGTGGAACAGTTTTCGCTCTTTTATTTTAGGTTTTAATTTATAAACCATATCTATTTGACATAAGAAATAAAAATATTCTATATCTACGTAGGCATACTTAATTAATTGAGATAGCTTATCTACAATAGGGATGTTAACTGGAAACTAGTTTTTTGTACGTCAGGTAGGTTAATAAAAAATTGGACACGTGTTTTTCTTTTGACACGTAAACATAGTACAATGCATTGAAATATCGTGTGACGTCACGCCGTTAGAATTCTTTATACTAACATATTGAATTAGTGATCCACTCCTGAACTTTGAAGCGCTTTATCTTTGTCAATTTTTATTTATTTGGTAAAGTAAAACGTACGTGTCTAATAATATTTGATAATCTCACTGATGGACTAATAAAATTATAATTGTATTCCAAGAAAAAATAAACAGAGAAAAACATCTAGACTATAATAGCACCTTAGTGAAGCCTATGGAATCCTTATACATAGGTTTACCACATGATATAAAGTTCAGTGCATACTTATGAAATAGTGCATGTAGAGATATATAGTTTAATGCAAGTGGGCGAAGTTTGTCATTGCAGCCGAGGTAAAGGCGAGGGCGTCATGGTGCCGAAACTACAATTTTAAACGGTCACAAGAATCAAGAGACGTTTTTCAACACACTTAACACGGAAATGAAACAGAATGTCAGAAACATAATATTGTGAAACAAATATTTGAGGAAAGACTATTATAAACGTCTCTCAGCATCTTTTTTTCGTACACCGTGTTCGATTTTTGTGGTACGGGGTGACTACCAAACAGACTAATATCCTAAATCCGCGCAGTTGTCCGCACGAGTTCAACTATAGTAAAAGAAATGCACTGCTCGTGAAATTCACTGATTGGGAGTGTGTTGACAATTATATTATAATTTACTACAAAATGATGATTTTACTAGTATGGGTAGTAACTAATAGGGAACCTACATTTCCAATTAGAATTTGTCATGAATATTTAACGACGTCACAATACATTTTATAACCTCAGTGTGGGAGAACCATTAGCAGAGATAATTTATTATTCAGTTTGGTCGAGGTCGCTTAGTGCTCAGTTCCTATGTCCTACATCGGATTGCTTCTGAAATTACTCGAGAGATATATATCACCTGTGAATTTCTATGAAACCAAAGATGAAAGGGACTGCTTGGTACCTCTTGCCATAACTTGGAATTGGCGAAGGTTTTAGCTGAACCAATATTATCAATCTTGGATGGCTAGGAATCTCTTATATAGTATTTCTTCAAATTGGTCTAATCTTAAACAATATTAGGAATCTTAGTCGACTAAATAACGGAAGAGCAGTGATGGCCCAGTGGTAACGGCCCTGACTTACGTGTCACAGGTCGTGGGTTAACCCAGGCAAGCGCTTTACTTTGTGTAAATAATTTTATCATCGCTGCTCTAAAAACGGTGAACGAAAACATCGTGAGGCAACCGGCATGTCCTAGAACGAAAAAATCGAAGACATGTGACATCCACCTATCACACAGGGCCCGCGTGGTGGATTAAGGCTCTTGCCGTGTCTCACAGAGAGGAGGTCTGTGTCCCATCAGTGGGAACATTAAAAGGCTGACGATGATGATGATAAAATAACGGCAAGATATTGGAAATACAAATATTTGGTACCTTCATTCATTTTAATGGAAATTGATGACCATGAATGGTAAACGACGGTGATACGAGTATGTCTAGAAATGAGGTGAAAAGGGATGTTTCCTGGGTAGAAAAATGATAATTATATTTAGTCCGTCAGTGAGATTATCAAATAATATTAGAACTGTATTTTTTGCTTTATCAAATAAATAACAACTGACAAAGATAAAGCGCATCAAAGTTCAGAAATGTCAGTATAAAGTGAAGCACACTATGACTTCAAATGATATTACAACGCACTATTAATAATCGTCGTATTTTTTGTTTGGGTGGCAAAAGAAAAAATACGTGACCAATATTTTAGGTTATCTAACTGAAAATAAATATTTTTTGTCAACTATTCTGAGATGACGATTAAAAGAGAAGTATGGAAGAAGAAAACATCTTGTAACTTGGTTACGAGTAGTTGAACGTCGACCCCAATTAAATTGAGAGAAGTAAAGAGAAAGATGATGAACGTTGATATCTAATTGATCCATTAAAATAAAGTGCCCAAAATTCCCAACGTAGATCAGAATCGCTTTAGAAAATTAAATTTATATAATTCCGATCCATCTTTAAACAAATTACTCCGTCAAAATAATATAAAATAAAAGTTGTTGGAACAGCAAAATCCTTTTCATCCCTTTCATCGTACTTTAACGAGACTGGAAGTGACTCGGTAATGATCGCGGTGGATGTTATTATTCTACATTTTCGTCAAACTTATAACTAACGAATACAGGCGCCATTAAAATTAATTGAATATCTCTTGTTCTGATACCTTTTTGCAACAATTTATAAATAGGTACGTGTTAAAATTGTTTGTTTATTTACAAAAGGAAATTTTTTGAAGTTGGTACTAATCCGATTCCAAAAATTCTAATAGCAACTGTAGAAAGCTACATTTGTCACTGAAGCGAAGCCATTGAAAAAGAGTTTATAGATTAATTGGTAAATGTACGGTTGGTAATAAGAATAAACTACTAATATTTTTGGTTTCATTACGCACATTTCACATATTAAGACAGGTCGCAGACATCCGACTGAATTACTTAAGTAAAAAGTAAAAGATATTCCATAAACTGAAAAAGAAAGATATATACTTTGCCCCTATGTTTTCCTTTTTGATGATACATTATCATTATCTCTCAAAATTGCGCTATTAATAAAGGCCTTATGTACAAATTTGGCAACTATAAATAAAAAAAGGGAAACATGCACGGTATATATCTTTTTTTTTTCAGTTTATGGAAAATCTTTTAAATTGGTCCAATATTGAAGGAGGAAATAGGCGCGTGTGAAACCTCAAAAAACTTTAAATAAAACTTTTTACTTTGGCAATTCACTCGGATAGCTGCGGCCGCATTTCCTCTTAAAAACAGATCCAGCATATGGCATTATTTTATGCCAATTACTGAGGACAATGGCTCAACAGCGGACTGCGGATAAAGACCTAATGATGATAATAGTAACAATAATTTATTGGCATAAAACAAATTACACAAAACAAATGGTCATGAATGGTGTTGATGATAAAATTTATCTTTCCACTAGACAATGGTGATGAAATTGTAAGCTTCCACGTAGTTAATAAAAACTATTTCTAAATGGTCATTCTAGAATTACAAACTCAAAGCGATACGGGCATCAGGGACCCACTAATTCATTTAGCATCATGGAATGTCAAGCACCATCATAAAGTTACCCGTACGTGAATAGCCGTTTTATTGGACAGGCGACTGGATAAAAAAAATGTAATAAACGTACGTCAATCGAGGGTATCGCTCATCGCTATCGCCGGGAAAAATATTTAAAACGGATTGTTTGTTATACCCGGTCGCGCTTCAAAAATCACGGATAGTGCTGGTGAAAACTTTGTGGTATACATACTATACGATACGTATGACATACCACAAAGGGTGGGCAGAAAAATTGTATCTGTTTATTTAGAAATTGGTAATTGAAGTAGGTGCCTCAGTACTGAATGGACTTTTGGGTGGTTTAATGATATAGTTAGTCGGGGCGGTGCTGTTGGTAAACATTATTTGATATTTGTGGTATCTGAAAACAAGAGGGCGGCATTTGTTGTGATTTTAACTATATACTATAACAATTACAGAAATTGAGAACAATAGTAGTTAAAATTTTACCATGCCGCCAATCTCATGGGCTCAAGGGAGGAGCTTCGCCATAAAAATCGAGTAACAGAAGTATTTAAATTGTCGTCACGTTCTCATAAATCTGATCAACTTTAGAGAGCTCAGCCTGAATCATTTCTAATTCTGCGCAATTTCCATTTTAAAGTAGCGCGGGAAGCTTCCGAATTTCCGTTTATCCCCGAAGTCCTTTGGCGTCAAGAACTTAATTATAACGGGTTGGTTGGTGCGGTCTACTTCGCCAACCAACACTTAAAGCACACTGAAACAGGCACAAATTATAAAAATATACATAGAAAATTGATTCCAATCTCCACGACGCAATGCACACATTTCTATACAAATACAAAAGAGAATCACATTCGAAAATTCGAATGTCGAATGCGCGTGTCTTTTTTATTGTCATAGTAATATGTGCATTACGTTTTAGAGATAAGGGTCAATATGTATTGTGCATTACTAGAAATCTGCTTCAACTCTGCGTCAATATACTGTAACCCTTACTCGCGTGTGGTAAAAGGCGACCACAACCCCGTAATTGTTCGCACTCCGACGCAGCGAGACCCCCCAATAAGAGTAGTTTCCAAACTTATAGGGAATTTAAAGCTTCAGTAATGAATTGTGTTAATTTCTTCGAGTTTTTGATCTTTCTGTGGCGTTTATGTGGTAGCTCAACAAAGGACGTGATTTTAACTGTGTCAAGGGTTCCGTCTATTCATGATGCAGATTTTAGGTAATCTCCTTTTAAGAAAACTTATATAATAGAGAGAGAAACAGCAGTTTTTTTTTATGTCTGAGTTGTTTTTATAAAAAAGATTGTACTCAAAAGTTGCTCATATCCATGCCCCACCCACCTACTTTTTGAGAACTACAGGGTGAGGTTCCTGCTTGTCTCTGAAAGGTTATCAACGAATTTTAAGTCACCCTGTGTATTATGTATCTATTGAGTAAGACCGGCGCGCCGTACTTTGTGGTAAGACCGAACGAGATAAATCACCACTAATACACAGGCTGAAACCAAAGAATCGAACTGAATTACTTCCAATATATCTTGCATTTCTCCACAAATATTTTAATACAATTTATAAAGCGGATCCAATTTAAAACCGACTGTTTGATTTCAGTGATCACGTGGTACATGCCGATAAAGGATCACAGAGACTTTTCTCTTCGTGAACAAGACAAATTATCAGAACTGAATCGTTTGTTACGGGAGATATTCACAGTGTTAATGAGAGTATGTATCTTATTTCTGGCATGTTATAAAGAAAATAGAAAACGATTTGTGAAAAATAACAAAATCAGTGAAAAACGGTGAAGTTGCACGCTTTTGAAATTATTATTTCTGATATAATCCTATCCTTGTAACGCAAAACTTCGTTTATATAGCGTTACTATCGTGCGAAGTCAGATGAATTTAGAGTGGTCACTGTTTATCATATGTTAATAGAGTTTATAACGAAACATTGCTATTAAGGCCCTTACTCCGCTTTAGTGCCGTAAAACGGTTACTTTTCAAAGCATACTCTTTAGTAACGGCTAGGTTAAACGATTTGGAAAAAATAGTGGATTGTTTATCTAGGGAACAAAAATATATTTTTAAGGCGAGAGTGTTTTCTTAATCCAGAGCGGAGCGAAGGATCCTTGATTAGAATCCTGAGCGCAGCGAGGAATTCAAAGTACGTCACTCGAGTTTAAAATAGTTTGCTCCCGAGGTGGACACTATACTTTTTATCACCTTTGAGAAAATAATTAACTGCAACTTATGAACAAGAACGTTACGTTTATTTATTTACATAAAATTAGGAACCAAAAGACATAACATAGAAATAATTAAAGGCTAGTATACATTTGAATAATTATGAAAGTGCATCGTAATAATATTATTAGTACCATCCATTACAGTTGTAGATTATTTAATTTGGCTCGCGCGCTGTTTTCCAGCCAGTCACTTGTCCAATACAATGTTCCCGTGCGGTCCGAAATTGAACTACAATCGCGTATTACTAATTCACTTCATACATTCGTCGTAATCGATTCTAGCAATGTAATCCTATTTTGGACCGCATGGTTTGTGATTCATACCTTTGCTGATTAGAACGTTTACTAACAATATCCACCAAATTCAAATCACTTTTAATCCCTTGAGATTAATGAGCTTTTTTAGTCCCTGTTTACGAATAATAAACTAGCTCTTTTTTAATAGACGTGATAAAAATATAATTATTATTGATTTTTACATTATTCTTGAAACACGGTTTTTTCGTGTAAGTTATAGCTTTGCTTTGATAAAATAATTAACAACTCGATTCTTTTTCTCTACTTTTGGATACCTACTTTTGGATCCTCTAAAACGACATGGATGTTTATAAATATTATTATTCAGAAAAAATAAGGCTAGAATTTCTTCTTAACCGATAGCTAGAATAGCTAGAATGTAAGGAAAAATATACATCTCTTTACTGGAAATAAAGATAAGTTCGATCAACCATCCTTTAGACTAGCTAAAGTGCAATTATCATGAGGTAATGTGTTAAATTCTATAACAAAATACCTTACAAGGTATTTTGTTAATTTTATTAAAACTAAATGAAAGTAAATTTAAAACTTTAGTTAAAAGCCAACTTTGTAAACAAGACACATTACAACAACATAATATTACAAATTAGATAATTATATTCAAGATAAGAATGCTGAGAAACATGCTGGTCCTGCTCCATAATCTCCATTATCCCAATCTTTAGTGTAGACAAAATCAAATTTGTTAATTTATATTCCTATTCATAGTTATTGTTTTTTTTTTGTTTTTATTATTTTGACTCACACACTGTTCCGTTGTTGTTGAATTAGGTATTTGCAATATTTGTAAGTATGTGAGAACCATGTTCCTATTTATCAAACTGATGAATTAATGCACGTATTTATGTAAATATTGTAAACCACTTTTTTTTTAAAGAGTATTTTTGGAGTTTATTGTGCGTTCTTCTCCATAACAAGCTACATTTCCGAATGCACGGTAAAATCAATTTTTATTACGTGTACATTTTACGACGTTCAAAAGTGCGCCGCTTAGTGGCCTAGTTGAAATAAATATTTTTGACTTTGAATAGCTTATGTAAATGAAAGAATATTTGCAAAGAAAACCTCATGAATTATACCTATTGAATATTGATATTCTGGCTCTGAGTACTGCGTTAACATTGGCGAATATACACGCTATAAAAATCAAAATAAAACTTGTCTTTATTTTTGTCTATATCTTTAGCAATCTAATAAAAATTCCAGCCAATGGCGTATTGACTTTAACCGCGGTAGGGATACGTCGTCTTGTAGGTGTATATTTGTTTAGGTTCATAAAGTGTGTTTCGTTAAGTTCTGAAAGGTTCCTGAAAGGGTCAAAAATACTCTTGATTTATAAATATAAGTATTTTGTTATTGCGGTAAATGTCAACGTTAGGATGTCACGTTGTATGAATAAAATATCGAGCAGCAATTTTTAATAGCTTTATTAACTTATATCGTTCTCACTTTAGGTATACAGGCCTCCTCTTTGTCTTTGTGTGACAGAATGGTCCAAAATTCACCACGCGTGCCCAGTGCGGTTCGATAGATGTCACATGTTTTTGGTTCTGGGTACGCTGGCCATTCATCTCGATGTTTTCCTTCACCTTTTTAGAACCAGAGATGTTGAAACCAATTACCGATATAAAGTCGGATTCGGAGATTTCACCACTGGGTCAACACCTGTCCTGGTCCTGGTCCTGTAATTAATAATGTATTTAATTAATTTTAGGCATTTTATACTAAATCGCAATGTATGGATTTGTAATTGAATATTTACAAATTCACATTACTTATGATAAATCTGACCTATTTGTTTATTATTCATAAGGTTATCACAAAAAGGACCTAAAAGCTAACAAAAAGCTCTGTGTTTCCAGTCCAGGCCAAACTATATAAAATTAAAGAGCAGAAGTTACCAGCTATCGTTTTCACATTCGCGGTCCGACACTTACTAGTTTTCAATGCCTAGCCCAGTTATAGAAGCATAAAATTTTATAGACTTGTGTAAACTCCGACTTATTCAAGTTGGAAAAGTGGTAATGGCACCGGCCGGGTTAGGGTTCCTCTCGCAGATGTAAGAATTGAAAACGGGAGAATATTTTCATGTAAATCTGGTTGGTTGTTGAGATTTATTAAAATGGGAAGTAATTCCAATAAATGATGGTGACGTTAAATCACTGATATTTAATTTATTTAATTGACGTACCTACCATACCAGATACGGGGAACAGGATGAATCAGTGCCGTTTTTTTCAACATTTTAGTGCCTACCTACAGAACTGTGCAAGCTGTATCATGTAGCCAAACAAATAGACATAGATTTAGTTAACAAATCTGTTCGTGTTCCTGCTTATTCGCGCAACCAGCAGCTTAGTTTTTCAATAGACATGCTACAAAATGTTCGCTAAGAAAGTTGTGGTTGACTAAGTTAGTCCGCAACCCCAGCTTCGCTCGTCTGGACGGAACTTGAGCGTTTCTTAGCAGCTTCATTATCAGAGTAAAACTTCTAACTGCTGAAAACCTGATGAAAACTACCCAGCTGAGACTAGCGTATTGCTCTCTCGGTAATTGAAATGACTTGGAATGACGTCCTCTACAATATTACGCAAGTTTTTGCTGACAGCACGTTCTGCGGATATTACAATTAATATTGCAGCTACAATTTTATTCATATTACCTACGAGGGAGTTGTATAAATAAATTGTTCTCTTTTATATAACGAAATATCAAGGGTGTCCTAGAAAGTGTAGAAGCAATAAAATATATTTTTTGATGGCGAATGGTAAATTTTTATCCACGAAATAGGCAGTAACCATTCACCTAAAAAACCTCGCTGACAGCTTCACACGGAGAGACAAAAAAAAGGTTTGAGCATTGAAAATACCTGGTTTCGTATAAAGCGGTAACAGTTTACGTTAAATGGATGAAAAAACAGTAACCAACAATGAAAAGGTATCCTATTATCCGACTGAACTACGAATGAAAATCGTAGCTATCAATAGAGAATAACGTTTGAGCGGTGTTCGTATTTGCGGTTTCTATAATTCGAAATACAATCCTGAACACATAGTAATGTGCCATTTAGATTCAAATTGAGGTAGTTGTTTGGTACAGAGGGATATATATCTGTAACTGGAATATTATTCATTGTTTCCACCTACGTAGGTATCACAATAGGTTGTAAGTAATCTATTTTAGTCACAGTGGCAATTTTTTATCTTAATGAAATACCTTTCGGCGGAAAAAGAGAAACATCTGGGCGTATCGCAGGAAGCGTTTCTTATACATGGATGATATACTTTTGTTTGGTTTATTTTTGGTTGTTTCTTACAGGATTATTTTGTTCTAATTAATGAGCTTTTTGAATAAAAATATAAGAAATCTAGTGCCTTTTATAATCCTTGTCCAACAACAACTTCACGTCCACCCCAAAATATTACAACCTGATCTTGACGTAAACTCCAATTTCATTATGCATTCCTCAAGCATGTCCTAAGAGCAAAACGCCTCCGTGCTCGTCACGTCATGCTCGACGCTTGGCATGCAGCCAGTCCTCGGCAGGGGCATGAGAGCTATCGAAATCTATCTACGAAGTACACCCTCCAATAATCCCTTACCTCTTGAATAATGGATGCTTCCACGTATTTATTCCTACTCTTAATCACAGAATAGATAATACAGAAGGTCGGCTGCGAAGCGCAAAAAAACACTTGCACGCAGGTAGACGCCTATAACTTACGGCTATCTTTAACAATACAAACGTATGCTAGGCATAAGCATGTCAATAGCTTTATCAGCACAGAAGGATGCAAAAAAAAAACAAAAAATCTATAAATAAAAAAGTTAATTCAAAAAATCATAAAACCCGATTGCTTTAAAAGCGAACTAAAAAGTCGTAAACAACAAGAAAATCATGCTGTATGATTGGAGGATACATATTTGCGAGCTGGCTGAGCAATACCAGATGATGAGAAAAAATTTGGTTCACAATATGGCGCCCAAAAACCGCCATTTTTGTATTTTCCAATTTTTATGTAGCCAGTGACACTCGCAGGGTTAAGATGAATCGATTGACGTAAGAATCATCAAAATAGGCTAACGCATTTGGTCTCTAGAACGCCACGTAGAAAAAACTTACATACATACAAACATACATGGTCTGATAAACACATTAACACATTGACCCTCCTTCGGCAGTCGGGTAAAAAGGTTCTATGACATTTGCAAACTTTCACTTTTCGCAGGTCTGCTGGTAGAAATATCTTAATACATAAATAGAAATTGTATCACCATCATCATAACTTTAGCTGAAATACATACGTTTACATACTGCTTGTCATTTGCCCCGAATAAGCATCTCCACATCGATTGGTCCAGTGTTTTTCGCTTCTAGCCGCGAGAGTCCACTAGAAGCACCATATCAACCGTCCACATCCTTGATATTATACATTATACAAGTGACTGTACTGCTGTTCAAGTCACCTATTCCTATGAACGTGTGTACTGGCTTAGGTATTGTGAAGAGTCGACCTTCTGTATTACTCATCTATTCTGAGTCTCAAAGCTCCCCTGAGTCCAGTTTACCTACTCCTTATTTGAATCGCATTTAATGATGTTTACTACAATAGTCCGCAGGGTCCCCGTCGCTCGTGATTGTCAAATATTGAAATTGATTGTAATAGTTATTTAGTCCTTTGATTCCGTCGTTTTGTATTCGATTGTTGTAAGGAAAATGTATTTAATGATAAATTTTATAAATTAAATAGTAGAAACTGTTATTTACTTGGCAGAATTATTGCTGAAATATAGTATCGATAATTTACTGCTTGCCTCAAAAACTAATGTGCAATATTTTGAAGCACGTACCCCGGTGTTCGTTACTGCAAATGCTAGCTGCTCTATATGATTCACAGAAACTCCTATAAAGAAAGACGCAGGCGTTGAATCATCCAATATCTCCGTGATTTCACATGACTCAAATGAAACGTAAAATCTAGTCTCGTTGGCAAATCTTGTTAGAATCTGTGCACCTGGATATCCTGTGCTCTCTGTATTAGCGGGATAAGCTGTTTATGTGCGAATGCATACAAACTGATAACATTTAGCTGTGAATCGATAAGCTTACCGGTAGTTTTTTTGCATTGTCAACGCTATTGCTTTATGCTAAGCTAAGTATAACGAAATACCCAGAGATAACTGTTCCTGTAACAGTAGATACTACTACTTTAACTAGACTTAGATTAACATAATTACTTTCCCAAAAGTATTTCAGGTCTCACTATGAAGATAAAACGGATTAGATTGATGACAAGGATTATGGAAACCGAAGAAAGAAAATTGTCCGAAGACAGTTATAAGACTCGACTGAATTTAAAAGGAATGAGTTAAATGGAAAACATTTTAGACTCCAACTTAATAAATTCTCCTAAACTTTGAAATGAAATTGATAAAGTGAATTAGCATCACTTGAAAGTAATATCTTTGTGTTGGTAGTCTTTACTTCGTTTCTTGAATGTGTAACAGAATAAGGCTCTACATTGTCGAGCTTTCTATGAAAACTAGAGTTGTTTATTGGAATACCTAGCTGAGTAAAACTGTTCAGAGAATTTGATTTTTAATTTAAATTATGCCAGGATTCTCCGTAAATAAATTACCCCAGTTGCTATTGTGTGAGCTGGTTGGAAGTTGACCTTAATTTTTCGAATCTATATAATATAATATATTCTGTTTAGATTTATTTCAGGAACCGATATCAATATTAACAATATTATATATTTTAGGCAGAAGTTTTAGAATTGCTAGCTATTTATTCTACCTCTAGCTTGACTTAAAAGTTAACATAGTGGTATTCAGCTGCCTCCGCTTAGACTTGAAGTCGACTACAGCATACTTGGGCTGCAGCGCTGTAGAACCAGAGCCTGTCTCCGATGTCGCTCAGACAGCGTGTCGAGGCATAAAGATAGTGCTCAAGTAACGTGACAACTCGCAAGTATGAATACGTAAGCGTTAATAACACGCATACACATTTGCATCTCGCCTGGCCGTACGACGTACGTAACTCGACTCAACTCAATTTCCTAGCACTCAAACGGTTTCCCGGTCGTGGAAGTAGGAGGGATCGGTGGCATTACTCATTTCCGTATCATAAAGCACTTGTGCTAAGCAAATTTGTTTACGCTTTACAGTACTCCGTATATAAGGTAATAACACTCGTATAATTGCTGTCGACGGTGAAGAGTACGTAATTATAAATAAAATTAATTTTCGATGCAGCTACGTGCGTCGCGTCTCGTTCGTGGAACAAGCGACAAAAATATGGTTCCGTAATGGAGGGCGCTCGACGAGCGACGCGCCGGCTCCATTTCATAATTTCGAAATGTTTGATACAATAACATTTCGAGTTATGAGTTATATTATTTAAATTACAGAATATTGAGCTGCTGTTGTTCTTCAATTTAACCTGTACATCCCTTCTAAGGGAAAGTAAGTGCTTGGAAAAACCAATAGAATTAGGAAAATGTATAGCTAACATAGAAAGTATTTTTTTGGTTATACTACGCACAAGGAAAGTTTGAGTTTGCCAGAGAGAATAACAAATAAAATAGTTATTTTATCTTTATAAGCTGTACCGTTTCCAGCAAATACGTAGTTAAATCTGGGGTCAACTAAGAGCACATTCATTTCCTGAAGATTTTTACGGGACGAATTTCCTGGAATTCAAGGAAACGTTCCAAGAACTTACCTTCTTAGTAAGTAAGACTTCTATAATGAATGCTTGTGTTTCAGACATAATTCTCAAGTAGTCTTCAACAAGTCCTAACAAAACACGAGCCAGGATGGTAATCTGCCGACTAATTACCTTGATTATAATAGACTTTGATTTATTGCGACCAAATTAAATTGGCCAGAAGATTGTTTAAATTCGGCCGCGTCGCCAAGACCATCTGTCAAAGCTTTCTGTCACAGTAATCGAGAGTATTACAGAGTGATTTAGGAACATCTGTCATTCCAACACGGTTCATTCCTGTATATTTTTTTTCCGGCTTAAAAGATTTTTATTGCTCATTAATCGTTTCAGTCATCGAGGGAATGTCTATTGAAGTCCATCTACAAAATTTAAGTTATTTTGGAAAATAATCTGGTTTTGCTTGTGGGTAATAAAGCAGTCCTTATTAGCATATTCTTGGTTAAATGAAATGGGATATTGCAATTCACCGGCGGGGTTAACAACAATTGCAACTCAAGATTCCGAAAGAATCGATGAGCGAGATTAAACTGAGCTTTCTGAATTGTCAATAGCAGTCAATGGCAGGGTAGTAGGTACCTGCATAAAACTGTCGGTTTTAATTGTCTTGTCGAATTTGTGAAATGTATTAGAACACTTCTGCCAGCAGCTTCGCCCGCGTGAAAGGTATTTTATCATCCCAGGTAACATTATACCGAGATGAAAACACTATGATCTATCTCTGTGCCAAATTTCATCCAGATCTCTTCAGTAGTTTTTGCGTGAAAGAGTAACAAACATACACACACACAACCTCACAAACTTTCGCCTTTATAATATTATATTATTATATATATAGTGTGATATAGTAAGATTCTTGTTGCCCAGTAACTAGGTCAGTCGTAGCCCAAGATGCCACTGAATGAGGATCATCATATATTCCGTGGTAGCTGTAGAATTGTAACCAAGTTCTGATAAAGATTTCTATCGATTTGGTTGGAGCGGCGCGCCGCTGGCTTACGTACTTTGTGGTTAGAGTAAGAAGACATCGTGTAATTGATACTCTTTATGTCACCTCGTCAAGGGGTGAACGGGGTAGGCAGTGTCGTCTTATCATGCTCTAGTCTCAGGAAACGAATGGCACGTGTCAGTAAATAATTAGTTTATGTCCTGACAGTGATACATGCGGCATACGGATATCGAAAATGTTGTTGTATTGGCGAGCCTGGGTTTCTGCTAAATACGTAGTATTTATTATCATTTTATAAGACTGGCAGCCGTCCGCTGCTACACCCGCGTGACAGTCAAAACATCCCAAAGGAAACCCATTACCTGGATAAAAGTAGACTATGTCTTAATTCAGATTATAAATTATCTTTAATCCAAACTTACCGCAGTGTCTCAAGACGATCTTTCGTCTTGAGACTCAAAGGTCATCACTGGCAACACACACTCTTGTGTGTGTTGCCAGTGATGACCTTTGGCTCTGAGACGTGGTCGCTCACAATGGTCATCATCAGAAAGCTTACAGTCACCAAAAAGGCAATGGAGAGAGCTATGCTCGGAGTTTCTTTGTGTGATCGAATCAGAAATATATAGATCCGCAAGAGAATCAGGGTTACCGACATAACCCGAAGAATTGCCAAACTTAGGTGGCAGTGGGCAGGCACATTGCTCGCAAAACGGATGGCCGATGGGGCAGAAAGGTTCTGGAGTGGCGACCGCAAACCGGAAGACATTGCGTTGGAAGGCCTCCCACCAGGTGAACCGATAACCTGGGAAGGTTTCGGGGATCCGATGGATGCGAGACGCACGGGACCGGTCAATATGGCGACGCTTGAGGGAGGCCTTTATCCAGGAGTGGACGTCTTTCGGCTGATATGATGATGATGATTGCGCCAAACATCCAAATACATCCAGTAGTATTTGCATGAAAGAGTAACAAGCATCCATCCATGCATATTGCATACTCACAAATTTTCACATATATAACATTAGTAGGATTTTTTTTTTGCTGCGGCCTCAACCCATTCGCCTAACCTACAATTACGACCTTGCATTTTTTTAGGATGAAAGGTAGTCTATGACCCTCAGCGATAATATAGTTTTCTATCAATAAAAAAATCGTCATACAAACACCTTAACCAACAAACAAACGATTTTCCTCATTTCATAGTTCTCAGAAGCAGCTCGGAGTCTAGACCCTCCCAGTTAAAGGCAAAACTCGCCCCTAACCTTCTACAAGGAATTTAAACATTACTGGCAAAATGAGGGTGAATTATACAACAATACCTCTACCCACCCATTTCGGGAATATAGTCGGCATGTTATATTATGTATGCGGTATTACTAACTACCTATAAGATTGGGATGGTTTCAATTATACATTGTAATCACTCGCTTTTATCCATTGGTGTTACGTTTGGTCTAGCCGCTCCATCAGGCTTATTCCATAATTCATATCTTCTATTTTTTTGCTTCTATTTGGATTGTTGTGTAATACGGTACTATTAGAACTAAATTGTGTTCTTATTGTATTTGCTTGGACGATTCACTTCCATTCTTTTAAGAGATTCGTGAATTTGCCGGATGTTTGATGTCTGTTCTATTTTAGTAGATATGTAGGCAGTTAAACAAACTTACTTAAGTAAAAGCCGTGAAAGATAGGTACTGTACGTGTGTTTTCGGGATTTCTTATGCCTATAATAATACTTTTACCCACAGAATAAGAACTTTATTTCTACTTATAAAGTTATATTATCTATATTTGTATGTTCAAAGTCAGTCTGTCAAGCTACGGGGTTAAAAAGGTAACTTTTATTAGACAAGTTCTAATAAAAGTTATCTTTTTGAAATTCGAATGAGTGGTTAAGTTCAGCCAGAACTATTTTTCTGCCAGCCTGCATGCTGTGTGGATACTTTCAGTGTGCAAACTCAACAGTACCTTTATAGCAAAGACTTTGTATTTACCCCGGAATATTCGTGGCTATGCCTTAACGTTAAGACTGTCTATGTACCTTGAATGGTGAGTATACTCTAGAGCATTTTCGCGAGCATTAAAATGTAACGTTCTTACAATTGGTACAATACAGATAAATGCTCAGTTTTCTGAAGTCTTACGAAGTTCTTACGAATGTTCGACGCTGTGTTCGAAGTGATGCTCACGGTGAGTGATAATTTTAAACGTTTATTGTTGACCTCAGTCCACGTGACCCGCACTCGTGCTTTGCTCGATAAAACGCTCGTTGGTTTTTTAAATCAGTTTTTTACAAAACATCGAGCGTCATGTTGAAATTTAAAAACAGCGAATGCTCGATGTTCTGGTACAAGTAAATGCTCTAGTCTATACTCACTTTTAGCGCTAAATAAAAAGCGCGCCGCCGCTATGTACTTTGTGCTTTTAGGTATTTGGTATAATCATCATACATACAGTGACAAAGAGACAACAGCAAGCGATAGCAGGACATGACATTGATGGATAATATGTCAAACTGTTTACAAATTCTCTTAGCATGAGGTAAAAATAAACTTGCTCGTGCTAGGCCGTCCTGAAGGTCGAAAAATATCATACGGAACACACTGAATGTATACCAAGTAACCTTTGTGCTAATTCTTGTCCTACCTGTGTACCAGCGAAATCAGTTCAGTCGCGACAGTGTGCTTGACAAACAAAAATCCAAGTCAAAGTCAAATCTTTTATTTCAAATAGACCACATTTCAAAGTACAAATTAAAATAATAGAGACAGTAGAATCATTCTACTATGCATTTGCAAAATTAGATTATCGTCAAAACATACAGATGTTCACATTTCATAACATTAGAATGAAGTAGGAAGAGTGGCCATTAACTAAAAGCCCTACTAAGAATCTTTGCTGAAATGTTTAACATTATTATAACAAAGAAGAAAATGTGCCGACATCGTCACGCTTGGCACTTGGCGATCTATTATCAGTCCCTGTACAATAGTTTGTGTAGACTTCACTAACTTTACTTCTAGTTTCCATGATGGATTGCTCCCTTTGCTTTATAAATCAGAAGGTTGCTTAGTCAATCCTTTGATGACCTCTTGTACGAGTATAGACCTATAAATCTCGAAGTGGTGGTTATAGGTATACTTAAAAACCTTCTCTATTTTAGTTAAAATTAAGTTTTTGTGCTTTTTATTCAATATTTGTATATCGGAATGGCATTCCTAATGTTTTATAGAAAAATTTCAACATCCATTTGGTGGTCAGAGTGAAGGAAAATCTTGGTACAAACAATTGAATTTTACAATCCATACTAGCCCAAACGCTTCGTAAGATATATGGCGGCATATTGAAAGACAAAGCCACCTAAATATAAGTTCACCAGCGAGGACATTAGTCAACACCGCCGGTCGATGCTAAACAAATTATATATTGTCTTTGGCTGGGATCGCCCAGCGACCAGCGACAGCCCCATTCCCCGAATATATTTTTATTCTGTGTCGTGAAAATCTTTAACGGCCCTATCTTGTTTTTTATTTCACCTCGGCTTTTAAGCAAGCTGTCCCGGAAGCTCATATACGTTGTTTTATAGGTCTAGACGTAGGGGCCCGGGGATTTATCGACACGGCTATTAATTACCCCACGGTTATCTAAAGGATGTTTTACATGGCCTAGTAAGATACGGAACTGTTTACATAAGCCACTAGCAGCCAATCAACCAGAAAACTAGGAATAACATAGCCGATCGGCAAGTTCGGGAAATGCGGAGGTTTTTTAAAACATTATTAAAAGTTTAGACGGAAGGAAGCACTGGAATGGACGCAACGGAAATAAGAAGAAAAAGTATTAATAGAAGAGTTTGTTAGCTGTAGGCGATATCGAGCTACTCCGGGGCTAAGGCAAGCTCCAACCATTTGCTGGTTAAATAGTCCTCCTCCAGAGGCAAGATCTTTTACCATTCCTCTAAATCCTCCATTTTTCATACCGCACTCACCATCCTAGAAAATTAGGAGCCGCCGGAAGATTTTCCTTTTCTGAACCATATTCTTTAAGCAAGTACGTAGGCATAATGTTCAGTACAAACACGATTGCTGAATATTTTAATCCAAGAAAGTAAATGTTATCTCGCTTTCTTAAAAATAAAAAAGTAGAATACACAAATGACTCTTCCGTGTTTCTGAGTGCTACAATCTTTTCATAAGCCTCAAACACAACACACACAACAATAGAGTACAAAAAATATATAAAGCTTGGATTATTCTAGTTCTCGTCATTTCTGCGAAGTCTACAATTAGAAAACCTACAGACAACTGTAAGAAAGATGGCCGAAGCGACGGGCTTAGTAATGACCTAGTAATTCTACGAAATAAAAGTTGCGATAACATGTTGAATGATCTCACAGTTGCTATAGGGACTTACTTACTAAAGAAAACAAAGGAAAACAAGAAACCTTTTCTATTTTGACTTAATTTTACGTCTGAGGAGAAAAACAATCGCGGGTGGATTGGATAGGTAATTTAATGCGTTGTGTAAAAAATAAACAAATCGGAAAAATAAATAAGCTTTTGTGGGTTTCTGAAAGAGTCTAATTTGTGGAAGTTATTGAAATTAATCAGCCGAATGCTGGTCACGGTGGTTTGAGCGCTATTTAGCTTTCGGAAAACAGTTTGAATTTAAGGAAAAGTCAGCACATTTTCACGTTAACAAACAGTTTTTTGCTGAATTATTTTAACTGAAACGAGTTTCAATTATTTTAACCTTTTCAAACATTACATTTCAAGCGCTAAACATATTAACTATATTATACACCAAAAAAACCGCACGAAGTGTTCCGTACCATTATCGCAAAATAACGGCAAACAATCACGTTTGTTGTATGGGAGCCCCACTTAAATATTTATTTTAATCTGTTTTTAGTATTTGTTGTTATAGCGGCAACAGACGTATATCATCTGTGAAAATTTCAATTTCAGCTATCACGGTTCATGAGATACAGCCTTGTGACAGACGGACAGACAGATAGACAGACAGACATACGGACAGACAGACAGACGGATCTCTTATATCACAGAAACACAGACGAGTCTTAGTAATAGGGACCCGTTTTACCCTTTGGTTACGTTCCCTAAAAAGCAATGTTAGGACGTTATACCTACCTACAAAGGGCGGTCTTTATAGACAAGAATATCATAATTCTTTCATAAATTACAATAATTATTTCTAATCCGAATATCAGCATAAATTTGAACGATTATTACATCAAAGGCCGCGAGTTTAAAGGCACTTTTACCGCGGAACGACTCAACAAGGACTCGTAAAGCCGTGACTTGGTGAGCTCGAGCGATTGAATGAGATGATATCACGTACAGATGAACAGAACCTCCGAACTATCTGAGAGCTGAGCACGAACTACCGCGATAAGACATATCTCACGGAAACGTCACGGGGTTTTGAATCTCTCGTGCCTAATTCATGCCAAACTCAAACTAATCGTACCATGATAACGGCCTGATGGCCAATTGCTTCGACGACCATCTGTCGAGGCTGTTATTGCGCGGTTGGATCAAACGTCTGATACAGAAGGCAGTACTTCTCGATACGTCTCGCATTGTGAGGCAGTTCCTGTCTCTATGACTTGTGTCGGGAGCCCTAGCTCCAGAGACAGGAACCTCCAAAGCTCTTGGTGGTTAGGACCACCGGTAGCTCACGTTATTATGACACGATATCTTGCGAACATACCCCGATCCCGATTCGTCTGTCAACTCATTGTTACGCAAAAGCGTAAATCATATCTAACTCAAAAAATCTTTTATTTGGAACTTGACTAAGTTTTTAGTAAACATACTTTAGCAAATCTTAAGCGAAAATCCGCTCGCAAGATTTGACAAACAGAACAATGTAACCTATATAAAACCTTGTAAAACTCTTAGCTCTGCAAATATACGGGAACTTTTCATCTCCTTAACAAAACCACTTGTTTTACGAACAGTCGTTTTGGAAAGCACCCGAATTAGCACAACTGCATTACATTACCTTCGCGTTTCAATTAATGGATTACTGGTTTTAAAAACAACCATAGCTTCTGTTCACGGCTTCGCCCGTGTGAAGAGCAATCTTAAGTGTAAACCAAGGGTAGTGTCACGGGGTCCCAGCGCTAACAAAGAAAATTTGGTTCAAACTAATGTCACTAGATGGCGGGATATGCATCGATTCGTTATTGAATTGTGTGTAAAATATTTTTTTTCTAGAAATGATCATACAAATTGTATTTTCTTTTTAATTAACTCTCATACACAAAATTATGGTATATTGGGCTCTTAATTCACCTTTCAAAGATTATTTGAACGGATCATTTAAAAATTGATTCCAATAGATGGCGCGGTTTTAAATTTCTGAGGCATGCCAGTCATTTTTTTAAATTTGTATTCTAACACATTTTGGCACAATGAACCTGTACCTGTAACTGAATTAAAAGAAAAAAATGTCACGAATAGAGAAAACCGTTTTACTTGCAAGTCGCTGCTAACACCACCTACAGCCGTGGCACGGAATCGAACGTGATCGAAGTACATATAAAAAAAATCATCTTAATCAGACGAAAAACGCTAGTTGCTTCGGCACGAATTCTTTGTATGGGATGAGTCATCTGTATGCTTGTATTATATTATCTGTGGTAGTGTACATATTTCTGAGATGTACTTGAAAGAAAAACTTAACTCAGAGTTAATTGCCAACAAGAGGTTAAATTAATATTTTTCATACACAAATGTCATAAATAACACTGGTTTAGATACTAACTCGTAGTTAGTAAAACCATCCGAGATAGCGCAAGCGGGCCTAAATAGTCCTAAGCCAGATCATGATCTGCTCGTGTGCCAAGTTTCATGCACATTCAATCAGCCTTTGAGACGTGATTGACCAACAATCATCCATATGTACCTCTAAACATACATAGTCTCACATTTATATTTAATATTGCTAGGAATATATAATGCATTTCAGAGTGGTACCACGCTTGGGTAGCGGAAACCGAACAGCATTTAGGTATATCCCCTCCATTAACCCCTGGCGCGTTCATTTGTTATTCTTGTCGAAGATATTACTGCACCCTTGTTGTTCCACGACCGCACTCGTTTGTAATTGTTACTGGCGGTGGATAGCGATTAGCGGTTCATAAATGTTACGTTATTCGTTTCGCAGAGTACTTTATAAAGATAAGAACAATCCGTCGCCAACACCGCAAAGGGGCGAACCTCATACAAACGGTCAAAAATTAGTTAAGTATACAAAAATGCTCCATTTGTTGAGCTCTATGTCGTCACAAAAAGGCGAAGCTCTAAGAGTAATAGAAACGAAAAAAGATTGACGGCGTATCTCAAAATCAGTTCCAGCAAAATTTTACGAAAAGACGAACTCGAAGTACGCCTTTTAGCGGCGACATCTAGCGAGTAATGCAGAAAGCCCTAGTTGAATTTCGCCCTCTCGTCGCGTCCCGCTTCATTTGTTTTGTTTACGTCGTTGTTTCGCCCCCGGCTTAGCGGGCTGCGCGAGAGTTACATTATTTTCATTACGTTTAGCAAGTAATTACGCATTGTATTTCTCATAAGTGTGTTTGTAACATAACAATGTAAGTATAATGGTGTATTGGTTTTATTATATTTTTGTGTGAAACAACAGAAATCTCAATATTGCTAATCATAACCGGACATTAATTGAGGTTAGATAACTTTTTAAAACTTTATTCAATTATTGATGAGAGATAAATTACCACGTCCACATTGTTTCAGTTGTTTCATTCTGAATAATAAGAGTTAATTATACTATCTTATTTCGGCATATTTTGATTATTATGATTTTGTTAGGTACAAGGTTGAAAAAGTATAGCGACAGTGATAAATATTTTTTTTTTTGGTAAAATAAGTACCTAAATTTAATGTTTAGCCCTTAGCTAAATCAACTAGAAGTATATCAATTAGAATTTGAAGATTTCTAAGAAGAAGTAGGTACTTATGCATCTTTCTTTACGGTACAGTCAGTAGCTAAACTATCTAACTGGTAATATAAATATTTCAACCCATATGATATAGCTTGTTTACAAAGTAAATTGTCAAAAAACACAATTTAGAGTAGGTATTGTAAGCTCAGGATCGCACGGGCGATTTTTCCCGCGGCGATTTTTTTTCATGCACTCGATTTTTAACACTCTGCTAAGCGCCGAGAGTCGAAAATCTAACTGTGTGGCTTTTCGACGCGCTGGGATGCACTCTGTTAGATACTCAACGCTCGGTTCAAAACCGAGAGTTTAAATTCCAGTGTGCAATAATATCCTGCCGCGATATTTTTACTTCCGTGCATACGTGGGCTTGAGTGTGTCTGTCCGCTTTAGATTTTTTTTTTTCAATATTCATAGCTTAGTTACCTACTGCAGTAATATTGCCTGTGTAGCCTATGTAATAGTATTTATGTATTATTTATATCTGTCTTCTCTTACCTAGTTATCATAGTACAAGCTCTACCTAGTGTGTCTGTCTTGTGATATTTATTATCTCATATTGTACGTTTACCAAATATTTTTGGTTTGTTATAGCATGGACGTCATAGTGACGTGGGAAGACCAAACGAATAATTGCGTTTGCATATCTGAACTGAAACCCATGATAAAAAATGTGCCCATAACTTTAGGAACCAAAGTTAAAATGCGTTTCAAAACAAAATGGTATTATGGAACTGTCACAACTACAGAAGATGATGAAACTGGTGAAATAAAAACTGTAAAACCACTTGAACGAAGACGATCAAATGGATCAGAATGCTCTGAGGATAATGTACCTATTTCTATGCTCATTGATAAAAGTGACAAAAAAAAAGCACCTGAAGTTGAAATGAAAATTCAGACGAACGACGATAGCTTATGCCTCACCCTAGCGTCAGCACATCGACAGCTCCAATGCTTTTTGGATCCAGCAAATTCCCGTGGTCTTCACCAGATCATAACTCTACCTTGTTGGGAGGCCTTCCGATACGCGGAAGCCACTGAACTTTTCGGGACCATCGACCATCCATTCAGTACTGCTTCTTTAGTATAAGGGATGTTTCCTGGATAGAAAAAATTAACATTTAGACCGTCAGTGAGATTATGAAATAATATTAGACCCGTATTTTTGCTATATATCAAATAAATGATACAGCGCATCAAATTTTAAGAGCGGGAGCTTGTGACGTCACTGTGTCAGTATAAATTGTAGCACACCGTGACGTCATACGATATTTCAACGCGCTGCATCGTCGTATTTTATTGTTTACGTGGCAAAAGAAAAAATATGTCCAATTTTTTTCGGTTTTCTAACTGACGGGCTAAATAGATATTGTTTGTCAACTACGCTAATGATTCAACAAAAAGAAAATTTAATATTGTTAACTTTCGTTTTGGAAGTCGTTGTCTATGGTACCTCTTGTTTTTATAATTTTTTGACACCGACTTCCGAAACGCAAGTTATTTTGTACTTTTTAGTGTTTTGCTTTTAAAGTTGGTTTATTTTCTGTGCAAAAGTTTTTATTTCTCTCTTTTTAGTTTTAATCTACTATCACTAAAAATGAGCAAGTTCTACAGTAAGGTACCTAAAGAATTGACAAAATACCTAAAATAACTCAATTTACACATTGGTACTGTTTGTCGCTAAGGAGTTTGGTTGTATGCTCCATATCTTGAAAACTGCTGGACCGATTTTGATGAAACTTGCACTATTCCCTAAGTTGAAAGATACTCAATCCAACACATTGTTTAGGATCCGTTAAGTGGTTTCGGCGAAATGCGTGGACAATAATACATACATACATACAAACATACACTTATGAAATTTTTCACATGTGTTTATAGCCCACATCGAATAAAATATGTGAATATTGTGCAGTTCCAACAATATTAAGCTGCGTACGGACAGCGCGTTCCTGTGTTACGCGTAGTTGGGAAACACTGTCCACGCGTACATTGGATGCGCGTACAGCTCTTGTACGGACCGCCGCGAACCTGTACGCGAGGTCAATCGATCCAGAGCGCGCAGAAATTCATAAACTTTTCATTATTGAAACTCGAAGAACACGCGTGTTTATTCATTTTGCCGTCCAAATATAGCGTAGCCGGCCGCGTGCGTCCTCTTTGACGCGCGACCAAAAACCGACTGACGGTGGCTCGCGCTGCGAGTTGGCTCGCGCGGTACGCGTACCCCAAGAGTGAACGCGTAGCTGCAGGTATGGACTAGGCGTTCCGGATACGCGTAAACTGAGTACGCGTACCAGGGTACGCGCAATCCGTACGCACCTTTTACATATCTACATACGTGTCGAATTGATTACCTCCTTCTTTTTGATTTTGCTTGTCTTGAAGCAGAATTATTAACATCACTTGGATCCCATACTCGAGCTTCCTAAAGTACGATTTTTTTCCTGCAGTTGTATAATCTTTTTTATTCCAGGCTTATGTAGCCTTCGGATAATTTTCAACTGGCACGCGGGCAGTGCCGCTTGCAGAAGCTAGTATTTATTACAAGTTAAAAAGTCTTACGGTCTAGTACTCCGCGCCCACAAAACTCTTTTGCATTAAGATAATATTATCACTAAGCAGGCTTACATTTCTTGTAGTCATATCTGAAGCTGTTGAATATATGCAGCTCCTTGATGAGAGCAGGCTAAGTTGTTCTCTTAATGAGTTCTCGAAGCAAACTTTAGGCGTAAACTGCTCTTTTGACGAATTAATTTTGAAGTTTGACTTAATGGTGCTCTAGACAGACTTTTTGCATAAAGCCGAAGCGCATTATTACTTTTAATAATGGCTTCCGAAATACAAAGGAGATAAAAGTGTTCGCGTTTTTTAAAACCATCTTTGTTAAAAAAGATTGAATAAATAATTGCACACCGTTTATTTTTTACACCTCGAAATAAACAACTGGAAATCGCGCTGAATATAAAACAGTTATTTTTATACTAATGCTCCTGTTCGGTGAGAGAAGCAATGTCAAGATCTTTTGTGAAACATTTTAATTAAACGTCACTTAAAAAGCTTGCAGCAAAAAAGGAATAAACAATTTTGCTGTTGACAGGAGAGTGCTGAGTGTGCTGACCGCTTGGATTGCGGCCAGAGATACGAAATTTTACGGACATTTTTACACTACTTTTGAACGATTCGCGGCGTGTGTAACTCAGGCGTGCCTATATAACTGGAGCACTTTATATCTACGTGCTCAGACCAGTTGTGGGGATGAAATATGGTTTTTATGAATGGACGAGTTTGTGCGGTTTTTAGGAAGCAACCTTTTGATGTTTGAGTAGCATTCCTGCTTTTAGCTCACTTTGAAAATCGTTTGTTTTTGCTTTGAAAAAACAAACCATTGTCAAGTATCTTACCTGTCTCTGCGTAGGTTTAAACTTTCATTCGCATGGGGTAATTGGTTAGAATTCGTAGCTCAGTAGCATTAAATTTTACCATTAACCTGAAACTTTACGGCGTTACACATTAATTACACTTGTAGTAATATAATTTAATTTGAGTTTAGTTTAAGTCATTTGTTGGTCGACGGTCGGCTATTATTTTAAGTTGTTATGTTAGGGGTGAAATTAATTAAGTACGTACTTAGGGACTGCAAGTTTATTGCACTCTCTAATCTCTCTCTATTCTATTTTAAAACTTTGAGCTAGAATAACTTACAACCACACATTTACAAGCAGATTTTTCCCGGGCTATAATTTGGATATAATATGCTTTCTTAACTATTAAATTCTTTGGTAAGGATATAATATGCTTACCTAGTTAAAGGCAAATCAGATCGAGCCAATTAATTCGACCGACTACTGGTTTCTGGTTTTTGGTATCTTATATCTATGTTTTCCATTGCCGAGGAAGTCCCTGGCAACAGTAGAGATAAGTCTTGCAACCCACACCAATGATGTAACATATATACCGAGGTAGATATGTTTTACCGACGTCTGCGTGGCAGTACAAACACAAGCTGACTAGCTTGAATGAACTCAGTCAGTCCTGCGTCTGGCCGCGACACGAACGTACATTTGAACAGTATGTTTATCTTTTTCTGACAACGGGGTAGTATTTATATCTTTGTGATCTTTTATTCTATCTCGATGATAGAAATAAAGTTCCAAGTTCCATAGCTACTATTTAGGTAGCTAAAGTAAAAAATCGCCATGTTTTTATTTCTTTATAATGAGTATGACGTCTCTATTGGTAAAATCTCATCAACCCACATAGTCAGTTATTATGTATACAAACTCCACAAGAAGGTCACAAAAAGATTATTGTTTATGATGTAATATCATGAAGTTCAGTACGTGTAAATGTCCCCTGAACACCACTTAATGAGACATCAAAGTAGAACTTTCATAATTACTTCTCTAGCTTCCGAGACAGATTGCTGATAGAAGATTACAGTTATTAGCTAAACAAGAAGGTATAAACAACAAAAGGCCCCTTATCTTACATGTAAATATATCTGTATTATCGCCTTTCCCGTTTCAAGCGCGTTTCATCGTCTCATGGGATAACAACCGTGTTTCCTTATCTTTCACAAACTATTTCGAAAATATACGCAAAGAATATTCTTTGTTCAGATGTCAAAGGAAATGTTTGCGGATTGGTATACAATACAACTGAATTTCGCTATGTGTACTCTACTACCCACGTAGTAGAGTATTTGTGAGAAATGTGTTTGCAGATAGGATTCAACTATTATGACTTAAAGAAGGGGTATTACGGTGAAACCTATGTGTATTTTATTTCCTAGAAATGGATACTGAACTTAATCCTTTAAATGTTAGCTGTTTAATATCAAAGGACATGTTGCATTAACTATACTTATACTTCATAAAAGATAGCTTGATCTCTGCGACTGCTGTCAGTATCAGCAACGTAACAATAACGTATACGTCAGTTTGACATATATCGCTAACTTTTATGAAGTATAGTGAAATGTTTGGTAAACGCTGCTCTGTTTAGTAATACGAATAGTAAGACGGACTCTGCTGCCGATTTTCTTTACAATCTCTAAGTCGTCTTTTATGGCAACCAGAGGAAGGACGTAACAAGAAATATTTCCTCACCTTGAATTAAGTTTGGGAGTTAAGTAGTGCAGTGGTGGTCTAGTGGTATCGGCCACGACTTATAAGTTGTAGATCGTAGGTTCGATCTCAGGAAGGCACTTTACTTTTTGTAACTGTTCTCAAAACGGGGAAGGAAAACATCGTGAGGAAACCGGCATGTCCTAGAACCAAAAATCCGAATACATGTGACATCCACCAACCCGCATTGGGCCTGCTTGTTGGATTACAACCCATTCACTCTCACAGAGAAGAGGCCTGTGTCCCGGCAGTGGGAACATTAAAAAGGCTGATGATGATGATGAAATTAAATAATCGGAGAATTATCATAAAATATCATATTCATATATTATCGATTTTGATAAATTATAAGACCTTACTTCTTTCCAAATTTCATGATTCTAGATCAGCGGGCAGAACCCAAGTGGTTAATTCCTTTGCGATCGTCCAATATGCGGCATAATTGGCCGTATCTTTTTATTGCGTTTTTTAGAAGACAAAGACAAAGACAAAAGATATTTATTTCAACTGGGCCACCAAGCGGCACTTTTGAATGTCACAATTTAAATTTACATGGAATAAAAGTTGATTCTACCGTGCATTCGGAAAGTAGCTTGTTATGGAGAAGAATGCACAAGAAACTCCATACTTTTTAAATT
The DNA here is from genome assembly GCA_949775005.1 of Orthosia gothica. Lineage (NCBI taxonomy): Eukaryota > Metazoa > Arthropoda > Insecta > Lepidoptera > Noctuidae > Orthosia > Orthosia gothica. Next base: position 18,484,595 of record OX459043.1, on the reverse strand, counting down.
TACATGGAATAAAAGTTGATTCTACCGTGCATTCGGAAAGTAGCTTGTTATGGAGAAGAATGCACAAGAAACTCCATACTTACTCTTTAAAAAAAATAAAAACGATTTTTACAATATTTAGGTACATGAGTACATACATTAATAAATTCACATATGTGAGGACAATGCACCCAGAATAGCACTACACACTATACTATGTAAAGGTATAAAGTTTTAAAAGTACTCACACATGCACTGTGCAGTTATATAATAGGTACTAGAAAAACATCAACATCCGAAGCAGTTAAGTTATGACCAATCCCAACTGACGGCGCCCGTTCACGAACATGACGCATGAATCGGCACCACCCAGCTCAACCATCATGAAGGGAACCGAATGATCCAACACACGCACCACCATCAGAGAGACATTTGAGAGAGCATGACACACTCAACTGCCAGGGCACACACAAGTCAACGAACGACACATAGGTATAGCAAATGGTAGATTTACAGTTGGGTACATAGTACCCATTCACGTGCTGTGCAGCTATACAATACTAAAAGAAATCTTGAGCCCTAGTGGTTGTGGAGCAGGACTAGCTTTGAGCCAAGCATTTTTATCAGAGATATAATCCCCCAACTTATAATATGCCTGCCTGCATAGTGTGCGATTTATACAATTTTAAAATTTCTTCTCATTCAGTTCTAGAATATGGGCAGGAATTTTATTGTAACATTTTGTACAGTACCCCATGAAAGATGAGGCCACTTTTGCCAGTCTGAAACCTGGTTGAACTAATTGGTCCCTATTTCTAGTAAAGTAATTATGTCTGTCTCCGTTTTTACTAAAAAGATGTAAATTCTTTCTCACGTACATGATGTTTTCATAAATATGTTGACAAGGAACCGTCATGATGTTAATGTCCTTAAACAGTTCCCTTAGAGAATCGCGCCGGCGAAGATTGTAAATCGCTCTTATGGCTCGTTTTTGCAGAATAAACATAGACTCAATGTCTGCAGCCCTTCCCCATAGTAAGATACCGTAAGACATTATACTATGAAAGTAACTAAAATAGACTAGCCTAGCGGTATCCACATCAGTAAATTGACGAATCTTTCTGACAGCATAAGCTGCCGAACTCAGCCGCCCCGCAAGTGATACTAAATGAGGACCCCATTGTAACCTTGAGTCTAGCTTGATCCCCAGGAAAACCGTTTTATCGACGAATTCGAGCTTCTCCTTGTGTAATATAATGTCACAATCAGTACTTTTGACATTTGGCAAGGAAAATTTTACGCATTTGGTTTTTTTACCATTTAAAACTAAATTATTGGCAGTGAACCAATCCTGAACCTGCCGTAGCGCGTTATTTACGTCGTCAACCTGAAGTTAAGTACGTCTATTTATTTTAAAAACTAAAGATGTGTCATCAGCAAATAACACCATATTTAGTTTGCCTTCCAATAAATGGGGTAAATCGTTTATGTATATTAAAAATAAGAAAGGACCTAAAATTGAGCCCTGGGGTACCCCCATTTTCACATTTAACCCCGACGAATTCACACCGTTTATTTGAACTAATGGTTGTCTATCACTCAAATAAGATTTAATCAAACTTAACGCTGATTAACCTAGCCCGTAATGCTCACGTTTCAGAAGTTTTCATGATTAACGCAATCAAAAGCCTTCGATAGGTCGCAGAAGATACCTATGGCATCCTGCGACTCTTCCCACGCATTAAATATGTGTTTTAATAGGGTGACACCAGCGCAACTTATTGTACAACGTCCTTTGGTGAAACCATACTGTTTATCATGTAAGATGTTATTCGTATTAAAATGAATGAGCATTTGATTTAGCATTATCTTTTCAAATACCTTGCTGAAAACTGGCAACACGGATACGGGTCTATATTTATTTGTGTCTTTACTGTCCCCGGATTTAAAAAATGCATTCCACTTCCTTCTTTGACAAATCATTTACGATTATTATATATTTATCAAATCATTTACAAGTACGGTTTGAAATTGTGTTTAAAATTAAACTGAAAATAATTAAGCTAGGTGTTGAATGTTGACTGCCTTGTTGGTCGATTGCAGAGTGCTGTACGTGGAGTCTTGGGTTCAATTCTTAGTTGTAGCAAAGTTATTGTGACATTCGATAAAAAAATCCGAGCAGCTGCTAATGGGTGAACTAAACCCTGCCAATTTCTGATTTTGATTTTGAATGCGGGCGTGATATTATAATTTTTTTCTCATTCATTTGTAGTCGTCAAACCATACAGACAGTGTATTCAAAAATTTGGTCCGTGATGAGTACAGCAAAACCTACAGTTTTCACAAATGATAACGATGAAGGGAGGGAGCGTGTTATCAAAAGTAAAGGGAAGTACGCCTTCTTCATGGAATCCACCTCCATCGAATATTATATTAAGAGGAATTGCTTATTGAAAATGCTCAGTTCTAAATTGGATTCTAAGGAATACGGTATCGCTATGCCAAAGAGTAAGTAAAGAGAATAAGTATTTTAAAACATAATAATAGTATTGCAAATTATTCACTTATTATTATATTTCTAGACACTCCAAACAAAGAATTGTATGATGGGGCAATATTGGCATTACAAGAAAACCGGCCAAGTGCGAGTCGTACTCGCGCACGAAGGGTTCCGTACCATTATTGCAAAAAATGGCTCAAAAATCACGTTTATTGTATGGGAGCCCCACTTAAATATTTATTTTATTCTGTTTTTAGTATTTGTTGTTATAGCGGCAACAGAAATACATCATCTGAGAAAATTTCAACTGTCTAGCTATCACGGTTCATGAGATAGAGCCTGGTGACAGACAGACAGACAGACAGACAGACAGACAGACGGACCGCGGAGTCTCAGCAATAGGGACCCGTTTTTACCCTTTGGGTACGGAACCCTAAAAAAGGAGATCTTGAGAAATTGAAAAAGAAATGGTGGGAAGACGAGGATAATGAAGAACATTGCGAGGTTTGATCATTTTTCAATTTTGCAAAATTAGATAAATTCGGAACAGGGTGGAAAATTCTCTATTAAAAAGGAAGGATCTCTGACAAGTGCTGCCTTTTTTTTTCTGTTGGTCAACCGCCAAATGTTTGCTGTCTGGCTCTTGTATAATCCTTTCAGACCTTACTTTCTCTGACAAGACAAGTATTGACTCTGGTGGTCAACTGCCATTGAGGTAATAATAGTACATATTATCTCAATGTCAACTGCCAAATGTTTGCTGTCTGGCTGTTGTATAAGTTCAAATCGCGCGAAATACTTTGATTGCGCGATGTAGGATTGGTGTGACGTCTATATATGCTGCTACAACATTTTATACATGAACGATACATTTCGCGTTGAATTTTGTAACCGAGAAAAAAACTTGTTATTTTTTTAAGAATTGAAATCTTATCGCAGAAGTAGCTTATTTAGGATTAGTTAACCAACCTAATATCTTTATCATGAAAACAATAGTATAGGTAATGCCATTCAATTTCAGGAAAAAAATATTACGAACCCTATAGAGATGATTTTTTATTGTTTTGTTACAGAAAAAAGTCCAAGAAGAGGACGACAATGGCTCGCTACAGATGAAAAATACCAGCGGTATCTTCTTAGTGCTGGGTACCGGAGGTGTGCTGGGGCTGATGGTGGCCATTATAGACTTTATGTTGCACGCTCGGCAGATCAGTGTCAAAGAGAGGGTATGCTTTAGGTTTACGTTATTATAATATGGTGGTATATTTAAAAAAATCCGGATTCGTTATTATAAATATGACGCCTTTCTATTCCAAATGCTTGCTGGTTTGCAAATGCCCAAGGTTAATTGATAACGTTTTTATCGCATTAGATTCACTAACCCTCATATTTAGTTAGGGTAATCATAATTTATAGATTAATTATATAAAGTCCTCGTCACGAGAAACTATAGGTAGGTAAATTTTGTAAATAAAGAACTTCTGTTAAGTTACGTAGTGACAATTCAATCAACAACAAATAGTCCCAAATGCAATCAAGTCAAAGTAACATACGTGTAATACGAAACTAACGAGCAATTTCACTTGGTCGGGTTATATTTTAGCGATATAAACCGCTGTCGTTTAATGTTTTGTGATATAGGAAGGCGTCTGTGCGGTTTGTTGTGTTGTGTCAGCCTTTACAAGCTGAAAGATGTTCTATCTAGCCTTTTTCACGACAATTATGCTGGGGTCGGCTTCCACTCTAACAATTTAACAGATCTCCACAACCCAGTTGCTGGGTAACATGTTACACATAAGGCTTTTCATTAGTAACTATCCTTTTAAATCTTTGACTGTTGTCAAAGATCTAAAAGGATAGTCAGGTCCAATGGCTTAACGTGCTTTACTTGGTCTCGGTATTTACTGGATCGTTGTCCATCAACGTATCAACACGGGCAAGCGTAGCTAATGATGATCTTATTCCGCAGGTTACTTTCCTGGAAGCCTTATCAAGTGAATGGCACGCGTCTCTGAACCCTCGCGAGCTGCACAAGCTGGCTGCCCCGCCTCGCTCCGCACCACCCTCGACTACCACCCCCTCCCCGCTGCGCGAGCGCTCGCAGTCAAGAGCAGTCTCCGTGCTTAGGGCTGCCTCGTCATTTATTAACTTTGATGAGATTTATTGAGAGTGTGGCGTAAACGCTTGAGACACCACCAAGCAGCAGCGACAGGTGATAGCGCCAATATTAGGTCTTCGTCTTTTTATTCACACACTCCTGTTGGAGAAGTTGTGGTCATGTATCGTCTGATATAGTATTATATTTGACTAGCTGTTCCTCACGGCTTTGCTCCCGTGGACCACGCCACAAGACCCGTTTTCGGTATTCAAAATAGCCTATGTCACTCAGGAATAATGTAGCATTCTACAGGTGTTTTTTTTTTAAAGCTATCCAGTAGTTTCGGAGCCTATTCGGTACAAACAAACGAAAAAAAATTTTTCCTCTGTATAATATTGGTATGGTATAGATTGAATCGTATAGTAAAATATTGGTTGCGGCTTTTGCGAGACTTCTACATCTCTTTATTCGAGGCACTGCGTTTATGTCCGGAAAGTATCTCCATACAAATTCATAGGCAATTTTAAGGAGCCAGTAGTGTCGCTTGACGCTGTCGCTGCTGCTTGCCGGTGACGGACTCGAGCCTTTAATGAATATCCATCCTGTCATCGCTGTATCATCATCTCTATCTCAGATTAGACTACAATCATATATTATATGGATAAGAATCATTAAGGCAATGAGTTTATGGCCAATCGCTTTCATAAGCTTTGTTGAAAAATGTCGGGCCATTATTTGAGTTGAATATACAAGTGTGTCACAAAAAAAAAATTGAGCCCAGTGAAAACTTAATCGTTTATTTTATAAATAGTTGTATTTATTTGCATAAGTTAACATATTATATCAGTTTTTTACTACCTCAAAAGATTGTTAATTATATGTATAATTTAAATAAATTGTTACAAGCAATGCTACTTCGTATTGAATACGTTGAGATGGAACAAGTCAGCTGCTGATCGAAGCACGGAGGAAGCTCTCGAAGCACGGTTGGAGCTCGAAGCAGAGGACGAGGGACGGGAGTGCTTCACCGGCTTCTCAGTTTCCCAGAAACTTAGCGCAAACGATAGCTCAGCCCAAAATGCTTCTGATTGAGTCATCTGCAAAGATAATAATATATCACGAATCACAAATGCACGCCGCCAAATAGTTTTTTTTTCATTTAAAAAAAAACTGAAAATACGGTATCTTTTTGGATCTATTTTAAAAGTTTAGCTGAATACAGAAGTAGTTTTGTATTCAACTGAAATTTTAACATAATTTAATAAAACATACCCAGAATAGAATATAAGGATGGTTTGTCTATGCAAAGCAATGAGTATGGGGTATTCAATGTGACTAAGGTCTTATTCGTATTAGCATATGAATGCTATTTGGCGTTAAGTGGAATTCGTACCTTCTGCTCGACAGCGACTTCTCTAACGTTCCACAAGAATTCAAATATCCCCATTGCGGCGGCCATACTGCATCCTAACGCCAATACTACGAACACACCACCTACATTATCTACTCCTAGTTCTCCGGCAGCACTGTCTTCGCTTGCTTCTTCGGCCTGAAGAAAAAAAGATTAAAAAACCTTGAAGTCCAAAGTCATCATCGTCATCATCGGCCTTTTAACGTTCCCACAGCTGGGACACAGGCCTGCTCTCTGTGAGAGCGAAAGGGCTATAATCAACCACGCGGGCTTAGTGCGGGTTGGTCACATGTCTTCGATTTTTCGTTCTAGGACATGTTTTCCTTCTGCGTTTTTAGATATATCATTTACACAAACAATTGCGGCCGGCTGTGTTCGAACCCAAAACTTACGACAGAAACAAAGTCGGGCCGGTACCACTGGCCCACCACTGCTCCAAAGTAATTGTAAGTAATTCTTAAGAGCTCTTATCAAGAAGTAAGTTATGCTATAACATCTATTAAATTAATAAAATAACTGTCTGCCTCGCGATAACCAAATACCACTATTATATGGGTATTAAAACATAACTGGTGAAATGTGGGTGTATACCTCTGCCTAATCCTTGTGATAATGTAAAAAATCTATCATATAATAATAAAAAAGACTTACAACACAAGCCTCTTCCTTCGGTGCTTTCCACCAGCGGTTTTTAATCTCCACCAGCTTACCACTTTCAGCTAATTTCAGTACAGCATTGTCCACTGCCGTTCGGTAAGACGAGTCTGGGAACATGAGTAAAGTACGCGTGATTAAAAGGTTCATAAAACACAAATTCAGATTGGAAAGCAATGAAGGAGTTATTGTAATAATAGCTTCTGCCAGCTGCTTCGCCTGCGTGAATCTGATATCATCCCAAGCGAGTATACTCCCGGGATAAAAAGTATCACCGTCCTTATCCAGGACATAGTCTATTCTGTTCACACTTCTCAATTTCATCTAAAGAGCTACTTTGGCATTTATAATATAAGTAGGGATTGTATTACCATCCATTGTTTACTTACCAAACGGCATAGCTATTCCATAGCCTTTGGAGTCGAGTAATCCGCCAACTTGCATTAGGTTGCAGTGTCTTTCTAACTGGTATTCAATGGCTGTAGATTCCATAAAGTAAGCATAATCTCTTTTGCCTTTTAGCACTCTGTCTAACCCCTCGTCGTTACTCGTGACGAAAACTGATGGTCGAGCTGATTCCATGGCGCCGTAAATTCTTTGGTACATTGAAACATTGGAGCGCTGGGCAGTAAAATAATTTAAATTCACAATTTAGTAGGCAAGATCATTGGAACTATAATAGACCAGCATTTGATTTATTCGGACCAAAATATACTTGATTATTTTGGTGGATTTTGAAAAAAGAGTCAATAAAATATTATACCTTGAAAAACGAGTACGTGGATCCACCCTTCAAGGTTCCATATTTAATTTTAGTTTGCATAGCTAGATCCTCGGCACTCTTGATTGAGTCATCCATTGCAGCATTGGTAAGGAAAGCGGCCAGGTTAGCGGTGTAAGAGGAACACATGATGAGACCGAAGAACCACCACATGCCACAGACCCATCGCGTGGAATAACCTCTGTTGTAGAAAAAAAATACAATTGTCTACTACAATAAATATATCGAGAAATCACCACTGTCTTTTCTTTGTTAAACTTACTTTGGCAAAATATCAGAACCCTGTGTCATAATTGAACCCATTGTAAGCCAGCAAGCATTCTTTATATGCCAAATATTTTCTAATTCTTCAGGTGATTTGTCACAAGGATGAGGATTCTCCCAATCATTTGGCGCCAGTCTAAATAAACAAGGAGTAAATTCACAGATAATCATAAAATAAAATTTTATTGCAAGTGTGATTCGAAATTACAAAACTCACCTAGCTAAAATATGAAGCAATAACGATACCATTAAATACGCTGCAGCCATATAGATCCATACATCAACAGAAAATGGTTTAAGAAATGAAAACAGCTCCGGTTCGGGAGGAGTTGCCTTTAAATAAAGTATACTTATGCCCAGAGTCATAAAAGGTGTCGTGAAATCTACAAATGATCGGCGCTCATAAGTTATGGTCAAATCACAAATGGCTAAATCAGCTTTCTGAAAAAAACAATATCAAAATGGTAGTCAGGGCATTACTTTAAGTTCTTTATTTAAGATAAAATTGTAATGCTACTCACGCACCCTTTCTAAAAGATGTCCCACTAGACCATCCCACTTTTTTGTTTCTTTGACGTACGACCCGTAGCCATTACCAGGCACTATTTCGATTTCATAGTTCAAGTGTAGCAATTCTTTTAATATTTCATGTATTAAATCTTTCGAATATCCTTCATAACGATCGTTGCCGGTTAGCGTTTCGCCTTCCTTGGGGACCGATTCGACTAAGAACGGTGCGCCGAGGCGTGACACCACCTTGAACGTTTTGTTTTGCCATTTTTCGGCCAAGCGATCTGACGTTTCGTCCGCAGACCGAACGTATACGAACCCAGATTCCGGATTCCACTTTGCAATACTATTAAATCCACTGTTCGATAATTCCATTATTTCACTGTTAAAATTCACTCGTTCACCCGTTATATTATCTAAATTGATTTGGTTTGTTAGGCCAACAATAGGATTCTGCAATTAGGAATGGTCAACAGTAGCTGTTTGTGTTATCAAACATTATTATACTGATTGATATTAACATTGTATTTACCGTAAGCAAATGATTGGTGAACTCTTCACCTTCTTCCCATGTGTCCTCAGAATCACAATTTATTTCCTGGGCTTCTAATTTAAAATCGTCAGGAGCTTTTTCTACGGCATCTGTTATAAGTCTGGCTGCATCGCTAGCTAATGCAGCTTCTACCTGAAGAATTAAAACGATCACACACTTTATATAGCGACAATTGTTTATTGAACTTCCTAACCTTCCTTCATTTCCTTACTTACAGTGATTTCATGAGATTGTCGTGGAATTTTCACATTGTCTGAGCCTCTAACTTTCCAGTCTGCTAAGTAAGACGTAGTTCTTGAGTCTGAGTGATCGAAAATTCTCAAACAAGTTACGTTTGATAACCCATAGCGCAACTCTTCCAGATCCAAAGTGTGGGCGTCCAGAGACATTAAAACGTAACTCTGGAAAAGATAATTTTGTATATGATTATTATAAAACCCCCGTTAATATACACACCCGACTGCTGGAGTTATTATTTGAAAAGAGAAAAACAATTACTATGTAATTCTGTGAACTATTCTGGAATGCATCATAATAATAATCATACTGTTTTTTAACATATTTATTTAAGGAAATATTGAAATATATTAAAATGGGCATTAAATAATATGAGGTACAGGTGGTTTCTATAATTATTATAAGTTTTGGTTGGTTTTTCTATATTTTTGGTTTGTCCCCGCTATGTTATATATATTATATGAAACAAAAAAACGGGAATTTAAAAAAAATAACAATATCTTTAAAACGGTTAAGTTTAGGGTTAAGTTAACTACTAACTTACTTTCATAGTCAAAACATTCTAAAATTATGGCAACTACAACCTCTTAGGTCTAGGTCGACTTAACCTGCGGCCCTGTACATATATACGTATATTTGAGGGCAACATTTTAACAATTATATAGCTTAAGTCACTTCCAAAATTGAGACGAATCCAACGACGACACATCCGTCAAGCCATTTGGGCTGTAGAGCGTGCCAAATAAATGGACATGCATACATACCCTCGAAAATCATTTCCCTCCCGCAGTGGATTAAAATAAAGGTTTTTTTTAACAGCTTAGCACTTATTATATCTTAGAATATCCAACAGTTGTATATTGTATAGACGTAATATTATTTTTAAGATGTTGTCGACGACTACTCTCGTTAGTATAATTCATTTTCGTACCACTTGCTCAAAAAAGTGACATTCTATGCCACAAAAAGCGAGCATAACAATAGTCATTTTTAATCTGTTAAAAACAGGGAAAGAAAATTGTACTGAATTTCATTCATCCTCTAGGGGGAGAATGTGATTTAAATTTGGAATACTTACCGAAATTTATACTGACCTACATCTGTGTTTACACCATTGAGTTTGTATATAAAGCATTATACATCTTTTTGAAAAAGGAATACGCATTTATTATGCAGTTATGATTATTAAATACAAGTAAAATTTCACAATTTAAAAACCCCCGACACATTTATCTTGCGAAAACACCCCGATTCAAACATTAAAATGCCCATAACTTTTGAACGGCTGAACCGATTTTATTCAAACATAGCTAAGAACACTCTCGACAAAATTACCTTTCAAACAAAAAAAACTAAATCAAAATCGGTTCATCCGTTTAGGCGCTGTGATGCCACAGACAGACACACAGATACACAGATACACACACGTGAACATAACACCCCTCTTTTTCCGGCGGGGGTTAAAAATTACGAAAACCGACGAGGCCGTATGAGCTTGATGCCTTTGCTTTGCCGACAAAAAATATTAGTCCAGGAATTTGCCGCGTTTTTCAAATACATTAACGTTAAGTTTATTTTACTTTTAATTGTCATTATTTAAAAAAATGCTTATCTCATATTATCATTGTGTTTTTTTTTTCGCAAATGGTACGAAAAGTAGAGTTTATTCCTCGGTGATAAAGTGTCTTAGACTTGGGTGAACTTAAATCCCTCGCTACACTCAGGACTCGTCTTAAATCCCTCGCTTCGCTCGTGATTTAAGTTTTTAACACCCTCGCTACGCTCGGGAGTAAACCTCGAGTCCTTCGTTACGCTCGCGATTTAAATCGTCACCCGCGGCAGAAGACACTGCTTTATCCCCTTGGTTAATAATCTACTATTTGTGGCTGTATTTGCCTTAATTTTGGTACTCCATTCTGCTTAGGTAAAGCTCGCGCTTTTTCTTGTCGATGATAATGAGGTACAAACATAGTATGTTTATTCTGAGTGTCAATGTAATTTACAGTTTCAAGATTACAATACCCCCATTCGTATTATGTTTTATTACAGTAGTAAGCTTTATTTTGACACAAATAGGTACTTACTGAGTGTTATTTGGCGAATCGTTTTGATACAAAACTAAATTGAATAACTTAAAAAAGTTGAAAACAATATATCTACTTAAAGTATTGTATCATGTCGCTACCTACATGTACAATGTAAGATCGTAATTTTATTTTATTTACGTAAAACGAGTTTAAATGGGCTTTTTTTTCTTAAAAGAACATCTAAATAAACATCAAAGAATTCACCAACTACTTAGGAATCATAGTCTTACCATATAGTCTTCAAAAAACTTGACTTCGTTAGCTTGGCGCAGATACTCCAGCACTCTATCAGCTGGACAGTCCAGGATGACCCTAGTTTCTCCTGTATACTTCAGAGCTTTCAATAAAGGTCGGTTGTCGTCACCATAAGTTTATTTTACTTTTAATTGTCATTATTTAAAAAAATGCTTATCTCATATTATTATTGTGTTTTTTTTTTCGCAAATGGTACGAAAAGTAGAGTTTATTCCTCGGTGATAAAGTGTCTTAGACTTGGGTGAACTTAAATCCCTCGCTACACTCAGGACTCGTCTTAAATCCCTCGCTTCGCTCGTGATTTAAGTTTTTAACACCCTCGCTACGCTCGGGAGTAAACCTCGAGTCCTTCGTTACGCTCGCGATTTAAATCGTCACCCGCGGCAGAAGACACTGCTTTATCCCCTTGGTTAATAATCTACTATTTGTGGCTGTATTTGCCTTAATTTTGGTACTCCATTCTGCTTAGGTAAAGCTCGCGCTTTTTCTTGTCGATGATAATGAGGTACAAACATAGTATGTTTATTCTGAGTGTCAATGTAATTTACAGTTTCAAGATTACAATACCCCCATTCGTATTATGTTTTATTACAGTAGTAAGCTTTATTTTGACACAAATAGGTACTTACTGAGTGTTATTTGGCGAATCGTTTTGATACAAAACTAAATTGAATAACTTAAAAAAGTTGAAAACAATATATCTACTTAAAGTATTGTATCATGTCGCTACCTACATGTACAATGTAAGATCGTAATTTTATTTTATTTACGTAAAACGAGTTTAAATGGGCTTTTTTTTCTTAAAAGAACATCTAAATAAACATCAAAGAATTCACCAACTACTTAGGAATCATAGTCTTACCATATAGTCTTCAAAAAACTTGACTTCGTTAGCTTGGCGCAGATACTCCAGCACTCTATCAGCTGGACAGTCCAGGATGACCCTAGTTTCTCCTGTATACTTCAGAGCTTTCAATAAAGGTCGGTTGTCGTCACCAGGCACCAGTCTTCGTACCAGCCACTTCACCTCCGGATCAGATTGTTTTATTATCTCTTGGAGTCTTATTAAGCCTGAAACAGTTATTAATGTTAGCGTAGGTATATGGAGATTTTGGTGGCTGCCATGATATTATATATGCCTCAAGATATACCTTAAGATGATAAAATTAAGGGTAGTCTAGCGACTGCTAATGGCAAACTTTAAGTTTAACTCGTATATCGTTGCATGGAATTTGGATTTTAAATATTAATTATTTATTTGTTATTTTGTACACCTACCACAGTTTAGGCTTCTTAACCAAAGGTTGACTAGTAGAGAATGTCTTGATGCATTAAGTACGCCTACGTACAACTGTACACAAAGTTTATAAATAAACTAGCTTCTGCCCGCAGCTTTGCCCGTTTAAAAAGTGTTTCTTTCATCCCAAGGGAATAAAAACTATTCTATGTCCCAGGGTCTCAAACTTTCTCCATGCCGAATTTGATCTAAACCATTTTAGTAGATCCAGAGATTTACCCCCTACAATGTCACAAACTTTACCTTTTTATAACATTATTAAATGTAGATAAATAGAAGTAAAAACTTACCAAGGTCATCATCATACAGTAGTGTGTAAGACCTCCAATCATTGTCTGCAATAAATAGAGCCACAGCTTTAGAGAGGGCCACGGCTTCAGGATACAGGTTGAGTCCCGGCGGACTTGGCTGCTGCAGCCCTCGAACTGGCGGCGGTTGCCATACTGCCTGGAAATTAAGCTTTTTTTACGATCTAACTAGCTTTTTATTGTGGTTTCGCTCTCGTGGCCTATTCCTCAGAAAGTTCACATTAGTCCGGGATAAAGATTAGCTACTGACACCCAGCGATAAGGCAGCTTTTTATCAGTGAATAAATTTTCATAATCGATTATTTCCAGAGATTAGGTTCCCTTTTCAATCATAAGAACCATTTTACTTCCTTATAATGGTAATTTAATTATTTCGTATTCATAAAAAAATTGTCCGATAGTCTTGTCAGAATACAGAATCATGCATCGGCTTGCACATAAAATGCAGTCACAGACTTGAAGTGAGTATAACTGTTAACTAATTTCAGACGAGGAAGAAATAAGATTTAGGACATTTCCACCGTACACTTCCTTCCCGTTTAGGGTTCCGTAGTCAACAAGAAACCTTTATAGTTCACCATGTCCGTTTGACCGCAGCTTAGCTCAGAGACTCTTAGTACTAGAAAGCTATAATTTGGCATTAATCACGCCAAAAAAGTAAAATAAAAGAACGAAAAAATGTTTTGTTTACCTCCTCTACACGTAAAGAGGAGATGTTTTTTTTATTCTCGTCAATCCCATGGTGTGGGGTAGCGTTGGATAGGCCATTCAAAAATATTACGGGTCTGTGAAAACCATTTTTCGATTCAGGGATCCGTTTGCGTAAACTTAAGCTATAAATGGCAAATTTTTGTTAGAGTCAAGTGTCCCCTCAATGCCAGCTAAATGGTTGCTTTTGGATATGTGAAGAAATTCACGGCAGTAGTATATATAACGAAATTAAAAACTATCACAGCTAATTAGGATTTACAAGTTTACGAGTAATATTCGATCAACTTATAAAATGTGCTGTGAAAAGTAAAAAAATGTATATTGATGTTGGGGGACAATAGTTTTCGAACAGCGAAGTTAATGTTGTCCCTTCGTTATAGCTATGTTCGGTGCTTTCATTGTTTATGAATGTTAACAATGTTACCTATTTATTTTGGTAAATGTAGTTGTTTATACGGAACCCTCTGGGCGAGATTCAGACTCGCATTAGGCCGGTTTGTAAGTATAAGCGCAAGGAAAAGGGGGAAACATGGGGATGAATTTATTACGAGTAACTTGTTTGAAATACTATTAGTCTTCACTTGAGAATTTCTCAAATAATTTACTTTACTTTTCTGAAATCTTATTCTGGTTTATCAGTCTGAATGTCAGCTAGCATTATTGTTCGCGGGCATTCGGAAATTACCCCAAAATGACCAATTTATCGGGATAAAACCTAAGTATGAAGATACCGGCGAAATATTGACTAAAATAGTTTTTGACTTATTTGATCTAAATTATATGACCTTAATAACTAAGTCTAATAATGAATGTAGTATGAAGTTCACTAAAACATGTCACGTATTTTAATTTTTTTGAAATATTTAGTGTAAATTGCATGACCGTAACAATTACATATACAATGAATATAAGATGAGGTTGACTAAACAATCAATGCAAACAAAACAAAAAAAAATGAAAAAAAAAGCAATGTAATGATTAACAACCACCAGCAATTTAGGAGTGAAATAATATTACTAATAGTTATTTTTAACATAGTTGATAATATCGACATACATATAAATATTGTACACCCAATGGGTATGTTACAGTGATACAAAAATGCTGATTGTAAGAACTGCCTTTTCAACTGTGACAAACAATAAATAAATGAATTTTAATTTTAATGAAAAATTATCTTAGGTATCTAATCCAGGACCTAGTTCATCAGTGTGGCAAGTTTCATACAAACCCGTTCTGGCGTTGAGGCGAGATGGATAACAAAAATTCAGGTTTTGACATTTATAATATTAGTAGAATAGAATGCGTTTTTTGAATACTTATACAAACTTACGGGGAGCAGTAGTGGCCCAGACTTACGTATTGTACGTAGGTACAAAACCAGATAAGCTCTTTACTTTGTGTGATTTATTTCATCACCACCGCTCTCAAAACGATGAAGCATGTTTTAGAACTAATAATTCGAAGACATTATGTGATATCCACCAACCCGCAATGGACCCGCGTGTTGGATTACTGCCCAGTCGCTCTACCAGAAAAATAGTGGGCATATTATACATTGCTATACAAACGTACCTGTATATGAGGTACACCGGCAGCCCGGCAATGCGCTTCGACTGCCGTTGCCGACACCGGGTCAGTGGGTCCGAATACTGCGATGACGCCAGTAGAGAGCAGTTCACATGCTGCAAATACACAAAATTGTAATACTGTACTAATTACTTTACTACACATAAAGGGATTAAGTATTTGTAGCTCTAAGATGAAATCTGCTATTACAAAAAGGCCATTCATGTATTTTTACGGAGCTTTCGCATTCGTATCTCAATATCTCTACATTTTATAAGTTTTTGTCATTGATTAGGGATTTTGATTGATTAGAAATGATAAATTGCGAATTGAATTTGTATGTCTTTCGGGTGTTGTCGTTCGTCGTATTTAGATCATGGAAGAGTTACAAGAGCAAACAAGTTTCAACAACATTAGGTAGCTATTAAATGAATTATTTTGTTTCGTAAAATGTCACAATCAGAAATTATTGATAAATAGTTAATTCAATAGTGACGAACAATCATTATTATTATCCGTCTACACTAATGTCAACAATACAAAACTATTGTCTCTCCAATTATTTTCATGTCAAAAAGCGAATCTAAATTGCCGGCAATAGGCATAACCTAAATGTGGTATTCATAATTTAAACAGTTGTGGTGAACGTATTGTGATCGGCGAATACAAAATTGATCAAACACCGTGCTATGTTGTTTATTCAACGTGTATTGTGCAAAATTAATCTAACAGTAATAGCACCAAATAATAGTGTGGCACATTGTTTGCTTCGGGAAGCACCGCATGTAGTTTGTTACTGACAGAGTTGGAAAGCTGTTTAATTTATAATTAAGTAAATATTTTAGTTTGCTAAACAAATATATCGTTGTTTGCGCTAAAA
The DNA here is from genome assembly GCA_949775005.1 of Orthosia gothica. Lineage (NCBI taxonomy): Eukaryota > Metazoa > Arthropoda > Insecta > Lepidoptera > Noctuidae > Orthosia > Orthosia gothica. The sequence goes on along the minus strand of OX459043.1, from coordinate 18,468,501 downwards.
TTGTTTCTTGTTTAATGTCAAACAAACTCAACTTTATATTTCAAAGTGATGGAGTTAATTATGTATTGAAATTCTATTTCATATTAAATTTGGTTGACGAAAAATTTCAATAAATATTTCTTGAAGTCGTTAATTTGTTTATTACTAGTGTAAAATACAAAATAAATATACTTAGATGGAACTTTTCTAATCAAACTGCATTGATCGTGACAGTCAATGCCCTGCCCATCTGCCTCTCATCTTGTTTTTAAGACAGTAAAGATAGATAGAACAGGGCTATATGCATTGTATGCCAACTAATTAGTGTTATCGTCAATTATCATCAGATTCTAAGAAAGTGGACTTGTTTAGAAGTGCAAAGCATACTTCTTCTCTGTTATCTTACACATAGAATAAGTTAGAATTAAATAAGGTAAGTACTTATAAGTCTAATATGCTATATGGTAATTAATCATGAAGACCTTTGTTCCTACTAGCTCACCTGCCCTAGAAGCTGCGAAGCTATCACCATGTGGGGAGTACATAGCTTTCATCACATAATGATTCTTTTCGCTTTCCATCGAGGCTCGCGCCAAAGCTGATGCGAAGGCCACTTCTGTCACAGTATTCGGGGGAAATATTGCACCTGGACAAAAGGAAATACTTTAAGAGGAAATGCGGTCACAGACATCCGACTGTATTTCCTAATTAAAAAGTCATAATTCGAGGTTTGGCTCTCGCTTGGTTTCCTCCTCCAATATTGGAAAATTTAAAAGATATTCCATAAACTGAAAAAGGAAGGTATATACTGTGACTCTATGTTTTCCTTTTTGATGATACATTATCTTTAGAAGCACTAGAACCCTCAATTGATACTCAAAATTGCGCTGTCAACAGAGAACTAGTGTACAAGTTTGACAACTATAAATTAATAAAAGCGTGTTAAAAATTAACACTTATACTTGAATTATGACTTTTTACTTAGAAAATTCAGTCGGATGTCTGCGACCGCATTTCCTCTTGAGGACAAAGACAGGGGCCTGGGGTCGGCTTCCAGCCAAACCGGGTGCGGCGGAGTATCAGTATATTACTTGGAGCGTCTACCTGTCTGACCTCACTACTCAGTTACTGCATAACACAATACTTATTGAAATGACAGGTTGTTCGACTTTTGGACTTCTTACTACCCGTTCATTACGGGTCAAACTGTCAAAGATGTACAAGCGAGAGCCGGGGAAAACCGATTATCCTCGATTTCTGAATTAAGTACCTATTTTAAGTTAAGTTCTTTTTATCCTGAAAACCTGTCAAAATTTGACTTTAAAGTAGGGTTTGACACGTTCTTAACTTAAAATACACAATTCAGAAATCCACCCTTATGACGACGACAGTCGCCATCAAACTTGAGGGAACAAACTGCGCACCCGCGTCACACCCGTGCGACCTAAAATACTGTAGATTTTTTTAGTTTCCTTATTATTCAATGACTTAAAAAAAGCTTTAGTTTAATAAAATGTAGATAGTTAAATTGTTTTTGAGATGGTTAATTTAATTAAATAACGCCTGGCGGTTTTGGTGTGACTGTCGCTTTTTGTCCGTGTTAGAAAAAACTTTACAAATTATTTTAAATATGATATACGAATAAAAATCAAAATTTTCTGAGATCAAATTATTAAGAAACAGGTCTAATGTAGAATATATTTTTCCAAAAATTATGACGAGCCGTTTAGACGTGATTCTGATTTTAAAATCAGCTACTGAGGGGTATCTGCGCCCTAAAGAACTTTCCGAGGCATGGAGGCGTGCCTATCCCAGACAATCTTAGCCGAGCAGCTGTTATTAGGCTGATATAACCTAGAAGATTAAAAATAAATCTAGCTAAAAACGTACGATCTACTTATTCTTTTAAAGAACAGCAAAGCAAGCATTTATTTTCGGCCTAACGTTTAAGGCCACTATCCTCGAACCATCAATCATGAATCTCTTTTTGATTCAGGCTGATTTGATCCTAATCTTCATCCAAATCTAGATAAAATCGGTATTCGTGACTGAGCATTGTTCAAGAATACGTGCCTAATATTTGTTCGTATATTGTGTACGTGATTTACTTTTTGTTTTCTGTATGCTTTCATTTCAACAAGAATTACATTGAGTGGCAAATAACCACATTGTAAACATGATTTGCAACCGTTTTGTCGCTACGGATGGCGTTCTCGTTATTATTCCAAGATATTGTGTGCACAAACTTGTATCTCAGTCGTAAACCAACTCACCGATGTTAACAGTCGTCTTCAGAGTTTCAAATTTCCGAAATACGGCACCAACGTTCCCCAGAATTAATATAATTGTTACCACCGTCACGTACACTCCTGCAAGAACAATATTGTAGCAAAGAACTTTGTTAAGATACTAACTGATAACAGATTTAAATGTCGCGAAGATAAACACATGATTTCTAGTAAATCTCACTGAAGTAAAACTTGGTACTCGCCCCCGTGTAACATTTTCGAGACTGGATTTTCCGGAATAAAAGTAGTGAATTGGAACAATGAGATTCAGTGCGGCACAGCTGTCGCATTACAAGTTTGCCGGTCGTCGGTGGGTGTTTACTCGACACATGGCAAACATCGGATGCCCGGATGTGCGCGGATGTGCGCGGGTGTGCCTGGATGTGTCCGGATGCAGGCCGTAGTCACCGAGCGTGATGTGCGTGTTGCCCGCGCGGGGTGCTCCGCGAAACGTCCCCGCGCTTTCATGCAAATTAGCACAGCTGTTTTGCCAATTATATTCGGGCCTATTATTAGATAACGTGAACTAGTGTAGTAGTGCATTGTCCTATTTTCAGGTTAATAGGTGACAACGCTCAGCTGCAATTATATCTTATCTAAAATATGTCATAGTCCAGAGTAAAATCTACTCCACTCTGCACACAAAAAGGATTTAGCACATGACTGCTTATTTGTGGATTCTAGACCATTAAATCCAGGGTTCCTCATAATGTTTTCGTTTCCTAATAGTTAGCGGTGTTTTATCTGAATTTAGAAAGGACGAAGTTGTAAAACACTAATCGTATTGGTAAATGGTTTTTTGACATGAACCGAGAACCCCGGGTTCGTATTCTGTAAACATCCACTACGAAAAAAATGAAATATAATATTCTACGTTTTAGATTTCTGCGTAGGTAGGAAGTACCAATTATGAATGTAGCTTAGGATATTAAACAAAATTTCGACAATTAAACAAAATTTCTACCGTCTAACAAATAAACGCGGAATAAAGTTATACCAGGTATAACTAAGGTATACCCATACATTTTCATAGGTTTATACCTGGTATAACTTTATTCTGCGTTTATTTGTAAGAGGGCTAGAGTATACATAGAGATTCAGAACTTTTTTTTCTGCTAGAGTTTGACGTCGATGAAAATTGTCTGTTTATTAGTAGGAGTTATCGAATACGAGAATAGGGACGATTCCCAGGTAAAAAACAATAATTAATTTTCGATACATATTTTATGCTTTATCAAATCAAAAAAAAAAACCAAGATAAAACGCATCATAGTTCAGGAGTGCGTGTAATAAAACGCATGTCACGCGAAATTTCAACTTTCTGTATCCTCGACATTTTTTGTTTACGTGACAAAAGAAAAAAATACCTATGTTTTTTATAAATCTACCATGAAACGGTATTTTTTTAAATATATTATCAGTAGGCTCGCGTTTGACCACTATTTTACCTGATGGTAAGCGATGATGTGGTCGACGAAGAGACACGTTAGCCTTTTAACCGATTCATTGTTGACTTAAAGACTCCCAGGTTGTAGCTATCAGGAAATACAGACTCCAGCAGGGAATTTCACTCCTTAGGTGTACGGACAATAAAAGCATTCCCAAAACACTTTGTGCGTACGGGTGGGATGTCCACTATATACCGATGACGCATCGCCGTTCGTCTTGTAGTCCGATGATGGAACGTGCTAGGCAGAATCAAATTGTGCAGTTCCATCGCACACTCCCCGAAATGTAACCGATAAAAAACCGACAGGCTGGCAACTCGCCGACGATGTTCAAGGCTCTGGAGCCCTGACTCAACCAGTGACTCATTGCCGATGAACCTCTTGGCCCGTTTTTCTATCGATTTGTTTTTAGGCATCATCCCTATCGCTTAATTCCATAGGCTATATATAAATTGTACACCTCACGGTTCCTGTCGGATTGGTCACGGAAAAACTAGATACAGTTCGTAATACATTTCCAAAGTTAATTAAATTGATGCAAGCTAAATTATTATCGAGCACACTAGTAGGTATGATTCGGAACCGTGTCGCAAACCAGGTGATCTGAATACGCCATGGTCAGACTAGTTGGCGCTGCTCCAGTGTATGTCGGCAGTCGGCTCTGTCTCGATTACTATTAGCGTTAGGACTGCTGACCTGTCAGAATTAACTGACCGAATGTTCCTGGTGTGTGTTCTGCTAGGTCAGCGGATATTATGGAATAGCTGGCATTGTAGAACAGTTTTTGCGTTTGAATTTTATGTTTTAATTTATAAACCATAACTATTTGATATAAGAAATAAAATTATTCTTTATCTACGTAGGCATACTTAATTAATTGAGATAGCTTACCTACAATAGGGATGTTAACTGGAAATTAGTTTTTGTCCGTCTGGTAGGTTAATAAAAAAATGGACACGGGTTTTTCTTTTGACACGTAAACATAGTGACGACGTTATAATGCATTGAAATATCGCATGACGTCACACCGTTAGTATACTTTATACTAACATAGTGACGTCACAAGCTCCCTCTCCTGAACTTTAAAGCACTTTATCTTTGTAATTATTTATTGATTTGGTAAAGTAATAAATAAGAGTCTAATATTATTTGATAATCTCACTGACGGACTAAATAAAATTATAATTGTATACCAAAAAAACATCCCTATTAAATAGGAAATTACACACCATGTATTCAGAAAGCAAAAAAAATACAGGGAATAAAAACATCTAGACTATAATAGCACCTTAGTGAAATCTATGGAATCTACATAGGTTTACCACATGATATAAAGTCCAGTGCATACTTATGAAATAGCGCATGTAGAGACATGCTTTTTAATACAAGTGGGAAAAGTTTGTCATTGCAGCCGAGGTAAAGGTGTCATGGAGCCGAAACTACAATTTTAAACGGTCACAAGAATCAAGAGACGTTTTTCAACACACCTATCACGGATAAGAAATAGAATGTCAGAAACATGATATTGTGAAACAAATGTTTGAGAAAATACTATTATAAACGTCTCTCAGCATCTTTTTTTCGTACACCGTGTTCGATTTTTGTGGTACGGGGTGACTACCAAACAGACTAATATCCTAAATCCGCGCAGTTATCCGCACGAATTCAAATATAGTAAAAGAAATGCACTGCTCGTGAAATTCACTGATTGGGAGTGTGTTGACAATTATGTTATAATTTACTACAAAATGATAATTTAACTAGTATGGGTAGTAAGTAATAGGGAACCTACATTTCCAATTAGAATTTGTCATGAATATTTAACGACGTTACATTACATTTTATAACCTCAGTGTGGGAGAACCATTAGCAGAGACAATTTATTATTCAGTTTGGTTTAGGTCGCTTAGTGCTCAGTTCCTATGTCCTACATCGGATTGCTTCTGAAATTACTCGAGAGATATATATCACCTGTGAATTTCTATGAACCCAAAGATGAAAGGGACTGCTTGGTACCTCATGCCAGGTATAACTTGGAATTGGCGAAGGTTTTAGCAGAACCAATATTATCAATCTTGGATGGCTAGGAATCTATGATATAGTATTTCTTCAAATTGGTGTAATCTTAAACAATATTAGGAATCTTAGTCGACTAAATAATGAAAGAGCAATGATGGCCCAGTGGTAACGGCCCTGACTTACGTGTCACAGGTTAACCCAGGCAAGCGCTTTACTTTGTGTAAATAATTTTATCATCGCTGCTCTAAAAACGGTGAAGGAAAACATCGTGAGGAAACCGGCATGTCCTAGAACGAAAAAATCGATGACATGTGACATCCACCAACCCGCACTGGGCCCTCGTGGTGGATTAAGGCTCTTTCCCTCTCTTACAGAGAGGAGGTCTGTGTCCCATCAGTGGTAACATTAAAAGGCTGACGATGATGATGATGAAATAACGGCCAGATATTGGAAATAAAAATATTTGGTACCTTAATTCATCTAAATGGAAATTGATGACGATGAGTGGTGAACTGTGTGAAAGATACGAGTATGTCTAGAAATGAGGCGAAAAGGGATGTTTATTTATTTATTTATTTATTTATTAATCACAAAATCCACAGCTCTTAAAAATACATTAACACACTTATTGTTCCACTATTACAGCCAATTACGGATTTACAATTTATTAACTTTACAAAATAAAATTGCAACAGAAACCTAGAACAACAAAACATACATAATATTTGAAAACTCTTGTGAGGTGTATAAGAGGAGTTGTGTGTGGGTGTGTTACAGTATTGTATAATGCGTATCAAATGAGAGGAAAATCGACTAACCCCCCGCAAGCTACAATCGGACAAGACCGCACCGCTAGCAACACAATAATTCATCTCAAAAGTCCAGGGTCAGTTATTTATATTAAGCCCTAGATTCCGAAATAAACCATTCCGCCGCCAACAGCATAATCCCCAGGAATCGCGTCACAATGAGCGAAGCCGCCGACCGTCCTCTCACTCGGAACGCACAGTAGTGTTAGTGTATTGCATAGTGTGGTGTATAGTGTGGTGTAGTCTATGTAGGTCTGTATTTGTACCTTCAATTCAATTCCTATTAGTTTCATTCAGCTTTAGGTTTATTAGTCAGTTCACCACACACAGAGGTTAGTAATAGTTTCCTGAACATACCTTTTCTGGAATTAAATATATCAATGTGAGAGAATTGTTTATTAAAGTTCCTTAGTATCCTATCGATAACTGAGTTTTTAGCGTAGTTTGTACTACTGTGTGGCACATCGAAAAACTGCGTGTGCCTAGTCCGTCGAGACGGAGTACTCAATCTTAGGACTAAGTCATTAAGAGCGATACTGTTAATGTTCCCACTACAAATATTATAAAGAAACAACATATCCGAAATCATACGTCTGTTCTCCAATGAAAGTATATTATGATGTTTGCATGATAAAAGATAATCTTTTTGTCTGAAATTACTGCGATAATTAATATATTTAATGAATTTAGACTGTATGGATTCTATCTGCTGAATATATACCAAGTAGTGAGGATTCCAGATATTACTACAGTATTCCAAGATACTGCGTATGTACGCAAAATAAAGTATTTTGATGCAATCTATATCGGTAAATAATTTACACATACGCATAATAAAGCCAAGATTTCTGTATGCCTTACCAACGACATAGGTCACATGCTCCGAAAACAGAAGTTTAGCATCCAGAACGACACCAAGATCCTTAACAGTATTACCACGCACAATAGTGCCACCACTAAGACTATAACAGTAGGGGATGCAATTTCGCTTCCTAGTAAATGTTACGACCTGACATTTATTTACATTCACATTGATTCTATTGGTACTATAGTAGTTAGATAATCTATCCAAGTCATTTTGTAGCTTCTCACAATCATCCTTATTCCTAATATTCATATAAATCTTGGTGTCGTCCGCATACATCAAAAACCTTGCATCGAGAATATGTTCTCCTATGTCGTATAGGTAGATAGAGTACAACAGGGGTGCCAAAATTGAGCCCTGTGGCACACCAGATGGTATGGTTACGCAGTCAGACCTTATTCCACCCAGTATAACAATTTGAGACCGATTCCTAAGGTATGACTCAAACCATCTGAGCAAGTTACCGCGGATTCCAAGCTCCTGCAACTTACGCAGAAGGATCACGTGATCCACACGGTCGAAGGCTTTTTCAAAGTCCGTGTAGATCACGTCAACCTGTCCACCACCATCCATATCACTGGCAACACTATCAACAAATACTGCTAAATTTGTGTTAGTAGACCGGCCCTTAATAAACCCGTGCTGTTGTTGCGGAATTAATTTAGATATAGTTGGATAAATAAAGTTGTGTACTATTTTCTCCATTATTTTTCCTAAAACATTCAAAATTGATATGGGACGATAATTCTTTATACTATTCCTACAGCCTTTTTTGTGAATGGGTACAATGTGTGCAGTTTTCCATATAGTTGGACAGTAACCCTCACGGAAACACCGGTTGAAGATATAAGTAATTGGTAAAGACAGGGATTTAGCACAATTAACAAAGAAAAGAGGGGGCACAGTGTCACTTCCTGGACCCTTCGATGTATCTAAATTCTGCAAGAGCTTGAGAATGCTCACATTGTCGATGGTCAGGTTGTGTAGTGTGTCGCCGTATGTTTCACAGTCAGTTGAGAAAGACGTGTAGGATCCGAGCCTACTGCTAAAATTCTTGTAGAAGAAATCATTAAATGCGTTACATATTTCGGCCTCACTTGTTAGTTGGTTATTATCATAAGTCATATATTTCGGGTAATTATTTTTATTCTTTTTCCTATCTTTAACGTAAGTCCAAAAATGTTTAGGTGTAGTTTTTATGTTTTCTTGTGATCTGTGTAGATAACGGTTATGACACTCCTTTTGCAACTTTTTCAGCCGATCCCTTAATAAAACGAAAGTTGCGTAATCGTGGGGGTTATTATATCTCTTCCATTGCCTGTGCGCCTTCGACTTTTCCTTAATTACATTAATTAATGCCCGACTGTACCAGACGGGGTAGTTGTAGGTTCCTCCTACGGTGACTTTTGGGACAAATTTAGCAATAACCGAATTAATGACTGAGTAAAACATGTCTATTACATGATGAAGTTGAGCATCATCATTACAAATTAATCCCCAATCACACTCCAGTAATTCGTTATTAATGGCTTCATAATTCCCCCTCCTATAAACATGCTTTTGAAATAACTTCAATTTTAAGGGAGGAATTAGAATATCTAAGGCTTTGACAAGAATTGCAGGGTGAAACGCGTCTTCAGGTACCAACGGACAACTCGATCTTATAGTGTTGTTAGGAAAATTGGCAAAAATTAAATCTAGAGTATGATTGTGAGAATTAGTGAAAAAATTAAATTGTTTCAAACCGCAGTAAAACATTGTGTTAATAAGGTGGGACGCGGAGTTTTGTACCTCAACGGAGCCTTTCCGTTGCAGCACAGGCTGTCCACTTGTCCAGTCAATATCAGGTAAGTTAAAATCGCCCGACACTAGGAAATAATCGTTAGGGTTCTGGTCAATTACCTCAGACATTACCTGCGTTAATGATTGAATACGTTCCGATATCGCGCGGTCTGGCGGCAGGTAAACCGTCGCGATGTGTAAATTGCGACTTATGCCAAGTACTCGAGCGGGAATAGTTACCCAGACGCTCTCAAGGTCAGGGCGGCCCCACTCAGTGCGTACGCGAGCTTGCAGCCGCGAAGCGCAAGCAATCATTACCCCACCGCCTAGCGAGCCGCGATCGCGTCTAAACAAATCATAAATATCGTTACATAGTTCGGAGTCTAAGATGCCGTCATGTAGCCAGGTTTCGGTAAACATTAATATATCATTATCAGATGACAGTATGTTCTCGTAAAAAGTATTGGTTTTAGTGCGCAAACCCCGTACATTTTGATAGAAAAACTGTAGATAATTATTGTTACACTTGGCCATCGCGAATTAGTGTTTGCAATGGTGATTCATACATTAACACAGTGACACGCAGCTGTGAGTCGCCGCTACAACTAGGTACATTGTGATGTTTATGTTTACCAATTAAAAATGTGTATCTGAATGAATCTAACAGTAAACCCCGAGTGCAGGCAGTGTATGCCATAGCAGGCAGTAAGTGTGTATTTGTGAATGAGTAACTTTGTTGTGTATGATGTTCTGTGTGATGGTTAATTATACTATAGAATTGAAAAGTGAGACAGTAGGTTGTTGGGTATGAATTATAATAAAAGTTAAAAGCGGTATCCAACGCAATTAAAACAAGACTTGATAGACAATTGATACAAAATAAGAAAACAATGAGTACTCCTACACAACCTTTTTCAGATCTTCTTCTGACAGCACAAGAATATGCTGAGAACCGTCTACCTTCCTTAAATAAATACGACAGTTTTTTGTCCATATATATTTATAGTTGAGTTCATTAGCTTTGAGCTTGCATTGTTTCAATAGGTTTTTATTATATTTGGTGAGGTGTTCATTGACATATATCTTAGATTTAGGGGTGGTCGCTGTCTGAAGACCTAGGTCATGCAGATTGATACCTCGCAATTTCCGTGCTGCAGCCACTATAGCGTCCTTAGTGCTACGTTGCTTGAGTCTTGCTACAATATTCCTTGGCAGATGAGAGTTGTTATGTTGCTGTGTTTGGACGCGGTGTGCAAATTCTACGTCATCACTTTTGATAGGCACTCCAACATATTCCGCTAGTTGCAAGACTATGTCCACGGTTTGTTCCTCCTTATTTTCAGGTAACCCAGAGATCTCAATGTTTTGTAGGCGAACCCACTGATCCTGACGAACTTGCCCAATCTCCAGTCGATTTAGGCGTGTCTCGACGTTGAGAAGGTTATTACGGAGTACCTGATTCTCATCTCGTAGTGTTTTCAAATCGGTGTTATTGGATGCGATATGTTTCATGACGTCATCATATTGAGAACTAATAAACTTAACCGACTTTTCAAATTCAGCAATTTGTGTTTGCATTTTATGAAACTCTGGCGTTAACATGTCGCGAATAATAATGGGTAACTCTTTTCGTATAGCATCAAGCACTTCGGCTGACCCCGCAGAGGAACTGCACTGAGGAAGGTCCGATGGCGTACTAGCCTTCCTTACGGTCACATTTTGAGCTTGACTACAGTCTGTTACTTGTGTTTCAGTAGTTTTAGCTGGTGTGTCATGATTTTTGGAAAGGCCTTTGTTGCATTTGGAGCATATCCAAGACTTAAGGGCAGATGCCGTGGCATCAGCTGCTATGTTAGCACACAGCAAATGGTAGTGATTGCCGCATTGTTTCTTTGAGCACGTAACCCTATCCGCCACTGATATTGGGGTTTTGCATTCAATGCATTTGTTCATTCTTTTATCCATGATGAGAGAAAGGGTAACAAGTATATCAATTTGATGGTGGTGGTGGGTAGTTGAATATATTTTCTTGCCAAGTAGACACAAGGTTCACTTCACTCAGACACAAGGTCTATAATTGCAGTTACGGGAAAGCACAAACTGTATGTTAAATCGAAAACACGTCTATATTCTGAGCAATACCAATGACGAATGTTTCCTGCTGTATATGTGGGTACTTATCGTAATTTAACGAGACTGGAAGTGACTCGGTAATGATCGCGGTGGATGTTATTATTCAACATTTTCGTCAAACTTATAACTAACGAATACAGGCGCCATTAAAATTAATTGAATATGCTCTCTTGTTCTGATAACTTTTTGCAACAGTTTATAAGTAGGTTGGTGTTCATAGCTATAGGAATTAATGTGTAACAAAAATGCAGTGTTTACTAAACTAATGTTAAAGAAATTAATTGTTTGTTAATTTACAGAAATAATTTATAAAAAATTAGGTACAAATCGTACCAAAAATTCTAATAGTAACTGCAGAAAGCTACATTTTTCATTAGTGCCATAAGTCTATTTTTATTTCGAAACAACTATTCTTGAGAGAAAGGATAGGTCACTGAAGCGAAGCCATTGAAAAAGCTAGAGTTTATAGATTAATTGGTAAATGTACGGTTGGTAATAAGAATAACTACTAATATGTTTGGTTTCATTACGCACATTCCACACATTAAGAGGAAATGCGGTCGCAGACATCCGACTGAATTTCCTAAGTAAAAAGTCATTAGTCGAGGTTTGTCTCTCGCCTATGGAAATATCCTCCAATATTCGACCAATTTTAAAGATATTCCATAAACTGTAAAAGAAATTGCCCCTATGTTTTCCTGTTTGATGATAAATTATCATAATCTCTCAAAATTGCGCTATTAACAAAGGACGTGTGTACAAATTTGACAATAATAAATGAAAAAAAGAAAAACATAGGGACACAGTATATATCTTTATTTTTCGGTTTATGGAATATCTTTTAAATTGGTCCAATATTAGAGGAGGAAATAGGCGAGTGTGAAACCTCAAAAAACTTAAAAAAATCTTTTTACTTTTCAAATGCACTCGGATAGCTGCTGCGGCCGCATTTCCTCTTAACAGAACAAGCACATGGCATTATTTTTATGCCAATTACTGAGTACAATGGCCCAACAGTGGATTGCGGATAAAGACCTGATGATAATAATTATAACAATGATTTATTGGCATAAAACAAATGGTCATGAATGGTGTTGATGACAAAATTAATCAATCAAACAACGGTGATGAAATTGTAAGATTCCACGTAGTTAATAAAAAATATTTCTGAATGATCATTCTAGAATTACAAGCTCAAAGCGATACGGGCATCAGGGACCGACTAATTCATTTACCATCATGGAATGTCAAGCACCATCATAAAGTTACCCGTACGTGAAAAGTGAAGCCGTTTTATTGGACAGGCGACTGGATTTCAAAATGTAATAAACGTACGTCAATCGAGGGTACCGCTCATCGCTATCGCTGGGAAAAATATTTAAAACGGGTATTTTGTTACACCCGGTCGCGCTTCAAAATTCACGGATACTGCTGGTGAACAATTTGCGATATATATACTATACGATACGTATGGCATACCACAAAGGGTGGGCAAAATTGTATCTGTTTATTTAGAAATTGGTGATTGAAGTGGGTACCTCAGTACTGAATGGACTTTTGGGTGATTTACTGACAAAGTTAGTCGAGGCGGTGCTGTTGGTAAACATTATTTGAGATTTGTGGTATCTGAAAACAAGAGGGCGGCAGTTGTTGTGATTTTAACAATGCGCGAAAAGATTCCAGCTTTATAGAAAATACTAACGGCAACAATTACAGATATTTAGAACAATAGTAATTAAAATTTTAACATGCCGCCAATCTCATGTGAGGCTAATGGGAGGAGCTTCGCCATAAAAATCGAGTAACGGAAGTATTTAATTTGTCGTCACGTTCTCATAAATCTGATCGACTTTAGAGAGCTCAGCCTGAATCATTTCTAATTCTCCGCAATTTCCATTTTAAAGTAGCGCGGGAAGCTTCCGAATTTCCGTTTATCCCCGAAGTCCTTTGGCGTCAAGAACTTAATTATAACGGGTTGGTTGGTGCGGTCTACTTCGCCAACCAACACTTAAGGCTCAAAGCACACTGAAATAGACACAAATTATAAAAATATATGTAACACAAATGCAGTGTTTACTAAACTAATGTTAAAGAAATTAATTGTTTGTTAATTTACAGAAATAATTTATAAAAATAGGTACAAATCCTTCCAAAAATTCTAATAGTAACTGCAGAAAGCTACATTTTTCATTAGTGCAATAAGTCTATTTTTATTTCGAAACAACTATTCTTGAGAGAAAGGATAGGTCACTGAAGCGAAGCCATTGAAAAAGCTAGAGTTTATAGATTAATTGGTAAATGTACGGTTGGTAATAAGAATAACTACTAATATGTTTGGTTTCATTACGCACATTCCACACATTAAGAGGAAATGCGGTCGCAGACATCCGACTGAATTTCCTAAGTAAAAAGTCATTAGTCGAGGTTTGTCTCTCGCCTATGGAAATATCCTCCAATATTCGACCAATTTTAAAGATATTCCATAAACTGTAAAAGAAATTGCCCCTATGTTTTCCTGTTTGATGATAAATTATCATAATCTCTCAAAATTGCGCTATTAACAAAGGACGTGTGTACAAATTTGACAATAATAAATGAAAAAAAGAAAAACATAGGGACACAGTATATATCTTTATTTTTCGGTTTATGGAATATCTTTTAAATTGGTCCAATATTAGAGGAGGAAATAGGCGAGTGTGAAACCTCAAAAAACTTAAAAAAATCTTTTTACCTTTCAAATGCACTCGGATAGCTGCTGCGGCCGCATTTCCTCTTAACAGAACAAGCACATGGCATTATTTTTATGCCAATTACTGAGTACAATGGCCCAACAGTGGATTGCGGATAAAGACCTGATGATAATAATTATAACAATGATTTATTGGCATAAAACAAATGGTCATGAATGGTGTTGATGACAAAATTAATCAATCAAACAACGGTGATGAAATTGTAAGATTCCACGTAGTTAATAAAAAATATTTCTGAATGATCATTCTAGAATTACAAGCTCAAAGCGATACGGGCATCAGGGACCGACTAATTCATTTACCATCATGGAATGTCAAGCACCATCAAAAAGTTACCCGTACGTGAAAAGTGAAGCCGTTTTATTGGACAGGCGACTGGATTTCAAAATGTAATAAACGTACGTCAATCGAGGGTACCGCTCATCGCTATCGCTGGGAAAAATATTTAAAACGGGTATTTTGTTACACCCGGTCGCGCTTCAAAATTCACGGATACTGCTGGTGAACAATTTGCGATATATATACTATACGATACGTATGGCATACCACAAAGGGTGGGCAAAATTGTATCTGTTTATTTAGAAATTGGTGATTGAAGTGGGTACCTCAGTACTGAATGGACTTTTGGGTGATTTACTGACAAAGTTAGTTGAGGCGGTGCTGTTGGTAAACATTATTTGAGATTTGTGGTATCTGAAAACAAGAGGGCGGCATTTGTTGTGATTTTAACAATGCGCGAAAAGATTCCAGCTTTATAGAAAATACTAACGGCAACAATTACAGATATTTAGAACAATAGTAATTAAAATTTTAACATGCCGCCAATCTCATGTGAGGCTAATGGGAGGAGCTTCGCCATAAAAATCGAGTAACGGAAGTATTTAATTTGTCGTCACGTTCTCATAAATCTGATCGACTTTAGAGAGCTCAGCCTGAATCATTTCTAATTCTCCGCAATTTCCATTTTAAAGTAGCGCGGGAAGCTTCCGAATTTCCGTTTATCCCCGAAGTCCTTTGGCGTCAAGAACTTAATTATAACGGGTTGGTTGGTGCGGTCTACTTCGCCAACCAACACTTAAGGCTCAAAGCACACTGAAATAGACACAAATTATAAAAATATACATAGCAAATTAACCCTTATCGCCGCAACGCAATGCACACATTTCTATACAAATAAAAAGACAATCGCATTCTTAAATTCGAAGGTCGCATGCGCGTGTCTTTTTATTGTCATAGTAATATGCGCATTATGTTTTAGAGATAAGGGTAAATATTTATTGTACATTATTAGAAATCTGCTTTGACTTTGCGTCAATATACTGTAACCCTTACTCGCGTGTGGTAAAAGCTTCGATCATGAATACACCTAGATTGAGGATCCCATACAAAACTTATCTTTAAAACTGACGCCAATTGTGTTTAGGTAATTCTAAGAATTCTACTTGGAATAAATATACATTAATGTAAATTCAACCTTAAACGCAATGTTTAAAGTTGCTTTCACAAAACGATGTATAAAAAGCAATACAAATTTTATGAGGTTAATAAAAATTTAGTCTTACACGCAAGTGTTAAAGTCTAAATCACAATGTGCCAAAAAAAAATCAATTCGAAATTCGAATTTTTAAAATTTATGTTTGAGCTTGGACAAGGAATGAGTGGAGTCGAAACGTTCAATTATTTTTTTTATATCATCGATCTATAAAAATACTAGATTAAGAATCAGGAACGAAAATAAGTCGCTCAAATGGCCACACACACTTACCTACCTATCTTTCTATATTATAAAAATCAATTGCTGTTCGTTGGTCTCGCTAAAACTCAAAAACGGCTGGATCGATTTGAATAATTATTTTTTTATTTTGTTCGCTCGAATAGAGACAGTTAAAAAATAGATTCGTGGGTAGGTAGGTAGGTAAGGTACTTAGGTAGGGTAGGGTAAAGTCAGTTATATATAAGTAAAAAAATATTTATTAAAAAATGAAACTTAAAATTTCAGCAATAAGGTTAAAAACACTATGTAGGAAATTTCGGGGTTACTTTATTTCGTTTTCTATGGTGTCAAATATTTTTGACTGATTTATAAAAGTAGTCGGACCAAAATAACACAATATAGTATTTTTTTAAATAATAAAAAAAAAATAGCTTTACAAACCACTCCATGCATTCTCTGTTCCAGAACAGTCAATGTTTGTTACAATAGTTGGCGCGTTGGCTTTGTCGACGCAAACGTTGGTCAAACAATCATAATATTTGGTAATTTAATCATATTTTCTATTTAATTCGGTTTTTACTATAAGAAAAACACTTAATGATATAAACTTACCGAAAAAAAGATATTCCTTCCAAAATCAAGGTGTTACGGTGGTTATTTTCACAGTTTTTGAACGCACATTGCGGCATTTTTAACGTATTAATGTTGGCTATGATTGGACCATACTAATTTTGAAATAGGGCCACAAACGTATTTGTGGCCCAATTTTTCGGCTCGTTTTTTAAGCGCTGACCGGGAATCTAGGTGTATTTATGATCGAAGGGTAAAAGGCGACCACAACTCCGTAATTGTTCGCACTCCGACGCAGCGAGACCCCCAAACAAGAGTAGTTTCCAAACTTATATGGAATTTAAAGCTTCAGTAATGAATTGTGTTAATTTCTTCGAGTTTTGGGCGCTTCAAAATTGTTGTTTGATCTCTCTGTGGCGTTTATGTGGTGGCTTAACAAAGGACGTGCTTTTAACTGTGTCAAGGGTTCCGTCTATTCATGACGCAGATTTTAGGTCATCTCCTTTAAAGAAAACTTATATAATAGAGAGAGAAACAGCAGTTTTTTTCATGTCAGAGTTGGTTTTTTTTGTACTCAAAAGTTGCCCGTATCCATGCCCTACCCACCTACTTTTTGAGTACTACTGAGTGTGGTTCCTATTTGTCTCTGAAAGGTTACCAACGAATTTAAAGTCACCCTGTGTATTATTTATCTATTGAGTAAGACCGGCGCGCCGCCGCTTACGTACTTTGTGGTAAGACCGAACGAGATGAATCACCACTAATACAGACTGAAACCGAAGAATCGAACTGAATTACTTCCAATATATCTTGAATTTCTCCACAAATATCTTAATTCAATTTATAAAGCGGATCCAATTTAAAACCGACTGTTTGATTTCAGTGATTACGTGGTACATGCCGTAAAGGATCACAGAGACTTTTCTCTTCGTGAACAAGACAAATTATCAGAACCGAATCGTTTGTTACGGGAGAGATTCACAGTGTGAATGAGAGCATAAATCTTTTTTTTAGAAAACGATTTGTGAAAAATAACAAAATCTGTGAAAAATTGTGAAGTTTCACGCTTTTGAAATTATTATTTAACACATAATCCTATCCTTGTAACACAACACTTCGTATATATAGCGTTACTATCGTGTGAAGTCAGATGACTTTAGAGTTGTCACTGTTTATCATATTTTTATAGATTTTGTAAGTAAACATTGCTATTAAGGCCCTTACTCCGCTTTAGTGCCGTAAAACGGTTACTTTCTAAAGCATACTCTTTAGTAACGGCTAGGTTAAACGATTTGAAAAAAATAGTGGATTGTTTATCTAGGGAGCAAAAAAATATTTTAAAGGCGGGAGTGTTTTTTTTTATCTAGAGCGGAGCAAAGGATTCTAGAGTAGATTCAAAGTACGTCACTCGAGCTTAAAATAGTTTTGCTCCCGAGGTGGATATTCTACTTTTTATAACCTTTGAGAAAATAAGTAACTGCAAGTTATGAAGAAGAACGTTGCATTTATTTATTTACATAAATTTAGGAACCGTAACATGTAACTTAGAAATAATTAAAGGCTAATGTATATATTTGAACAATTATGAAAGAACATCGTACAAATGTTATTAGTACCATCCGTTACAGTTGTAGTTTTTTTATTTGGCTAGTGCGCTGTTTTCCAGCCAGTCACTTGTTCAATACAATGTTCCCGTGCGGTCCGAAATTGAATTACAATCGCTCATTAGCCATTTACCTCATACATTCGTCATAATCGATTTTAAAGATGTAATCCTATTTTGGTCCGCATGGTTTGTGATTCATCTCTTTGCAGGTTGGAACGTTTACTAACAATATCCACATTCCAAATTCAAATCACTTATAGTCCCTAGGGATTAATGAGCTATTTGAGTACCTGTTTACGAAGAATAAACTAGATATTTTTGAATAGTTGTGATAAAAAATATATTTATTATTGATTTGTACACTATTTTTATTTTGTGCGTGTATGCACCCGATATGGGATGCTCACTTTCTGAGAGAGAAGAATTCTGGGGAAGTCTAGGAGATATAGTGAATGAATGTTGGTCTAACGAGAAGATTGTTATGCTCGGCGACTTTAATAGTTGGGTTGGTGTGAAGAGGAATGGGTTCGAAAGAGTATTAGGGGCATTCGGGGACAATAGAGTGAATGAGAATGGGAGGAATTTACTAGAAGTATGTGTAGAGAAGGGCCTGTGTGTAATGAACACTATGTTTGATCATAGAAAGATCCATAGGTATACGTGGGAAAGGCAAGACAGTAGAAGTATGATTGATTTTGTTATTGTAGATGAAAGGTTGAAGAGCAAAGTTGCAGATACAAGAGCCTATCGGGGTGCTAATGTGGGGACTGATCACTATCTGGTTATGTGTCGGGTGGCTGGTCTGTTCAAGCATTGGCGTCATCGAGCTCAAGTTCCTGTGACCGCGTTAGAAAGAATAAAAGTAGAAAGATTACAAGAACTAAAAGTAAAGGAGGAATATAAGAGGCAAGTAAAACAGAAGAGGGATAAGATATTTGATGGTATGAATGATTTCAGTTTAGAGGATGTGTCGGAAATAGTGAAAAGTAGTATGGTGAACGTAGCCGCAAAGTTATGTGGTATAGCGAAGAGGAAACGTGGTAGTAGAACGAATGATACTTGGGTAGATGATGAAGTAAAAGAGGTGGTGAAGAAGAAGAAAGAGGCTTGGCTTAATGTGTTAGCCTGTAAGGCCCAAAATAGAATGAATGAGGCAACAAACGTGACGGATGATCTGGCAAGAGTGAAAGTAACGTACAAGCAAATGAAAGCGAAAGTCAAAGAGGTGGTAAAAATGAAGAAGGATGAAAAGGAAGAAAAATATAACAGGAAGTTCTCTGATAACTTCAGGGCCAATGTTAAGCTGTTCTGGAAACAGGTAAGATTGGCTCGCGGAGTGACAAAAACATCGAGCATGAATGGAATAAGAACAGAAGATGGGTGCTTACTGAGTGAAGAATGTAAGGTCTTGGAACGCTGGAAGGGATACTTTGAAAGTTTATTTCGTTGTCAGGATAGTGTGCAAGGAGTGGGTAACTGGGCAGAGGCAAGTTGTCAAGACCCAAACTCGGACGAAGAGCAAAAGCATGAGAATGAAATAGGAATGGATGAGATTATAAAAGCACTGAGTGGGATGAAGATTGGTAAAGCTGCAGGGTATGACCGAGTATCTGTTGAAATGCTGAAGGGCGGTGACGGGGTGGTAGCAAGCCTGTTGTGCCGGATCTTTAATATGTGTTGGAGATATGGCCGCTTGCCGGATGACTGGTGCAAGGCTGTAATGGTGAAAAGGCTCACAGCAGGAGTGTAAAAACTACCGCGGCATGAGTCTTTTGAGTGTTGTCGGCAAATTATATGCGAAAGTTTTAATAAATAAATTTATTAGATAAGTTTACATTCAAGTGGATTGAATTCCTAGATCTCACACTAGGATTCCCTGTGTCGTGAGATCCAGGCTCCTTCGTTCCGTTAACAATTTTATAAAAGGCACAGTTTTAGATCTTAAAAATGAGTAAAGACGAGTGTATGCATGGTGCTGTGTTTGTGTCAGTTGTGATGGTGTTATAAGAGTGTCTGTATGCTATAATTATGTTAGTGAGTACACGTGTATATATGTGAATTGTCAATGTGTGTACAGTGAATTTTACCTAAGCCAAGAGACCTTCCGTCATATTGTAGTCCAATGCAAGAAGCCAGTTTGTTACCTTCACTCTGCATTTTTTTGTGTTAGTTTTAGTATTTTGTGAAGATTATTGACTTTCGCGTATAAGTGTGGTCCCATAAAACCGTAAGACCTTCTGCCAATATTTTTGCGGCATTGGATTTTTTGCCAATCTACCCTTCGACTTGAAATGACACAAGTGCTCAAAGCTGTTTTATGAAATCTGAGGACGACAGAAAGTATGTAAAGCTGTCTAACCCTAAGAACAGCCACCTAAGTATAAAGTTTATTCGTGGGATACCGGTACGGTCGTCTATAGGCAACTTTTAGTAGAGCACGTTGAGCTCGTTCTACTTTAATTAGTGAGGTCTTACCCGCACCGCTCCATGCTACTATGCAATAATTAAGAACGGATTGACACAGTGAAAAGTAAATCATCTTTAGGACAGAATCATCAGCAACCCTACCCAGTTGCTTAAATATACGCAGCATCGTTCTGACTCTGCCCTTTAGAGCGCTAAGGTGTGCAGACCATGTCAATCTCTTATCCACTATCACTCCTAGATACCTAATAGAGTCAGTTTGGTCGATGTAAGGGCAAGAACACTGGTCCGTACTAATACAGGAATGCAGCCGTAAACCAGATACTCCATTAGGTGCAGTACGTTCGGAAATAGCAAAGTGGATTGCCTTGGTTTTTTCTATATTTAGCGTCAAAAGATTAAATTTTAGCCAGTTTGCGACAGCCTTAACCCCGCTCTCAACCACACATTGCACTTCGTCCCATGCTTTCCCATGAAAAATTATCGCGGTGTCATCGGCATAAGTGAAAATTTTAGCATGTGGGAGATTCAGGTTGCACAATCCATTTATATATATAATAAATAGAGTGTGACCTAGCACGCTACCCTGGGGAACACCGAAATGTACGGTAGATGGGTCACTACAATATTCTCCCAGCACAACTCTTTGCGTTCTATCAAAAAGATATGAAGCAAACCAGTCTAAAGCAACGCCACGGACTCCCAAAAGTGACATTTTCTTAATCAGTATTTTCCTGTATTTTCCTGAAATAGAGTGGTAAAAGTGACGGATGAACAATTATGGAACGTGCAAGCAGGATTTAGAGAGGGAATGGGCTGTATGGATCAGATCTTCTCCTTGAGGAGCATAGCTGAAAAACATCTGGCTAAGCACAAAAAAGTCTACTGTGCTTTCGTAGACTTGGAGAAGGCCTATGACAGTGTGTGGAGGGATGAACTGTGGTCGACGCTATCCGGGTACGGTGTGGACTGGCACTTGGTACGGGCACTGAAATCTCTATATAGGGATTCCAGTGCTTGTGTTAAGATTAATGGGGCGTATACGAACTGGTTTTCCATTTCAAGGGGTGTTACACAGGGCTGTGTAGCGTCACCGTGGTTGTTCAAATTGTTCATGGATAGTTGTCTGATAGGTTTGAAAGAGCATGAGTGCGGATTGAGGATGAATGAGTTGCCTGTCAAATGCCTTCTCTATGCAGATGATCAAGTTCTACTTGCATCGTCAGCAGAACAGTTGCAAGACATGGTGACTGTGATGAATGAAGCTTTTAAGTTAAAAGGGATGAGTATAAATGTGAACAAGACTAAGGTAATGGTGTTTGAAAGAGAAGAAGATGTATCGAAGTGTGAAGTGAAAATAAATGATAAGAGTGTGGAGCAAGTGAACGAGTTTGTATATCTGGGAAGTATGTTCACAAGGGATGGAAAGATTGCAGAGGATGTGGAAAAGAGAGTGAATGCAGGGAATAAAGTTAATGGTGCTATGCATGCAGTTGTGACCAACAAGTCGATGTCTCCGGAAGCTCGACTCGCCGTTCACAACAGCGTGCTGGTGCCTACACTTATGTATGGAAGTGAAAAAGATAATATATATATGGCAAAAAAGACATGAAAGTAGGATTAATGCAGTAGAAATGCGCTCCTTGCGGAGTATGTGTGGTGTAACTTTAACTGATAGATTGAGGAATGAGATAATAAGACAACGTTGTGGTTTAAAAGAAGATGTAGTGACTAAAATTGAAAAGGGTATGTTAAGATGGTTTGGCCATGTTGAGAGGATGAATGAAAGTCGACTTACGAAAGGTATTTACAAGGCAGACGTGAATGGAAACGCCGGGAGGGGACGCCCTAGAAAGACATACATAGACCTTATAGGTGATGTTCTTCAGAAAGGCCAAGTGCGCAGTACCCATAACCGGCGTGTGTGTATGACTAGATGTATGAATGTGTGTGAAGCAAAAGAAGTATGTAAGGATCGTAGCAGGTGGCGTTCTGTAGTTTCTGCCTACTCCCATGGGAAAAAGGCGTGAGTTTATGTATGTATGTATGTTTTTAAACATGTTTTTTTCGTATATGTAATAGTTTTGCTTTGAAAAAATTATTAACAACTCGATACCTTTTCTCTACTTTTGTATACTCCTCTTAAACGACTTGGATGTTTATAAATAAATAATAAATAAATAAATTTATTGTTTTCTCTACACAAAGGTTGCCTTAAGATCTATGTCCTTAAAACTATTTTATAAAATTTGCAAGAAGCTCCTTTTTGAGAGACTGGAGTCCGTTTTTTTTTTTTGCTTTTAAACCTTCCCTGTATTCTGTCGAACATAACAAAAAAAGAATTATTCAAATCGGTCCAGCCGTTCTCGAGTTTTAGCGAGACTAACGAACAGCAATTGATTTTTATATATATAGATATCGTTCTAACTTTTGGTGACAGAATTATCCAAAATTCACCACGCGTGCCCAGTGCGGTTTGATAGATGTCACATGTTTTTGGTTCTGGGTACGCTGTCATCTCGATGTTTCCTTCACCTTTTTAGAACCATAGTTGTTGAAACCAATTACCAATATAAAGTTCGCCTGTATTTAATAATATATTTACTTAAATTTAGGCATTTTATACTAAATTGCAATGTATGTATTTGTAATTGAATATTGACAGACACAATACTTACGATAAATCTGACCCATTTGTTTATTATTCATAAGGTTACCACAAAAAGGACCTAAAATCTAACAAAAAGCTCCGTGTCCCCAGTCCAGGCCGAACTAATTAAAATAAAAGAGTAGAAGTCACCAGCGGTCGTTTTCACATTCGCGGTCCGACACTTACTTGTTTTCAATGCCTAGCCCAGATATAGAAGCATAAAATTTTATAGACTTGTGTAAACTCGGACTTGTTCAAGTTGGAAAAGTGGTAATGGCACCGGCCGGGTTAGGGTTCCCCTCGCAGATGTAAGAATTGAAAACGGGAGAATATTTTCATGTAAATCTGGTTGGTTGTTGAGATTTATTAAAATGGGAAGTAATTCCAATAAATGATGGTGACGTTAAATCACTGATATTTAATTTATTTAATTGACGTAGGGATATTGGTTATGTAGTTTAACTAGCTTAAACTACATATTCAATATACCTACCATACCAGATACGGGGAACAGGATGAATCAGTTCCGTTTTTTTCAACATTTTAGTGCCTACCTACAGAACTGTGCAAGCTGTATAATGTAGCCAAATAAATAGACATAGATTTAGTTAACAAATCTGTTCGTGTTCCTGCTAATTCGCGCAACCAGCAGCTTAGTTTTTTAATAGAAATGCTACAAAATGTTTGCTAACAAACTTGTGGTTGACTAAGTTGGTCCGCAATCCCAGCTCCGCTCATCTGGACGGAACTTGAACGTTTCTTAACAGCTTCATTACCAACGGAAAACTTCTAACTGCTGAAAACCTGATGAAAACTACCCAGCTGAGACAAGCGTCTAGCTCTCTCGGTAATTGTAATGACTTGGAATGACGTCCTCTACAATATTACGCAAGTTTTTGCTGACAGCACGTTCTGTGGATATTACAATTAATATTGCGGCTAAAATTTTATTCATACTACCTACGAGGGAGTTGTATAAATAAATTGTTCTCTTTTATATAATGAAATATCATGGGAGTCCTGGATAGTGTAGAAGTAATAAAATGTATTTTTTATCCACGAAATATAATATTTGCAGGCAGGAACCATTCACCGAAAAAAACCTCGCTGACAGCTTCACACGGAGAGACAAGAAAAAGGTTTGAGCATTGAAAATACCTGGTTTCGTATAAAGCGGTAACAGTTAACGTTAAATGTATGAAAAAACAGTAACCAACAATGAAAAGGTATCCTATTATCCGACTGAACTACGAATGAAAATCGTAGCTATCAATAGAGAATAACGTTTAAGCGGTGTTAGTATTTGCGGTTTCTATAATTCGAAATACAATCCTGAACACATAGTAATGTTCCATTTAGATTCAAATTGAGGTAGTTGTTTGGTACAGAGGGATATATATCTGTAACTGGAATATTATTCATTGTTTCCACCTACGTAGGTATCACAATAAGTTGTAAGTAATCTATTTTAGTCACAGTGGCAATGTTTTATCTTAATGAAATACCTTTCGGCGGAAATAGAGAAACATCTGGGCGCAACGCAGGAAGCGTTTCTTATACGTGGATGATATACTTTTGTTTGGTTTATTTTTGTTTTTTCTTACAGGATTATTTTGTTCTAATAAATGTGCTTTTTGAATACAAATATAAGAAATAAAGTGCTTTTTACCCGACTGCCGAAGGAGGGTAATGTGTTTATCAGTCTATGTATGTATGTATACCAGGCCCCTCAGAAAGTATTGCGAAAAAAAGTTTTTATATATGGGAGACTGGCCAGTTATAATGTTTTTCGAAAATATGATTATTTATAAGTAAAAATAAGTAAGTTCCAATTTCAAAATTTCCCTCCACATTTTTTGCGAGTTAATTCAAAGTATTGTGTCTCACTGAAATATGGATCTGCGCCGGGAACATTTTAGAGCTATGATTTTATACGATTTCAAGTGTCGCCTGAAACCGGATGAATCGTACGATAGACTTCAAATGGCATTCATGGATGAAGGCCCTTCCAAGGCAACCGTGTATCGTTGGTATAACGAATTCAAGCGCGGTCGACCAACTTTGGGGGATGACGAAAGAAGCGGTCGCCCTTTGACGGCTGTTACCGAAGAAAACGTGCTAGCAGTGAAAAATTTAATCCAAGACAATAGGCGAATTACATATCAGGAGATTCAACACATATTGAAGATTGGATCGGGAAGCGTTCACGAGATTCTACACAGCCATCTTCGCGTGAGGAGGATAGTATCACGCTGGGTGCCGCACAACCTCACCGATGCTCAGAAGCAGGCCCGGGTGGAATGGTGCCGTGATATGCTTAACAAATTTGAAGCAGGCTCGTCTCGGCGTGTTTACGACATCGTTACAGGTGATGAGTCCTGGATTTATCAATACGACCCAGAAACCAAGCGCCAGTCGACTGTTTGGGTGTTTCAAAATGAGCCAACGCCTACCAAAGTGAAGCGATCTAGAAGCGGGGGTAAGATTTTGATCGCTAGCTTTTTTAATTTGACTGGCCACTTGGTATCAATTCCCTTACGGGATCAAAGAAGCATTAATGCCGAATGGTATACTACCAAATGTTTGCCAGAAGTTTTCTCTGTTATAAGCAACAAGCGACCAAACACAGGGCTCCGCGGGCTACTGCTCCACCACGACAATGCACCTGCGCACACCGCACTCAAAACGAGGGACTTCCTGGACAGCACGCCAGTCAAACTCCTGGGTCACCCTCCTTACAGCCCTGATCTAGCACCGTGTGACTTCTTTTTATTCCCAAAAATAAAAAATCAGCTCAAAGGGATACAATTTTCGTCGCCGGAAGATGCGCTGGCTGCGTTCGAGCAGGCTGTAAACGAGGTGTCTGCGGCGGACTGGAAAAAGTGTTTTGAAAACTGGTTTAGGCGCATGAATCTTTGTATAGAGGCTGGTGGAAAGTACTTTGAAAAGATTTAATAAAAATATATGTACGTATAGAACAATTTTTTTTAGTTTCGCAAAACTTTCTGAGTGTCCCACGTATATGTATGTATATATGTATGTATGTTTGTTCCTATGTGGCGTTCCAGAGACCAAACGCGTTGGCCGATTTTGATGATTCAAACGTCAATGGATTCGTCTTAACCCTGCGAGTGTCATAGGCTACGTTAAAATTGAACAATAGAAAAATGGCGGATTTTGGGCGCCATATAGTGAGGTCCCAAATTTTTTTTTCTTCCAAACCCAGTGTGTGGGGTATCAAAATAAAGGGTTTTAAGAGGCGATTTCAAAAATATATAATACTTATATGTTTATATGTATCTAATTCGAAAAAAAACTTAACTAAAAACTTATAAATAAAAAAAGTTAAATCAAAAAATCAAAAAACCCGACTGCTTCAAAAGCGAACTAAAAAGAGGTAAACAAGGAAAAAATCATGCTGTGCAGGCGGAGGATACACCAGATTTTGGTCAGCCAGCCCGCGAATATGTATCCTCCGACTGCACAGCATGATTTTTTCCTTGTTTACCTCTTTTTAGTTCGCTTTTGAAGCAGTCGGGTTTTTTGATTTTTTGATTTTTATAATCATTGTAACTAACAACTGTTGGATATACAAACTTATTTGTTTTGAATATACGTAAATTTGAATTTAAAAAGGTAGTTTGTTTGGAATAGGTTTTTTATTTTTGACTTTTGTACACTCTGACACTTATTTTTGATACCGTGAAATAGCTACAATATACCGTGTATTTTCTCCATCTAAATCTGGTTTATTTTCTCCTTCCATGACTCTCCTACATTGGTTATGGGCCCAGAGTAATCGTATGTAGAGAGAATAATAAAAAATCCAGATTGTAAAGTCGATAAGAAAGAAAGAAAAGAAAAAGAAAGAAAAATATTTATTTGTGACCCGCACAGGAGACACGAGAAAATAAGCATACACATAAACAATAATAAAATAAAAAAACCCTGTGCGAGACCAAAAAGGCGAGGTAAGAGATGGATTAGCTGATCGAATAACGAGGTGCGATGACGAGCAACATGATGCGAATCGAGCCCTTGGGCAAAGACAACTACGACAGTTGGAGAATCCAGGTACAGGCTATTTTAATTAAAAGTGATGGATGTTAATAGTGAATGGAAAGGTACTGAAACCAGCCGAGACACTACAGGCTGAGAAATGGGAAGTGGAGGACGAAAAGGCGAAAGCAGACATAATTTTATCTATGAGTGGGAGCGAGCTAAGACATATAAGGAGCTGTATCACATCTAGAGAAGTGTGGCTGAAGCTGGAGTCTATTTATGCTTCTAAAGGGCCTCCTAAGAAGGCGACACTTTTGAAACGTTTAATTTTGCACAAAATGGCAGAAACTGGAAATGTTCACGAACATTAGAATACCTTTTTCGATGCTGTTGATAAGCTAGGAGATATGGGTATACAGATTAACGATGATTTACTGTCTGTAATGTTGCTGTACAGTTTACCCGGCAATTTCGAAAGCTTTAGATGTGCGATTGAGTCGAGAGACGAGTTGCCGAAACCAGAGGCATTGAAAATCAAAATTCTAGAAGAGTACGAGTCGAGAGAGGCTAACAAAATTCAGAATGAAGGCGTTATGCATACATATGTAAAGAAAAAAATCAAGAAAGAACGTAAAGGCACTAATAAGAGTACTAAGGCTGTAAACAAAACTGATAGTACGAAAGGAATGGAAAAGAACGAAGGTTTTTGGTATAAATGCTTTAAATGTCACGAACCAGGTCACAAAGCATCTGACTGCAAAAAGAAAGTAGGTAAAGATGCCCTGAAGGCTGAAGAAACACATGGTGTAAATGAAATTCTAACTATTTTTAATGTTTCAGATTTAGAAGTTTCTAACGCTGTTAATGTTCAAAGCACGATTGGATTTTGGACAGTGGGTGCACGTCTCACCTTTGTAATGATGCAAGTAAGTTCGGGGGCACTTTGACAATGACTAGCGGAGAACTAAATTTACCTACGCATGTAAGTACTGGTAGAAAAGGTAAGGCCTTACATGCCGATAACCTTAAAGTACGTAAGGTTATCGGCATGTAACAATCACTCGGAGACCTTATTTGAATTACGAGATACTCTGTATGTCCCGGATTTAAGGAAGAATTTGATTTCAGTAGCCAAGTTAACCAATGATGGTTATGATGTTACATTTAAAAACGATGTAGCTCAGGTAATTGGTAAGAAAGGTGAAATCGAATTAATGGCATATCGTAGGGGGTAATTTGTATAGTGTAAAAAGGTCTGAGTATTGTAATTTTAGTGATTGAAATGCTGATGTACGTTGTTGGCACGAGAGATTAGGACATTTGAACGGTAGAGATGTTGCTAAGCTTTTAGGTAAATTAGGAGCTAAATTTGACGTAGCCGAGGTACGAAACTTACGTGATTGCGATATTTGTGCTAGAGGTAAGATGACCGCGTTACCTTTTTCTAAGTCCGATGGGCCTTGTGCTGAGAAGTTGTATATAGTTCATACTGATAATGTAGGGCCTATGAGATGTGAATCAATAAAAGGTGCAAAATATTTTATAACTTTTATTGATGATAGTGCTCGTTGGTGTACGGTTTATTTTCTAAGGTGGAAAGATAAAGCCTTAAATGCCTTTAAGGCATATAAAAGTCACGTTGAAAACCTGACGGGACTGAAAATTCAATTCCTTCAAAGCGATAATGGTCGTGAATATTGTAACGCTGAATATGATATTTTTTTAAAGGAAGCAGGCATCACGCGAAGGATGACAGTTGCTTGAACACCACAGCAGAATGGGATAGCTGAACGCATGAACCGAACCTTAGTGGAAATGGCGAGGTGTATGTTTTTGAGTTCAGAACTTTCCTCAAGTTTTTGGACAGAGGCGGTGCATACAGCATGTTATGTTAGGAATCGTTGTCCTACAAGCAGTCTATATGGTGATATTCCTTATGAGAGGTGGCGTAACAATCCGGTTAAGATTGAATACCTTCGAAGATTTGGGTCCAAGGTACATATTTTGGATAAAGATCCGAAAAAGGATAAGTTTGCTGCAAGAGGGATCGCAGGTACTTTTGTAGGATACCCAGGTAATGCAAAAAGATACAAAATATGGTTTCCAGAGCAAAGAAAATTCATGATTGCGAGAGATGTGAAATTCCACGAAAGTGAAATCCCGAAGCAAGAGACGAGATCGGTGAACTTTACGAAAGACAAGGATAAGGATTTTATCGAAATTGAATTCTTGAGAAATGATGTTCCAGAAACTGACGAACATAGGGGCGAGTGAATGTCATGAATATACTGGAGATGATCAAGATGATTGTTTGTCAAGACCTGCAGAAGTTGAACAAGCGTCCGAAGAAACAAGTCAAGTAACAAGAGAGCTCCTGGTAGACCGCGAATATTGCGTACAGGTAGTGTAGGCCGTCCGAAGAAAGTTTATCGAATGACGGAAGTTACAGAACCGATCATTTCTGCTGATGAAAATGAAGTTGATGATTTTGCAGGTTCAGCTGAAATAAGTTTGAAGAATGCTCTAAAAGGTGGTGATAAACCTGAATGGGAGGAAGCCATTTTATCTGAAATCAGAAGCCTAGTTCAGAAAGGTACATGGGAGATAGTCAGAAGACCACAGAATAGGAATGTCGTTGGCTGCCGTTATGTTTTGACAACAAAGCAAAATGTCGACAAGTCTTGAAAGAAGAAGGCGAGGCTTGTAGCTCAAGGTTTTAGCCAGCGGTATGGAGTCGACTATGAGAAAACCTTTGCGCCTGTTGCTAAACTTGATACTTTTAGGTTGTTAATGTCACTCGCAGTTGAATTGAACTTGGAGATACACCAACTGGACATTAATACTGCTTACTTAAATGGATCCCAAGACGAGGAAATATACATGGAGTTACCAGAAATATTGAGAGAATGTTTAGTTAGGCTTATGAATCGAGAGGGAGAAGATCCAATGGTCAAGGAGCGCGCGCAGACCATGCTCATAAAATTGGATAGTGGTTGCGATTCATGCTTATTGCGAAAATCATTGTATGGATTAAAGCAAGCTGGACGTCAATGGAATCTCAAACTCAACAAGAAGTTGACTGATATGGGGTTGAAGCAGAGTCTAAATGAACCGAGTCTGTATTTTAAACAAAATGGGAATATTTATTTATTCGTATTGGTGTACGTCGACGTTATTTTGGTCGCAAGTCAAGAAAAAGGTTTGATCACGGCATTTAAAAATAATTTGTCCAAAGAGTTTGATTTGAAAGACTATGGTCAAGCAAAATATATGTTAGGCATAGATATTCAAAGAAATGACAATGTCATTATTTTGTCACAAGAAAATTATGTCGAAAATTTGTTGAAACGTTTTTGCATGGAAAATTGCAATAAATGTGCGACTCCTATGGAGTTAAATTCCAAACGTAAGGAAGAAGAGAAATGCGGCAATGAGAGCAGCGAGGCATGGCCTTACCGAGAGCTGATAGGTTGTTTGAATTATCTAGCGAATGCAACCAGACCCGATATTGCTAATGCGGTAAGTAAACTTAGCCAGAAGTTAACGAATCCTGAAAAATCCGATTGGAAATCAGCGAAACATGTGTTGCGTTATCTGAAGGGAACGATCCGATACAGTCTCGTATACAAGAGAACTGGTGAATGTGTGCAGGGTTATTCAGATGCTGATTGGGGGAATTGTTTATTAGACAGACGATCTTATTCTGGTTATGCATTTATTTTAGGTGGTTGCTGTATATTGTGGCAGTCTCAAAAGCAGCGTAGCGTAGCTACTTCAACATGCGAGGCAGAGTATGTCAGCCTGTCGGAGAGTATGAAGGAGGCTGTGTATCTCAATAGCTTGTTGAAGGAAGTAGGAATCATAAGGTACGCTCGAGTGATTGTTCATGTCGATAACCAAGGGGCTATATTCTTAGCTCAGGACCCTGTGTTTCATGCACGTAGCAAACACATTGATATTAGGTATCATTACATGGGGGAAGTTTTGAGGGACAAGAACGATATTGAGTTGAGACATGTACCCACTGAATCCATGTTAGCTGATGTGTTTACTAAGGCGTTATCTAGTGTTAAACATAATAAGTGTTTAGATGGCTTAGGTGTTAAGGCCAGCTGACTTCTCTTTTGGATACCTTTAAATTAAAATTTATAGGGGCGTGTTGGATATACAAACTTATTTGTTTTGTATATACGTAAATTTGAATTTAAAAAGGTAGTTTGTTTGGAATAGGTTTTTTATTTTTGACTTTTGTACACTGTGATACTTGTTTTTGATACCGTGAAATAGCTACAATATACCGTGTGTTTTCTCCATCTAAATATGGTTTATCTTCTACTTCCATGACTCTCCTACAACAACAACTCCACGTCCAACCCAAAATATTATTCTACCTGATCTTGATGTAAACTCCAATTTCATTATGCATTCCTCAAGCATGTCCTAAGAGCAAATCGTCTCCGTGCTCGTCACGTCATGCTAGACGCTTGGCATGCAGCCAGTCCTCGGCAGGGCATGAGAGCTATCGAAATCTATCTACGAAGTACACCCTCCAATAATCCCTTACCTGTTGAATAATGGATGCTTCCACGTATTTATTCCTACTCTAAATCACAGAATAGATAGTACAGACGGTCGGCTGCGAAGTGCGAAAATACACTTGCACGGAGGAAGACGCCTATAACTTACAGCTATCTTAAACAATACAAATGTATGTTAGGAATAAGCATGTCAATAGCTTTATCAGCACAGAAGAATGCAAAAAAATAACTAAAAATCTATTAAGAAAAAAGTTAATTAAATTAATCATAAAACCCGATTGCTTAAAAAGCGAACTAAAAAGACGTAACCAAGAAGAAAAGCATGCTGTGTATGTGGAGGATACATATTCGCGAGCTGGCTGACCAAAACCAGATGAAGGATAAAATTTGGTCCCCCACATATGGCGCCCAAAAGCCACCATTTTCTATTTTCCAATTTTAATGTAGTCAGTGACACTCTCAGGGTTAAGACGAATCAATTGACGTAAGAATCATCAAAATAGGCCAACGCGTTTGGTCTCTTGAACACGTAGGAACAAACATACATACATAGACTGATAAACACATTACCCTCCGTCAGCAGTCGGGTAAAAAGGTTCTATGACATTTGCAAACTCTTACTTTTCGCAGGTCTGCCGGTAGACATAAATAGACATTGTATCATCATCATCATAACTTTAACTTATATACACACGTTTACATGCTGCTTGTCATTTGCCTCGAATAAGCGTCTCCGCATCGATCGGCCAGTGTTTTTCGCTTCTAGCGGACTCTCAGTCCCCCCATCATATCAACCATCCACATCCTAGATATTATACATACAAGTGACTTACATACTGCTTTTCAAGTTACCTTTTCCTAGGAACACGTGTCCTGGCTTAGCTATTGTGAAGAGTCGACCTTCTGTATTACTTATCTATTCTGAGTCCCAAAGCTCCCCTGAGTCCAGTTTACCTACTCCTTATTTGAATCGCATTTAATGATGTTTACTACAATAGTCCGCAGGGTCCCAGTCGCAAATAGTAGAAACTGTTATTTATTTGGCAGACTTATTGCTGAAATATAGTATCGATAATTTACTGGTTGCCTCAAAAACTAATGTGCAATATTTTGAAGCACGTACCCCGATGCTCGTTACTGCAAATGCTAGCTGCTCTATATGATTCACAGAAACTCCTATAAAGAAAGATGCAGGTGTTCATCCAATATCTTCGTTATTTCACATGAGTGAAATGAAACGCAAAATTTAGTCTCGTTGGTAAATCTTGTTAGAATCTGTGCACCTGGATTTCCTGTGCCCTCTGTACTAGCGGGACAAGCTGTTTATGAGCGAATGGTTACAAACTGATAGCATTTAGCTGTGAACTCAATAAGCTTACCGTTAGTTTCGAAAACTTGCAGTGTCAACACTATTGCTTTATGCTAAGCTAAGCATAACGAAATACCGGAGATAACTGTTCCAGTTACAGTAGATACTACTGCTTTAAGAAGACTTAGATTAACATAATTACTTGCCTAAAAGTATTTCAGGTCTCACTATGAAGTTAAAACGGATTAGATTGATGACAAGGATTATGGAAACCGAAGAAAGAAAAATGTCCGAAGACAGTTATAAGACTCGACTGAATTTAAAAGGAATGAGTTAAATGGAAAACGTTTTAGACTCCAACTTAATAAATTCTCCAAAACTTTGAAATGTAATTGATAAAGTGAATTAGCATCACTTGAAAGTAATCTCTTTGTGTTGGTAGTCTTTACTTCGTTTCTTGAATGAGTAACAGAATTGGGTTCTACATTGTCGAGCTTTCTATGAAAGCTAGAGTTGTTTATTGGAATACCTAGCTGAGTGAAACTGTTCTGAAGATGCAATTGTTTTTTAATTTACATTTTTCAAAGATTCTCCGTAAATAACTTGTCCTAAAAAATTTGCCATTGTGTGAGCTGCCTGGTATTAGACCTTCATTTTGCGAGTCTATATATTATGTTTAGATCTATTTCAGGAATCGATATCAATAAGAAGGTATCTTATAGTTTAGACAAAACAATTTTTTGGCAGAACTTTTAGAATTGCTAACTATTTATTCTACCTCTAGCTAGACTTAAAATTTAACATTATGGTATTCAGCTGCCTCCGCTTAGACTAGAAGTCGACTACAGCGTACTTGGGCTGCAGCGCTGTAGAACCAGAGCCTGTCTCCAGTGTCGCTCAGACAGCGTGTTGAGGCATAAAGATGGTGCTCAAGTAACGTGACATCTCGCAAGTATGAATACGTAAGCGTTAATAACACGCATACACATTTGCACCTTGCCTGGCCGTACGACGTACGTAACTCAACTCAACTCAATTTCCTAGCACTCAAACGGTTTCCCGGTCGTGGAAGGAGGAGGGATCGGGGGCATTACTTATTTCCGTGTCATAAAGCACTTGTGCTATGCAAATTTGTTTACACTTTACAGTACTCCGTATATAAGGTAATAACACTCGTATAATTGCTGTCGACGGTGAAGAGTACGTAATTATAAATAAAATTAATTTTCAATGCATCTACGTGCGTCGCGTCTCGTTCGTGGAACAAGCGACAAAAATATGGTTCCGTAATGGAGGGCGCTCGACGCGCGACGCGCCGGCTCCATTTCATAATTTCGAAATGTTTGATACAATAACATTTCGAGTTATGAGTTACATTATTTAAATAACAGAATATTGAGCTGCTGTTGTTCTTCAATTTAACCTGTACATCCCTTCTAAGGGAAAGTAAGTGCTTGGAAAATCCAATAGAATTAGGAAAATGTATAGCTAACATAGAAAGTTTTTTTTGTTTTAAGACTATGCATAAGGAAAGTTTGAGTTTGCCAGAGAGAATAACAAATAAAAATAGTTATTTTATCTTTATATGCCGTACCGCTTCCAGCAAATACGAAGTTAAATCTGGGATCACCTAAGAGCACATTCAATTCTTTTAGATGTAATACGGGATGATTTTCCTGGAATTCAAGGAAATGTTCCAAAAACGTACCAAGAAGACTTCTATAATAAATGCTTGTGTTTAAGACATAATTCCCAAGTAGTCTTCAACAAGTACTAACAAAACATGAGCCAGGATGGTACTCTGCCGACTAATTACCTTGATTATAATAGACTTTGATTTATTGCGACCAAATTAAATTGGCCAGAAGATTGTTTAAACTCGGCCGCGTCGCCAAGACCATCTGTCAAAGCTTTCTGTCACAGTAATCGAGAGCATTACAGAGTGATTTAGGAACATCTGTCATTCCAACACGGTTCATTCCTGTACATTTTTTTCAGGCTTAAGAGGTTTTTATTGGTCATTAATCGTTTCAGTCATCGAGGGAAAGTCTATTGAAGTCCATTTTGAAAACTTAAGTTATTTTGAAAAATAATCTGGTTTTGCTTGTAGGTAAATGGTCATAAAGTAGTCATTAATAGTATCTTCTTGGCCAAATGAAATGGGATATTGCAATACGCCGGAGGGGTTTGCAACAATTGCAACTCAAGATTCCGAAACGATCGATTAACGAGATTAAGCTGAGCTTTGTTAATAGTCAATTCGTGAATTGGAATCATACGCTACTAATTGAGCGTCTTTTGGGAGCAAGTTTGTACCTATTTAAAACTGTCGAATTTAATTGTCTTGTCTAATTTGTGACATTTGTTAAAACACTTCTGCCAGTGGCTTCGCCCGCTATGATCTATCTCTGTGCCGAATTTCATCCAGATCTATTCAGTAGTTTTTGTGTGAAAGAGTAACAAAAATACAAACACACACACCTATAAATTTTCACCTTTATAATATTATATATATGGTTTGATTTAGTAAGATTCTTGTTGCCCAGTAACTGGGTCAGTCGTAGCCCAGGTGCCACTGAATGAGGATCATCATATATTCCGTGGTAGTTGTAGAATTGTAACCAAGTTCTGACAAAGATTTTTATCGACTCGGTTGGAGCGGCGCGCCGCTGGCTCACGTACTTTGTGGTTGGAGTAAGAAGACATCGTGTGATTGATACCCTTTGTGTCATCTCGTCAAGGGGTGAACGGGTAGGCAGTGTCGTCTTACCCAGCTCTAGTCCCAGGAAACTAAAAGCACGTGTCTGTAAATAAATAGTTTATGTCCTGACAATGATACATGCGGCATACGGATATCGATAAAGTTGTTGTATTGGCGAGCAGGTTTCGGCTAAATACGTAGTATTTACTATATTTTTTTA
This sequence comes from Orthosia gothica, assembly GCA_949775005.1. Lineage (NCBI taxonomy): Eukaryota > Metazoa > Arthropoda > Insecta > Lepidoptera > Noctuidae > Orthosia > Orthosia gothica. The sequence goes on along the minus strand of OX459043.1, from coordinate 18,432,694 downwards.
AGACTGGCAGCCGTCCGTTGCTACATCCGCGTGACAGTTAGAACTATCCCAAAGGAATCCACTACCTGGATAAAAAGTACGCTATGTCTTAATTCAGATTATAAACTATCTTCAATCCAAACTTATCGCAGTGTCCCAAGACTAAAGAGTGTGTGTTGCCAGTGATGACCTTTGGCTCTGAGACGTGGTCGCTCACAATGGCCATCATCAGAAAGCTTACAGTCATCAAAAGGGCAATGGAGAGAGCTATGCTCGGAGTTTCTTTGTCTGATCGAATCAGAAATGTATAGATCCGCAAGAGAATCAGGGTTACCTACATAAGCCGAAGAATTGCCAAACTTAGGTGGCAGTGGGCAGTGCAAATTGCTCGCAAAACGGATGGCCGATGGGGCAGAAAGGTTCTGGAGTGGCGACCGCAAACCGGAAGACAGTGCGTTGGAAGGCCTCCCACCAGGTGAACCGATTACCTGGTGAAGGTTGCGGGGATCCGATGGATGCGAGACGCACGGGACTGGTCAATGCGACGCTTGGTGGAGGCCTATGTCCAGGAGTGGACGTCTTTCGGCTGATATGATGATGATTATTGCGCCAAACATCCAAATACATCCAGTAGTATTTGCATGAAAGAGTAACAAGCATCCATCCCTGCATATTGCATGCTGCAAATTTTTACATATATAATATTAGTAGGTTTTTTTTTTGCTGCGGCCTCAACCCATTCGCCTAACCTACCATTACTACCTTGCATTTTTCTAGGATGAAAGGTAGTCTATGACTACAAACACTTTAACCAACAAACAAACGATTTTCCTCATTTAAGAGTTCTCAGAAGCAGCTCGGAGTCTTGACCCTCACTGTTAAAGGCAAAACTCGCCCCTAACCTTCTACAAGGAAACTAAACATTACTGGCAAAATGAGGGCGAATTATACCACAATACCTGTACCCACCCATTTCGGGAATATAGTCGGCATGTTATATTATGTATGCGGTATTACTATCTACCTATAAGATTGGGATGGTTCCAATTATACATTGTAATCACTCGCTTTTATCCGTTGGTGTTACGTTTGGTCTAGCCGCTCCATCAGGCTTATTCCATAATTCATATCTTCTATTTTTTTGCTTCTATTTGGGTCGTTGTGAAATACGGTACTAATGTTCTTATTGTATTTGTTTGTACGACTCACTTCCATTATTTTAAGAGAATCGTGAATTTGCCGGATGTTTGATGTCTGTTCTTTTTAAGTAGATATGTAGGCAGTTGAGCAAACTTACTGAAGTAAAAGCCGTGAAAGGTAGGTACTGTATGTGTGTTTTCAGGATTTCTTATATAAATATAATAAAAAAATTACCGACAGAATAAGAACTTTATTTCTACTAATAAAGTTATATTATCTATATTTGTATGTCCAAAATCAGTCTGTCAAGCTACTGGGTTAAAAAGGTAACTTTTATTAGACACGTTCTAATAAAAGTTATCTTTTTGAAATTCGAAAGAGTAATAAAGTTCAGCCGGAACTATTTTTCTTCCAGCCTGCATGTTGTGTGGATTCTTTCAGTGTGCAAACTCAACAGTACCTTTATAGCAAAGACTTTGTATTCACCCCGGGATATTCGTGGCTATGCCTTAACGTTAAGACTGTCTATGTACCTTGAATGGTGAGTATACTCTAGAGCATTTTCGCGAGCATTAAAATGTACTTACAATTAGTACAATACAGATAATTGCTCAGTTTTCTGAATGTAACGTTCTTATGAATGATCGACGCTGTGTTCGAAGTAATGCTTACGGTGAGTGATAATTTTAAACGTTTATTATTGACCTCAGTCCACGTCACCCGCACTCTTGCTTTGCTCGATAAAACGCTCGTTGGTTTTTTAAATCAGTTTGTTACAAAACATCGAGCGTCATGTTCGAATTTAAAAACAGCGAATGCTCGATGTTCTGGTACAAGTGAATGTTCTAGTCTATACTCACTTTTAGCACTACATAGAAAGCGCGCCGCCGCTTATGTACTTTGTGCATAAGCGGCGGCGCCTTTGTTTAGGTATTTGGTATCAGTCATCATACATACAGTGACAAAGAGATAACAGCAAGCGATAGCAGGACATGACATTGATGGATAATATGTCAAACTGTTTACAAATTCTCTTAGCATGAGTTAAAAATAAACAAGCTCGTGCTAGGCCCTCGTGAAGGTCGGAAAATATCATACGGAACACACTGAATGTTTACCAAGTAACCTTTGTGCTAATTCCTGTCCTACCTGTGTACCAGCGAAATCAGTTCAGTTGCGACAGTGTGCTTGATAAACGAAAATCCAAGTCAAAGTCAAATCTTTTATTTCAAATAGACCACATTTCAAAGTACAAATTAAAATAATAGAGACAGTAGAATCATTCTACTATGCATTTGCAAAATTAGATTATCGTCAAAACATGCAGATGTTCACATTTCATAACATTAGAATGAAGTAGGAAGAGTGGCCATTAATTAAAAGCCCTACTAAGAATCTTTGCTGAAATGTTTAACATTATTATAACAAAGAAGAAAATGTGCCGACATCGTCTCGTTTGGCACTTGGCGATCTATTATCAGTCCCTGTACAATAGTTTGTGTAGACTTCAATAAGTTTACTTCTAATTTCAATGATGGATTGCTCCCTTTGCTTTATAAATCAGAAGGTTGCTTAGTCAATCCTTTGATGACCTCTTGTACGAGTATAGACCTATAAATCTCGAAGAGGTGGTTATAGGTATACTTAAAAACCTTCTCTATTTTAGTTAAAAATTAAGTTTGTGTGCTTTTTATTCAATATTTGTATATCGGAATGGCATTCCTAATGTTTTATAGAAAAATTTCAATATCCATTTGGTGGTCAGAGTGAAGGGAAATCATGGTAAAAACAATAGAATTTATAATCCATACTAGCCCAAACGTATCGTAAGATATATGGCGACATATTGAAAGACAAAGTCACCTAAATATAAGTTCACCGGGCGAGGACATTAGTCAACACCGCCGGTCGATGATAAACAAATAATATATTGTCTTTGTCTGGGATCGCCCAGCGACCAGCGACCGCCCCATTCCCCGAATATGTTTTTATTCTGTGTCGTGAAAACCTTTAACGGCCCTATCTTGTTCCTTATTTCACATCGGCTTTTAAACAAGCTGTGTGTAAGTTTATGTGCGAAATGTCCCGGAAGCTCATATACGTTGTTTTATAGGTCTAGACGTAGGGGCCCGGGGATTTATCGACACGGCTATTTATTACCCCACGGTTATCTAAAGGATGTTTTGACATGGCCCAGTAAGATACGGAACTGTTTACATAAGCCACTACCAGCCAATCAACCAGAAAACTAGAATAACACCAGACGCTTGGTATGTTCGGAAAATGCGGAAGTGTTTTAAAATATAATTAAAAGTTTAGACGGAAGGAAGCAATGGAATGGGCGCAGCGGAAATAAGAAGAAAAAGTATTAATAGAAGAGTTTAGTTAGCTGTGGTCGATGTCGAGGTACTCCGGGGCTAAGGCAAGCTCCGACCATTTGCTGGTTAAAGAGTCCTTCTCGAGAAGCGAAAACGTTTACCATTCCTCTAAATCCTCCATTTTTCATACCGCACTCACCATCCTAGAAAATTAGGAGCCGCCGGAAGATTTTCCTTTACTGAACCATATTCTTTAAGCAAGTACGTAGGCATAATGTTCAATACAAACACGATTGCTGAATATTTTAATCCAAGAATGTAAATGTTATTTCGCTTTCTTAAAAATAAAAAAATGAGAATACACAAATGACTCTTCCGTATCTCTGAGTGCTACAATCTTTTCATAAGCCTCAAACACAACACACACAACAATAGAGTACAAAAAATATATAAAGCTTGGATTATTCTAGTTCTCGGCATTTCTGCGAAGTCTACAATTAGAAAACCTACAGACAACTGTAAGATCATTCTACGAAATAAAAGTTTTGATAACATGTTGAATGATCTCACAGTTGCTATAGGGAATTACTTACTAAAGAAAACAAAGGAAAACAAATAGAAACAAGAAACCTTTTCTATTGTGACTTAATTTTACGTCTGAGGAGAAAAACAATCGCGGGTGGATTGGATAGGTAATTTAATGCGTTGTGTAAAAAATAAACGAATCGGAAAAATAAGTAAGCTTTTGTGGGTTTCTGAAAGAGTCTGATTTGTGGCAGTTATTGAAATTAATCAGCCGAGTGCTGGTCACGGTGGTTGGAGCGCTATTTAGCTTTCGGAAAACAGTTTGAATTTGAGGAAAAGTCAGCACATTTTCACGTTACCTAACAGTTTTTGCTGAATTATTTTAACTGAAACGAGTTTCAATAATTTTAACCTTTTCAAACATTACATTTTAAACGCTAAACATATTAACTATGTTATACACACATACCCTCAAAAAAGCCGCACGAAGTGTTCCGTACCATTATCGCAAAAAACGGCAAAAAAATCACGTTTGTTGTATGGGAGCACCACTTAAATATTTATTTTAATCTGTTTTTATAATTTTTTGTTATAGCGGCAACAGAAATACATCATCTGTGAAAATTTCAATTTCAGCTATCACGGTTCATGAGATACAGCCTGGTGACAGACGGACAGACACTCAGACGGACCGCGGAGACTTGTACGGAACCCTAATCAGCAACGGTATGACGTTATACCTACCTACAAAGGGCGGTCTTTATAGACAAAAATATCATAATTCTTTCATAAATTACAATCCGAATTTTAGTATAAATTAGAACGATTATTACATCAAAGGCCGCGAGTTTAAAGGCACTGTTACCGCGGAACGACTCAACAAGGGCTCGTAAAGCCGTGACTCGGTGAGGTCGAGCGATTGAATGAGATGATATCACGTACAGATGAACAGAACCTCCGAACTATCTGAGAGCTGAGCACGAACTACCGCGATAAGACATATCTCACGGAAACGTCACGGGGATTTGAATCTCTCGTGCCTAATTCATGCCAAATTCAAACTATTTGTACCATGATAACGGCCTGATGGCCAATTGCTTCGACGAACATCTGTCGAGGCTGTCATTGCGCGGTTGGATCAAACGTCTGATACAGAAGGCAGTACTTCTCGATACGTCTCGGATTGTGAGGCAGTTCCTGTCTCTATGACTCGTGTCGGGAGACCTAGCTCCAGAGACAGGAACCTCCAAAGCTACCGGTGGTTAGGACCACCGATAGCTCACGTAATTATGACACGATATCTTGCGAAAATACGAACCTCCTCCTTTTGAACGACTGAACCGATTTTCTTCAAACATAGCTAAAATCACTCTCAATAAAGTCACCTTTTCACCCAAGCAAAAACAAACTAAATTAAAATCGGTTCATCCATTTAAGAGCAATGATGCTACAGACAGACACACATATACCAGACGTGTTGCTGTATGTCTTCATACACTTCAAACTTATAACACCCCTTTTTTTCCGTCGGAGGCCTTGTTGAGGTTTTAGCAACTCGCCTGTTAGTGGTTTGGTTACATCCCGTCGTCTTTCAGACATTCAGACGTGACCTTACAGTGGATTTATTTTGGACTACAAAATCTGATGTGATACCACCATATTAGCCAGAGACGCAATTAGAAGTAGCTGCAATTCTGTCTCGTCTTGCAATCGGCGGGGCCAATTATAAAGCACTCCGCTTCTTTATACCTCGGCTAGTTGACATGACATGCGATGGACCGACCAGATCAAGTGTGCAGTGGACGGTCCATTACATGAGTGCACACAAGTCACAGCCGACAGAGAGGGATGGCGTCGCATCGTGAGGCGAAACATGGCAGCCCGAAATCTCACTGCAACATAATGACCACAACCGCTCTGCAAAGAGAGAACCGGCAAATAAGTTTTTTTTTTGGAAGACGGATGATATTTTTGTAAAAAAGTTTTTATACAACGCTTTTTGGTTGTGGGAACTACATAATGAGCAAGTTCTATAGTAAGGTACCTATAATGAACAAATATATAACTGAATAGTGAACACAAATAATATAAAACTGGAACATAACCGGTGAAAAGAGAGTATACCAGGGTGAACTGTACAAATCTACGTACCCTTTTAGGGCGTACCGGCGTGATGTTATGTTATGAATCGGCGTAAATAATAAACAGACATACGATTGCAGCAATCCCGAGAGATTTGCCGTTGTTTATTGAATAGTTATGTTTTATATCTCCGAAGTCCTTCATCAGATCTTCATCAAATTAAATGGGACATGAGAAGCACCAGCTTTCAAATAAAAGAAGAATCATCAAAATCGGTTCACCTAGTACAAATACACTTGAATTGAGAACCTCACCCTTTTGAAGCCGGTTAATAAGAAGAAAAAGTTGATATGTGAAGGATAACAATAGCGATGTTGATGTTGCATCCTTCTATGAAAATCATTTCATACAATCGTCTGTCAACTCATTGTTACGCAATAACGTAAATCGTATTTAACTCAAAAAATCTTTTATTTGAAACTCGACTAAGTTTTTAGTAAACATACTTTAGCAAATCTTAGCGAAAATCCGCTCGCAAGATTTGACAAACAGAACAATGTAACCTAAATAAAACCTTGTAAAACTCTTAGCTCTGCAAATATACGGGAACTTTTCATGTCCTGAACAAAACAACTTGTTTTACGAACATTCGTTTTAGAAAGCACCAGAATTAGAACAAATAAATTACATTACCTTTGCATTTCAATTAATGGATTACTGGTTTTAAAATAACAATAGTTTCTGTTCACGGCTTCGCCCGTGTGAAGAGCGATTTTAAGTGTAAACTAAGGGTAGTGTCACGGGGTCCCAGCGCTGACAAAGAAAACTGGTTCAAACAAATGTTACTAGATGGCGTGATATGCATCGATTTGTTATTAAATTGTGTGTAAAATTAATATGTTCTAGAAATTATCATAGAAATTGTATTTTCTTTTTTAATTAACTCTCATGCACAAAATTATGGAATATTGGGCTCTTAATTCACCTTTCAAAGATTATTTGAACGGATCATTAAAAATTGATTCCAATAGAATAGTTTTAAATTTCTGCGGCATGCCACTCGATTTATTTTTTTGTAGTCTATCACATTTTGGTACAATGAATCAAATCGTTACTGTATAGTAAAGCCTTTGAGACGTTATTGATCAACAATCATCCATATGTAATTCCAAACATACATAGTCTTACATTTATATCTAATATTGCTTGGAATACATAATGCATTTCAGAGTGGTACCACGCTTGGGTAGCGGAAACCGAACAGCATTTAGGTGAATCCCCTCCATTAACCCCTGGCACGTTAATTTGTTATTCTTGTCGAAGATATTACTGCACCCTTGTTGTTCCACGACCGCACTCGTTTGTAATTGTTACTGGCGGTGGGTAGCACAGATTACTGATATGTAGCTAGCTAGTGGATAGTGATTAGCGGTTCATAAATGTTACGTTATTCGTTTCGCAGAGAACTTTATAAAGATAAGAACAATCGTTTGCTATAGAAAAATATAACAAAAAGAAATTCTACAAGAATTTAACTGCAACCATTATCGATATTCTTTCAGCCGAAAGATGTACACTGCTGGACTTATGCCTCACCCTAGTGTCAGCACATCGACAGCTCCAATGCCTTTTGGATTCAGCAAATTCCCGTGGCCTTCACCAGATCATATCTCTACCTTGTTTGGCGGCTTTCCGATTCGCGGCAGTCACTGAACTTTTCGGGACCATCGACCATCCATTCAGCACTGCTTCTTTAGTAAAAGGGATGTTTCCTGACCGTCAGTGAGATTATGAAATAATATTAGACCTGTATTTTTGCTATATATCAAATAAATGATACAACGCATCAAAGTTTAGGAGTGGGGGCTTGTGACGTCACTGTGTCAGTATAAAGTGTAGCACACCGTGACGTCATACGATATTTCAACGTACTGCATCGTCGTATTTTTTTTATGTGGCAAAAGAACTAATGTTTTTAGGTTATCTAACAGATGAACTAAATATATACTTTTTGTTAACTTCGCTAATAATTCAACAAAAAAAAACTGTAATATTGTAAACTTTCGTTTCGGAAGTCGGTGTCTAAGGAACCTCTTGTTTTTATCATTTTTTGACACCGACTTCCGAAACACAAGTTATTTTGTACTTTTTTGTGTTTTGCTTTTGAAGTCGGTTTATTTTTTGTAATAAGATTTTATTTCTCACTTTTTAGTTTTAGTACACCATCACTAAAAATTAGCAAGTTCTACAGTAAGGTACCTAAAGGATTGACAAAATACCTATAATTACTCAATTTACACATTGATGCTGTTTGTCGCTAAGGAGTTTGGTTGTATGCTCCATATCTTGAAAAATAATGGACCAATTTTGATGAAACTTGCACTATGCCCTAAGTTGAAAGATACTCAAACCAACACAAACATATTGTTTAAGATCCGATAAGCAGTTTCGGCAAAATGCGTGGACAGTTATACATACAACCATACACTTATGAAATTTTTCACATGTGTTTATAGCCCACATAGAATAACATATGTGAATATTGTGCAGTTCCAACAATATTACATATCTACATACGTGTCGAATTGATTACCTCCTTCTTTTTAATTTTGCTTGTCTTGAAGCAGAGTTATTAACATCACTTGGATCCCATACTCGTGCTTCCTAAAGAACGATTTTTCCCTGCAGTTGTATCACATCACATCACATCAATAGCCTATTAATGTTCCCACTGCTGGGACACAGGCCTCCTCTCTGTGAGAAGGAATGGGCCGTTATCCACCACGCGGGCCCAGTGCGGGTTGGTGGATGTCACATGTCTTCGAATTTGTGGTTCTAGGACATGCTGGTTTCCTCACGATGTTTTTCTTCACCGTTTTGAGAGCAGTGGTGATGAAACAATTTTCACAAAGTAAAGCGCCTGCCTAAGCTCGAATCCACGACCTACAACTTGTATGTCAGTTGCAGTTGTATAATATTTTTAATTCCAGGCTTATGTAGCCTTGGGATAATTTTCAACTGGCACGCGGGCAGTGTCGCTTGCAGAAGCTTTTTTTTTTTTTTTTAAGCGATGATGTGGTCGACGGTGAAACACGCTTGCCTAGAAATAACCTATTCACTCTTGACTTAAAGACCCCTAGATTGTAGCTATCGGGAAACACAGACTCCGGCAGGGAATTCCACTCCTTACGTTGTTCCCAAAACGTTTTGTGCGTATGGGTGGGATGTCTACCATGTATCGATGGCGCATCGCCGTACGTCTGGTAGTCCGATGATGGAACGGGCTAGGTGGAATTATATCGTGCAATTCCATCGCACACTCCCCGAAATGTAACCGATAAAAAACTGACAGGCTGGCAACTCGGCGACGATGTTCAAGACTCTGGAGCTAGTATTTATTACAAGTTAAAAAGTCTTACGGTCTAGTACTCCGCGCCCGCAAAATTCTTTTGCATGAAGATAATATTAAGCAGGCTTACGTTTCCTTGTACTACTATCTGAACCTGTTGAATATATGCAGCTCCTTGATGAGAGCAGGCTAAGTTGTTCTCTTGATGAGTTCTCGAAGCAAACTTTAGGCGTAAACTGCTCTTTTGACGAATTAATTTTGAAGTTTGACTTAATGGTGCTCTAGACAGACTTTTTGCATAAAGCCAAGGCGCATTATTACTTTTAATAATGGCTTCCGAAATACAAAGGAGATAAAAATGTTCACGTTTTTTAAAACCATCTTTGTTAAAAAAGATTGAATAAATAATTGCACACCGTTTATTTTTTACGCCTCGAAATAAACAACTGGAAATCGCGCTGAATATAAAACAGTTATTTTTATACTAATGCTCCTGTTCGGTGAGAGGAGCAATGTCAAGATCTTTTGTGAAACATTTTAATTAAACGTCACTTAAAAAGCTTGTAGCAAAAATGGAATAAATAATTTTGCTGTTGACAGGAGAGTGCTGACCGCTTGGATTGCGGCTAGAGATACGAAATTTTACGGCCATTTTTACACTACTTTTGAACGATTCGCGGCGTGTGTAACTCAGGCGTGCCTATATAACTGGAGCACTTTATATCTACGTGCTCAGACCAGTTGAAGGGTTGAAATATGGCTTTTATGAATGGACGAGTTTGTGCGGTTTTTAGGAAGCAACCTTTTGATGTTTGAGTAGCATTCCTGCTTTTAGCTCACTTTGAAAATTGTTTGTTTTTGCTTTGAAAAAAACAAACCATTGTCAAGTATCTTACCTGTCTCTGCGTAGGTTTTAACTTTCATTCGCATGGGGTAATTGGTTAGAATTCGTAGCTCAGTAGCATTAAATTTTACCATTAACCTGAAACTTTACGGCGTTACACATTAATTACACTTGTAGAAATATAATTAAATTTGAGTTCAGTTTAAGTCGTTTGATGGTCGACGGTCGGCTATTATTTTAGGTTGTTATGTTAGGGGTGAAATTAATTAAGTACGTACTTAGGGACTGCAAGTTTATTGCACTCTCTAAGTACTGCCTGAACTTGGTTCGCTACTTACCAGGCTTATTCTATCTTAAAACTTTGAGGTAGAATAACTTACAACCACACATTTACGAGCAATTTTTTCTCGGGACGCAATTTGGATATAATATGCTTATTTTACTATTAAATTCTTAGGTCAGGATATAATATGCTTACCTAGTTAAAGCCAAATCAGATCGAGCCAATCAATTCGAATAAGAACTATTTTTGCTTATATTATCTTATATCTATGTTTTCCATGGCAAGGGGCCATAGGAAGTCCCTGGCGACAGTAGAGATAAGTCTTGCGTCCGACACCAATGATGTTATATATATATTCTGATTTAGATACGTTTTACCAGCAATGGTACCCGCACTTTGTGATTTGTTGATTTTGTCTTGATACCTACTTTCGTTTTACATACATAAACTCACGCCTTTTTCCCATGGGGGTAGGCAGAAACTACAGAGCGCCACCTGCTACGATCCTTACATACTTATTTTGCTTCACACACATTCATACATCTAGTCATACACACTTCACACACTTTCGTTTTAGTCGCAACATATTCACGTAGTAGTTTATATTATCTTTCTATACTTATTTGTTATATATTTTTGTATTATATTAGACGCAACAGGCTTTGGTTTCCGTACGTCACGTTCTAGGCGAGTACTGAAAATCAGCGTCGTGCTGTGGGTCTCCCACGGCACAGCATTCTGCTGAGTGGAAGCCTTCTTGTCACAGTCACGACATGCATCTGCTTGTACTTACCTGCTCATCATCCATGTACTGTACTTAAGTTTGGTATTTTATTTTAATCTTACCTTCCTTTACTAACATAATTTAAGCACTTACTAATACTACCGTTAAGGGTTTAATTTAAGGAAAAATCAATAAAATTGTATGTTGTTTTTGTGGCGAATAAACACTTTTTCATTCTTTCTTTACAGACGTCTGCGTGGCAGTACAAACACAAGCTGACCAGCTTGAATGAACTCAGTCAGTCCTGCGTCTGGCCGCGACACGAACGTACGTTTGAACAGTATAATTATCTCTTTCTGACAACTGGGTCCTATTTATATCTTTGTGATCTTTTATCCTACTCAATGATAGGAAATAAAGTTCCAAGTTCCATAGGTCCTATGTAGGTAGCTAAAGCAAAATATCGCCATGTTTTTATTTCTTTATAATGAGTATGACGTCTCTATTGGTAAAATCTCGCTTGTAAATGTCTCCTGACCACCACTTAATGAGACATCAAAGTAGAACTTTTATAATTACCTCTCTAGCTTCCAAGACAGAGTGCCGATAGAAGATACAGTTATTACCTAAACAACACGGTATAAACAACAAAACGTCCGTTATCTTACATGTAAATATATCTGTATTATCGCCTTTCCCGTTTCAAGCGCGTTTCATCGTCTCATGGGATAACAACCGTGTTTCCTTATCTTCCACAAACTATTTCGAAAATATACGCAAAGAATATTCTTTGTTCAGATGTCAAAGGAAATGTTTGTGGATAGGTATACAATACAACTGAATTTCGCTATGTGGGTGGGTAGTAGAGTATTTGTGAGAAATGTGTTCTCAGAAAGGATTTAACTATAGAAGGGGTATTACGGTGAAACCTATGTGTATTTTATTTCCTAGAAATGGACACTGAATGTGATCCTTCAAATGTTAGCTATTTAATGTCAAAGGACATGTTGCATTAACTATACTTGGTGAAATGCTTGGTAAACGCTATTCATTTTAGTAATACGAGGAGTAAGACGGACTCTGCTGCCAATATTTTCGTCGTCTTTTATGGCAACCAGAGGAAGGACTTATCAAGGAATATTTCCACCCCTTGAAATTAAGTTTCCGGAGAAAGATCACAAAACATTTTTTAAAAGTTGATGACGACGTTCATGCAAAATTAATTCAGAACATAGCCCAGACTCGCGACTCGTTTCAAAATTTTCACTAAGTTTCTATGCGTGTATTTTCGTACTGAAAGTGTAGAAACTTTACATATCAATTCAAAGGGGTAGTTTCAGGCTAGCTTACAACTGTTATGCATAATCTCACTAAAGTCGGGGTTAAGATAAAATATATCTGCGTTCAAATTGATCCTCAGACAGTTCATAAAGGCATAAAGCCTACATTTGCTTCGCCTTTCATTCTCGCAATAAATGTGATGTTTATACTTAAGTGAAATTCGTCTGGTTCGAAATGCTTCTTGTTAAATGTTCCGAAAAATGTTTGTTTCTTATTCAGAGATTTCAAATTGCGATTACGCGCGCCATTTACTTTACATTGATAAATCAGTATTTTATTTTATTGTTACTTACTGTGATAATTAGCAGACGTATAAAGAGTGATTGAAAGGCATTTCACTTAAAAAACAACGGAGTCTTAATAATAGTACGGAATCCTAATAAAAATCTAGTCTATAAAATTTTATAACGCCTTTTACCTATCTTTACAGATAAAGTGCTGTGAAGGTAAGATCTACAATGATGCTTATTGTAAACTAGCTGTGCCCGTGGCTTTGCTCCCGTCCACTGCCTAACCTACTCTACTTACTTATCTACCTACCTACCCTATCCCTATCTACTGCCTACCCTACTTAACTCGCTACCTACCCTACCTACCTACCTATTTTTTTTCTATGGTCATTCTGCCGCGGTGAAAGTTAACACCACCGTTCAGAAAATGATGTCAATTGTACAACGCCATCTATCGAATATGTTGTTCAACTCTCTGTATATTGTGATATTTTACTTCTTGAACACTTTAAATTCATCTAACTTTTGAGAGAGTGAACCGATTCCGATGAAACAAAAACTAAGTAATACTTCAAGTTACGCACAACTTTTATGTATACAAGTTATCTACATTGGTTGCGGACATTTTATGTAATACATGCACATCTAAACAGACAAAAAATCAAAAATGGTGAAAATGGGTTCTGTTGGGGAATATTTTCGATGTACAAAAACGACTTTTCTACAGATTTATTATATGTACCAGGCCCCTCAGAAAGTATTGCGAAAAAAAGTTTTTATATATGGGAGACTGGCCAGTTATAATTTTTTTGAAAATATGATTATTTATAAGTAAAAATAAGTAAGTTCCAATTTCAAAATTTCCCTCCACAATTTTTTGCGAGTTAATTCAAAGTATTGTGTCTCACTGAAATATGGATCTGCGCCGGGAACATTTTAGAGCTATGATTTTATACGATTTCAAGTGTCGCCTGAAACCGGATGAATCGTACGATAGACTTCAAATGGCATTCATGGATGAAGGCCCTTCCAAGGCAACCGTGTATCGTTGGTATAACGAATTCAAGCGCGGTCGACCAACTTTGGGGGATGACGAAAGAAGCGGTCGCCCTTTGACGGCTGTTACCGAAGAAAACGTGCTAGCAGTGAAAAATTTAATCCAAGACAATAGGCGAATTACATATCAGGAGATTCAACACATATTAAAGATTGGATCGGGAAGCGTTCACGAGATTCTACACAGCCATCTTCGCGTGAGGAGGATAGTATCACGCTGGGTGCCGCACAACCTCACCGATGCTCAGAAGCAGGCCCGGGTGGAATGGTGCCGTGATATGCTTAACAAATTTGAAGCAGGCTCGTCTCGGCGTGTTTACGACATCGTTACAGGTGATGAGTCCTGGATTTATCAATACGACCCAGAAACCAAGCGCCAGTCGACTGTTTGGGTGTTTCAAAATGAGCCAACGCCTACCAAAGTGAAGCGATCTAGAAGCAGGGGTAAGATTTTGATCGCTAGCTTTTTTAATTTGACTGGCCACTTGGTATCAATTCCCTTACGGGATCAAAGAAGCATTAATGCCGAATGGTATACTACCAAATGTTTGCCAGAAGTTTTCTCTGTTATAAGCAACAAGCGACCAAACACAGGGCTCCGCGGGCTACTGCTCCACCACGACAATGCACCTGCGCACACCGCACTCAAAACGAGGGACTTCCTGGACAGCACGCCAGTCAAACTCCTGGGTCACCCTCCTTACAGCCCTGATCTAGCACCGTGTGACTTCTTTTTATTCCCAAAAATAAAAAATCAGCTCAAAGGGATACAATTTTCGTCGCCGGAAGATGCGCTGGCTGCGTTCGAGCAGGCTGTAAACGAGGTGTCTGCGGCGGACTGGAAAAAGTGTTTTGAAAACTGGTTTAGGCGCATGAATCTTTGTATAGAGGCTGGTGGAAAGTACTTTGAAAAGATTTAATAAAAATATATGTACGTATAGAACAATTTTTTTTAGTTTCGCAAAACTTTCTGAGTGTCCCACGTATTGATGACAATGGGTCGTAGTTTCTGTGTATTTTTTACTAGATCCCGAACGTAATTTTGTCTGTTTATTACGTCTTCAAGCTTAAACCGCTGATCTTAATGTTGATGAATTTATGTGTAGAGACATTCTTTTTATCCCGGGAGAACGTTTCTTTGGGTAATTTCTTACCTTCACACGGGTGAAGCTGCTGCCGAAAGCTAGTACCTACCTATTGTTATATACTCAAAACAGCAGTTGAAGGGTTCGTTAGGACGTTTGAAAAGTTCAAATTTTCACCCCATTTCAAACAATACAGTCTGATTGTTGAATTAAAACAAAAGGCACCTTTAGAAAACCCTTCAATAGAAAGATAGGTATTCTATTATTTTGAGTACACACAGCTGTCAATAAAGTCGTCACGAGGTTATCGATAGGAACATTTTCTGGTAGGGTTGTTTTGTCAGGTGTCAATCGTAAGTAATGCGTTGTCATGGGGGAGAGAAGCCATACAGGAAAATTGTTTATGTGGCAACCAATGGGGCTGAAAACATTTATGTCGCACCCGACACACTTTGTGAGATTAATCTGTGCACAACACAACAATATGTTTGAAACTAAAGTGTTGTGGAGGATTTAATGTGAAAATATTGCTTAACTTTATAATGTAACAAATGTTAGAAAACTTATTTAGTTTAGCTCAAGGAAACATACACTTAATTATCTCAAACACTTTCAAAACGGAAAGGCGAACGCTTAAAGGCCCACAAAACAATGATCGACGAACGCCATAAAGGGTTACTTATGTATGAGGGTAATCTCCGAATCCAAAGTGTGATGAATTGATTGATTCTATCTTCTCCACCGGATAAACAACCCTCCCACAAATACACTGATTAGTAGGGAACAGGAGCATACTGCCGACTCGATTAACGCCAGTTCCACCTGACCTAAAGAGGTTGTTTGTTTTCTTGGTTCGTGTACCGGTAAAAGGGAACTCCAGGGGCCTACGTAGCTGGTCGAACTTACCCACTGATGTTAGGTTTCGTAGTTGCGGTTTTAACGTTTATCCGTTCATTTGTTCTTGTAGGTGTGTTTAGACTTGAGTTACGTCTGCCTCTAATTCACTCGTTTTCGAGGCAAGAGCCATTATTTTCACATTCAGCCGTATAAGGACTTATTCCACACATCCCTTACCCTTTTTACAACACATTCAAAGTAATAATCACTTATCTATTGAGGGCAAAATAATAAAAACAAATACGACAAAGATAAAAGAAACTTCCAGACCAAAAGGTTTGGTATTTGCATTAAATGTGGCGGAACCCTTCGGTGAAACCAAATATAATTTTATTATCAATGATTTCGGTGTAAAAGATTCCACACGACCGCTAATATTGTACCACATGATATTAGGCGATGACTCGCCATATCTCGAATGTCGACCCTACGAGCATATTATTAGGTATATGCTTATTACGAAAAGTTTTAGAAAAATCCGAGAGCCAAAAGGGACCGGGAACGCGGTGGGAAATTAAATTTCCGAGGACACAGAGTTTGATTGCTTTTCTGCGGAATTGAAAATTAAAATTGTAGATGTAATATTTGTATGTTAGGTTCTCATATTTGCTTTCAATTTCCTTTTCAGGAAATAGTAGCAGTAGAAATCGGAAATAAGTGATATTAAAACGAAGTGCTTTCGAAGCAAAACTATTAGTACAACGATTTTCAAATGAAATCTAACTTGACTCTCTCAAGGGAATTATTTCATTAGTAAATGGACAGTTGCATCCTTCTTTCTGGTGCATGGTTCCGTTAGAAATATCATGTCTGGTCGTTTATAAATTCTGAGAATTTCTTTTGATAGTCTAGCGAAGTGGGTTAACTGGAAGGTCTCAGTACAAATCCGTTTTTGCGGCTGATTTATGGCATAAACATAAGTGTAACCAGTAACCCAGTAACCTGGGCAACCGAGCTCTGCTCGGGTGAAAGAGAAAACGACGTTTTCTAAAAATAAAACCTAGCTAGATCGATTTTTCGGCCCCGAAACCCCATGCATACTAAATTTCATGAAAATCGATGGAGTCGTTTACGAGATTCAGATTATATATATATCTACATACATACTTATATATACGAGAATTGCTCGTTTAGAGGTATTCGATTAGATTAGTAACATATGGGTGCACTATAGGTATGTATTTCTTTGGAACCCTTGGGAATATTAAGAAGTATAAAAAAAAACCTTGACAAATCGAAAATGTACTCAATATACTACGCGTAAAAAGTTCCTACTACAATGCTATCACAAACTCAGCACGTCAAATCTAAAGCTACGGCGATCTACTCTCATGATGTGTACATAAGCCCCGAAAAGCTACCAAATACAAAAAACAGAGATTTTCTCCGCAGCTGGCTAGCAAAGCGGACTGGCGTGGGATTGGCCGCAGCACACCGCCAGCGATTGCCAGAAGCTGGAAATGGATTCCGCCTCAATTCAGCTGGCTCTGTGAAATCTGGGAAATGGAAGCGAAGTAGACATGCGATAGATTTGTTTCTGTTTGTTGTATGCTTGATTATGTGAGCAGCTTTGAGGTGATTATAATTCTTCCTTTTTGGCATAGCTTACGGAAAAACGAAAAAGCCCTTATAATCATCATCATCCCAGCTAAAAGACGTCCACTGATGGACATAGACTTTCCACAAGTGTCGCCACCACAGATATAAATCTAACTAGATGACGCGATTGTATGTACTTCGCGTTTCAAAAACGGAGTAAATTTACGATCAATGATCGTAATTTGAGCTTTTAATTTAGCATTATAGGCACCGGAAATCTAGATTAATGACTTTTTATGCCATACTGAGCTGTAAAGACTGTATAGAAAAAGTTGGCCGAAGCATTGGAAATGTTTTCTTTCATTGTTAAGTTTTGTTTTTAAATTGTGTGTGAAAATGTGGCACGCTTGGTTTTCGTACAGATGGAGGGTCTTGCGTTATCTAGTTAGATTTATGTCTGTGGTTGCCACATTGACCAGTCTCGTGCGTCTCGCATTCAGCAGATTCTCGCAACCTTATCTACACAACCTAAGTACCCCTTGTACTTAAATGAATTGTGTGTTAAATTCAGTCACAGTAGAAATATGATCATAATATCGTTTCGAACAAGAGCTCAATCCAGAACCCAGGCAACTGATGTATTGCCAACATGCTGTCCGTATCCACATAAAAGAGTTATTTTCGTTGGATTATTGGATAAAGTCTGTTACCCTGTAGTAAAATATTGAGTACCAAAAATATGTATGTGAAAATCTCCTGTAACTCTTTTGGGTTTTCTCAAAAATACACAAACAAATATTTACGGAAACGCAAACCCCATAACAGTTTTCACCGTAACGCTCGAAATGTATTTGTGAGTTTTGACGAGCGTATTGCGTAGGTACATAAGCCCCTATGTATTGATGTTGATAGAACTGAGATAGAACACGAATATTCGCGCGTTGATTCAGCAAAAAAGTAGATTTCAGACGTGTCAGCACAAACGAGGTAACGTTAATCTATTACAGATTACAGTAACGGGTGGAGGTACAGAATCTGGGTCACATGCCACGGTAGGATAGGTCTTTTAAATCATAATGATTGGTGGGGTTTCGAGGTAAAGGCGCGTTAGAAGGGTGCCCTGGTTACATAATGTGGGGGATTGGACATCAAGTACGTGAAATCGTAGCCCGTCCTTTATTGGAAGGAGAAAAATGTGTGTGGAATGCCGCAGGAATAGCGGCGTAGCACGGCGTAGCATGGCGTAGCACGCCGTAGCACGCCGTAGCCTTTCGTAGCTACACGTAGCATAGGTAAATTTTTCTTACTCACCAACTTACGCAGTGGTAGTAAATGCATGAGACTTAATAGGGATGGTTTCGCATGAGGTATTAATTAAAATAAAGTCTTTCACTTGTTCTTCTCAACTAATTTATTCTTCACACAAATACAGACCGCTAATCTATGACATGCTTTAAGTTGCCCAATTTCAAAATAAAATTGTTTTTTTTTTTTTTAAATAGAACTGTATGTTTCTTGTATTTATCATTTACACACATTCAAATATATCTAAATAATATTGTTTAAACGATTAGACATTAGCGCCATCTATCCGAGGTATGGTAAACTGTAATATAAAATTCTATTTTTTATCACTAGAGAACGCCACTGACCTTATTACGTTGAAATATGTTATTTTTAACCGTTACAACCAGCTCATACAGGTTGCAGGTTCTTCATTTACCTACAGCCAGATCATCCCATAAAATCTATTGTTTTGTATTCTTAAACGTATCGTTTATGATCTGCGATTTTAAGTTTAGCAATATCAACCTTCGTTTAACCTTTGTATTTTTTGTAACATACTATATTTTCTGGGCAAAGGCTCCTAAGTCCTTCCAGAAACTATTATTATTTTCTCGCACCTCCTCGAGCCAGCCCTCACGGTACTCATCAATACCAGGCCCCTCAGAAAGTATTGCGAAAAAAAGTTTTTATATATGGGAGACTGGCCAGTTATAATGTTTTTCGAAAATATGATTATTTATAAGTAAAAATAAGTAAGTTCCAATTTCAAAATTTCCCTCCACATTTTTTGCGAGTTAATTCAAAGTATTGTGTCTCACTGAAATATGGATCTGCGCCGGGAACATTTTAGAGCTATGATTTTATACGATTTCAAGTGTCGCCTGAAACCGGATGAATCGTACGATAGACTTCAAATGGCATTCATGGATGAAGGCCCTTCCAAGGCAACCGTGTATCGTTGGTATAACGAATTCAAGCGCGGTCGACCAACTTTGGGGGATGACGAAAGAAGCGGTCGCCCTTTGACGGCTGTTACCGAAGAAAACGTGCTAGCAGTGAAAAATTTAATCCAAGACAATAGGCGAATTACATATCAGGAGATTCAACACATATTGAAGATTGGATCGGGAAGCGTTCACGAGATTCTACACAGCCATCTTCGCGTGAGGAGGATAGTATCACGCTGGGTGCCGCACAACCTCACCGATGCTCAGAAGCAGGCCCGGGTGGAATGGTGCCGTGATATGCTTAACAAATTTGAAGCAGGCTCGTCTCGGCGTGTTTACGACATCGTTACAGGTGATGAGTCCTGGATTTATCAATACGACCCAGAAACCAAGCGCCAGTCGACTGTTTGGGTGTTTCAAAATGAGCCAACGCCTACCAAAGTGAAGCGATCTAGAAGCGGGGGTAAGATTTTGATCGCTAGCTTTTTTAATTTGACTGGCCACTTGGTATCAATTCCCTTACGGGATCAAAGAAGCATTAATGCCGAATGGTATACTACCAAATGTTTGCCAGAAGTTTTCTCTGTTATAAGCAACAAGCGACCAAACACAGGGCTCCGCGGGCTACTGCTCCACCACGACAATGCACCTGCGCACACCGCACTCAAAACGAGGGACTTCCTGGACAGCACGCCAGTCAAACTCCTGGGTCACCCTCCTTACAGCCCTGATCTAGCACCGTGTGACTTCTTTTTATTCCCAAAAATAAAAAATCAGCTCAAAGGGATACAATTTTCGTCGCCGGAAGATGCGCTGGCTGCGTTCGAGCAGGCTGTAAACGAGGTGTCTGCGGCGGACTGGCAAAAGTGTTTTGAAAACTGGTTTAGGCGCATGAATCTTTGTATAGAGGCTGGTGGAAAGTACTTTGAAAAGATTTAATAAAAATATATGTACGTATAGAACAATTTTTTTTAGTTTCGCAAAACTTTCTGAGTGTCCCACGTATTTGCGGAAAATTAAATGACAATAAAAGCCCTCTTTAATAGTAATTATATTAATCATGATACATCACGCTTAATCGGTTAATTCTGAAATAATTGATTATGTAGAATATAACAAATAATATATGAGAAATGTTGAATGCGGTACGCGTTACATTATTGGTATGAACATACTGGTGCGTATATTTATCGCTGTTTAATTTGGGGAAATTTATTTGGGTCGGACTGTTTAAATATCCACTTTAATTATATTAAGCGAGCCATAAAAGATACTTTATAAGCCTCTTTCATAAAATAAGGTTGTGCTTCGGAACATCCCTGTATGCCTGCGGAGTCTTTGTTTAAAATGTTTGCAAACATTTTCCTTATTAGAAGGATGCTTCAGAAGAATTTTCCCACAATTTCAACTCGACATTCTATGACTGCAATATTTTAAGTGGGTCTTCTTTTACATCCTTTTAAGTCCAATGTTTTTATAAATCTAGATATATATAAATGCAATTGCTGTTCGTTAATCTCGCTAAAACTCAAAAACGGCTAGATCGATTTCAATAATTATTTTTTCCCTAACCAACGGGTAAAAACGGGACCCTATTACTAAGACTCCGCGGTCCGTCTGTCTGTCTTTTTTTTTTTTTTTTTTTTTTTAAAAACGTTGCCCCACACTAGGAATTTCTTCCTGTATCGTGGGTGCGTTTACAAACATATAAACTCACATACACAACACCCAGAGCCGGAACAACTATCTGTAGGTCATACAAATATTTGTTCCGTACGGGAATCGAACCCGCGACACGCAGCGCAGCAGTCAATCGCTCAACCACTGCGCCAGCCGTGCGCCCAACTGTGTGTGCCCAACTGTGTGTGTGTGTCTATCTGTCCGTTTGTCATCAGACTGTATCTCATGAACCATGATAGCTAGGCAGTTGAAATTTTCACAGATGTTGTAATTCTGTTGCCGCTATAACAACAAATACTACTATAATAATAAAAAAAAAATATTTAAGTGGGGCTCCCGTACAACAAACGTGTTTTTTTTGCAGTTTTGTGCGAAAATGTTACGGAACCCTTCGTACGCGAGTCCGATTCGCACTTGGCCGGTTTTTTTTGTTTTGTTCGCTTAAATACAGGGACGGTTTAAAAATAGTTGACCTGGGAGGTAGGTACGGTATGTAGGTTGTTAGGTAGGGTATGTAGGTCGGTAGGTAGGTAGCGTAGGTAGGTTAGGTGGGTAGGGTCGGCAGGTAGGTAGGGTAGGTTGGTAGTTAGGATTGACGGGAGCGAAGCCAGCACCAGCTTTATTATTATTATTTAGATAAATTAGTATTTCATTCAGAAACATGAATCAAGCTGTCGTTGTTCAGGAACCTCCTCGTCCTCCTATCTAGGTTGAGCACCAAGTAGACCCACTGAGATGTCAAATTTCTTGGTCATACTTAGGTACCACAGTAATTATCCAGTTCGAGTCACAAAAGAACCCGTACTCAGAAAAAAAAAAAACAAAATTAGTGACTGTCTAAACAACACCGCCTAAAACAAACCGTGTAAGACACGTAAGCAACACACATTATGCAGCACTTCATGAATACTTAACAAGTTAATGAGACGCGTCAATATTACCCAGTTACTGGGAGCGGGCTACGCAAATACGTGTGGATACACGTTCTAAATAATTAGTGTGCCGAGCTAATAGGTTGCGGCGCGGGGCTAACGAGCGGTACCGGCCACATTTGCGAGTGAAGCGTGGTTCTGCGTCTTACGAACTAAGGGCGATGCTACATGGAGAGCGGGGAGGAAACCAAAGACAAGTAGCCAGTATCAAATCTCTTGGTCACGACAGGAGTCTGGGGAACCTTGAATATTCTGTTTTACTAGTATTCCGCTGTTCTCCATGCCATACATTGAAGTTATATTCATATAACGAAATTGATCATAGTGCAACGACAAGAAGAGCAGATTTTTATATTCAGCAGACACTAAACTTTATATAAACTTGCCTTTCCTAAAAGTTTGTGCAGAATAAACCTCTCGATATCATGCAGTAAAACACCTTCAGAACAAAAGGAGAATTTTTTTTGGGCGCACTTTTGCATGGTAATGTATATTAATCATAATTATTACACATCACATCATCAGCCTATTAATGTTCCCACTGCTGGGACACAGGCCTCCTATCTGTGAGAGTTGATGGGCCATAATCCACCACGCGGGCCCGGTGCGGGTTGGTGGATGTCACATGTCTTCGAAGTTTTGGTTCTAGGACATGCCGGTTTCCTCACGATGTTTTCCTTCACCGTTTTGAGAGCAGTGGTGATGAATTAATTTTTTTACACAAAGTAAAGTGCCTGCCTGGGTTCGAACCCACGACCTACAACTTGTAAGTCGCGGCCGATACCACTGGGCCACCACTATTACACATAAAAAGTACCTAATCATTTTATTATAATAAACACCACATAACAAGGACCAATGAAATATTAGTAAAAAAGTGATAAGACAAAAATGCATGTTTACGAGAGTTTTTGACGTTTATTTACATGAAAAAGTCATGTTTTCATTGTTGCTTTTCACAGTATGCCGCCGGTTACATAAAGGTTTTGCTAATATTACCTGTAGTCTAGAGATTGTAGGGAATAAACAAACACGCATTTCATTAATAACGCCACAATTTGTGTGGTGGGCACATGCCGATACAAAAAAAATTGTCTCCTTTGTATAAAGCTTGCTATCCCTGGTTACATCCAGTCAAGTTGCGTCTGCCTGTCACTCCGAGCACGCCACTCAATCAACGTGATATCGCCGTCGCTCATCCCAATAGATATGACATCGGCCAGCTTTGTCCGCTCCGCTTCGCTTCCCTCGCGCAGTATAGCGAGGCCCATAATCAGCAAGACCTTGTATCTCTCATAGCCAATATGGCACCCACGACCTCTCCTTTGATAAATTATGCATATGTCATGCCTCGCGTCCTCGCATCATCGATGTTCTGACGGTTAAATAACACAGGCTTTTGCTCTTTAACACTCGCTAAAGGAAAATTTACATGAAAGAGGAAAAGAGAATATCTTTACACTGTCACATAGCTTTGAAGATGTTTCACGTTGTCTATGAAAGGTTCTTACATGTAAACGTAAGTGTAACCAGTAAATAAAACAGCAAGAAAAGTAGGTAAATATTTCTCATTCGGATTGCTCTGTATCTGACGTGTGTTACTACAATATTAACTTCAATTGTGAGTGGGTTTGTGAAATCGCTATATTTCTTGTTGCTAACATGAAGTCAGATGTTATTGAACGTTTTATTATCTTGGGCCTGCTGCTGAGCTGAAGGATAATAAAATTTGTTGTTAAGTAGTAGAATATAATCCGCCTACATACGCCCATGCCTCTTTTACAAGCTTTTATTCAACTTTGAATGTATGTATGTGGGTTCTTTTCAAATCATGAAACTGAATTTTAAAGCAGTTATCCTCCACCAATTATGATGAAATTTGCATTGGAATGGATCAACATACACGTTTAGTTTGGATAAAAATGCATGGTTAGATAAGTGACATCATTCTAAATCCAATATGGCGGACGGTCCAAGATGGCGGATTAGTTATTTTTTGTGCACTGCCATGATCTGGGTATCAAATGAAAGGGTTTGCTGAGATAAATACGAAAAAAGATTGTTTAAAAAAAATAACTAATAATTTTATTCTAACAACATTTTATTTTTTTTGTACAAATTAAAGCTGTTGAATATAATGGGTAACACGATCATCACCTGTCTTCTGCACATCTATTTGTCTGCCAATTTTTGACGACAGTTTGACGTTGAAATTTGAAGTTGAAGGGGCGATGTATTGTATGAGAAACGATTTACAAACAACAATTTAAAAGCCAATAACAAACTTATTTCTCCAAGTTAATATGAAGCCTTCAACTTCTTCGTATTTTGTCTTTATTGCCAATTGTCTAGAGCTAGGCACCAAAGTTTTAAACTAACACTTTAACAGAGTCAACAAACTCAGGGCTAAGACTGTAAAAATTTGTTCAACGTTGAATTCCTTAAAACCATTTTCACGATGTTTTCTAAGGAAAAAATCTGTCATTATTTTAAGTCGAACTCAATTTAACTCTAAAAACAAGTCCCCTGGGCGTATCCAAACAACCATTTGTAAACAGGCGGATCTTTTAACCGGATCAGAGCAGCAGCGGCGACGGCGATCATTTTAGCGTAAGTTCCTTTTTGTTTTGAGTATCTTTTAGTTAAATGAAAAACATCGAAGCGATACGACGGGTTCCGTGTTCTGAAAGGGCTGTATTATATAAGTTATTGCTCGGTAACGATATCTCAGCTCCGATATCACATGTCTAAACATCGTTGTGAGTAGAATGCCTTCCCCGGGGCGTGTTCAGCGTCGCTCGTCAATCTCGCAGCGATCCCTGCGGCTCGTCAAATCCTACAAAGTTGTCTGGTATTTTCAGTGCTTTACATCCCTAGAGATGTGATGTACTGCGTGAGATGCCTTTGTGTCATTATTGTCTTTTAGAGGTGCACTAGTGATAAGGTTATAGGATTTATCGTCTATGTTTGGCGCGTCTAATGGCTCATACAAGTACATTCCCTCATAAAACAATGTTCATGAATAGTTAAGCTCTCATTCGTCTTGAAAATAACACCTATATATGCCTCAAGTCGTGTTTGCCTCACAATTTCCATGCTTAATTGTTGTAGACAGTGTCGTTTGTTGAGAACATTTGGCCGATAACGATGTGGTTAGCAATTTGTCGCCCCAGTGTTCGACTTAGGTGCTAGCAGCTCTGAAGCGGGTGCTAATGGCTCACATGGAGAACAATTTGTGTAGGTCTTAGGTACGCGTCGTTTGTCATTTGTTTTCAGTTCTCAAGTTTCATTGGACGTCTGTTATTTCTAAACAACATTTCGATCAAAAAGTAAAAAAATATGGTTGATTGAGTTTAGTAAGACCAGTTTTGGGTCTTATAAACGACGCCAAAACACGTACCAAATCTATTATAATATTATTATTTATTCGTAATTCTTGGTATCATATTTTGCTTGTCTTTGTAGTAAGTACCTCTAAGACCCTGTATAAAGTAAGAACATACTTGAAAAGTGAAATATTATACAAAGAATTTATTTTATTTATTCCATAATTTATTGTTTACTGTTGAATAACAGAATTCTTGGACATGAGCTTTTGAATAGTCGTAAAAGGATCTGAAATTGAAATCATACACTTATCTACCTAATGCCTTTCTTTAAGCATAAAATATGTAGGTTCCAGAGAATATGTCTGAGTTATAAAGATGACAATACTAGTGGTTACATTTCCATCCACTTTCTGTACCCGTATGAATGAGTTCTCGATGATGAGATGTTTACGGCCCTGGAAGAAATCTCGGTAACAATCTGAAAGGAATTTTCTATACCTACATGTATACCTTTTACATAACTAACATGCTTGTAATTCATGGAGAAATAAGTAGATATTCCCGTATTTTCTTTTTGCAACTACAGTACTTATGGTATAATTAACTGTTCAGAATCCGATGACAAAAATAGTTTTTGAATCCAAAATTTTTGCTTTTGATTCAACGCTTGTGAAATTATTCGCTTGTGAACCAATGAAAATAAAATAAGTTTCGTCAACCCAGATCAGGAAATCAAACAAATCTCTTTTTAGTTTTCCTTGTTAGGTGAACAGATTTGCGCCAATCGTATCCAACTAACTTTTCTTACATTAGGCAGTTCACACGAGCGTAAAAGTCACAACAAAAGAAATTCTTTTAAAACATTTCATCATAAATTCTCATTGGTATTCTTTCCATATAATTTGCCTGATAAAACTTTCAGATACTGTGTGAATGTCGTCTGTGGTAGACTACTTTTTTCAGGGAACTATATAGACAAATATTGTAATTCATGGAATTCGTATGGACGCAACGTAACTTTTCTGGCTTTTCGTACAAGCCTTTTGATAGAGCCTGAAATATGTATTCAACTATCTGTAATCTTTTGAATAAATTCACGTCACGGTAATATTATGTTATTATTTATCTCATCCCCTAAATACGGTGCGACGTGACAGAGGTTTATCAAAGGGTGAAGCAGCATCCCTCTGTGTGTGTAAGATTTGTATGCAGATTAAACTGAGATCACAAATTTGTTTGTCAAACGCTGTCGAGTGGCAATATAGAGTAACTACTCGAATTTGTGGAGACAAGGCAATCTAGATGCATATGCATTGGCGCATTCTAGTCTCTTAGTGATATTGTTTATAACCTGTTGGTACGCTTTGTATTAAAGTTATTGGATAGCTGCCTTCGCCCATGTAGCGTATGTAGATTTTTTATGTTTTTATTTTTTTGGTACCTTTTTTTTGTTGTTAACTTCTTGCAATAGTCTAAATGGCCTACGTTCTACATTTGAATCCCAAACTCGCACAATTTGAGTCCATAGCACAGGGTATCCTAGTTTGGATTCCTGACTGCCACAAACCTTTTCACCTCCAATATTTGTAACACAATATAGAAACAAAATGTGATAAATAAATATTACTATTACTACTACTAGTAACAATATCTTCATACATTTTTACCAATGTGTTGTTTAAGCTATATTATATTACTGTAAAGTTTAATTTAAATCAATTTAGTAGTTTTTGCGTGAAAGAGTAACAAACATCCGTCAATCCATCCAACCATCCATTCTCACTAACTTACGAGTTTTTATCAGTAGGAGGATTCTGTAGTGAGGTAACCGGAATAAGAGAATCTTTCTCAAGTTGCTCTTTTTTGTTCAGGAAAATTTCAAAAAATAAAAATAAATAAATTTGTTCTAGATTTTGTTTTAGAAATAAAATCCAGAGCAAATCTCAGTATTGTTCTACTGAAATCAAAAACCATTTTGTAATACACGAATTGATATATTTGTTTGTATATAAGCGGGCTGCAGCGTTGTTCGGGTGGAACTTCGCAGTGATTTGCATTTAAAGTACCTTTCAGGGATAGACGTTTGTGGGCAGTACACACCGGTACCTACCTATGTATATTTGTATATGGGGGATTTGGATCGGGTGGAGATACAAATACGTAACTGCATGTGTGGATATTAGACAGCTAAAAAATCAATAAATAAAATATTTATTTCTCATTAAATGAATTTACATTATTTAGATCTAAAAATGGCTTAAGCTAGTTTATAGCAACATTGTAAACAATGCAGTATTTGATAAAGCAGATGTGTACCATCAAATACATTGTACCTATTTGATCTTAATCTGTAGTTTTTCAACTTCTGTCACTCGTCGTATTTTTAACCCCCGCCGGAAAAAGAGGGGTGTTATAAGTTTCACGTGTGTTGCTGTGTATCTGTGTGTCTGTGTATCTGTGTATCTGTGTGTCTGTCTGTGGCATCATAGCGCCTAAACGGATGAACCGATTTTGATTTAGTTTTTATTGTTTCAAAGGTAATTTTGTCGAGAGTGTTCTTAGCTATGTTTGAATAAAATCGGTTCAGCCGTTCAAAAGTTATGGACGTTTTACTGTTTGAATTGGGGTGTTTTCGCAAGGTAAATGTGTCGGGGGTTTTTGAAATTTTGAAATTTTACTTGTATTGTATGCCAAAGTATGATAAGAATTTACGGCTTTTTTATTTCAATACCTACCTCATAACTTATGTTCATAAATACCATTTATCCCCTTTAAAACACTTATAATTATAAACAAGATGGAAATACCAACATTAGCGAAATAACCCGTAGATTAGAAGCAGCAATGAAAATTCTTTAAATCTCCGTGGCATCATTAAAATGGTTTGTTTCAGTAGACATTCATCAAGCGGTAGTTTAATTAAAACGAAAGTCTTGTGGCAACACTTTTTGCTGTTGACTGACCCAACAGGGTAATGTGATTACAGAACGACGTAGAATAATAATGAATGGAGTATTCATATTTTTATTGAACATAAGTATAGTTTTCGGATTATTGAAATTCAATAATTTTATTTAGTTTTTAGGTCATCGTTCCAAAATTTCACTGAATGCATGCCACTACTTACTGGGCATGACAAAAGGCCTATGCTATGAGTACTGGATTGCTAAAGGATGATTTTGGTGCTATTCAGAGATAATGATTTATTCAAAATCACCCGCTGCATAGGATGATAGTTGTTGATAACTGTTGCACCATAGTACAGGCAAAGAATAGGGAATGTCATAAGTTTTAATTTTACAATCACTAACTTTTTTTTAAAGTAAGGCGCCAAAAAGACATTTTTGTTTATGGCCGAAACGAAAAGAAATCGGGCATATCCATGACTAACCGGTACATACCGGTAAAGAAGAAGGATTCAAATTACATACTTCGAAAATTTTAACTGCGTTTTTCACTTAATATTTTTTTAGGACTCTCTCTGTTTTTTGCCTGTACCCTTCAAATAATAACAGACGCCAAATTTGCAAAGAACTAGTCTGATATATTTGCTGAAAGAGGTGGAGCGATGACCTGGTCAAGGCTGTGGGAATCTGGTGGATGCGAAACGCACTAGACCGATCAGTGTGGTGAACTTGGGGGAGGCTTATGTCCAGCAGTGGATGTCTTACGACTGAGATTATGATGATGATGATGATGATAAAATTACGCTGTGTTGTGGCGGTAAATCTACTCTGTTGCAATACTCTTGCAAAACTTAGCTTAAGACTCCATTTTTTCTTATTCCATGTTCGGTGTCCATTAATTTATGCTAAATGCTGGCGGTATTACCCGCCGCTCGTGTAAACATAATGCCGTCCGATGCATTGAGGATAGAATTTAAATGTAAATTTGTACTTTTTGCCCATTCACGCCGCTTTTTTGTAACGTTTACATTTTGAGATTCAAGGTTGAATTTGTATGGAATACTGTGAAGAGGGTTTTTATGTTTCCCGGATGATTTGTATACGTATGAGTGAGCTGTATGCTGATTCAGATTCGTTTTAAACTGAAATAATTAAAAATCTTTAATTCGAGTTACGAAGTCGTATTAGATACCAATTTTCGATTCAATGTGCTTTTCTTGGCAGTCTCTAAAAGACAGCTCAAAAATACAATGTATTATTTTGAACGTATTCAATACGGTATAGTTTTCTGCTGATACGAAATAGAACAGAGCACAGTTTTATACTTCTCCCGAGGCGATAAAATGTATCAATGGCGACAATTCTTCGGCAAACATCGATAAATTCGGTTCAATGTGTATCCTATCTAGGCTACTAGTATTGACACCATTTGTGGTGATATCTTCTATATATTTCTCCATTTCTAACGATAAGTCATCCATTTACAATGTCATTTTGTGAGTTGGGTATGTGTATCTTATCAAATTTCTATTTCAATGAAGGAATGAAGTTTTATAAATGATTTTATTTCTGTAAGTTGGTTTGTACAAACGCTTTTACATGTCTAACATATTTTTTTTAAAACTAGATGAGGTCGGCGTTTCCTATCTGACTACTCTGAGAAGAAAGGCCGAAACAAACTCAGAGGTCACAGTCTCTTTTAAAGTCCTGACAAAATCTTGGTTCGATCATGTGAAGACCATGTAGACTGATGTCTGAAATGGTCTTTTGAGGAAAGAACCAGCCAGATTGAGTGGACCTGTCCAGTCAGTGCACGCATTTGTCAATAACCGAGCAGCTCAACTCAGAATTTAAGGAGCTCAACGATTCGACGAACAATACCAAAGAAAAGACATTCGGGTAGGCCGCATAAACTACTCAAACTGCCAGACCATGATTAAAAACTAAGATAAATTAAAAAACAAAATAATGATCCACATAGTCTTCACATTCACAATAATTAAAATAAAATAATATAATACTTTAAAAAGTAAATATTCTTGTCATTGCAAGAAAACAAATAATAAAAAAAAAAAAAAAAAATAACAAAATTCATGGTGCAAAATATTTAAACAAAAAAAAACTAAATTAATTGGAGCAGCTCACTCCCAAGCCGTTTTATCCTCAACGTAATCTTTAATGCTATAAAACGCTTTTTGGCACAACTTACGTTTAATGAATGATTTAAATTTATTAAGACTTAGATTTTGTACGTGGCTTGGAAGCATATTATAAAAGCGCACACATTGACATCTAAACGAGCCACCTATTTTCTTGAGCCTTGTTGTAGGTATTACAAATTTGTGTTTGTTCCTAGTATTTATATTATGGATATCACTGTATTTTTTAAACAATTTTATATTTTTATGGCCATATAAAAGATTTTCATAAATATACTGAGAAGGCACAGTCATTACATTAATCTCCTTAAATTTATCTCTGAGAGAGTGCCTCGGGCTTAATTTATAAATTGATCGAACAGCTCTTTTCTGCAAAACAAAGATATTCTGGATGTCGGCGGCATTTCCCCACAACAGAATACCGTACGACATTACACTATGAAAATAGCTAAAGTATACTAAACGGGCTGTCTCTATGTCCGTTAAATTACGAATTTTTCTAACAGCATATGCTGCGGAGCTTAGCTTCTTTGACAATTTATCTATATACGGTATAAGTATCTTCTTACGGTAACAGGCCTTTTGGTGACTATAACGCCTTGTTAACTATATTTTTTGATTAGTTGAATTTTTGACTAGTTGAAATATTAATTTCCCAAAAGTATTATGTTATACTTGACCTTTCAATCCTTTTTCTGTATATTCCGATTTATAGTTTCCTCTCTCTATTATCTATATGCGGTTTCCGATGCGTCCAACTGACCCCAGCCCGAAAATTTACGTAGAGCGCGTTAGGTGCGTACGTGAGTAAGATTTACGATGGTTCGACGAGATCGAAAGATTTGGCCGTGTCGGAGTAATCCGGGCTCGTACGTCGGGCACGTTTGCATCATCAAATAAGTTTGCTTTGTCCTCGTGGTACAAGGGCCCTCGGGCCACGGCCCACAGCTTCGCACTTCCGTACGTGATCATTACGCGTATGGTACTTCCATTCAATTTGCTCAGCTAACGAGACGCCGTATTGTTTTCTAAAATACTGACTGTTTATAGCAGGTCTTTATCAATGCATCAAGCAATAAATGTAGGTATAAATAATAATTTGGGGCGCTATGTAAAGGTCTCCTTTTACGAGCGCAGAATTATAACTCGTAGGTTTTATTGCACAATCAAATTGTAAATACGTTTCAAGAGGGGCCTTTCATAGTAAGAGAGCAATATTGGAGATAATAAAAACATAACGTATAAAAATATAAATTGCGTAGCACTCGTAGCAGGTGCCGCGAAGCGTGAACACTGAGGTTATTATCAGAGCGGGTTCCGTCCCAAAAACCCTTTTCCTCTTAGCCGTCTAACCGGAAACCGGAAAACCCGTATTCAATGGGTTATCGTTGGAAATTGTGATTTGGAAAGCGTGTGAGTTTTACACCTCGTATTTTACATTTCGTCGCCCTAGTGCTTTTGAGATAAAAAGGTGATTCGAGATGAATTGCTTTGAAATTTCCTTCCTTATCCAGTGCGACAGGGTTTTCTTCTCGAGTAGTTTTACTTGTGAATTTCGATGGAAGTTTGAGCATGAATTTCCTGCTCTAAAAATGTGATTCTTTTTTTCATCTGGCTTTCATGAATGCCCCACATATGACGCAATATGTAAAAAACATTTTGTTAGATATTTAAGAACAAAACAAAAAAATATATAAACCCAACATGTCCACATTCACCCGGGGCATGAATACAAAATGTTAATATAACTGGCATTCTGTTAACACGCTGCTCGCATGGCCGTCCGTTAGAAAGAGTAAACAACGTAAACACACAAGTTATCCGTGGCATGCACGTCTCGCTCTCGCCGCGCGAACGCTTCGCTCCCGTCTCGCGCTCGTTTCGCTCCCGTCTCGTCCGCGCCACGTCGCGCCATTTTGTTTCGGCTAATTAACGTAGGATTGTCACAGTCCCCCGGGGACCTTGTTAATGTACCTATGTGTTGTACAAAATGTCTAGCTAGGGGTTAAATTAATATTGTTGGCAGAATTTTTGGGGTAGGTTTATTTTTTTGGGAGTTTGAGGTAGGACGATAGTGAAAGGTTGCACTGGCTGTAAAATTAGCAATAAGATTATTATAAAATATATGACTAGCGATACTTATAGCGCCTAATTCCGTACTGAAAAAGGTCCTACAAAGAGGTAAAATGAAATATCATGTCCAGCATAAAATAACTTTTTCTTTGGGCAATCTGGCAAAATTGTAATTTGAATAGGTACGATGGAGATGTCCCTTAGTTGACAATATGAAAGCTTTTGAAACAATATCGTTCGCTAGAAAGATACGGGCTTTTTTTTAACAATATATCAAATATATAGTTTATTTCAAGTCCTTAACAAAATGTTTTAACCTCAGCTGTTTAGTCCGCTACATGACATCTGTAAGCACCAAAATATGTTATTTAGCAGAACATACTGTTTTTACAAAGCTCAGCAAGATTTGCGCTATAACAAATTTAAGTGAGAGTGTAAAACATTTTTTCGCTTTTACCACAAAACGTGATCACAGTAATATAACTTTTATTCTCGGTATAAAAATTCTTAGCTTGATATACGACGCTGTAAATCATTCCTTTTACAGTAATAAGTCTTTTAAGACAGCTACACACTCTGGTGTAGTGGTAACAAGCAAGACAGGCGATTGTAAGCTGCGCCGTTGAACTTCCAAGTCAGACGGCAGGCTTATTACGAATCTTGGAAGAGCAAAACGATAGCGATTTTTGCGCAATAATTGCTCTTCAATACAGAAGTTGTAGAGTTAATGACTGGTTTTTTTTTAGAAATGCCTTTGCGAGCTATTAGAAAACGATTGTTTAGGACCCACCATATCGACACTGTAGTTAATTCCGACTTTTATGACATAAAGTGAAAACGCAATCTATATTTATATATATATATTTATTTATGAACGTATGTCTTTTGTGTATGTATTAATATTATATATTTATTATATACTTTATTGTACACCACAAAAACATACGTAAAACATACATATAGGTACAAGACATACTGATGCGTATAACCTCTAGAAGATTACTAGAAAAATCACACGCGCTTGAACCTAAATTATTAGAGTAATCTAGGCTATAATTGCTGATTCAGCAGTGCTAAGTTAAAGGAGAAAAATACGCAGGTGAGACGAAAGGCAATGGATAAAGTTCAATTTACTAATTATGCCACATACCTTTGAAACGGCGATTCCCAGGCAGATGCAGATTGATGTCACGTTCGGGAAGTTCAGCTCACAGACTCGATACACTACGCTGGCCAGCGGTACACAACACAGTATGTCTAGGTAATACAGATGACACTTTCTTGTAAGTTCAATTAAGTGGTTCGGGCGAGATGAAGCGTGATGATGAACGCGCATTCAACCGTGGTTAATAACGAACAGATAATAATAATGGCCGGCGGCCGTCTATCCGGCAGCGACGCGTTGACAGAGGCGCCACCGCGCGGGATATCACCAAACCAACGATATGTGACACTTATTTAATAAACTGGAACTATTAAACCAATGCCTCTCAATCGCCCTATGGTGATGTAATAAAAATATAAGAACTATAAATTAGGAAGCGTAACCATTTTCCCCGGCTTGAAAGTTCCTACTTTCGAAACACAAAGGAGAAGGAAATAAATTTGCAGGTCATCATCACAACTCTACCAAAAGTTATGAGAACTCAGTTGCGACTCTCTATTACAAATAAGAATATTTAACTAACTATTCTACGCGGTACCTAAATCTAATACTGCACATTGGTGCAAGGTAAAATTTAATATTAATGTAACGAAACTTATTGCGTTGGCAAAGGGCACAATTTTACTACCGGGCGACTCTGAAGGATCCCGCTTTTAGTCTTTACGGATGCGACTCTACAAACTCCGTTTTTATCTGGAAATATTTCTGTGATTACTCCTAACGGCCAATGCAGAGGCATCACATTGTCCTGCATGGAGACGACAACCATACCGACCCGTATTGGATTGGCAGGGGTGTTCCATTTCTGTTTGGATTGTAGGGTGTGCAGGTACTCTTGGCGCCACCGCTTCCAAAAAGATTGGACCATTTTATCAGTTAATTCATAACGCGAAATAAGATGTAACCGCGTTTCATTGACTTCGCGGGCGGGTAAAAATAAAAGAGGTTTCGTATGCAAGAAGTGCGCCGGCGATAATGAAGTGGGCTCTGACGGATCCGAGCTGATCGCATACAGAGGCCTCGAGTTTAATAAAGCTTCTATTTGAGTTAGTATAGTGTTAAACTCATCAAAACTAAGAATTTGCTGACCGATAACTTTGCAGAGATGAGTTTTGACATTCTTTACTTCACTTTCCCAACAACCACCAAAATGTGGAGCTCTACAGGGGATGTTTTTAAGTGTTATTCGATGCTCTGCAAGTTCTCTTTCCCATAAAGGGTGATATTCTTTAGCCAAGAATTGGTAGAGATCTCGTAGATAGGATTTGGCACCAATAAAATTGGTAGCGTTATCTGTGTAAAGACACTGAACCGGCCCTCTACGCGCCAAGAAACGTTTAAAAGCGGACAGAAAGCTCGCAGTGCTAAGATCTGAGGCAATCTCAAGATGCAGAGCACGAGTTGTCAGGCACGTAAAAAGGCAGATATACGCTTTTCTCGATTTTTGGCCTCTAGCACGTATCGACGTGATCAAGAAAGGTCCCGCGTAGTCGCAACCTGTTTGAGAGAAAGCCTTAGGAGCCGACTCAACGCGAAAACGTGGCCAAATCCGCCATTATAGGAAAGGTAGGTCGCGGCTTTGCTCGAAAGCAAAGGTTACAATTAAAGGTAATGCGACGTGCAATACGTCGAGCGGACAGGATCCAATACCTCTGTCGTAAGAGAGATACGAGCAAGGTTGGTCCTGTGTGGAAATTTTTCACATGATAGTGGGAAACTAAAAGCTCCCACTATATGATCTTGACGCGGCAGAAGGATCTGATGACGCGAGTCAAAATCTAGCTCAGCGTTTGCTAGGCGACCTCCAACGTGGATAAGTCCTTCGTGGAGGAAGGGACTTAGCCGCTGTATTGACTTAGAGCACAACTCATTGCGGGCTAAGCGATCGAGATCAGCTTCAAAATGAATCCTCTGCACAGATCGCCACACAAATAAATTCAGCGAACTCTAGATCAGACGCGATAACGGGCCCTCTAGGGAGTCGTTTAATAAACTTATAAACGAAGCAAATGGTTGTTAAATATTTCAACCAGGACGAGAATCTAGTAGAGCGAGCGTATAAAATGTTGTCGGAAGGAGGACTTCTGTCCGAGCATTGGTGCGAGAGCACAGGTAAAGCCACGGGCTTCATTTCGGGAAGCTCTTGCGACTCGCCTGAAACAAATGGTTTAATCGGCCATTCAGCGCGCGGACGTTTAAGCCACGGCGGTCCATTTAGCCACAACGGATGATGAACTAATTGAACAGGCGTTAAACCGCGAGAGAGGGCAATCACTAGGATTTTCAGACCCTTTCACATGGAAGAAGTGATCTGCCGAAAGATTCTCATGAATCTTAGCGATTACGATTGGCTACGAAGGTGTGCCATCGATGCGGTGCGGAATGAATCCAACTCAAGGTTACAGTTGAATCCGAGAAAGCTACGACTGCCTCAATGGCGTGCCGAGCTGCGAAAAGATTATATACTCGCCTTATCACAGTTGATAAGAGGAATGCAGCGCATAACTCGAGACGAGCTAGCGAAACTACCTTCAGTGGCGCGACTTTAGATTTCGCACACACCAGTGAAACGACGATACTACCGTCGGGTCTGACAACGTGGGCGTAACCGAACCACCATAGGCTTTCTCACTAGCGTCGGCAAAACCGACGAGTGAGAGCCTACAGCGTTCTATGACGCCGACATGTCGCAAAAATCTCAATTCAGAGATAGTTGGCAGTTCAGCTGTTAAATTGTTCCCACAGACGAACAATGCGAGGTGGTGGGACGTCATCCCATCCAAGTTTAACAAGCCAAAGCTCTTTGATAAGAAGCTTGGCGTATAAAATTATCGGTGCCACGAGGCCTAAAACGTCGAAAAGACGTGCAATGAAAAAAGAATATTCCGTTTCGTGCAAGGGCGAACATTAGGGTTAACCTGGAATACGAAACAATCCTCATCAGGAGCCAACGAAGCCCCAGTATTTTCTGTGTCGGATCTTTACTTAGGTCCACGCTCTGTGAAAGTCGTAATGACTCTGGAATATTCCGAAGAACATCGACACTATTGCTAGACCACTTCGTCAGCTGAAAATCACCGAGAGAGAATATTTTTATTAGTATCACGAGCCGAGTCTATAGCCAGCGTAGTGCTAGGGATCGAACTAACTATGTCGTCTATGTAAATATCTCGCTGCAAAATGTCCCTGGCGAGAGGTAACTGCGTTCCTTCATCCTGACATAACTGTTGGATAGTGCGAATAGCTATAAAAGGACTACACTTTAATCCAAAGGGAAGCACAGAAAACTGATAAATTTGAAGTTCTTCTTCCTCATTAAACCGATATAAGATCCGTTGAAGCGAACGATCTTGTGGGCGTATACCTATACGTAGGTACATAGATTTGACATCTGCGGAAATAGCGACACTAAAAAGCCTAAAATTTAACAAGATGTTAAAAAGGTCAGCCTGAAGGACTGGACCTGCATACAGGATATCATTGAGCGAGGTACCGTTATCTGTACATGCACTGGCATCCAGGACCACGCGCAGCTTAGTGGTTACTTTATCCTCTCGAATAACAGCATGGTGAGGAATATAGTAGTCCCTTTCTCGCTCCTTACAATTTCGTTTGGACAACCCACATTCAGGTACGATATTCTGCACCAAAGAAATATAATTGTTCTTTAGATAATCCCGTATGACGTCATCGTAAAGAAGCTTGACGTTAGGAAGCGATTTAAGTTTACGTTCGAGGCTATGGAACCTCTTGCGAGCTATATCAAAGGAATTTCCTAACGCTGACCCGTCTGTTTTCAGTGGTAAGGCTGCAACATACTTGCCATTTGGAGCGCGGGTAATTGTGCTACAATAAAACTCTTCACAGTGTTTATCATCCACACTCCCAACGGACGAAGCAGTAACATCTTCAATCTCCCAAAACTTACGAAGATCGAAGTTATCGAAAGAACTCGCAAAGAAAGACAGAGTGTCAGTTGCAGGTTCGACAATAGGTGCTTCTCCTAAAAATATGTAGCCGAGCGTAGTCTCCAATGCATCAAGGCAACCGGGTGCGCTGGTCACGTGACCGGGTCGCAATAACTTAGCGAACAACGTGACCCCAAGTAACATGTCAATATTACCTGGCACACCCCAGCTGTCATCTGCGAGTAATTTAAGATCAATATGCTTCAATTCGGCAGTATCTATAGCACCCAGAGGAAGCTGTCCGGTTATCTGATCCAAGACTAGAGCGTCAATTTCATACCTAGGCTGCGAGCAAAACCGTGAGCTGATCGTAAGATTCACCGAGCCGCGAACGGGCTGCGACGTGCCACCAATACCACGAACGGTAGTTATTGAGTCAATATGTATAGTTAGACCGAGCATACGGCAGCAACGCGATGTAATATAATTCTTTTGCGACCCAGGGTCCAAAAGACATCTAACCACCACGCCCCTACCCTTCCTACCCGCCACTAACACCTTGGCAGTAGCCAGCACTTCAGTACTGCGTGTGGCCTGGACTTGAGCAGAAGAATGCGTACACAACGCCACACGATCTGAAGGAGCTGGGTCGGCCTCAGAAACGGAGGCTGGCTCGCTAGCGGGCGCCAGCGGAGGGGCCTGCGTCGATTGCTCAAAATGCAATAAGGAATGATGCTTACCGTTGCATTTCCTACATGTTGACTTAGATAGGCACTTAGAGACGGTATGTTGGCTACTTAGGCAGTTACCACATCTCTTATTGTCTTTTACAAACTTAAATCTATTATCCGCGCTCAACTTTTGAAACGCTTTGCACATAAACAAGTTTTTATGTGTGGATTGACAAAGCGAACATTTAGATTCAGTAGCTACAAACACCTGCGATACCTTAGATGAGGTGCTGGGTCTACCTGCGGGGGCGGGCTTAGTTGCCGCAGAAGAGGAGCGATATAAGATTTTTACTTGTTCACGAACAAACTTTACGAAATAATCATAATCCAACTCTTGTTGATTACGAAGCGACATTTCAAAATGTTTTGCTGTATCTGAGTCTATTAACTTAAGACCCCAATGAATAAATATAAAATCAACCAAGTTAGGTATTTTCAATTGTTTGAGTCCCGCAACCGTAGAAGTCAATTTATCGAAACCTTGTTCCATATTAGCGGGTGTCGGTCCGAACGACTTCAATGAGAACAGCTGATTGAGATAATTAGTGGCGAGCGCGCGTGTATCCAGGTACTTTGCGATAAGCGCATCCCAGACAACGCGGTAATTATCGGCAGAAGGTACAATACCTACTGCCACATTCCTAGCCTTTCCCTTTAAACAACTCAACAGATAATGAATGCGGTCAGAATCTGATAAATCTGCGTTCGTATGTATAATACGCTTGAAAGTCTCATAAAAGAACGGAAAGCTCTGAATATCACCGTCAAAGGTAGGCAGCTCAATTTTAGGTACTTTTATATGATGAGCATTAGGGCTGGCTGTCGGGCTAGGTTCCTTGGAAAGATTTGATTCAGTTAATGAAGATAAAGTCATTTTTATCTCGCCGACCAACTCATCAAATGAATGCAAGGCACTATAGCTTACTTCGCACTTTGGATCAAGTGTCAATTTTAACATATTTATCTCGTCCATTATCTCATTGAATTCGCTACGTTGGCCGTCAATTTGTTTAGCCTGAGCAATAAAAGACTCACGTAATCTTTCGGTTGTTAAAGATTCTGTTGAATCCAAAATCCTTTGAAACCGCGCGAAATACGAGTCTCGTTTACTTTCCAACAATCTAAGTTTAACCTTGTCCGTCATGGTGAACAGAAGTTAAAATATGGAAACAAAAAAATCAACAAGTCTTTATCTTTTACGGAACCCGCGTAAGTGAAATTAGTGTTCCAACCAAACCGATAACTCAACGAAAGATTTTACAACTTAAGTAAACAATAGTACGGAACGATCCGTACACGCGAACCCTAACAATAATAAATTGTAAGGTGAAATAAAAAATATAAAGCGTAAAAAGTTTGAATTGCGTGCAAGTAACAAAGTCTAATACAAATAAAATAGTAAGCACGCGTAATAACTTAAGAACGTGCCCATCTATAACATATACATATTATGTAGTATGTATTTATGATTAGCTTAGAGAAACCTACAACCCGATAATTAGCATTTATGTCGGATGCGACGCGATAACTTTTTATGACTACTTCTATTTATATGAGATTAACTTACTCAATACATAGAATATGTATATTCTTAACCAACAATAAGTTAAGCGTGAAACTTAGAAACAAGTATGGTACTTATTTCCGTAAGCGATGCGATTGTGTTCGTAACGAAATACCTTCGTAAAGAAACAATAAACTTCCTAACAAGTAAATACGCAGATGACCGTTCGAAGTAAGTTATCTAGTAAGTACTACGTTTACAAAGTTAGGTGCGGGGGTGATATGTATAAATATACGGCTGTTTCCTATGAGGAGAACTAAGCGCGTAAAGTTTATACAAATCTGTTATTTTACCTGAAGGTTCCTATCAAAAGATCAAGTTACCTTACAAAATAAAATAACAAGCGAAGCAATAATAATTTGATTAATTGCAATAATTAATCAAATGCGGTTGAATCTCGGATTATAAAAAATACCTACTCGTGCAATACGAGTATAGTAGGTACATTTACCTAACGAACCTACAGTAGTAGTGTATCATACAATAACAATCAATGTCATTCATTCAGCAAATCTCGATTAGAAAAAACAATATGTAGGTTTCTAATGCGTAAATAGTTAGCCGAACGATACTGATAACTGGAATATTCCACAGTCACGTAGGCCAACTTGACGAATGTTCTCCCAGACTACCCACAATTTTCATACACGAACACTAACACAAAAACAAACTGATTTATTGAATAAACTTATTTAGCGGTATGAATCAACGTTGATATTCAATTAAATGTATTTTTCGGAGTTTTAATTAGTGAAATTAAAGATTTAAGTTAACAATTAATTTGCCGGTAGAAACTACTACATGCAAGGCAGCCACAGCCTTATTCCCAACGCAATAGAGGCGAGAATTGTGTGATGATCTGCAATTACTATGGAAATTAACCAAACTTTTTGCTTAATAACAGACTTTTAGAACTTAAAATTAGGCTGTAAATAGGCCCAAATTTAATTTATCCAGCGAGAAGGACCAAAATGATGCGTATAACCTCTAGAAGATTACTAGAAAAATCACACGCGCTTGAACCTAAATTATTAGAGTAATCTAGGCTATAATTGCTGATTCAGCAGTGCTAAGTTAAAGGAGAAAAATACGCAGGTGAGACGAAAGGCAATGGATAAAGTTCAATTTACTAATTATGCCACATACCTTTGAAACGGCGATTCCCAGGCAGATGCAGATTGATGTCACGTTCGGGAAGTTCAGCTCACAGACTCGATACACTACGCTGGCCAGCGGTACACAACACAGTATGTCTAGGTAATACAGATGACACTTTCTTGTAAGTTCAATTAAGTGGTTCGGGCGAGATGAAGCGTGATGATGAACGCGCATTCAACCGTGGTTAATAACGAACAGATAATAATAATGGCCGGCGGCCGTCTATCCGGCAGCGACGCGTTGACAGAGGCGCCACCGCGCGGGATATCACCAAACCAACGATATGTGACACTTATTTAATAAACTGGAACTATTAAACCAATGCCTCTCAATCGCCCTATGGTGATGTAATAAAAATATAAGAACTATAAATTAGGAAGCGTAACCACATACATTTAAAAAAACAATAAGCAACAACAATAATCTTACTGTAAGTAAGGTCGCGGATAAATTTGAAAAAGAGTTATCGCGGCACTGGCTCAAGCAACTGAAGGAACACGGGTGGGTTTTAGTTAATTAAAATCTGACACGCCCTCTCGCTTCACCCAGAGCGGGAGAAGTCATTTGATGATTTCCCATCCAAAAATAAATAAATAAATATCTTACTGTAAAATTGTACACTGGATTATAAATTCCCTCTATCATTATGATCTCTATCACTCACAGGTTTGCTGGAAGAAAACTCCATTTTGGAGTTCCTTTGTACATGAAGATTGATTTAACTTTGTGTAAATGTATTGTTTTGGTGCTTATGCAAATAACAATACTCAAACAGCAATCATAGCGATCGAACGCTTTATCTTAATTCTTTAATATTAATAAATTATGATGATGATTGCTGATTGCTGTTGCTTACGTAATAAGCCTGCGGGTTAGAGCTTCATTAGGGTTTTCACTAAAGAAATCCACAGTACTTTCCTCATCATCTATCATCCATTTTCCAACTATATTAGGAACGCCTTCCAGTCTAACCTCTAATGGCTCTAGACAAGTCTCATTCGATGTCAGCAATCAAATGGCGATAGTCAAAATTTAAGGGATTGATCACGTTATTTTTCGATATGGCTTATCAATCCCATACAATTTTGCCTTTTTAGGGTTCCGTAGCCAAATGGCAAAAAACGGAACCCTTATAGATTCGTCATGTCTGTCTGTCTGTCATTCTGTCTGTCCGTCCGTATGTCACAGCCACTTTTTGCCGAAACTATAAGAACTATGCTGTTGAAACTTGGTAAGTAGATGTATTCTGTGAACCGCATTAAGATTTTCATTCAAGAATTGAAAAAAAAACAATAAATTTTGGGGGTCCCCATACTTGAAAATGAAACTAAATTTTTTTTTCCATCAAACCCATACGTGTGGGGTATCTATGGATAGGTCTTCAAAAATGATATTGAGGTTTTTAATATATATTTTTTCTAAACTGAATAGTTTGCGCGAGAGACACTTCCAAAGTGGTAAAATGTGTCCCCCCCCCCCCTGTAACTTCTAAAATAAGAGAATGATAAAACCAAAAAAAAATACATGATGTACATTACTATGCAAACTACCACCGAAAATTGGTTTGAACGAGATCTAGTAAGTAGTTTTTTTTTTTATACGTCATAAATCGTTAACCCTTCGTGCGCGAGTCCGACTCGCACTTGGCCGGTTTTTTGACAATCGCTATCACCACGTTTTCGATGATAGACTGTCACTTGTTAAGGGGCCACTGATACAGTTAAAATATTAGTAAGTATTTTACAAGGGGCAATTGCCTATCTGAGATCGACAGTGGTAAAATTCTATTTGACCTCGACAATGGTAAAATTCTATCTGACCTCGTCAATGGTAAAATCCTATTTCACCTCGACAATGGAAAAATCTATTCGTAGTATCTTCTTAGTTGTTCTGCAGTTAGTAATATAATAATAGACAAATGCTAGATGTAGGCATAGATACCTCTCAGTAGCTGATTTTAAAATGAGAATCAAGGCTAAACAGCTACTTCTAATTTTTTGTAAAAATATAATTTTACATAAGACCATTTTCTTAATAATTCGATCTAAGAACATTTTGAGTTTTATAATTTAATTAATTTCTAAATTTATGTCTAACACGGA
This sequence comes from Orthosia gothica, assembly GCA_949775005.1. Classification (NCBI taxonomy): domain Eukaryota; kingdom Metazoa; phylum Arthropoda; class Insecta; order Lepidoptera; family Noctuidae; genus Orthosia; species Orthosia gothica. The sequence continues at coordinate 18,389,361 of OX459043.1, read as the reverse complement.
CAAAAAAACGACAATCGCACGAAAACCGCCGGGCGTATTTTAATCAAATTGTCACCATCTCAAAGACAATTTAATTATCTACATTTTGACCTAAGGTTTTTTCACTAAAATCATAGAATAATAAGAAAAGTACAAAAACTACTGAATTTTGGGTGGCGCAGGTGTGAAACGAGTGCGCGTTTTGTGTACCCTCAAAGTCGTTGGCGACTGTCGTCGTCTTCCTTACCCTCTACCAGTAACCCGTGACGTCAAGTCATTTACTTTCTAAAACGCCGCCAAGTTCCACCAACAATATAAGCCACACTTAACACATAGAACGTCGAGGGGCGTATGGGGTCACACACGCACTTACACAATTTCTTCATTGCCCTTTTGGGGGTTGAAATGACCGCATTACCTATGTGTACTTATGGAATAGAGCAGCCGTCACATTGTAAAAAATTGCCAGCATTTTGCCGTAAGCCCAAATAAATGGCCTAATAAGAAAAAAGTGTTTGTGAGTAGCGAAAATAAACTATTTTCAATGTTAGTTTTTTTGCCTTACTTACATTTCTTTTTTACTTGCGGAATTTGCCAGCTCTCATTTTGTTTGAAAGTATCGAATCGAACGAATCAGACTTTTTTGTAAAGAAAACTAAGACTCTTTTTCAGCAAAAGTTGCAATTCCTAATTAGTTTGCAAATTGGTCTCACTGATATTGGATTTCGAACTAAGTTTTGATTTTATCATACTGCAGAAACTTTAAGCTCTTTTTTTCTGCCTAGAGTCCTTTCAGCTATACGAGTATCTACCTCACAGTCTGACAACTTCATTTCTTCGCTTCGATTTTAATGTGTCACCTAAGGGTACGTTCACACAGAATATCCGTATTCCCAGGATCGTTTATAACGAATCCGTCGCTACTGGGGGTAATGTTCACACCAAACAACTTTCTACAAGGATAGACGTCCGATAAAGCATATCAGTATTTTAATACTTTTGTGTGTGTGAACTCACTCACACAACTACCTACGCCATTGCCAAATATAAACGATTACGATAAAGCGGACCTGTAGTTTTACAGGTCCGCTTTATCTTTATCGTATCGTATTTTTATGGGCTGCCGTGTATTTTGTCGTATCGGTATTTTTTATTGGATTCAATACTGTCATGTGTGTGAACTCGCTTATACATCTACATACGTCAGCGCCGAATAAAAACGTATACGATAGAGTGGACCTGTAAAACGGACCTCTGTGTGAACGAGCTTATGCGTGATATTTGACTAAGTGTCAAATATCACACATACGTTCGTAAAACGAGTCCTATACCAAATAAAATATGGCAGAGAGAGAATCAAACGTCTATAAAAATAAAATAAAGGCAACTTTACGTCCACCGTTACAAATATACTTAGTAAATACTGCAATAGGAAATACAATAATATATTTTGTGTGTAATAAAATATAAAAACACACTTTACGCCGGTGACAAGGCAATATTTTGATAGGTGTTCTGGTTTACTACCTCGTATAACTGACGACAGAGCGTAACGGAGCGGAGCTAGCTAGCTCGTATAAAAGTTGTAAAACGCTCGTGAACTAACTGTAACTCATCTACCTGCCTTCTATCTATTTATTTTATTCCTAGTTTTACGTTCTGCACCTGGAATCACTCATTAACTAGTCCTACTCCTAGCCTACTAATATTATAAATGAAGTTTGTGAGGATGCTCGGTAAGCCCTTCAAAAGCGGGCCAAAAAATAAAAGAACAAATTTGGTTGTGGTCTTATTTCAAATTAGTATGATCCAATCATAGACATGTTAAGACGTCAAAATGCCACAATGTGCGTTCAAAAACTATGCAAATAACCAACGTAACACCGAGATTTTGGAAGGAATATATTTTTTTTTCGGTAAGTTTATATCATTTTTTTTTTCGTAAAGTAAAAACCGAGTTAAATACTAAATATGAATCAAAAAACAAATTCTAATGCAACTTTACAGTATGTGTTATTCTGATTGTGTAGATAATATAGCTTACACTATCAGAATAAATAACACATAAGTCATAATTTATAAAGATATAAATAGTAACACCGCGCGGGCGGAGCCGCGGGTGTCACCTAATTTTTATAGTAAAGGTATGAAGACGATGAGGAGCTCGTCTATCTCCAAGGTTAAGCAACGCTTCGTCGAGATCAGTCCGTGGATTGGTGACCTTCTTTCCATAGCGAGTTTCCTCCATGCCTCGGGAAGCATGTTAAGCTGTTGGTCCCGGCTGTCCTTTGAAGATCTTTGACAGTCGTTACGGGGATAGACAGAAGCTTGAGATCTAACACCAGTCTTGCCAAAGGGTTATCGTGTTTTCGAGTTACTTACAGTTTACTAAAAAATACTGGTACCCCCAGCTGAATCCGGTTAGACTGGCAGGAAGTGACCAGGTTTTTTTATGACGTACTTCTCGCAGTTTTATCAAAGTGATTGGCTACTGCTTAATCAGACCTGTGGAGACTAAGCTAGAGCCTCCAGCCAAGCACAAAAGAACTTAATCAAAGCGACCACGCTGAAGGCTACCCCCTATGGGGTCGAACCTGCTTAGTGACAAGTAGGGCTGGATATTATTAAGTGATTCAACCATCCGTTCGGCAATTACTTACGTGGAGAAGAACGGACAAGAAACTCCATTTATCTATTCATTTAACTACAGCCCAGCATTCGCGGGCTGGCTTAATTTAAAGACAAAGAAGGACGGAACGAGTGGGGTCGCATGTATAAACAATTTGTATTATACTACCTACAGCTCTTATGGAGCAGATTGAAGGAGTGATTGGGGGTAAAAGGGTATGCCTCAGTTGGCGAAATCATAAGATTTGATGGAAAAGGCTAGGCAGATTAATTGAAAGTAATGACAACGAAACTGATCAACTCTGTTATGATTTTTTTAATTGAACTTGTATTAATGTTTAATTGAACTTGTATTAATGTTTAATTGAACTTGTATTAATGTTTAATTGAACTTGTATTAATGTTTAATTGAAGTTGTATTAATGTTTATAGAAGTGAATATTTATCTGGGACTATTAATAACTTCGCAGAAATCATTACAATCTCCCATTTCAACTGTTTATGTACGTATCTTCCTCATCCTTATTGGGTTCCCGGGTGGCTGGAGTCTCATTTACACAACAGTGTACACACATATAATATGTAATAACACGGATATTAAATAACAAACCATGGTTGTTAATAAAACAATTTATTTATTTAAACTCGGCAATGTAAACTTACAAAATATAGTACAGACAGTGAACAGGATATTTGGCACGTGTTGACCCGTGGCAACGTTTCCAATAGGTACCAATTACAAATACATTACACAGAGTATCATGACACAGAATGATAATGCTCTCACGGTCAGATCGGTTCGTTAAATTTCATCGTAATTCCAATTTAGACTAAGTTTACACCCAATTAACTATAACGTAAATATATTATTTAATATCATTTCAATTTTCCACAAGTCAATTTAATTTGATCCATCATTACTTATAGCGAAAATCAAATGATTAAACTTATTAATCCGTTGTAAATTTTCCTAATTATTATTATAAATCTAATTTGGCAGTACCACTGTATCGATTTATTTACAGATTAATATAACTGGAAATATTAACATTCTCTTATATTCTATTTGTTTTAATGAAATGTCAATTTATTCTAATCGATTTATAAAATATCGATGTATCTACTGATTTTGTAACGCATTTCTCAATTCGATTCGATATAAAGGTATATAAGAATTTAAAAGTGTGGATTAGAAAATTATTACAAACGCGCCAAATTATGAAAACACGTTCGTATGTCTTATAGTCAATCGTAAAATTTGGCACATGTATCTTTGGCAAGGGGTTCGCTACAAATCATGACTCATTATCAAAAGAATTCGTTGGAAAAATATCAAAGTTCATAACATCGGTTCGCTTAAATTACAACAGCACTTAGACTATACAAATAAGATATGAATTTATTTACAATAATATATCGTAAACAACTACGCTACTCGAGTCGACAAACGAACCTTCAGCTAGTTTGAACATTCACAGCAGGTTGCGGGACCGTTGCAACTGATGTCGCGACTTGCGCCAGCCGCTGGCTAGCAGCGAGGGGTTTATGGAGCATCCGCCGACCTCGCCTACACGTCGCTGGGCGGCGAGGCGGCGGGCTCCGGCCGCTAGTGCAGCTGGCTCTTGGTGCTGAACCCGTAGTGCAGGTAGGGTGAGCCAGCGCCATCGCGGGTGCCGCCGGGACCACTTCCCCCGCCACCTGCACCTCCACCCGGGCACTTCAGCGCAGACCGAAGCTCTGACGCCATCTCTGAACACAGCGACGCCTGTGCAAGAATATAAATGCTTTAAAAGATACCCTACTGAACACTCAGACAGTCCACTGCCAGACGTAGGCCTCTTCAATCGCACGCTATTTATTTCGATCCTCAGCTACTCTCATCCAACAATGGCTGGTAAGAGCTGATTGCGAAGACCGTTGACTATCTCAATCAAGAACTGGTATTTTGACCAAATGACCCTTAACGATAAGCAAAGTATTAAGATATAACTTACCTCCTCCTTCTGTTATCCAGGCAGCAAAGAAAATACAGAAATTGTAGTGAGTTAAGATCGAGCGAGATGCCTTAGCAGTGTACAGAAGGCAAAATTACATTACGAGAATAATTTATAACTTCGAAACTCAATAAAAATAACTCTTAGTAAGTAATTAACTTCAATATCTAACTAAAAGTGCCTGAGCTACAAAACAAACACAAAGAAATCAACACATATTTGGTTTGCTAATTAGAATCTGTCTAGCTTCTACGAAACGAAAACGTAATAAAGACTCACAGCAAAAATGTTACCTACATTATTTAAAAATAAACCTAGAACAAAACAAAAACATAATTAATTATTAAATAAAATAAAATGAAATAATAAAAGAAACATGCACATTAATGTTCGTATTAATCAGAAATTGTAAATAAATTAATTTCGTATATATTGTTAATTAATGTCGCCCGTCGAATTTCATCGCTGACCGGAAAAATGTGAGCTACGGGCAATTTTCCGGAGATGAATATTATTTGCATGGAAGCGTTGAACATCCAGTTCCAACAAAGGGCAACATCACCAACAAAAAGGTCGTTTGGCAACAAATATTTGTAAAGGCTACCATGCATGGTTAGTTCTATGTTCGGCACCGTCAAATCTGAATTAAAATCTAATATACGGCAAATTCGACGGCCCAGACAAATAAAATAGAAAAATCGTAGAAATTAGAAACAGTCTGATCGTTTCGTTGTGTGTACATTTCAGCTCAGCTGGCACAGATCTGCTCAAAATAATCCCTTAACGAATAGTATAGCCTTAACGAAATCACTGTCTGAAAAACATCTGCAACAAATTAGTGTTTAAGAGATCACTCACCCGTTCGTCCACAGCGACTTTACGCGACTTCCAGACGAATTCACAGACGGCGATGACGCAGGCAACGCCCATACCTCCCATTAGAACTACGAACACGCCGCCAACATTGGCCAATCCTAGCTCATTGGCCGTCGATGACGACTTTGATGTCTCGTCCTGTAATATAAAAATCATTGGAAAAGGAACATGTGACTATCGATAAAGTAACATTTTAACAGTGTCGAATGTTTTACACAAGCGATGCCAAAATAAAACTTCGACTTTCCAAAATCGTTATTGCTGATACAACCTCACTTTGTCTGGAGTTTCTTGACGTCTCAGCAGCTATGTCAATCCAGCATGCTCGAATATGGTATGACAAAATATTCTTCTCGACAAGTTTAATTACGGAAAAATACGGTACAGTTACATAATGCCCCATTATTATATTTGTTGGTAAGTACACTATCAGTGACAATTTCATTCGGACTGTTTACCAATCACCTACCTACCTAGTTGTATTTTGCCTTTTAGTTCTATTGATCAACAAATCTTGAGGTAACTTTGATATATGACTCCAATAGAGGTCCCTATTTTATTTTATTTTGTCATGATTGAAACATTGTTGAGTATACGTGACACATCCTTGCCCTTTTATATCCCCTATAATGCCCCATAAACGTTTAGTGACGGCTCCTGACGTTTCCCGAACAAAAATGCGAGTAACAAGGAAAATAATTCGAGTTCTTTAGATGCTGTGAAAGGAAAATCGATGGGTATTTAATGAAAATTCTTCCTTTGTGGTTGCTTTCAGTATTTTCAATATGCTTAGTGGAGAATGGAGCTTAAATAAAGGATGCTGCCAATTAATAAATTAAGCTCTTAGTGAATGGACTACTGTAGGTGTTTGCTTTACCCACTATATTTTCTTTTGTGTAACACGGTTCTACCGTCCAATTATTTGCTTTAATTATATAGTAAAACCCAAAAAACAAGAATTCTGAATCGTCGTCTTACCGTTAAATACTTCAGAGCGAAACTACGGCCACTACGAGTAGCTAACGACGCCGTTTTCCCTTTACTTACCCTACAAGACCCTCCGCCACGTTTCTCTTTCCACCATTTTGTTTTGAGAATGTGCAATTTTCCTTCCTCTTGCAGTTTGAGAACGGCCCCGCTTATGGCTGTACGGTACGGAGAGTCTGAAACAATTAGGTAATAAAGACGTGGAGGTATGTAACTGGATGTATCTATGGTACTTACAACATCGAGTTTGAGAAAAAGTTTGGCATTTTAGTGAGACTTCTTTGTCTTTCATACTGTGTAACAGTCCTTTTCTAAAGCTCGGTGTATCGTGTTTTTGCACGGTTAACCATATTTTTCATAATCCCGCCAGCACATTTTCGAACCTATATAATAATACTTCAGCACACGTCGACAAACCTCGTTCACAAAAGTTGATATTGGTACACTACGTTTTTGCTGATACAGTCATAAAAGTTTTCTCATTATTCCAAGCATAAGTATGAATTATTGTTTGAACTGTATCTGACCGTTTATACTAGTTTAGCGGAAATGAATGGAATAATAACTTTTCCATTTAGATTTGTTGGAATTCATTAGGATTTTTGTAATAGGTACTACTATAATACACAAAAGGAGTTTTTGTAAAAATTCTAACTCTCTACCGAAATAAACACAAAAAGAAAAACATTCTGGGTTTACTTACTGGGAGGCATAGCTATCCCGTATCCTTTTGAGTCCAGCATTCCTCCAACTTGCGTAAGATCGCAGTTCCTCTCCACCACATATTCGATGGTGGTTGACTCCATCAGGTAGGCATACGCGCCCTTCCCTCTCACTACCCTCTCTTCGCCCTCCTTGTTACTCGTCGCGAAAACTGATGGCCGGGCAGATTCCATGAAAGACCACATACGTTGGTATGTGGAGAAGTTTGAATCCTGTACAATTGAAAATGTATTTACCTAGATCTTCTGATTAAGAATCAAACATATGTACCTAAGATGTTTTACTTCTAGGAAAGTTCTGTCTTTATAAGCATCAAAATCAGTTTTAGGTCAGGAGCATTCAAAGTAAGTAACAAGATAAATCTATAATCACAACTCTTTTATTGATAGCTACCAATAAACTCATCCTTTTGAGAAGCCTTGAATAGACCTTTCAAAAGAAGCCTTTATCAACTCAATATGTCAACGTTGTCTAATAAAACATGGTACACGATAGCACACCATAAATCCTTGACATCATGCTTAACAAGAGAACAGAAACGTTTCATATTTATGAGGTACTTGAGCCGAGCCTAAATTCATAAGGTAAAACTCTAATACAAAAAGATTTATTCTGTGAGACAAAAAAACGTAAACGCAATCTTATTTAACGACACCTTCTCAAGACAAGTGTTGAAAAGACATTTAAATTAAAGGGTTGAAGCATCTTTCGGTGACTTTGAGGTTTGCCTCAAATCTACCGAACGCAAATTACGAGAATTAGAATTCGTTTCGTTAAGCTGTCACCACCGTCTGATAGAAATCGAGGAGAGTAATGGAGTAGATTACGTTTCGGTGAAACAAATTGCCAGAATTTGTTACTGAAATGTAATTTAATTTATAATCGTCTTAAATATCTCGCGTGATATTTCTGAGTAAGAAGACGAATAAATAAATAGTAGAAATGTTTGTGCCAACAAGTAACTATGCGTCTTTTACATATTATTTTGGAAATTTGGCACCTACGAGAGCGTACTCACCCTGAAAAACGCGGCAGTGGAACCACCCTTCAGCGCGCCATACTTAATCTTGGTCTGTTTGGCGAGGTCTTCAGCACTCTCAATGGGCGAGTCCATTCTTTCCACAGTCAGGAAAGCGGCTAGGTTGGCGGTGTACGAGGATATCATGATCAGGGTGAAGAACCACCACATTCCTGCCACCATGCGGGTCGATACCGCTCTGGTGCAAACAACAGTGTATTAATAAACAACTTCAGAACAAGAGCTAACACTAACGAGCATTGTTAAAATAACTATGTTGCCGTGGGCCTTGCACTGAAAACACGGTGGCATTTCAAGTATATAAAAATATTGTGTTGCAGGTGTACGATTTTGGTTTCAGTGCAGTTCCAATTTCTATAAAATTGTGTATTAAAAGGTGTAAAATGCAGTCAATAAACGTGTGTTACTAAATTAAACAAGACATTAATTCCACATTGAGGCTGGTGTAGACCAGTGCGTCAAAATATCAATGTGCAATCAATATCTCAGTCTTATAATATCTAACAAACTTTGATGCAGCAAGCTGTGGATACTGCACAAGCAAGTCTCGGTGCGATATCAGTTACGTTGTCGAAACTAGTTTGTTATTTAGCTACTAAATCAACTGTAAGTATTTAGCTAAGTACTGTGAAATGGAAACCAAGGCTAGTCGAAATAGCCGACACGTCTCTATTTAAATTGGACGCTCTAGGCGACTACCGATGCTTGAAATTCACAAAGGGCTGTGGTCGCTTTGAAACTAATTAGTAAAAGGGAGTTCTTCATCCAAGCTCTGCTACTGAAGGCTACATTTCCGTTTTGTAATTATCGCGAGATTACTCTTTCACTCAATTCTACCCATTCTATGGCAACGTTAACCGGCGACGACTTTGGTTCAATTTTGGTCAAACAATTGGATTTGATTGTTGGCTTGCCGTTTGTGGGCTGTAGCGGAATTGTAGCCATCAGAGGAATAAGGGACTTACTTCGGCGCGATATCCGAACCTTGCTGCATCAAGGAGCCGATAGTGAACCACAGCGAGTTCAAGAGAGTGAACTGATTCTCCAGCACCGGCGGCTCGTCTAGGCAGTTCCTGGGGGCGTCCCACTCGTACGGGCTGAACCTGTGCCCAAATACTGCCCGTCATTCATTTATAATGTATCTCGTAATCTCGCGCCAACTTACTTTTAGTGGAATTTCAGCACTCGGAATAATTTTACCAAATGCAGCGTCGCACAAACATTTCGGTTAGCGAAAATGCTTTTACGGAAAGTACTCAAATGGTTCACGCAATTTATATTAATTATAGGGCAGTCGTTTGTAAGTGTTCTAGTAGTTTATTTAATATAAAATATTATTTTTAATGTAATGAAACCCTAATCAAATTCAAATTCAAATTAAATTTATTGCATCCATAATGTACACACAGGTGGTAAATATAAGTTACAGAAACAATTATGGACCCTGTCGGGCACAGAACTCATAAATTTGTTTATGCATACGTACACCAAAAGAGAACGTAGCAATTAGTTCTATAAGAGGCAAAAGTGAATACATTTTAATAAAACGGTTCCAGAATTGAAATTCACTTGGGAGTAAGTTGGCAAATAATTGAACAAACCCTCTTTCATGTTCATCTTGTAGACATCGCTGTGTTCACTATTTTATCACCAGAAATGAAACGCGTGTTTAGAATGCGAACCAAGTTTTTATTAGTTTCCTCTCTTTTATAACATTTAAAGCGAAAACATGCTTAATTTCATTTCCGGCAAGGAACTGCTCGTTGGCAGTCTAGTACTAATAAAAGTTAATGTTAGGGGACTTTCTAAATTATCTTACTTGGGCAAAAAATCACAGCTTTGCTGCATAAGAGATCCGATGGCAAACCACAAACAGTTTGCTAGAGAGAAAATATTTTCCATTTTCTCACCATCAGGAGTGTGCGTTGGGTGCCATTCGTATGGAGTGAACCTATCGAACAGATACATTTAGCAACCTAATTACAGTCGGCACTCGTCCAACTGAGGCAAGGCGATGCTTCAGCTGAAACATCGTCTTGCAGTAGTTGGCGCCATCTCCGAATTGAATCCATAGACCGAGACATATACGGGATGTTATACGCTGAATGGTGTGCACACGTTGCCAATTAGAGTAATTTGTTCAAAGTGCCAATATTAATAAAGAGAAGAAAATAAAGTGAACTTTCAGTGTAACAGTTTCCACTTGATGTAGGTGATATACACAGTCTGTCTACGGCTACGTACCTCGCCAGTATGAAGAGCAGTACGGACACCCCGAGGTACGCTGTGGCCATATAAATCCAGACGTCGAGGGAGAGCGGCGATAGGAAGGAGAACAAGTTCGGCGGTTGCTTAATGGGCTTGCGGTAAAGCACGGAAATGCCGAGATTCATGAACGGCATTGTGAAGTCGACCACTTGCTCTCTGCACAAACGAAAATAATACAATGAATAGGGTAAATACAATGCGTTTCAACGCGCCACAAAAGGTTGCCGGTCGAATAGTAAGCCAGATGCAAACAATACCGTGCTGCAATTGATTTTCATTTCCAAAAATGGCGAAAATTATTTTCTGGAATGGAAAAATAGGGGGAGTTATAATTACATAGTTTCATGAGTACCTGTCATATGTAATGGTGAGATCAGCGATGGCGAGGTCGGCTCGTTGTTCCAACAATTCCCTTATCATGCCGTCCCACTCTTTGGTCTCCCGATTGTAGGAACCGTATCGACCGTCAGGCGCCAGCTTGAATGTATAATTGAAGCCCAGAATTTTAGATATCTCGTGAATGAGATCAATGGCGTAACCCTCGAATTGCGCGTTGCCCGTTAGCTTCTCGCTGGCCTCCTTCCTCATACAATACGGCGAGCTCTAGGGATTAACAGAACAGATTACATATGTAAATGTGTTAAAAAAGAATTACTACATGAGTAAACAGAGTTTACATACTTGGGGAATACACGTGAAATGAATTCGTAAACAGCGAGCCTGGAGAAATGAGAGAGTGATTTTTTTTATTTAAATACAGGTTTGTCTGTCTTCTGTGTTTCTGTTTAGGGCTTCGTATGTATCAAGTCATGAATACGGATATGTCTCGCATGAATGTTTTCTCTCAGGGAATATATTTTTACTGTGTGCCAGTCTACATAAATCCCCTTTTCGCTTCTCGAGAGAACACTCATATATATGTGCGATACGCTAATTTTGCTTTTGTGGGCCTCGAGAGAGCAGTAAAATGTTTCCGGTAGATTAATGCCTATATCTTGAATGTTATTTATAGCTTACCAAGATGGTTGTTACGATGAGCGTCTTATTCTGCAGTATCTCAACTATCTGCTTCTGGTTCTCGCCGTATGACCTTGTGTAATTAACGCCTTCTGAAGAGTTCCAAGTTCCAGCTTTTTGCAGGCCGTCCCTTGTTAATTCAATTATATCTAGAGTGAAATCGCTTCTGAATCCTTGATGGTCAAACTTTATCACTCCGGTTAAGCCTTTCATTTCGACCTGTTCATTGAATTAACGAGTTGAGTATTGTGGAAGTTATTTTGGTTATCAAGTTTTGAAATCTATAATAATTAAGTTATACGTACAAACTTTTGGGTCAAATGTAGGTACGTTACAGTTTTGGTAGACTTGTTGTCCTCGTTTATAGGGATTATTACTTATTGATTATTGTTAATTGGAAACTGATTCAATTATATACACACGCGCTACCAGGAAAGTGAAACCCATATTTCTGTTCTGATTTCGTCCATCCCATCGTTCGTGAGGTAATAACAATGACGGGGGTTAAGTTAATTACCGCTATTGAATCACCAATATTGAACCTATCAATTTGATCTTCCAATATTACGCACGGCGGCGTGGAACAGCTTGCGTTTAATTTATCACACATCTACTACGTAGATAGGTACGTGTTTATATTTACTTTTCAACAAATGCCTTTCTCAGCTAATTACAAAACAAAGTGCTCGTAGAAGCACACCTAAGTTAACGGTTAGTACAAGAGCCGCACAGATTGACATAAAAAGCGAAATCCTGGGTGCTTAAGCTGAACATTGCTGGAGCAGTTAATCCGTCAAGTCTCACGTTCCAGCACTTAATCCCACTATGTTGGTCGCAGCTTTGTTCAATGACCACTAAACTTCTCTTTTTATTGCGAGACTTCAGTACGCTTTGAACGAGAATCGGCGAACCTTTGTAGGTAGACTTTTAATCAAAAGTTATTGCTCTGGTGTTAGGTAACTTTTGAACGAGAGAGTGTGTTTTAAAATAAGTAATATTCCACACTGATATTATGAAAATGTAGTCAAGTCATCAATCGCCCGTTAAATTACAACAGATTTATCCTAAACAACAGTCGATTTTTAAAGAAAGATTTATACGATGAATTAAACATGTATGGAGTTCGAACTTACGATTTTCATGTAATTGATGAGGCTGTACCCGTGGGGCCAAGTGTCTTCAGCCTCGCAGGAGAGGGGTCTAACATCTATCTGCTGCGACGTATCAAGATCATGTAGCGCCTTAGAGAACAGATGTACTGCATCATACATCAGGGCCGTTTCCGTCTGTATACCAACAAAGGATTCCTCTCAGAGAAAATTAAATAAAAACTTTACAGTAACGAGGGTCAAGAGAAATGTAAATACAAATGGGATCTAATTCTAAGGAATCGAGTGAAAAGGAATAACTAAGGGAGCACACATTCTAAGGATCGCTACAGAATTGTATGGAATACTTTTTAGCATAAATTTAATGAAGATAATTTAATAGTTCTCACCTTAATAAAGGTCATATTCTCCTGTAAACAAAAAACAATTTTTAATACTGCTCTGTTTATGTTTACGAATACAAATAAACTTATCATTGGCCTACATTCAGATGGGTGATTACCTTAGCCGTAGTGTGTCCCAGTTGGAGTTTGCGTCCTTTTCGGGCTTCGTCGTAAACCCAGTCCCTTACGACTCTTTGGACATCAGCACGTTCAGGGTCAAGTAATCTTAAAGCTGTAATATTTGTGCCGCCATATTTGAATTCTTCTAAATCTACGCTGTGAAGGTCCTGTTGACAATTAAAATTTTCGTTACCCAGAATATTGATATCTCCATTAAATCAATTTTGTTCTAAAGACTTACCAAAGAAGTAATTAAATAACTATGGTAATCAGACATCATTCCTATTTGCTGTGCCTGTTGAAGTACATCCCTTATTCTTTCTGTGGCACAATCCAATACAATATGTGACTCCGCTGAATTCTTTATTTGTTTCAAAAGTGGCCTGCAAAGGATATTGAGCTTTAGTACAGGCTGTTTAGTTTTAAAGTTCCTTGTAAATCTAGACGTACCTGTAATCATGAGAATCTGGCAGTTGTCTTACAGCAACAGGCAGTTCGGACGGCCCGTGAGCCTTGAGCAATTCTTGCAGTCGGACTAAGCCGTCACTGTTCTCGTATACTATCGTGAATGACTTCCATCCCCACGCTCTCACTAAATCCACATAAGCCTGCAATAAATTAATACTCACATCATAATTTTTGATACTTATATAAACCGACTGGAAAATTGACAGCCACAATATTATATTCATCAGTTAATTGGTGTTAATTTCATTACTACCGTTTTGCAGATTAGTATTATTAGCGATAATTATGTTTAGTTATTAAATCCAATGTTCCAATACAATACTAATGGTGAACACATTATACTCATGATTAAATTAATTGATGTTCATATTGAAATCGTGTGTTGGAAAATTGGTATTTGTTTCTTGATGTTCCTTGCTTGCAATATTTGAATGGCTTTGTATTGTGTGGCCGTACAAATGGACGATCGACCTAATTGCGGATGTCCAATCTTCCGGGTGGGTGGACAATTTCATTTTTACCAACGACGGAGCCGCCGCCACATGTGCGTTTAATGGCCTTATCGTTTTAGTATTCAATTTTATGTGCTATATAGTATTTCCGTATCAGATATATGGCGTTTGATAGGAAACCCTTATTTATACAAATCTCGACGATGTTTAGCAATTGATTATAAATTCAAATGAACGCAAAATGTGAAATAAACTTCTGTTAAGGTGCTCCCTCAATCCGAGCATTTGCCTGTAATGTAACTTTACAGAGTCGAGCATTACATTATTACATGGTGAACCAAGCATTACCGTGCGCAACCTGTAATGTTACAGATTCGAGCATTACATTGCTGAGGGAAGAGAACCGGGCTATACAGTGTGTGGGCATGTGTGGCATCAACTAAATGCTCAAAATCAAATGTAATGTTATATTACAGGCGAATGCTCGTCAAGTCAGGGAGGTAGTATTGTAATGTAATGTTCAAATCGAATCAGAAATGTTACATTACAGGCGAATGCTCCAGGTGAGGGAGCACCTTTATGTAATTACCATCGAGTTTTTATAAAAAAGGACCGATGGCTTCAATAGGGAATACGGGAGAAAGGTTGAAAAGTACCGATAAAATAATCATACTATAGAAAACGGTGATTTTAAAAACTTTCTATTAACAGGAAAATGAAAACTAAGTTTTCATTTTGTTTGTCACCTTTTTTTTCATTTCAATCATGCTTACAAAAGGCAGAATTAATTAAAATCTTTAGAATGCGTAACAATTAATTCATAGAAAGAGTCAACTTTAATTATGGACAACGTTTTGTAAAACAATGAGTTGTTTTAAGCCTTTAAGATCCTAAGTGCTGGGATTTAATTAATTTTTAATCTTCATTTGAAGAATTCTGAACTGAGAAGTTGTGAAGCGTTTGAAACGGAAAGTGGAGAAGCTAAGTTTTACGGTTCTGGGTCAGACGATGGCATTGTTTTAATGTTGGTACCACGTATAAAGCACAGCTAGTAAGCTGTTGCCCGCGACTTAGTCTGCGTAGCATTAGTACTTCGAATAGCTGATTTTTTTATATCGCATAATAATATTGTAGGTACACACCTACATTGCCGCCTACAGGTCGCCTTACTGACAAATTATTAGTCCATCATTTCCGGGATAAAAACCCTATGTCCTGCCCAGGACCTCAAACTATCTCCATACCAAATTTAATCTAAATCGGTTTAATGGTTTAAGCGTGAAAATGTAAGAGACAGACGGACAGAGTTACTTTCTCATTTATGATATTAAGAGAAGGATATATAAATATAGAAGTTACTGCTTATTTCAATTGCAGACCTGCGACAGGAGAGTTGGATGTGAAATATAGACACTGAGAAAACATAAGACAACAAAGAAACTAAAACCTATATCTACGAGTTCTTTGTTTTACCCAGTGTTCTATGTAAAACAGCGTGTATTCAGTTTTTTTGCCGAACCTAGAGTAATAACAAAAAAACAAATCGACTTCCAAAACAAAACACTACAAAGCAAAAAAAACTTTTAGGTTTAATTTTACTGTTAAAACGTTTTTATTTTTCTCTTTTTACTTTTCGTACCTTACGTTACTATGAAAATATGCATTATATAGAATAACTCAAAAACTCCTAGTCAGATCTTGATCAAATTTAAATGGGACCTCATAAGAAACACCAGCTTTTTAAATAAAAAAAGAATCATCAAAATCGGTTCACCTTGTAAACAGTTCTGAGGTAGCACACATAAGTCACACAAATACAGTCCAATTGAGAACCTCCTCCTTTTTGAAGTCGGTTAAAAATATATTGGCATGTTTATTTATTTCCCTGTTTCCCGATATTGTCGGAAACATGAACCATCCCTTCGGGAAGAATTGTCGTCTCCACAAGGAAAACCATTTCAATGTGTACGCCATTCTCGCGATAGGGTCGACTAACTCTCGCATACCGACGCCACTTCCCGCAATTAAGATAATTAATTAACAAAGTTTTCTGTGACAGTTTCTAAGCCCTGCAATGTAGGCTTTCATTACTTGGCGACTGGTCAATGTTTACCGCACAAACTGTTTTAGTGCTCCTGAGTTTTATACGATTACATTCCTGAGGCCTTGTAACTCTTGTACGGTCTAAAATTAGATTTGAGTTGGGGTTAGCGCCTACGGACAGTCGGCCTAGGAAGTTTGTTATTTACTATAGTAAATACTTCTTAGGTTATGTATCTATGTCTATGGTCCTTTTGTTCAATTATGACTAGTTAAGTTAGGGAAATGAATGGTGTAGCCAATCTGTGGCTACATTGAAATCACGACTGTTATTATTTGTAAGTTGTGTGAAGTGGCTTCAACACGGCTAGAGTTGTAAAAAAACGTTTTTTTTTTCTGAGATGTAAAAAACCGTTTGTAAAAAGTATGAAAAAAAGTTTTTTTTCTGGTGTAGGCTTTTTTTCAAGATTAACGAAATAAAAATATGGTAAGGCGGTTATCGTAAATGAGTTATTTTTTTTTGTTTAATAAGTAAATACCATTTGTTTTACTTATATAAATATAAACTCACGCCTTTTTCCCATGGGGGCAGGCAGAAACTACAGAACGCCACCTGATACGATCCTTACATTCTCTTCTTCTTTTGCTTCACACACATTCATATATTTAGTCATACACACACCGGTAGATAAATGTTAAATAGTACAAAAATATCTTAAAATAATTGGCAACACCCACTGAAGTTTACCATTTACGGACGGGGATTTTCCTAACAAATTAAGTATTTTCTAAGTTCATATATTCATATTCTTTATTGTACACAAAATAAAAATTTAAAATACAAAAGGAAAATTTATGTACAAAGGCGAGCTTAACCCATAATTGGGTTCTCTGACAGCAAACCTCAATTAATATGTTCATTATAATATGTACCCATTGATATAAACATAAATTGACTTTAACTAAAAACAAAACAACCACATTTAGTGTTACACTATTTTTGAAAAAAAAAAACAAATGTAGATTAAAAACGACGGTGTCAAGTTTTTTTTCATGTTTTTTTTTCAAGATTGTAAAAAAAAGCATTTTTTAAGTCTCTAAAACACGGCTGATCGTGTCAATTTGATAAACAGTTATCGCTGGCACGAGACGAATTTTACTTACTCATTTATTTTAATTTGAAAAAGTTTTGGCATTTGTGCATTGTGCTAGATCTTGAATACAAGCCAGTCAGTCTACATTCATACTACATACATGCTGTTTATTGAACCTTCCTTGCGATGCCTAATTAGTTTGCAACACACGACTTCCAATCCAGGTAATATTCGGGTAAACAATTCGATAATTACCCAGCTAATATCCGAATTCAACCCGATCATACATATTAGTTCTAATATGTGTATTACCAATATGTTTTGTTACGCTAACAGAATATTAACACACGTTTCTCCTACTACACGTATGGGTGTGGGCAGAAACAAGAGAGCACTTATACCACGGTTCATTATATTCCCCTTGAGGGACTTCCGCATACACGCCGTAAGTGCCTATCGCCTCTTCGACACGGGTGTCAGGTTAGCGAAGTGATAACGGTGAGAAGTTATATTGGGACATGGGAAGTTTTGCCATACCTTAAACAGGATAGTTTTCCATGGGATACATTAAGGCGGTACCCCGAGCAAAACGCGGCGCTAGCCGTTTTTCATGCTGTCTTTAGGAGCTATCTACTCGTTATTTAAAAAGAAATATCAACTAGTAAAAATACATTAAATTTCTACATATTATTTAATCTAAAATGGTCGTTTACTTTTTTTTTTAAAGAGGCATATGTTTCACTAATCTTCTTCCAACAAAACCATAAAAATGAGAAATAATTATTCATAGCAAGCATCTCCTCGTAAAGTGTTCATTAATTATTTTTTGTGCTAACACTAATAGATAGACAATATAATAACGAACATTTTTGTCGTTTCTTTTATTCAAAAGACTAAAATCGATTTTATAAAGATTTTATTCTAAAATCTGGGCGTATTCACTACTGTAATTCATGCGCCACCAGTGCCGCTAGGCCAATAGAAATGCTCGTATCTCATGCTGATTTTTTCGTCAGGGTAACAACGCCTTAATTACCGAAACATATTTCGTTTGTTTAATCCAACGTCAAAATCAAATAGTTTATTTCAAATAAACCTTAGAGGACTTCGTTCAGCTGAAATGATGATGATGATGATGATGATGAAACATTAGAGGTACTTTTGAATTGTCAAACAAAAAAAAAGATGAGTCTAGTGCAAATTCGCAAGCGTTAGTAGGTCTCAATGGAGAAGAATTTGCAAGAATCTCCACGGTCACTTTTTTCCATCAGTAAGCAAAAACTTGTAATTTATTACAAGTTTTTGGTTACATCATACTTGTTGAAAAGAAAACATATATGTGAGAACGATGTAAAAAGACGAGCACGTAAAAGAAAGAAAAATGAGTTTATCGGCATTAAAAACAGAAACACCTTAAAATTACACATAATATTTTTTAAACTATTAAATGCCAAAAGGGCCTCCGCTCAGCATAATGCCAAATGGTAATACAGGGTATACCACCTGAAGCTGATTTTCAGCTGCAACCCACGATTGCCATACACTCGAAAACACCGACAAACATTTATAATAAGCATACATTTTTTTTGTAAAAATCAACCTAAGATAAAATTTTGCGACTCTTAATTATAATAAAACAACAAAAATAAAAGTTCTATGTGCCCGTTAATGGGCACATAGAACTTTTATTTTTGTTGTAAAAAAAGATAAATAAAAATATAAACAATAATGAAAAGTAACAATGATAAAAGTATAAAATTAATAACAATGGTAAAATTTAAAGATGTATAGAATTGATAAAATTTAGAAGTATATAAAGTTGATTGATAACAATGCCAAAACTGAGAAATGCATAGGGTACAATGATATACACCTAGTTGATAAAAGCGTCTAGAGTAACAAACAATTTAAATAAATACAATAACAGGTCGAGGCAGCTAAGTTATGACCAATCCCAACTGATGGCGCCCGTTCACGAACATGACGCATGGATCGACGTTTTATTGAGCATCTAAATTCGATTCACATTTTCAATAAAACATAATAGTATTTTGATTAACAAGCCACGCTTAATGAAGCTTACCGTGTGATAGGTGAAATCCCTTTTCGAACAGTATTTAAAATCATTTTGTCAATAATAAAATATTCAAACACTTACTCGGCTCAACGCGGCTGGGTGTGGATATAGGTTGACAAGGCAGGATTCTCTCCGCGTGCGGTAATCCCACCTGGTCTCCAAATGTGGCAGTTCCATCGTATCACATATTGACTGGACGTGTGCAGCAGCTGGCGCGGATTGGGGACCAAAGATGGCCGCCACACCGCTTCGTAGGAGGTGACATACTGGGTGAAAAAAAATATTACATTATTCATAAATTGCTAGGAACTTATGTTTCTTGTACTGTTACATCACAAAGGACTTAATAATACTCATTACCAGGCAAACAATGTCCACAGTGTCAGTGTCCAGTTCAGGTTTCCTGGAAGAGATCACTGAATGCGATAAGGCCGGCCTTTATATGTATTTAATTTTCTTTTTGTTATATTGTACATAATGTATATTACAAATAAATAATATTGCAGAACATCTCAGCTGAAGTCATACTTAACCCAAAAAAAAAACATGTTAATAAATTATACTCAATAAAATGTAAACAAAGACTTGATCCAATATACTTAGAACAACAGCATAAACGAACCACGAACAACGAATTAACAATATGACAACATCTTACAAAATACACAGTAAAAGAAAGAAAAGCCTCACGTACGGTACGGTCACGTTGTCACGGCACTGTGTCGTACGTGAGCGCAGGGGGAAAACTATTACGTCACACACCCGCTCCCAACTGATTGTATCAGTGCGGGATCGGACAACCGGACCCCGGGACTCGCACGGTCATGTAAGGCCCTGGCCGGGTTGAGGAGCTTGCGCGGGTACTTAGGTGGACGCGAAGTATCATACTTATGAAACCGCTGTTTACGTGCATAGTAAAGTGAATATGGCCAGAGCGTGACGTGACTGAGCGGCCTCGCTATCAAGTGATCGTGTTTTGTTTTATCCTGAGGAAACGTTCCCAGAGTCTACTGCTTCCTGCAATAACTCGCAATCCACTGTGGCTACTTTAGACTAAAGACAAGTGACAACGAAAGTGTTATCAGCAGTTATCCAATCGCTATCATCATCAGCCTTTTTAACGTTCGCACTTCGGGCATACAGCTAGGCGTCCTCTCTTTGAGAGATGGAATGCTCCATAATCCTCCACGCGGGCTCAGTGCGTTTTGGTGGATGTCTAAGGATATATCATGTCTTCGATTTTTTCGTTCTAGGACATGCCGGTTTCCTTACGATGGTTTCCTTCACTGTTTTTAGAGCAGTGGTGATGAAATAATTTACACATAGTAATGCGCCTATCTGGGTTCGAAGCACGAACTACGATCGCTATCAGCGATTGGACATATATCAAAACTGTATGGAGTTGACAAGCGCTATCGCAGTATCACATGCGTTGACCTTCTATCATCGAAAACGAGCGATTGTCAAAAAGGTAAAATTGTATGGGATAGAAAAGCGATATTGAAAAATCACGTGATTACATACATACATACATACATAAACTCACGCCTTCTTCCCATGGGGGTAGGCAGAAACTACAGAACGCCACCTGCTACGATCCTTACATACTTCTTTTGCTTCACACACATTCATACATCTAGTCATACACACTAATGATTAATACCATACTTTTTGACATTTCGACTATTGCCTTCGCTGACATCGAATGCCACTTGTCTAGAGCCTCCCTCTAATTACTCTCGCCACCACGCCCTCGCCCGCTCTAGTCACCGCGCGTTCACTCTGGCCCAGGTCTAAAACGGGCACAACTACGGACCTTATTATAACGAGGACATTACTTCTCACCCAGCTTTGAACCGAATAAAAGGTACGTATATTTTTGTGATTTTTCCAAGATTGATTGCAAATGGTTTATTTTACAGGCCTTCAGCCTTTTGTGTCGTGAAAGTATAATAATAGTAAATGTTTCAGCAGTAACTTCAGCGAATAGACAACTTCTTTTAGACTTATTGTTCTTGTTTTAGTCAGAATGAAAGACGTATTTTCTAGGTTTCTTTTGTCGTGGTATCTAGAAGTCTGACATGAAGATTGAAGAGGCTTTTCCTTGATGTGTTGTATTTTTGTGGTGTTCATTGTTTGACATGTTTTTATCATCTAAAAGCTATGCAACAGATAGAAAGTACTTTTGGTAGAAATTAAATTTGATAGAAACTACTTTTGATAGAAATTAATTTTGGTAAAAAATTACATTTGGTAGAAATTAAGTTTGGTAGAAAGTACTTTTGGTAGAAATGAATTTTGATGGAAAGTACTTTTGGTAGAAAGTAATTTTGATAGTAAAGTCTCAGTTTGACATATTTTCTAATCAAAAATGATTATATGAAACGATATAAAGTACTTTTGGTAGAATATAATTTTGATAGCAAATCTCAGTTTGACATATTTTTCTAATCAAAACGCTATGAAACGGATAGAAAGTACTTTTGGTAGAAAGTGATTTTGATAGCAAGATCTCAGTTTGACATATTTTTCTGATCAAAAAGCTATGAAACAGATATAAAGTACTTTTGCTCGAAAGTAATTTTGATAGAAAGTACATCAGAAATAGTGAAAAAATGCCAAGACGATGCCAATCCAAAAAAGTTAAAACGTCACACTTTGGAACCCTTCTAACCCGAACCCAACAATCAAACATACAATAACACACGTCAAGCCATTACCACAAGTCACAAGAGTATATGGTCAGTCTCTGTCATCCGTTAAGAGCTATATAGACGAACATCCATCTATCTTCATTAAATAAAGGGTGATAGGGACATAAAGAAACGTCGGGTGATATATTATGGCGGAAAGATTATGGCTTTGAAGTGACGCCGACGGTGACGGCGCGATAACGTTCTCGCGTTAGCGGTACCCTACTTTGAAATTTGCCTCTCTAACAACTGCCACCCAAGATTGGTGGGGAAACTTACGGGTGAAAGTTTGAACTTCGAAGTCACGTAGAAGTTATTGTGCCAATTTTAGGCAAATGGGATCAAGTTGAATTTGTTACAGTCTTGATTATTTGCGTATAAAATGTAATCGAAATGTTGCATGACGTCACGCCTTTTTACATTTTACACGAATACAATTATGACGTAGCGAGGACCCAATCCCTGCGCATTACCTTTTTAGGGTTCCGTAGCCAAATGGCAAAAAACGGAACCCTTATAGATTCGTCATGTCTGTCTGTCTGTCTGTCTGTCTGTCTGTCCGTCCGTATGTCACAGCCACTTTATTCTGAAACTATAAGAACTATGCTGTTGAAACTTGGTAAGTAAATGTATTCTGTGAACCGCATTAAGATTTTCACACAAAAATAAAAATAAAACAATAAATTTTGGGTGTTGCCATACTTGAAAAGTTGAAACTAAAACTAAAAATATTTTTTTTTCATCAGACCCATACGTGTGGGGTATCTATGGATAGGTCTTCAAAAGTTATATTGAGGTTTCTGATATCATTTTTTTCTAAACTGAATAGTTTGCGCGAGAGACTCTGCCAAAGTGGTAAAATGTGTGTCCCCCCCCCTGTAACTTCTAAAATAAGAGAATGATAAAACTAAAAAAAATATATGATGTACATTACTATGTAAACTACCAGCGAAAATTGGTTTGAACGAGATCTAGTAAGTAGTTTTTTTTTAATACGTCATAAATAGTAAACCGCAATTTACCAAGTACGGAACCCTTCGTGCGCGAGTCCGACTCGCACTTGGCCGGTTTTTTTTATTTGATAAAGCAAAAAATAGATGTCTATATTTTTTTTTTATTATCCATCTGACGGACTGAATAGAATTTGTTTTTTCGAACCCCGTCATCATCCCTTCTTTTGAAAAATACGATGCCATTATGTAGGTCTTGTATTTACTAGGCAAATAATACCTCTGACATACCTCTTTTTACAAGTCTGTGGGCGTTAACAGTCCAACGTGACGCAGGTGTCCACTGGTCATTTTTCGCCCAAGTCAATACGAGCCTTTACTTTTTTTAGCCTTTTTATTTACACCATTAACCTTTTCCAGGCTATTTTGGGCCTGGCTGCCAGACTTTTATTACTACTGGGGAAAGGCCTATTTAGCCTGTTTCTATTTTTCTATATGGCCTGTATTTTTGTTCGTATCCAGATGGTTCCGACTCCTCGGGTACCGGTCTCTTTTATTTATTAAAGACTAACTTTTGCCCGCCGCTCTGCTTCCCTGGCCTGTCCCAAAAGAACTTAGCATTTTGGCGAGATCAAAGTAGCCTTTAAGATGTCATTTGGCGATAGTGTAGTGTAGCTACTGTTCTATCAGTGAAAAAAAAATCAAAATAATGTCAGATTTTTAAAAAAAAAAATCTGATCAGTCCTACCAGAGATTACCTCAAAACATTTTTTGCAACTTTGTCTTTTTTAGTATATCATCTATTTACATCATAAAAAATATACAATGAACAAAACACTTAATTTAATATTCAACAACAATTATAACAAAACTCCTAACTAAGTCTATAAAAATAAACTAAAATATTTTGTCGAAAAACTCCTCCGCATCGCTATCGACTTATTATCTAGTTAGATGAAACTCGATACAGACCTCGTTTCGACGCATGGAAGCTGTCCTGCGGCGAGATGGTCTCGACTTGCGCCAGTAGCTTTGCTCGCGGTAGCACTGCCCTGTCCGCGTTCACTCTCTCCACCGCGTAGCGAAACGCTACCTCTTGTTTGTCATCCTCCGGGTGAAAGAGTCCACCTGTGACGATAGGCAAAAATTATGGGGAAGTAAAAATAACTTCAGCCTGTAAATTTTAGCCATTACAAAATCAAAATATGTATCACTAAGTTTATCTTGTATGGGTATATAACATGGGTAACGGAAAAACATCAAAACGAACCCTGCATCCTAATTGGGTAATACAAATCACGACCGATAGGAATTACTTAGTAATCCATTGCTTCATATTATTAAAAAAAAAGATTCCGATGAATTGAGAACCTCCTTTTTTATTTCCTATTGGCTCGCGCTTGACCACTATCTCACCTGATGGTAAGCGATGATGTGGTCGACGGTGAAGCACGCTTGCCTATAAATAACCTATTCACTCTTGACTTAAAGACCCCAGATTGTAGTTGTCGGGAAACACAGACTCCGGCAGGGAATTCCACTTCTTGGCTTTACGCATAGTAAAAGTGTTTGTGTGTGTGTTGTGTGTGTGTGTGTAGTGTTCGTGGTCTATTCGAGAGCTTAAAACACTCAATGGAAACTGCTGAATTGAAGTGTTTGTACGAAAACGCCACCATGCCATGCCGCCTTCAGGATAAGACCTCGGAACGTAACATTCTCCAGCGCGGTGTGTGACAGAGAGACGTCATTTCGCCGAAACTGTTCAATGCTGCGCTGGAGAATGTCTTCAAAGTTCTGGACTGGAGGGGGCTAGGGATCAACGTTAATGACGAGTACATCACTCACCTTCGGATGACGACATAGTGGTTATTGCTTAGACAGTGGAGGACCTCAGGACAATGCTCGATGAGCTCATTAAAACTTTCGAAAGAGTGGGTCTTAAAATGAACTTGGACAAAATCAAGGTCATGGTTAGTGCCATCCCACTCCTATCAAGACCGGCGAATCTACACTCGAAGATGTAGACGATTATGTCTACCTAGGTCAAATGGTCCAGATGGGTAGGTCTAACTTCGAGAAAGAGGTCAACCGTTGAATCCGACTCGGCTGGGAGGCGTGCGGGAAGTTGCGCGGTATCTTCTTATCCAATTTACCGCAGTATTTCAAGACTAAATGTCTATGACCAGTGTGTGTTGCCAGTAATTATCTATGGGACCGTGACGGGTTCGCTCACAATAGGCCTCATCAGAAAACTTAAAGTCAACCAAAGAGCAATAGAGAGGGCTACGCTCGGCGTTTCCTTGCGTGGTCGCATCAGAAATCAGGATATCCGTAGGAGAACCAAATTTCGGAAATTTGATAATTGCGAAACTTTGGCGAGTACAGGGCACATTACTCGCAGAACGGATGGCCGATGGGGCTGAAAAGTTCTGGAATGGCGACAGCGAACCGGAAGACGATGAGTTGTAAGGCCTCCCACTAGGTGGACCGATGACCTGGTTAAGGTAACGGGAATCCGCTGGATGCGAGACGCACGGGATCAGTCAATGTGGCGACGCCTGGGGGAGGCTTATGCTCAGCAGTGGACGTCTTTCAGCTGAAATTATGTTATGATATGATACAGAATTACCCCACTGGACTGAGAATAATTCTGAAATCACAATCCGCTTGATCGAGGATATTGTACTTTTTCGGTTATCTGTCTCATGCCTTCTGTATATGAGAACTTTGGAAAAGAAATGGCCTTTCCAATGCAGTGGAACAATATTATTATTTATTTTTCCTTCCTTTTATTCAGTGCTACCTCTATTTCCGTTGATATGAAGATTAAATAAAAAGTAGCATTGATTTAAAATAAAATACCTACGTAAAAGATTTTGAATGGTTGTTTTATATTTGATGAATACTGTTTTACGTTCAATTCTAAACGAAGATTTTTAGGAGAAGCAGGAAAGGTGATTACGTATGACTTACTAATCATGCTTGATAAAGAAATGGTGATTATTTCTGGAGGCATGCTGTAATTAGTACTTAGGAGGTAATTACTGTTCAATTCTTTTGGTTATTTATAATTCATTTTGAACAGCTTAAAGGGTTACCGAAAGCCGATGCCCTGTCAATGGCTTATTAAAACCGTAAACGGCGGTAGGCAATCAACATAAAAATATTTAAAGATCCTCTGTAAACAATAATGACCCAGTAGCCTGTAGAAATTTGCCTTTAGTAGATAACATTTACATTGTAATCAACCCGGCTTGTCCTAGAACCAAAAATTAGGGGAAATGCGACGACCATCAACCCGCACTGGGCCCACGTGGTAGTTTGCGGCCCAGTCTATTTCACAGAAAGGAGGCATGCACAAACATGCGTATGAGGTAAGATTGAGACTTGAATCTTCGTATTAACGCTTATTAACTTCAATAACATTGGCACGATGTTAAACAGTTAGATGAACCGTGTTTTCCTTTCATGCCCAGAAGGCTAGATCAACAGTTACTTCGTACTTGTTCTCGAATACAATATTATTATCTGTAACTTCTGACATACCTACCGCTACGTACATATTGTATTATACGGTTACGTAAGTATTGAAATGGAAAACCTACGCAAGATTGTTAAATTAATATCAAATATTTATGCTCTGGATTACAGTAAGAGTATTAAAACTATTCTAAAATTCAGCTGCTGCAGAGGAGCTCGTGGCTAAATAATAACAGCCACACTGGTCGATCATCGCGGTTAAGCAACGCTTGACGAGCCACCATTTGAACATACCGAGTTTCCTCCGTGCCTCGGAAAGCACGTTAAGCCGTTGGTCCCGGCTGTCATTTGAAGATCTGTGACAGTCGTTACGGGTAGTCAAAAGCTTGAGATCTGACACCAGTCTTGCCAAAGGGGTATCGTGTTACCCCGTTACTGGGTTGTGGAGGTCAGATAGTCACTCCATGTAAAATACTGGTACTCAGCTAAAGCCGTAAGACTGGAAGCCTAACCTTTTTCCCAACTACATTGGGGTCGCCAATGTAGTTGGGAAAAAGGCTAGGCAGATTGTTTTCAGTTAGAGTATTTACACGATTCTAAAATTAGAACACAATTAGAATTCAAAACCACGCACAAAATTTAAGTTACAACACACCCAACAGTTTATTCCTTTAATGAAAATTTAATCGCTCCAAGATTGTATTCCTCAGACCCAATTATGTTCAGATCATAGCTTAAATATAGATTTTTGAAATAGCACCCACGATTAAACATAAATCAACCTTAAATTCAGATTTCGGTATAATTAATTCATTATTATAATTAACTCAGTAATATAATCCTTACCTATTCGGATGGTGTCGGGCAGGGCTGAGAGATGCCCGAAGAATAATATAAGGAATATTGCGTTCGCCCCTCTCATCCTGAAACAAAGAAACATGACGTCATTTTATGGGCTAGGAGTTCAAGAGATGGATGGCAGAATGACTAATCATGTTTAATTTAAGGAAAACTGATTATTTTAATGTTTTTTTAAGAAACATTTATGGTGTAAAGATTTGCCTGCGGTTTCGCTTGCGTGAGTCACAAAACGTCTTAACGGATTGTTCATTAGGGATAAATAGCTTTAAATATCCTAAAGACAAAGACAAAAAAGCGACACTTTTGAACGTCAAAAATATAACCTAAAAATTAATAAAAATTAATACTACCGTCCATTCGGCATAGTAGCTTGTTATGTTATATATTTTTTTTTTTTTTTAAAAGAGTAAGTATGGAGTTTCTTGTGCGTTCTTCTCCATTCTATTTTTTTTATAACTTTTAAATTTTAATTTATGTGACGTTCAAAAGTGCCGTTTATTGGCCTAATTGAATAAATATATTTGACTTTGACTTTATGGAGAAGAACGGACGAGAAACTCCATATCTATCATATCCAACTCCTATATCCTAATCCAGGTTTCCAATGGTCTACCCGTGTGCGAAGTATCATCTAAAGCCGTTCAACCTTTGAGGCGTGAATAAAATATCGGAACTAAATTTTGTAAAAAAAGCTGACTGAACTGGCTTTTCATTCCTTTGTTTTACAATAATAAAAAATACAGATTGTATCTACCCAAAGAGCTATAAACAACGATACCCCACTCAACGGGGTCGGTCAAAAAATATTTTCGCTACCCTCCTTTTGCAAGCCCCCCTTAAAAACATAAAAAAAAATATTTTTACAATTTGTATTGCTTTGGGTCAACAAGATGCTTTATACTGTGAAAATTTTAAGACTAACTCCAACCGTTCGGCTGTAAAACTTATGTGACGGACGACAGACAGACAGACACGTGAGTGACAGCTATAGGGCTCCATTCGGACCCTTCGGGTACGGAACTCAAATAAAAATCAAATGCCGAATTTATGTAAGCGCATCACTTCAGAACGGTTACACCTATTTCGCTTATTTGTTTTTTGTTATGTTTGTAAATCTTAGGTTAGAAAAGGAAAGTAAGAAAAAAAATTTGTTGAAAACCGAAAAAAATAAAAATAAAAATACGGTTTTTTTTTTTTTTTTGGGCGAATTTTCTTAATTAATAGGTACACCTGCCCGAAGCCGGGGCAGGCAGCTAGTTCATAATATTACTAGGTATGGTGTTCACTATACTTCCTATAAGATAGCTTGATCTCTGCGACATTATGTCAAACTGACGTATACGTTATTGTTACGGTTTTGTTAGCCTGTCAAGCGCTATTTTCACTTGACACTGACAGCTATCGCAGAGTTTAAAGTTCAAGCTATGTTTTATGAAGAAAAGTAGTTGGGGTTTGGAGTTTATAGTATAACAAACAGATTTATCAGTAAGTAATAGCACTGAATGGAAACGTCTAATTCCCGCTTGGGACCACTTAATACTGAGAAACGTAAGCATTCAAGCTGGCACGTTTATTTAGAGAGGATACCACACTGGGCTTTGTATTTGGTATTACAATTATTGTGTGATCGTTTTTTTTTATTTATGGATCAATTTTATAACAATGTGGACTTCATAACAGGATTAGCTTTAGGACAGGAGGAGCTCGTGGCTAAATAATAACAGCCGCACTGGTTGATCATCAAGGTTAAGCAACGCTTGACGAGGTCGGTCCGTGGATGGGTGACCATTTCAACATACCGAGTTTCCTCCGTGCCTCGGAAAGCACGTTAAGCCGTTGGTCCCGGCTGTCATTTGAAGATCTTTGACAGTCGTTACGAGTAGTCAGAAGCTTGAGATCTGACACCAGTCTAGCCAAGGGGTATGGTGTTATCCAGTTACTGGGTTGAGGAGGTCAGATAGGCAGTCACTCCATGTAAAACACGACCCCAACAACAATTGGGAAAAGGCTAGGCAGATGATGATGACTTTATAACAGGATCAAAAGTTAGTTTTGGATACATTTTTGACAAAGACAAAATAAGACGCAGAACATAATTTCTAACAGAGAACTCCCTCACCACTTTGTCTTCTATATTAAACAGCATTACCTCACATTTTCCTTATTTCTCATCGAAAACTTGGCCCTTAGTAATGTTATCGCACCTTGAATCTTAGTATTTATTTTTGAATTTTACACATTTTCCAGAGGAAGTCGTAGTTAATAACAACAGCCTCAGTGGTCAATCTTCAAAATTAAGCAACGCTTGCCGAGGTCGGTCCATGGATGGGTGACAATCGTAACATACCAAGATTCCTCCGTGCCTCGAAAAGCAAGTTAAACCTTTGGTCCCGGCTGTCATTTGAACATGGTTGACAGTCGTTACGGATAGTAACAAGCCATCAGCAAATTATCATCATCATTGACGCCATTCAAGAAAGAGAGAAAGAAAAGAAATAAAAATATTTATTTGTGACCCGCACAGGAGACACGAGAAATAAGCATAAAATTAAACAATAATAAAATAAAAACCCCGTGCGAGACCAAAAAGGCTCCTACCTCAGCATATGCAGCGATAACCAAAAAAGGTAATAACGCTGCGCTGATATTCTGATAGGGCCCACTGTTGATGCCACGGACACACCTATGGAAACGGGACTTATATAATAAAAAATAAAATAGAAGAATATATAAATAACAAACAAAATAGAAAAAAAAAACACTTAAGGTGGGTCAAAGTATGTGCAAGTATAATACAAATATATAAATAAAACATATTAAATATAGGTAGACCTGGAAACCGTCATATACCATCTTTACCGTGGCAATACTCAATGATCATTTGTCGAAACATAGACAAACGACAGAGCGCGTCTAGCAAAGAGTGACTTATTAAATACCGTAGACAGAGTAAACTATTACCTTTACCTTATTACCTTTTTATTAGGTTGTGGATATCAGACAGGCAGTCGCTCCATATAAAATATTGGTACTGAGCTGCATCTGTCAGTTTGCAAGCCGATCCCCACAGAATTGGAAGAAAAAAAACACAAGCCTTGCATTGAAAAACTAGCTGTTACCCGCGATTTCATCTGCGTAGCATTAGCAATTTGAATAGCCGGTTTTTTATATCGCGCCATAATATTATAGGTGTGTGGGAAATTATTAGTTCACTATACAAACTTCTACCCCCCTGTTCACCCCCTAAATGATGATTGCCGGGATAAAAACTATTCTTTGTCCTTCCCAGGGTGTCAAACTTTTTTTTTTTTTTTTTTTTTTTTATAACCTATAGGCTCGCGCTTGACCACAATCTCACCTGATGGTAAGCGATGATGTGGTCGACGGTGAAACACGCTTGCCTAGAAATAACCTATTCACTCTTGACTTAAAGACCCCTAGATTGTAGCTATCGGGAAACACAGACTCCGGCAGGGAATTCCACTCCTTAGCTGTACGCATAATAAAAGTGTTCCCAAAACGTTTTGTGCGTATGGGTGGGATGTCTACCATGTATCGATGGCGCATCGCCGTACGTCTGGTAGTCCGATGATGGAACGGGCTAGGTGGAATTATATCGTGCAATTCCATCGCACACTCCCCGAAATGTAACCGATAAAAAACCGACAGGCTGGCAACTCGGCGACGATGTTCAAGACTCTGGAGCTTTGACTTGACCAGCGCCTCATCGCCGATGAGCCTCTTGGCTCGCTTTTCGATCGACTCTAGTGCGTCAAGCTGGTATTTGGCTGATCCGTCCCAGAGATGAGAACAGTACTCCATGCATGATCGAACTTGCGCTTGATACAAGTTGAGGAGCTGTTCCGGCGTGAAGTACCGTCTCACCTTTGCAAGGATCCCCAGCTTTTTGGCAGCCAGCTGAGCCTTTGCCTCAATGTAAGGGCCAAAATTGAGAGTAGATGTCAACGTAACGCCAAGAAGCTCAAGATGGTCAGTTATTGGCACGGTCGCATCTCGGAAAGTTGGATCTGGGTAAAATTGGCTCTTTTTAGCGGAAAAAAGACACGCCTGGGTTTTAGCGGCATTAAACCTGACCAGATTGGCATCGCCCCATTCGGAGACTGCCTGCAAGGACAGGTTCAAGCGCTCCACCATGGCCTCCCGGAGAGACCGGACCTGAGGCCCGGTAGCACGAGCGTTGGACAAGTATCTCTCAGCAACAGTGCTGTCGATGCAGACGAATGACGATGCTCGGTATGCCCAAAGGTGCCGGGTTTAAGCAGATCGTTAATATGCAGCAAGAATAAAGTTGCTGAGAGTACCGACCCCTGAGGGACCCCGGCATTGATATCCAATTGGTCCGACGAGCAGCCATCGATAACCACTCGAATGGACCGATCTCTCAGGAAGTCTGCAATCCAATCACACAGACCACCGGGCAAACCGAATGAAGGAAGCTTACCAATAAGGCTTTCGTGCCAGACCCTATCAAAAGCCTTCGAGATGTCGAGGGAGACGGCAAGCGCTTCCCCGTGTCTCTCGATGGCCTCACTCCAGATGTGAATGGCATACGCTAGAAGATCCCCAGTAGACCGATTTCGGCGGAAGCCGTATTGGCGGTCACTAAGGATATCGTTAGATTCTAGGTATGCCAGGAGCTTCGTGTTAAGTACACGCTCCATACTCTTACAGAGTATGGACGTTACAGAGATGGGTCTGTAGTTGGCCGGGTCAGCTCGACTACCCTTCTTGGGCACGGGCTGTACGTTAGCTAGCTTCCAAGCATTCGGCACTTTTCCAGTCTCATACGAAAGGCGGAATAGGCGTGTCAAGATCGGAGACAGTTCAGGCGCACAGGTTCTGAGAACTATTGCTGGTATTCCGTCCGGGCCACTAGCCTTGTTCACGTCGAGGTTGCGCAGTACCTTACGGACGTCCTTTTGATGGATACGAATGTCCGACATACTCGTCTCGCATCCATCAGGATAAGAAGGGGGCCGCGCGTCACCAGGGTTCAGACGTGAAGATTCCGCAAAAAGAGAGGCAAATAAATTTGCCTTCTCCTCAGCAGAGTGGGCCAGCGACCCGTCGGGTTTCAGCAGTGGTGGTAGTGAGGGACGGCTGAAGTTGGACTCGACCGACTTAGCCAGGGACCAAAACGGTTTACTACCTGCTGGGTAAGAAGCAAGTTTGGCCCCTATTCGGCCAATGTGGTCGAACCAAGCCCTTCTCAACACCTTCTTGCAGGACTTGGCAGCCCTGTTATAGGCTTTCTTCCTTTGACCCACGTCACTCGCTTTGCGCGAACGAGCGTCAACCCATGCCAGGTACGCCTCATGTTTAAGCGCGTCGGCGCGATGACATTCAGCGCCAAACCATGGCCGGTCAACATTGGTCATTGTTACGTCAGAAAACGGAATGTAGTACTCCATTCCCTGACGCAACACATCCGTCACGTTGTCCGCGCACGCCGTAGGATCATCCGAAGAAAAGCAAGTAGGCTGCCAAGGATAACATGCGAAGAAAGATCGCATGCCATCCCAATCTGCTGACCTGTACCGCCAAACCCGCCGCGTGCCTCTTGGGCTGGGATCGGGCGGGGAGTAGACGGACACAGACTTCACCAGACAATGGTCGGAACTACCCAAAGGTGAAGTTATCGACACAGAGTATCGGTCTGGCTCTGTTGTCAGCAGAAGGTCCAAGCAATTGGCCGTGTGCGAATCAACATCCGGCACCCTCGTTGCCCCCTTTTTTTTTTTTTTTTTTTTTTTTTTTTGTTCCGGGGTGGAAAATCCTCATCGGATGTCCTCCGCCCTGGGGGGGGCGGAGGGGTCTGTCAGACTCCTACTGACTAAAAACCACCCCGGTGTTCCATCTCACACTTACGCTGGGGGTCGCGGGAACAATGATACTTCCGCAACCCTCGGCTAGTGCCGGCCTGCCTGTGCGGGCCACGGTCTCGGGTTGGAGGGGGAGTGAGGTGTTTGACTCCCCCTGCGACGTCAAAGAGGGGCGCGCGTGGAACACTACGCGCCGCCACCTCGGGTCCTGATGTGTGAGGGGTGACGGACGTCCCCGAGTCCGCCACCCCTGGACCCATTTAGGGGGGCTGGAAGAGGGCGTTGTCCGCCCTCCGCCGACGCCCGGCGCGTCTGCTGCGGATCGGGTTAGCAGATGAAATCTCCCTCTCCCTCTCCGCAGCCTCCTTCTGCGAGACGACTGTTTCGCAGAAGGATACCACCGCGTCCCAGGACTCCCCACTGCCGACCATAGACTCGACTACGGCCGGCAGCGACAGGTCACTGCCTACTTCAGAGATGAGGGCACGGCGTGGCTCCTCCCAAGCGGCACACTCTGCCAGCGTATGCCGCGCCGTGTCCTCCCGGCAGTCGACGCAGTGGTGACACCGGGCGTCCGGCTCCCTGTTTATGCGACACAGGTACTTCCCGAAGCAACCATGCCCCGAGAGCACCTGCGTCACCCGAAACGACAGGGAGCCGTGCCTCCTCCCGAGCCAGCGCTCGAGCACTGGCCGGACCGCCTCGATGGTAACGAGGCCGGCGGTAGGGCGTAAAAGCCTGTCCCGCCATTCCGCCATTTCCATTTTATTTAAACCCTCGTTGCCCCCTGGACCAGCTGTGTAAGGTTAAGCGCAAGCGCAAGCTTACGCATCTCCCGTCCAGCATGGTCAGTGCACTGGTATGGGAA
Source organism: Orthosia gothica (assembly GCA_949775005.1). Classification (NCBI taxonomy): domain Eukaryota; kingdom Metazoa; phylum Arthropoda; class Insecta; order Lepidoptera; family Noctuidae; genus Orthosia; species Orthosia gothica. The sequence continues at coordinate 18,355,412 of OX459043.1, read as the reverse complement.
ACTATATCCATACCAAATTTCTTCTAAATCGGTTCAGCGGTTTAAGCGTGAAAAGGTAACAGACAGACAGAGTTACTTTCGCATTTATAATATTAGTATGGATGCATTGTCTCGAGAAAAAAACGTGTGTGCTAAATTTTTTCCAATCGAACACTGGTAAGTGGCTGAAAATTAACTTGCAAGTTTTGTTTAAATCCACCCTGGACAGGTGGAACTAAATAAAAGATTGCACGCTAGGCAGATTGACACGAGCTCCTAATAAAACCTCTGACGTGTGTACTCTACGTTAATGGTAACGGAACAATAGGAAAAGGATGGTCTTGTTTTCCTTAACAAAACGGGAAATGTGGCATTTGTTTTTACCCGAATGCCGAAGAAGGGTAATGTATTTAGCAGTCTTGTATGTATGTATGTTGGTTACTATGTAGCGTTCTAGATACCAAACGCGTTGGCCGATTTTGATGATTCTAACGTCAATCGTTTCGTCTTAACCTTGCGAGTATCAGATTTTGATGATTCTAACGTCAATCGTTTCGTCTTAACCTTGCGAGTATCAGATTTTGATGATTCTAACGTCAATCGTTTCGTCTTAACCTTGCGAGTATCAGATTTTGATGATTCTAACGTCAATCGTTTCGTCTTAACCTTGCGAGTATCAGATTTTGATGATTCTAACGTCAATCGTTTCGTCTTAACCTTGCGAGTATCAGATTTTGATGATTCTAACGTCAATCGTTTCGTCTTAACCTTGCGAGTATCAGATTTTGATGATTCTAACGTCAATCGTTTCGTCTTAACCTTGCGAGTATCAGATTTTGATGATTCTAACGTCAATCGTTTCGTCTTAACCTTGCGAGTATCAGATTTTGATGATTCTAACGTCAATCGTTTCGTCTTAACCTTGCGAGTATCAGATTTTGATGATTCTAACGTCAATCGTTTCGTCTTAACCTTGCGAGTATCAGATTTTGATGATTCTAACGTCAATCGTTTCGTCTTAACCTTGCGAGTATCAGATTTTGATGATTCTAACGTCAATCGTTTCGTCTTAACATTGCGAGTATCACTAGCTACATTGGACAATAGAAAAGTGGCGAATTTTGGGCGCCATATTGTGGAGGTGATTTCAAAATATATAACACTTATATGTTTAAATGTACCTAAATCGAAAAAAAATATACTAAAGAGTCATAAAAAAAAGTTGATTAAAAAATCAAAAACCTGACTGCTTAAGAAGCGAACTAAAAAGACGTAAACAAGAAGAAAATCATGCTGTGCAGTCGGGCGTCTAGCAGCCACGCATGCAGCGCGCAGCTCCTCATTCTCTGCAGACCATCACTACAAAGGGCATCTTGTGAACTGTGCGTGGACGCGAAGCATGGCTGACTTCGATGGGTCCGTCTGTTGCCGTCTGTGGCCCGTATGACAGCAGCCTCCTCGAGAGTTGCCCTGTCAATGCACTTAAGCAGCCAGCGTAGACTGTCTCTTTGCGGGACTGATTGGCTACGGACACCAGCGATCTGGGTGGAGACATCAAAACGTGACTCGACCAGTGCTCAGTGACTCTCATTGCCGATGAGCCTCTTCGCCCGTTTTTCTGTCAAGTCAAGTGCATTAAGCTAGTATTTAGCAGATCCGTCCCAGAGATGAGAGCAGTACCCCATGCATGATCGAACTTGCGCTTGTTACAAGTTAAGCAGCTGATCTGGCGTGAAGTACCGTTTCACTCTCGCAAGGATCCCCATTTTTTTGTGAGCCAGCTGAGCCGTTGCCCCAATGTATGTATCAAAATTAAGGGTCGATGTCAACGTAATGCTTAGAAACTTAAGATGGTCCGTTATCGGAACTTTTACACTTCGGAAAGAAGAAGCCGGGTGGAATTGGCTCCTTTTTGCGAAAAAAAGACACATCTGGGTCTTAGCAGAACTGAAACTGACCAGATTGGCATCGCCTGATTTGGAGGCTGCCTTCAAGGGCATGTTCAAACGCTCAACCTTGACCTTCCGGAGTGACCGGATCGGAGGACCAGTAGCCCGTGCATCGGACACGTATCTCTTAGCAACAGTGCTGTCGTCTGCATAGCCAAAAGTTTTAGCAGATCGTTTATGTGGAGCAAGAACAATGTTGCTGAGGACTGATGGCCGACCCCTGAGGGACCCTGGCATTAATATCCAGTTGGTCTGACTTCGTATTGCATCGGGTATCTATTCATTTAGTAATTTTGTACATTATTTAAACAAGAGACAAAATACGGCTTTAGACGAGTTGGAAAACTGACTACATGTACAAAGTGACGTATTAGTGAAAGCATAGTGAAAGAGACCTACGAGTATTAGAGATAGTGACAAAATCTAGCTATTTTGTCACTATCTCTAATAGGTCTCTTCTGTGACTAGTTGTCATAAAAACCGAATTAACATTTTTATTAGTCGATTCTTAATTCTAATTCTTATAGAGAATTGAATAAAGAATCCGCTAATCACTGTAGCCACCATGCGCCATTTGTATGTTTTCTTTAATATTGTTTTAAATTTAGCGTACAATAAAAAAAATATTAAAATAAATAAATATGGTTCAATTTTTTTTTATAAATCAGGCCCTAATTGCTGAAGGTTGAATGTTACTTGTGCGTCATAACCCGAAATCTTATGTGTCTTTGTGACTGTCAGATAGTTTTAACATCACCAAAGTTTCAGTTTTCTGCGAATTGTTTTCGAAGTGGTGAACATAATAATTAATCTTCCTAATTTTAGATACACGTGTTCTCTGTTACGTGGTAAATAAGATTATCACATGAGAAAGTAGTTCCCAGAATTTTACTTAGCATCTAGTTTTCGAACAATACATTTCAGTTAGATACAGACGAAAACGAGAAAATTGTGAAAAGTTTCATGATTGATTCTACGCCACCTGTGACATTCTGTTTCAACAAAAGACACTCTTGTTGATACCGTTTCTCAAGAACATCATTATCCTAAAATCTACATAGAAATAAAAACTACGGAAACTACATCCCGTAAAAAATATTGTAACGGTGTACCTATTTGTTGTATCATAATAATAAATTATGTTTTCGTTATGTTTTTTGAAGAGGAAAAAATCAAATTATTTTCTTTTGATGCAAAACTATTCTTAAGTAGGTAGTAACGTTAGTAAAAAAACCAGTTTAATATGGCCTCTTATTTTATTGAAACTCCGTATCACGCTAGGCCAGCTCAAGAACAAAATTATACCACCGACTTGCGGTTGACGGTAGCAAAATCATAAAAACTACCGGCGGACATACGAGGGAAACGCCGTAAATCATATTTTGAGTATGCATTGCTAAAAGAGCGAAAAAACACTCCTTTGAATAGGGATGTTTCCTGGGTTGAAAAAATATAATTCTATTTAGTTCATCAATGACATTATCAAAAAATACTGGACCCGTATTTCGTGCTATATCAAATAAATAAAAAAAAACAAAGATAAAGCGCATCTAAGTTTAGGAATGGGGGCTTATGACGTCACACGATATTTCAACGAACTGTATTGTCGTAAAGTTTTGTTTACATAGCAAAAGAAAAAATACGTATCCAATATTTTTAGATATAATACTCACAACGAATCTTTGTGTGTCTGAAGTTGGCTCTGTCAACTATGCGCACGAAACAGATTAACTGCATAGAGTAAGCGAGATAGGATGATGCGACAAACGTATGCGAGTGAAAGAGACAGTTATACAATGCTATTTTCATTTTCAATATTGACACAAAAAAGCTACTGCGCAGCCTCTTGTAGCCAATTCAGAGACACAAAGATCTGTTGTGAGTATTATAATCTAATTGACGGACTAAATATTTTTTTTTTTGTCATCATCCCTATTGCATAGATGTCTAATAGAGATAACCTCGAACCCAAATAGGTAACTAAATTGGAAGGAGAACAATGACCGTTGAAATTAATTTCTGACATATAATAGGATAGACGACATTCAGCCTTCTATTCTACTAGTATCGCATTTTCACTTTACAAAAGTTGTACCACCTTTTGTTTGAGAGTATTTGTTTTGACGTAAAATGTATACAAGCTGCTACCCAGTTTTCAATTAGCAATTATTTTGGTCACTATCAGCCTGTAACAAAGAGGCTGGATGATACCAGTAATAGCTAGTTTACATTTCGTTAACTACCTTAACAAACATAAAGCGTCTAAGGTCGACGTCGTCACATAAAATAAGCAAAAAAGGTTCTAAAGATATCCTCTCTAAATGTACCCAAATTACTCCTCATCCTTACCGCCCACTGCCGTTCAAGAAAAGACGTAAAATATACAATAGACATGACAGATCCCGAGAGGAAAAATACAGCTAATAATAAAAGGGCATCTGTCTGTGTGTTGCTAATATATGCCAACTTTAAAAGTAATTACAACGTTGTACCGTACAAAGGTCATAGCAGTTTGCAAAGTTAGTAATAGGTGTAAGTGGAGTCACGTGACGGAGTGTAGCGAAATTGTTGTTGTAGCTAACTCCATACACGGTGCAGATGAACAAACTGTTAACTACATTACAGGTATTTTAGCTGCACGTTATTTTCATTAGTCTTTCTGATGAGAATACAGCAAGGTGTTGCGGCGTGTAATTATTTAGAGTTATTGAAATGTTAGTATTCGAGCAAAACTAAAGTAACTAAATGAAACTTATTTTGATGGGCTTAAAGCTTAATTACTAACGTTATTGTAAGCGTAGTATAATTGTATTAATCATTAGGTTGTGGGAAAGCTGTTTTAACAAAGGCTTATTCAACTGATAAATACTACCTAATTCCAACTACCAATGATTCGATGGGGGAGAAGGGATATGTGAAAAAGGCTTTCTTTTAACAAAATGTTGTTTTAAATCACAGCATCTATGTCCTAACACATATTGTTGATTTATTTAATATAGCCCTCTTCACCGTATGTGGTAATGACTACCCAGTCAAAAATGGTATTTTCCTTGTTGCTTCAGCTTTCTGATGACTTGTCTATTGATCATCCTCTGCTATTCGGGTTTGTTACCCAAAATGTAAGGGCAAAGGAACATCGCAGAAATTCAATAACACTAGTTAGCGAATCCCTAAAGTTAATTTGTGTATTTCATTCACGGACTGTTCAATTCAACGATTCTTTGTCAACTGCTTAAGCAGTGGAGAGCAGTTAGCTAGTGCATGCTTTGGAAGCGCTCGATCGTACGACGGAATTTTTCCTGAATACTGACCGCTCTGAGGGATATGTGCGGAAACGTTTAGCCAGTGGCTAGAATAACTTAGAAAGATGGTTTGCCAATGAAAATAGTGTTGTTCTAACTGCCAAGTTTTGGAATCAAATGTATAACAAACAGCTACAATTTAGGACCCTTCAATAGTCTTGACTTGATTCCGTCGTGATTGGCAAATGGGCTTAACCCAGTTCCATCCAGATAACCTTGCTCTGTTCTGTCTCCTGATTGACATGGAGGAAGGTAGAAATTACCTATCTTTGTCCCCACTCCTCCGCTGTTCTCTGATTGATATCGTTTCGGGATCAAAATCAGCTTAAAGGTTTCGGGTCTCGTCGAGCTCATTGCCTCGGCGATTTTCTGGTGGTCACTATTGTTGATTCTAGCTTTAGAAGTTGCAGTGGTTAAGAATAGTGTAGCAGGCCTGTCATATAAAAAAAGCCTTGAATTTCGACTTCGTTCAAGAATATAAGTTTTTAAACTGTCATGGTCACTAACACTGATTTTTGTGCTTGATCATGGTGCTTGCAACAGCACCGAAATATCGGAAACTCGCAACAAACAATAAACATGGTAAATATCCCGCTTCTAATGTTAATGTTTGTTAAAGAAGTAGGTCAGCAAACATCCGAGCTGCCACGACTTCAGTAATTAAAACCAATGGCTTGTTTTAAACACGGTAGCAATTGTTTCTAGTTCAGCTCAAGGCTCAAGTGACACCTTAGAAACTTCTGCTTGTAATCCGAGAGACAAAACTTACATTGACATCAAACGAACCGAGTTAGTTCGAATTTGTTGATCAACTTAATGTTCAATAATCCGAGGTTATCGTTCCAGGTTGTTCCAAAGTATATTGCTAGAGTTACCTTACATCAAAATATTTTTTAAGTCTTTTTGAAGGAAATTTCTTCCACTCTACTCGACTTGCCATGACAAGGGAAAAAAACCATGGATTAATGTCAATAAATAACAAGCTATAACTGTCAATTTGATTAAGGATTTAAGTTGGCTGATTCGAGTTTGTGTCGAGTGGAGGAAATATCAGACTCATTTCCTCCACTCGGTTCAACCTCGATTAAAGTAGAGGTCAGACAGTTATTTGTATAGTAATCACATTATGATCGATCTGACAAAGATATATTTTTTACACTTTACCCCTATCTATATTTTTTTTTTCTGTATCATGGATGCGTTTACAAACATTTAAAGTCACATACATAAGACACCCTGATACGGAACAACTATCTGTAGGTAATACAAATATTTGTTCCGTGCGGAAAACGAAACCGCGACACGAAGCGCAGTAGCCGATTGTTCAACCACTATGTCAACCGTGTTGTCTAGATTTAAAAAAATATGACCTACGATTTTGTTCTTCTTCTCAGAATCGGTTAGAAAACACGGTTTTATATTTTGTTTTCTTGACATAGATAGTATTAATTCAAATCAATTTACAGAAATAAATATATTCTATTTATGTAAATTTGTTGGTGGTTTTTAGGACAAAACCTATTTTATATGTAGCCAAGCAGCCAAGCCATTTGAATGTCGCATTTCAGCAAAGGAGCTATACCAACTACTGATACTGTAAGACAGTTGTCAGATTTGGGGCGACTCGCTCGCCGACTGCCACAGATATTCACAATACAGCTGGGACCATTTTGTGTAGTTCCCTATTTATTACTACATCTCTCTTGGTTTCGATTTACCATTGGATTGATTTAGCACTTCTGTTTATTTAAGAAAATAGTAGCTCTGCGATTGCTATTCATGGTTTTGTTCAAGACCCAAATCAATAATTTTAACCCGTAGTTGTTCACTATTGACTGAAATTGAAAATTGGGGCTTCCGTAAAACGTATACATTATATATGTTACTAGCTGTCCCACCCGGCTTCGCTTCCGTCAACTTGCTCCCTACCTATCCATCTACCCTACCTACCCTACATAATGATTGTTGCGTAACTTAAACCGTTTACGTAGCTCACGCAACGGAAGCTCTCAAAAAGGAATATTTTTGCTCGTTTTTGCAACATTTTTCATTTATGCTCAGCTCCTATTGGTCGTAGCGTGATGTTATATAGCCAAATAAACAAACAAACTAATAATAATAATATAAGCGATAGCTTTATAATATTAGTAAAGATAAATACATACTCATGCCCGTTTAATGGATATTTGCAAGATTTATTTATTTAGACTGCATGCAGACTTAATGCCTTAGGCATTCTCTACCAGTCAACCCAAGGGTGGTGAAGAGATAACATGGCTGGTGAATACATGAACATAATATATTGAATATAATATATACTTATACAAATATATATATTTATGAACTAACAGAAAAGAAGAAAATGAGATGACTCTCCTCAATTGTGCTGAAAATAAATTCGCATTTGCCGCTTGAATGCAAACCGACTTGTAGCCGTCCTGATCTCAAGAGGAAGCACGTTTCAGAGAAGAATGGACGGAATATTGAAGGCTGAACAAAATCAGTAGTATGAGAAGGACAGAGCAAGAGGAGATTATTGGAAGAACGTAGATTCCGAGCAACTAAAGAACATATATATTTAAATTTAGACATATGATGCTGTATCCTTAATAATATTCTGTTGCAGCCAGATCGATACATATAAAGCACTAGTTATTGAACGATCTTTATTAATTTCGTCCCAAAAACGGAGCTTATCTCTAGCCTAAAACCAACCAATTTGACGAGCAAACAAACTTTTTATATCTGGCTAGATATTTCAGATAAGTTTGAAATGTTTACCTACCTATATATTGGTAAAATTGTCTGTGACAGGATGAAAAGTGGTTACCGTAGTAATATATATTGAAGTTAAAAGACTTACGTGCCTGTGACTTTACTATGTTTGTGTAGAGGACCCAAATTACATAGAGAACCTCACCCTCAGTCCTTACTGCTCATAATCTTCACCCCTCAGAGCTTATTATACGAGACATGTAAGACGCCCATCACGAAACACTACAATATTATAACAAGGGAGGAGTAATCCTTTTTGTTACGGGAATTAACACTTGACTAAGAGCTCTTAGTTGTCTTGAGGATTCGCCAACTAACTATCTAATAATTTTATGCCATCAGCATGTATTTTCTTGTCTTCGTATTATACGAAATCATTCTTGTCTTTGAATTAAAGAACGGAATCACGTGATTAGAGGCGTCACTGCCAATAATATTCGGGTCGGTGTAATGTAGCCTGAACACCGCAGTTAGAATTGTCACGTGATGTCAATTTCTTGGTATTAGTAAATGGTGACTAAAACACTCACACGCATGCCATATTTAGCAGTAAAATCAAAGTCAAAATAGTTTATTTCAAATAAACCTTAGAGGTACTTTTGAATTGTCAAACAAAAAAAATAAAAAGATGACTCTAGTTGCAAATTCGCAAGCGTCAGTAGGTCTCAATGGAGAAGAATTTGCAAGAAACAAGTTTTTGGTTGCATCATTATTGTTGAAAAAATACATATATGTGAGAACGATGTAAAAAGACGTGCACGTAAAAGCGTCTAGAGTAAGATACAATTTTAACAAAAAATAACAGGCCGATGCAGCTCAGTTATGACCAATCCCAACTGATGGCGCCCGTTCACGAACATGACGCATGGATCGGCACCACTTAGCTCAACCTTCTGTAGCCACCGAGTTGTATCGGTGCTCTTTGGTATATATTATCAATCCTGAAACTTTCGCAACTGAGTTAGGTGTCTGCCAATACTACCATGACCACGATCTAGATGGTTTACACAACGCAGGTTAGAGGTATATCCTGAAATGAGCTTCTTGTTATTTCGAAGGCTCTTATGCTCTTCGTTCGTTCGAAAAATAAGTTTTGTTTTTGGTTGCTCATTGCAGGTTAACGATATAGGAGCAAGGAGGTCACTGTTCTACATCGTGTAGCCTTTTATGTCCTATAGTATGGTACTGGAAGTGAACTGTCGCCATAAACACCACACCTGGCGGATGAACTGCAGATTGCAGTTTATAGTCGTAAAGATTACGTCGACGTAGAAAAAAATCCGAAACCTTATACTATATGAGAACAAAGGCTGGTAATACCTATCTATCCTGCAGATAACGACACCTACTCCTTACAGAAAGTAGATTTTAAAGAATATCTGGCTGGCATTCGGAAAAATGAGGCCAACAACAACCCATAGTCTTTTTTACCATGAAGTGGAAGGAAAATGTTTTATAACGGTCACAAAAATCCGTTGACAGTATAACCACAATTGGCAGGTGGATGCTGTGAATAGTGTGAATTAAGCAACACATCGAGAGATGAGGTGACTGCTAAACAAAACTGCTATGAACAATACCGAGGCGGGATCATGATAGTGGCCTAATTCCAGGGAATTAAGTCTGCATAATATGGCCGAATGGCTAATCATTATAATGATGCCGAAAATGGACTCTACTGATACTTATCTATCCTCTTACACAACATTAAACTGACCTCATAATGAAATTATACTGCAAGGGAAGCGGGAATATTTAATTTCCAATTACACCACAAGGAAAAATCTCCACAGAATGAGCTGGGGTGAAATAATAACAGAATAAAATTAGAATCTAATAAAGTATGTAGATGTAGATGGAATGTATATACCTTCGTATTCCATGCAAGGTCTTATGAATGGAAAGGTTTTATGAGACAACATATTACATAAAGAAAACTCAGACACAAAGGAACGTTTGTATATTTTGTCTTCAGTTTCTTCTTACGGCATGATTCGCTAATGCCAGACGTGTCAGACTTGTCACATTATGACACAAAAACAGGCTTTATCAGGTTTCAGGCTATTTAGGGTACGAATAAACAATATTCCCGTGTGACAGCATAATAATACATTTATTTTGTCAGTTTCAGACAAGAAATAAAGCGCCTAGTTGTTCAACATTATATTCCATACAAAAAGATTTGATTGTACGTTTTGTTCAATACGTTTTGATTGTACGTTTTGTGAAAGATTTACAAAAGGAAGGAAACTGAAATTAACGGATTTCATGTAAATAAAGGAAAATTGCTTCTATTTTTATGTTTCCGTTGTTTTGCGTCGGGTTCTTGAATAAAAAGGTAGGTAGGTAATATTATTTTATAACCTCAGAAATAACAAGATTTCATTACAGCTCTAGCTTAATAGTTTTACCCAACTGAACGACTCGGAAAATGACGTTCCTTATTAGCAATTCAGATCCGTTGTTTTACATTTCTTGATGTTTATGTTAATCACAAAAAAACAACGATACATACCTGTAAAACTACTCAACGTCACTCACACACGAAACACCTGTGTTATGTACACATCGTCACCAATTAATTTACTACTGCACGTTCACACCAACCATTCACTAACACCAGTCACAGATAACATGTCTACATTGTAATTAGGGCTGATTTAACTGTCAATTATTGTGTTTTGAGCATAGGATTCGTTTGGCACGTTAGTTGTCTTGATTAATCGGATACGTATCGATTTGTATTCGAATGGAATCGAGTTGTATGTGCGTGGCCGGGTCGCGTGGCGTCCGCCCGCGCTCGTGGCGTCGTGAGGCTGCCGGCCGCGGGGCGCAGGAGCCTTACCGCGCCTGCGTGCCGACACCCTGCGATGGTCCGCCATCCATTAGGACTGTACACTTAATTGTTTTGAAATGCTTGATATGCATCAAATATAAACGGTCAATGATATCACTATAGATTTGATACGCCATTATTTTTTGGAGAAAGGTATGTTTTATGTCTATTAACTAGCTACTGCCAGCGGCTTCACCCGCGCTATTTTGTCGAAAATTATCCCAAGGGAACATATTCCCGGGATGAAAAGTATCCTACGTGCTATTCCCGACTAAAATTTATCTCTGTACCAAAATTTCATACAGATCCGTCCAGCCGTTTGAGTGTGACGAAGTAACAAACGTACAAATACACACACACACACGCACTCACAAACAGTGTGATTAGTGTGATAAAAATATCTACACTGTTTATATATAATATAGAGATTTTGAATAAAGAATCCAATAAACAGTTGCTAGACATCCCAAAGATTTTAATAAATATAATGCCTTAACTGTAGATTTTTTTAAGTTAAGCTTCAGCTTTCAGGTTTTACTTTTGTTTAAATGTATCATCATCATGTTCGCCGAAACAAAGACCAAATACTTAACATAAATTCAAGAAAAAAATATCTGCTTAGTAGTTTAGATTCAGATTCAATATTTAAATAAAAGGATGGAAGTTCTAGTGTGCCTAAGTCCGCCGGCCTCGCACGCATCCGGCCACCGTCCATTGAACTTGCGTCGAGGATTCGCATCGTCAACGCAAATTGTCTTTTCATTATTCACACCGCGATTATTTCGCCCTTTGACAGTAGACAATAAAAGTTTGTGCACAAGAATGAAAGCGGCTCTATCGTGGAGAACTCAAAATCCCTCTGCATTGAACCGAGTGAGACAGAATAGTACGATTTGTCCGTCTCAATTTATTTACCGTTTCATATTAATGATACGTCGGTTTTAAGGAAAATTTGATATGGCTAGTTAACCAATAAATCAATAACCCAAATACGGATTCTGGGAAGTTTTAAATACGAGTATATCAAGCAATAAGGTAGAGTTTCTTCAGTCGAAGCTTTCATGAAATAATTTTATTAATGTTGACTAAAATCTATGCCTCTTTTTTTTTGCTTGAAATTAATCAACTGTAGACGAAGGTTAATAAAATATGAAGAATAGAGATTAAACTGATTTCGAATGTCGTTAAGGGTCTCAATTTTCTTTCAAGTAAATTTTCGTGCGAAAATCCGATTAGATTTCATAGATAGCTCGATTAAATTTTTAATTTCAATAAGTCTTTGCCACCTTTGTCCTGTCAGTAAGTTAAAGTAAAGTGGAGGAGATTGTAAGCGTTGATAGCGGTTGATGTATCAGCTACTCGAGCCGAGCTTGTTAAGATCTTTGTTACAACCAATTTCCTAGCAAGTTTGATAAAGTGCTGGGATTGAAAAGAAAGAAAGAAAAAGTGTTTATTTGTCACAACACGACATACATATAATATAAGAACATACTTATGCTAAACCCTTAAAAATATTATTAGAAGTACTTAAATTATGTTAGTAAAGACGAGAAATACATCAAACAATAATTACATACATAACCTAAATTTTTTATGATATAAAATAAATAGGGTGAGGAATATGTCAGGCAGATGCATGTCGTGACTGTGGCAAGAAGGCTTCCACTCAGCATAATGCTGTGCCGTGGGGACCCACAGCACGGCGCTGATTTTCAGTGGTCGCCTAGGACGTGACGTACGGAAACAAACTCGGAAACTTGTTTGTAAGTCAATCTAGCTCTCTACGTCAACAGGAAAATGAATAGTATTTTTAGTAGCAAATTTTTCTAAAGTACAAAAGGACACCCACTCGCTCACTCGAAAATCTCATTAGGTAGCTTATTCTTAGACGGCACTTGAATACTAAATTAAACGTTTTATCTAGTTTAAAGTTTATCTTCTCTCAATTCGGTATTTTATTGGTTACATTTCGGGGAGTGTGCGATGGCACTGCACAATTTGATTCCGCCTCCCTTTCCATCATCGGATTACAGGAAGTAATTTTAATTATTTTACTAAATCCCTTTCTTCCCTTTAACGAGGACATGGGCTATGGGGAAAACGGGAATACACGGACATCCGCACCCATACGCACAAAGTTTTTTGCGAATACTTGCATTGTGCGTACTAGAGTCGATCGAAAAGCGAGCCAAGAGGCTCATCGGCGATGAGGCGCTGCCGCTGGTCAAGTTAAAGCTCCAGAGTCTTGAACATCGTCGCCGAGTTGCCAGCCTGTCGGTTTTTTATCGGTTACATTTCGGGGAGTGTGCGATGGAATTGCACGATATAATTCCACCTAGCCCGTTTCATCATCGGACTACCAGACGTACGGCGATGCGCCATCGATACATGGTAGACATCCCACCCATACGCACAAAACGTTTTGGGAACAAGCTACAATCTAGGGGTCTTTAAGTCAAGAGTGAATAGGTTATTTCTAGGCAAACTTGTTTCACCGTCGACCACATCATCGCTTACCATCTGGTGAGATTGTGGTCAAGCGCGAGCGGAGTTTTTTATGTTTTTATTTAAAAAACGTTGCCCCACACTAGGAATTTCTCCTGTATCGTGGGTACAAACATATGAACTTACATATACAATCACCCAGAGCCGGAACAACTATCTGTAAGTTATACAAATATTTGTTCCGTGCGGGAATCAAAACTCGCGACACGCAGCGCCGCAGTCAATCGCTCAACCACGCACCATCCATGCGCCCAGTTGAATTCCCTGCTGGCGTCTTTATCTTCTGATAGCTACCACCTAGGGATGGTTAAATCAAGACTGAATAGGTTACTTCTAGGCAAGCGTGATGCTTCACCGTCGACCAAAATCCTTGAAAGACTAAAATGTCTCTTTCTTTTTTATTTGCTTGAAATTAATCAACTGTAGTCGAAGGTTAATTGTAGTCAAAACATGAAGAATAGAGATTAAACTGATTTCGAATGTCGTTAAGGGTCTCAATTTTCTTTCATGTTAATCTTCGATGCGAAAATCCAATTAGATTTCATAGATAGCTCGATTAAATTTTTAATTTCAATAAGTCTTTGCCCTCTTTGTCCTGTCAGTAAGTTATAGTAAAGTGGAGGAGATTGTAAGCGTTGATAGCGGTTGATGTATCAGCTACTCGAGCAGAGCTTGTTAAGATCTTCGTTACAACCAATTTCCTAGCAAGTTTGATAAAGTGCTGGGATTGTACGTAGAACTTGTTTGTAAGTCAATCTAGCTCTCTACGTCAACAGGAAAATGAATAGTATTTTTCCTCTTAATCATATTGGGCTTTTAGAGACAGATTTATGTGAATCCAAAAGCACTAGGTTTTATAAAATGCGATGGACACAGGTCGTGTCGCTGTCATTTCCAAGTTGGACTCCCGCCAATGCTGATGCCATTACCTAGCAACGTTTGCACTGAAAGCATATAAAAAATTGCAAAAGAGGACGAAGGTTCCAAAGTTCCGATATTATTAGGAGTCAAAATTAGATTATACCGTTACGACGTGACGAATTTATAAAGGTTTTATTATTAGATTGCCTGATATAGCCGAAAACTTGACGGTGGCTCGTGAAGGATTTTTTAGGGCGATAAGTTGCGAAGGAAGAACATAATCGAGTACTGGGCTTACGCGGAATTGATAATCGCTTTTCTTAATACCTGTTTTCTGGAACCAACATTTTAACAGTAGTAGGTAAAAAAGATAAATTTTCTAAAGTAAAAAAGGACACCAACTCGCTCACTCGAAAATCTCATTAGGTAGCTTATTCTTAGACGGCACTTGAATATTAAATTAAACGTTTTATCTATTTTAAAGTTGTCTTCTCTTATTTCGGTATTTTTTCGGTTATATTTCGATGGAACTGCATTATTTGATTCCGCTTCCCTTTCCATCATTGGACTACAAACGTACGGCATTGCGCCATCGGCACAGGAAGTAATTTTAATTATTTTACTTAATTCCCTTTGTTCCCTTTAACGAGGACATGGCCTATGGGGACAACGGGAATACACGGACATCCGCACCCATACGCACAAAGTTTTTTGCGAATACTTGCATTGCGCGTACTTCTTAGGAGTTTTTAATTTTTTTATTTGAAAAACGTTGCTGCACACTAGGAATTTCTCCTGTATCGTGGGTACAAACATATTAACTCACATATACAATCACCCAGAGCCGGAAAAACTATCTGTAGGTTATACAAATATTTGTTCCGAGCGGGAATCAAACCCGCGACACGCAGCGCAGCAGTCAATCGCTCAACCACGCACCATCCATGCGCCCAGTTGAATTCCCTGCTGGCGTCTTTATCTTCTAATAGCTACCACCTAGGGATGGTTAAATCAAGACTGAATAGGTTACTTCTAGGCAAGCGTGCTTCACCGTCGACCACATCATCACTTAACATTAGGCGAGATAGTGGTCAAACGCGAGCCTATCACAAAAAAAATAAACATAGTATGTGTCATAAGACATATTCGCTAAGTAGCCGTAAAAGTATGCTTTTAGTGGGACTTTTCAATAGCACCACGAGGGTACTAAACTTGCCCGACAAGTTGAGTACTAATCCGACTGGCTCTTGGCCAAGAGATAGAAGTCAAGTACAGCATAGTATTTAATCAATTTCCTGCCCACGTTTGATATTAATCATCCGTGCAAGATTACCTACTCTGTGACAGAACGGAATTCACTTTCAATTTGTTATTTCCAACACTATTACACTGAGCTTATCCGGTATCTGAAAAGATACCTACTGCTATGGCTTCCAATTGAAAGAACTAAAGGCTAGTAGAGTTGAGTTTGAATCAAAAGCGATGATATTTTGTTTTGAATTGGCACAGTCCCCAAAGGCACACTTAATTCATAAATAACAATTCAAATCGTTCCACAACTTCGTCCTGTGCTGCGGTACTTCTAGATTTGTTTATTTTTCTTTCAGATAACTGAAGTTTGAATAGGTAGCAAAAGTTTCGTGCCTTTAAACAGCACAAAGGGAGCAGGAAAGTGTAGGAGTTATATTTCGAGAGGCACACTAACAAGCAGTGACTGTATTTCAAAGGGAACGCCAGAGAAAGATACGTGAATGTTGCGTTTTCTGCTTTTATGTTACGATTCGGAATATGGCTAGTTTCCTAGCATTATTTGATGGTTACTGCTTTATAAGACTGTATTGATATTTCAGTGAAGACTTCGAAGGTTTTATATGATATTTTTTGCTCTATTGTTGTAATGTCTATTTATCTTTTGTAGTTTGCCAAAGAAGCCAGTTAGGATGTCTAATTTAGAGCGGTATCACTGAGCCGTCTCATAGAACATAATGCTTGTGAGTGGCGAGGTTTTTGTCAGGGTGTAATAGACTTATAAATTACGTTAACAATGGCATACTTATGTTTATCGCACATTACGAAAAGTTAATGTTAAGGTTCCCCTAGTCGACGGCAAAAACCATTTTGTGCGCGGGGTTAAAGTGCAGGGTCCGATCATGAAAAAACCGGCCAAGTGCGAGTCGGACTCCCGCACGAAGGGTTCCGTACCATTATCGCAAAAAACGGCAAAAAAAAACCACGTTTGTTGTATAGGAGCCCCCACGTAAATATTTATTTTAGTCTGGTTTTAGTATTTGTTGTTATAGCGGCAACAGAAATAAATCATCTGTGAAAATTACAACTGCCTAGCTATCACGGTTCTTGAGATACAGCCTGGTGACAGACAGACAGACAGAAAGACAGACAGACAGACCGCGGAGTCTTAGTAATAGGGTCCCGTTTTTACCCCTTGGGTACGGAACCCTAAAAACAATTTTTTTTAAAGTTATGGGCGTCAAAAGTTCCATATTCCAACACAAATACAACAAACGTGATTTTTTTGCCGTTTTTTGCGATAATGGTACGGAAGCCTTCGTGCGCGAGTCTGACTCGCACGTGGCAGGTTTTTACATTTTTGTTACCATACAGGGCTAGATAATGATGAGACAAATTGATATCATTTTTAATTTTGAACGTATATTGTCAATCAGTGTAGTAATCGCCAGACTACGTTTGTATGGAAGAATGATCGACTAGTGTAACCTTAATGAAGCTGCTTTATTGTACATGAGTGTGTCAAATACCTAAAAAATTGAGACACGAGAGTGAGTAATGTCTACTTTCCGCGTATTTATTTATCCGACAAGATAAGTTTATATATAAAACCGGTCACTGAGGTTGCAGTTCTTAAGACAGTTTCCAAACACGCCGGGGACGTCGTTTACGAGCTCGTTTTAAAACTTTTATATCATGTGTGTAACAGTTACTCCTTATGCAGGCAAGTTATACCCCGCTAAAGTTATAATTGCATACACTTGGCTTTAAATTAATTTCATACTGTGTGCGAGAACGGCACATATAGTTAATTTTCAGGATTATCTCAGTGGAGCATATCTAATAACGTGCTAACTCGTAAACAGGAATACTGCACTGTGGTTTGCATTGTCTCGGTGGGCAAAGTTACGATCGCGCATTGCGCCTCCCTTTGTTCCCAACTTGATTTTATTTTTACCTTATGTTGGGCAAGATTAGTGGTCCTATACAATACTTAATCTAGGTTGAACCCGGCTCACGGATAGTTTATTTATGACCCTACACATTGTGGTAGTGAGTTATCCTTCCGGCAGGAATTTGATACTTTCCGGCTTTTCTGTTTTAGGGTGGATTTCTATCTCTAAACAGGTTTTAGTGTAAATTATTTAACTAGCTGAATAGTGTAGTATCTACGTTTAGACTAATCTACATAGTCAAGTTTTGGGTAGTTTTGAAGCTATATATTTTAGCCGTTTGGGGTTGAAACATTAAGTTCATGGGGTCTGAATCCGAATGCTGCCAGCGCTTTGGGCACTTTTCACGTTGACAGCGATGTGGACGAATTTTTTGACGCCCATTGAATGATCCCTGCCATTTTATACGCGTTCGTAGTTTTATTTTTATTTAAGTGTATATAGGTAGTTATTGTTAATTAAGAATTGTATACTTCGTAAATTTATATAATGGTAATAAATCAAGGTTGAAAAACAAATTCAGAATTAATATTATCATCAACTACATTGCCTAAACTCGGCGTTTCCCGGCGAGATAGAATCAGAAATGAAGAGATCCGCAGGAGCATCAAGGTTACTGATATAGCCCAACGAATTGCTAAGCTTAAGTAGCAAAGGGCAGGGCACATTCTCGTAGAACGGATGGTCGACCGATGACCTGAGTATTACTCGCATTCTGTAAAATACAAATTCAGAATTAATATTATCACCAACTACATTGCCTAAACTCGGCGTTTCCCGGCGTGATAGAATCAGAAATGAAGAGATCCGCGGGAGCATCAAGGTTACCGATATAGCCCAACGAAAATTGCTAAGCTTAAGTAGCAAAGGGCAGGGCACATTCTCGTAGAACGGATGGTCGACCGATGACCTGAGTATTATTCTGTAAAAATCTTAAGTGATAAATGATAATTTTAAAGGATACAACGGCTGGTAAAGGACGTGGGAAACAGCGGGTTGCGAAAATATAGGATGCGATGACGCTTGGGATATGGGTGAATGGCTATGTAAAGCTCCCCTAGCCAAGTTACAAAAGTTTCGTATCGAATCTCTTTCTGCAATCGCCTTCTATTTGTATAGTCTGACCACGTGACATAACGTTCAGATATGTCATTCCCATACATTGATTCGTTTTCTATTAGCGTAAACGATTGTAGATGTTCAACTTGCCTGCAGGTGCAGAAATGGTCTTCGGTTTGAAATTATGATGTTGATATTTCTTAACTCACTCTTCACTCTCTGAAATGAGAATTCTCCATAGTGCAATTCTCCCAAAATTATCCAAAATTGCCATTATTTTTATCGCCCCCAAAGCACTTGCCTCTCTATAAAAGATAGGAGAACTACCCTAGTTCTCCAATGTGTTAAGCGTCGTAGCGTCGGGAGGCATTCGTGAGAACTGTTATTGGCATCTAAAATTGAAATGAACCATTAGGGGGTGCTGTTTCTCGGTCAGGAATTCAATTACGTAATGGTTATGTGAATACATCTCCATGATATCGACGTTATTGGATAGAGTTAATCTCAAGTCTTGTCATTCTATTTATTAATTCATTTATTTCATATGGTAAGATAACGATACATTAAAATATAAAATAAAATCATGCACCAACAAATCCAAGTAGGTACCTTTACTTTTTAAACATTAAATTATATCTACGAACATTAAATGAAACACATTCAAAACATTAAATTAAATCAAATTAGTAACTTAAATTGGGTGAATAACAGATATGTATACTATGGTCGTAAGGATTCGCCCATAAGAGTTGTCAACTGCTAACGTGGGTTTCACTAGGATATCCCCAGTAACCTATACCTAAGTCTTTGTAGCATAAAGAGCGGTAGAAACAGCACTAAACTTCACTCGGATCAATCAAATTGACAGTTATATTTTGTTATTTATTGGCTTTATGTAGAGTTTTTACCGCTGCACGCTGTCTAGGCGACTGAGTCGGAGGGACTGAGAGAGTTGCTCCAAGCGGACTTGGAATAATCCCTAGGTCACGATGTAGTGATGCAACGGAAGTGTCGTAGTGGAAGCAGAAACGGAAACAAATGTAAAAAGCAAATTTTGGCGGAAACGAAAACAAAAACGGATGCACAAGTGGAAGCGTAAATACTATGAAAACAAATAATAGGTTTTTTTTAATCAATCAGTATTTAAATAAATAAATTTAGTTAAGGTAAATTATATTATTAGATTAGTTTTGCCGCTTTTGTACCCAGCAATCTGCTTCGGTGTTATTCATAATTTGATAGTCCACTTGCTTGCCTCAAACTACGGTGTTAAAAGTTGCGGAAGCCGAAGCAGAAACGTATAAGCATGCGAATTTTCTGCAATTACGGAAACAGAAATAGAGGTCTGTTGCATCACTAGTTAAGATCATTCGTCTTAGCTTTGATTCTTGTATTGTTCATTTTCAAGAAGACATAGTAACATTGTGATTTTATATATTTAACAGTTATAAATTTGACCTAAATTCAATATCAACCCATAAAAGTAAAGTAATATCTTTAGATATTAAAGGCGCTCCAGAGTTTTATCGTAATTAAACATCTTAGATGCTATAATGTTTGCAGGCAAACATCTTTGATAACATTTTCATCCAGAGTGTAAAGAACTTCCATGGAACTTCTTAATTAAGAAATTTCTTAAGCTGCCCATACATAATCGTCTTTGAAATAAAAATTGTATGCAGGTACGTATCAAATGATAAAGAATCACTAATGATCTCATTAATTAAGTATTATTTATAGAAATAACTCGTGCAAATAAAAATATAGCCAATTAATTAAGCTTGTTTTAAACAAGCTTTTTCATTACATAAAATTTGCCATAATTTTGTTATTACAACAGGCAAAATTATTAGCAGGCCTATTTTCTTAGAATCTACTAATTATGTTGAAAAAGTGGATATTTTCTAAGTTTTCTTGGTTTTATTATGTAAAGACTGTGGTACGGTAGTGTTGAAATACTGAAATGTGTTTTCAGTATTTCACTTAATCGCCCGACTTTATTTTCAGGTTCCAGTTTTGTTTGCATTGGATATCCCGTAAAATGTTATTCGAATAGCTTTTCGACGAAAACGACGAGCTTTGATTTAGCTAAAAGAACCGTGCATTATTCTTGGGTACACAGCCATGCCACGCCGGCCTATGATACTCAACGATATTTTATAAGCTTTTCATTAACTTGCAATGTATTTATATATGTACTGTGAGGACTCTGAACCTATTTAAAAAAACTCCTTGCCTATAACACAACATAGTAAGTATACAGAAGGGCCACTCCCGCCATTTAGAAAATTGACAGCTAAACTTGACATATTCACTAGGGTTGCTACTATATTGAATCCGAATTTAAAAAAAGAGTAGGTTGTATAAGTTACAAACATAAATACATCGATTCGGCTAAACATACATCATATCATGCTTACATGCCTTAGAGGGTAGACAGGGCAACAAATATCCATTTAATATCATGAAACATTTAATATTACGCCACATACGACGAAGATTGGAGAGTAACAAGACGTAGTAATAGTGTAATAATGATCCCACTTAAAACATAATATTGCGAAAAGCACCAAGCTCGACAAAAACATAAATGTGAAAAAAACAGGTACCTAACAAAATCAAAAAACCAAAGATTTTTTTTTAAATGAAAAAAATATATTTTGTTTCTCATCACTTTAATCATCGTAATTCTATCAGTAGGTACTGCCAGAGATAACCTCCTACCAATAAATGTACGAAGAAACAATTTCACCCTTTTATAATATTAGTTTACATACAGCGACTGTAATTCAACCCCGACTTAAGGTTCCCAAAATTCTCTTAACGCGTCCTCATTTTGTAACCAAGTCTGACATTTCTTACAACACCCAGGGGAAGAAATGTGCTGATGAATTCCTTAACGCTGACTGCAAGGTGAAACGGGGGCCCAAGTTAGCTGTGGTCATGAATATGGTGATTCTGACCCCTCACAGATGTGGGTACGACTGCGGTGGTCGCATGTTGCATTGATGCATATCTGTAGGAATTGAGCACAGGTAGAGGTACATGCTTACAAATTATGACTGCAAAACAATTTGCTGGAATGTATTCTTATGTTTTTCATTTAGGTATTATAGTATCAATCCTCCTACCTACAGGTATATTATATTATATACTTTATATTTACTTTATACACTCTTGTCGTTTTAGCTTTAATATGTTTAGGTTTGATGTTAGTAATATGTTGTGTGGGTGAGTTTTTTCACAACATTCAAGGTGATAAATAATATTTATACCATTCCCCCTCTAAAAAGCTTATTTTATTCACTGAAAACAGTGAATAAAAAGCACTTTTAATCACTGTTTTGGTGTTTGAATTTGGAACACACCAATGTACGTATAGTCGTCCATCTCAATGCTATGTAACCTCCTTGCGCCTCCTTGCGCATAAAATACTCGATACACAAACTCCTTCTTCGATTTTAATTTTGAGTTTGTTATTTAGGATTTTAATAATGATTTTGATTTTAGTCTAAGATATTTATTGAATACTTGTTTGGATTGTAATTCTAATATAAATTGCAATGGTATTTAATTAATAATAATTATGTAACGTAACGGAGGTGGTCACCGGCCTCTGAAACACAGGTGCTGTTACCTAGCTCAGGGGTCAGGGTTTCATATTTTTTGTAAATTTTGAAGGTAATAAACCATTTATTTATTTATTACTCGTAATATTCCTTGTGCTTTTCGCTTAAATCTTTCTTTTTCTCGAAGTCATGGTATAAAATATAGTATGCAACTCTTGAATAAAACGGATTTATATCGAGGGCCATGAATCACTCGCGTCGCTCATGATTCTAACACTTGAATCACTCGCTATGCTCGTGATTCAATCATCATGAATCACTCCCTACGGTCGTGATTCAGTCGTTAGAATCCTTCACTTGCTCTTGATTCATCTATGGCCCTCGTTTTTAATCCGTCTTTTATTCACTAGTTGCATAATATACTATTATTCAATTCCACAACAAAGAACAAAACAAGGCAGGTATCTGCTCGGCTCGTATAAAAATCATGTAACTTTAAATCTTAACCTCCTTATTGAAAATGAGTGGGTTCTTCAATTTCCTTATTCAATAATCATCTTAATTCGAAAGCCTATCAGTGCGGAGTACTTCCTCTCCTCTGTTAGTACAAGCTTTTAAGTGCCTTCAATAATTCCCACAATTTCTGCCGCCATTACCTGATAGCTCAATATTTAATCAGTAACCTCTCCGCTCACAGTACTTACCTATTGTAATTGCATTTGATTACCGTATCTGTTCGTTTTTAACTTTTTAGTTAATGGATTTATTTTAAAAGTAACCTAATTGAAATTATCCCAAAAAACTTTTACAAAAAAATACAACCGACTTCCAAAAAAAACACTACAAAATAAAAAAAATAGTTAAATTTCGGCAGTCAGTGTTCCTGTGTTCGTTTTTTGACACCGGCATCGGAAATTGAAGTTATATTTCAGTTTGTAATGTTTTTTTTTGGAAATTAGTTGTAATTTTTTGTAAAAAAGATTTTTATTTTTCACTTTTACATTTTTACATTAGTGGTACATAATGAAAAAGTTCTATAGTAAGGCTATAATGCCCACAGTGATGCCAGAATAGATAACACGAATAATATGTATCTTGAACATAACTAGTTGAATGAGAGTGTACCAGGGTGAACGTGATGGTATGTTATGAAATGGGGTAATCAATTAACAGACATGTGATTGCAGCAATCCCGAGTTTTGCCGTCATTAATTGAAGAGTTATGTTGTATATCTCCGAAGTTCTTCATCAGATCTTTACCAAATTTAAATAAGACCATTTCAGAATATATTTCTTTCGAACTAAAAATAATTTTGCAAATCCGTTTATATATGACGGAGTTGCGCCCCAAAATACAAAAAAATAAAATATACCATCATCCGAATTGAGAATAACAAATTTTTGGGCAGTCGGTTAAAAACACACTTTATCAACAGTATCGCCAGGAAAATCTACTTTTGTATCCAATTAAACATAATATAAATGATAACTCAGTTACCTAATCATTTTCCGCACAAAAAGCTTTTGACATCTTACTAAAATTATATTCAAAAAGAATCATAACAGTGAAATAAATTCAAAGCATAAAAGAAGCCTGTGTCTAAAAGAAGGAGCAATGTCAGTGAAATAATGGCCTAATTTATTTTACCAAGCAGTTGCAGGGGAAATGAATATAAAACAGATACCTCCCGACGATGCGCATTTAAGATCCTGGCTTCAACATTTAAAAGATTTAAGTATCATACATAATATAAAACCGACATAGCCTATACTATATAAAATGTATTCGCCCCAAAAATTGGCAACTTTGTAAAATATCGCTTGCTTAACTTTAGGGTCCCGATATGAATAACATTGGCTTGGGAATATAAACCGCTTACAATAAAGACATCAACGGGCAGAAGGTCTGATCTAAGACGGCCTAGATCCACTGAATCCTACTTGAAAGGCACAGTGGGGTTATTAAGTGAGGCAGTAAGATCAATAATGTATAATGTTCGACGGCGGAGCCTAGTGTTGACCTTTTGAAAGTTCCGGTGAGGTCACCCCGGTGGTTCGCAAGATGAGGGTATTAGGCATCCGCCCTTCTGTTTAATTAATGGAGGCTTGACCCCCGTCTAACTTTCTCTGCCTGTATTTAAGAGACCGTTATGTACGTAGGAATGAAATAGTTTCATTGTGTTTTTATGTCAGTTAGTAGTAACTCAGTGCTTGGGTTACATTCTATTTAGAACTAAAAGGAAGAGCAACTTTTTACAATGTTAAAAGACCATGATATAATACTCCCATTAAAGCTGTAACCTGACCAAAAAATCTTGACCATTCCTAGTGCCCTAGCGGCATACTGGTGGCGCAAAATTTACAGTAGTGAAAACGCCCAGATTTTAGAATAAAATCTTTATAAAATATATATTAGTCTTTTGAAAAACAAAAGTTACAAAATGTTCGTTATCAAATTGTCTATCCATTAGTGTGAAAATTTATTGATGAACACTTTACGAGGAGATGCATGCTAATGCATCTTTAAAAAAAGTATACTACCATTTTAGAATCAATATTAAATCGAAATTTTATGTTTTTTTATTAATTGATATTTCTTTATAAATAAAGAGTAGATAGCTTTTAAAAACTGCACAAAAACGGCTAGCGCGGCGTTTTGCTCGGGGAGGTGCCTTAAACGAAAACGTAGGAATCCTTTCTTTCCTTAGCTGGAGTCAACACACGAGAGAATGTAAGTCTTCATTAGAAGTAAAATCAAAGTACTAATCCCGTAATCCCTGTACTTCAATTCATTACAAAGTTCAGTACATTATGTTTACGAGACTTAAAATACCAAGCAACTCGATTATGAATATTTATGTAA
Source organism: Orthosia gothica (assembly GCA_949775005.1). Lineage (NCBI taxonomy): Eukaryota > Metazoa > Arthropoda > Insecta > Lepidoptera > Noctuidae > Orthosia > Orthosia gothica. Next base: position 18,330,514 of record OX459043.1, on the reverse strand, counting down.
GAGCATATGAGCTGATGAGCTACGCTCAGTAACTGTAAACAAAGTTTATGCATACGAAACGTCGTAAAGTCGTACGTCAAGACAGCCAGCGACAATTTTCCTCGCTACATAAATTCGTTGAGTCTCTGAAAGTAGACAAGTTAATATGAGATTTCATATCGTACGGCGGAAACAACGGTTCGTCGAGCTCTGCGCTAATGAATAAATAACACGCTTGTATGTCTACACTCGCTTGATCTCCCACGAGCCTGCATAAATAGCCTTTTTTCTTTGAAATGTACCTACAAATGTAAATGAACGTACCCATGTTTAGTAGTAATTAAAAATTACATCTTTTACAGATAAAGGCTTAACACACCACAATTCCCTATGTTTAACTGGCATCAAGTATTCCCTTCATACGTTTCGACATACAGTAACGTTATTATTGGCTGGCGGAATAAAAGTGGGAAATCAGAAGTGGTGACAGAGTAAAAGGATAATTAAATTTGCGGGCGGTTAAGCGCGGTGTATCACGTATCGAGCTGTTTCAATAGGTGTGACACTCGATGGCGGTGCCCGTCAATTTGCCCGCGGCGGCTCGGGCCGGTGACGAGTCCGCCCGGGCGGACGTCAGCGACCGACGACGGCGAGAGCCATTCACGTCACGTTCACGGCCCCCAGCAATTTTTTAATTTTACGAATAACGACTGCATTATGTCTGCGACAGTGAGAATGGGTAATGGTGGTGTTTCGAATCCACCTTTGTCATCGTAGAATTTTGTTCTTCTTGTGTTTTGACTTTTATGAAATTGAATTAAGTTATAAGTTTTTAAGCTGACATGGTCACAATCATTAGAATTAATATTTGTTTGTTTATTTTGTTGTTGTGTTTGTTTGTTTCAGCTCTCAATCAAAATCAAAATATACCAGGCCCCTCAGAAAGTATTGCGAAAAAAAGTTTTTATATATGGGAGACTGGCCAGTTATAATGTTTTTCGAAAATATGATTATTTATAAGTAAAAATAAGTAAGTTCCAATTTCAAAATTTCCCTCCACATTTTTTGCGAGTTAATTCAAAGTATTGTGTCTCACTGAAATATGGATCTGCGCCGGGAACATTTTAGAGCTATGATTTTATACGATTTCAAGTGTCGCCTGAAACCGGATGAATCGTACGATAGACTTCAAATGGCATTCATGGATGAAGGCCCTTCCAAGGCAACCGTGTATCGTTGGTATAACGAATTCAAGCGCGGTCGACCAACTTTGGGGGATGACGAAAGAAGCGGTCGCCCTTTGACGGCTGTTACCGAAGAAAACGTGCTAGCAGTGAAAAATTTAATCCAAGACAATAGGCGAATTACATATCAGGAGATTCAACACATATTGAAGATTGGATCGGGAAGCGTTCACGAGATTCTACACAGCCATCTTCGCGTGAGGAGGATAGTATCACGCTGGGTGCCGCACAACCTCACCGATGCTCAGAAGCAGGCCCGGGTGGAATGGTGCCGTGATATGCTTAACAAATTTGAAGCAGGCTCGTCTCGGCGTGTTTACGACATCGTTACTGGTGATGAGTCCTGGATTTATCAATACGACCCAGAAACCAAGCGCCAGTCGACTGTTTGGGTGTTTCAAAATGAGCCAACGCCTACCAAAGTGAAGCGATCTAGAAGCGGGGGTAAGATTTTGATCGCTAGCTTTTTTAATTTGACTGGCCACTTGGTATCAATTCCCTTACGGGATCAAAGAAGCATTAATGCCGAATGGTATACTACCAAATGTTTGCCAGAAGTTTTCTCTGTTATAAGCAACAAGCGACCAAACACAGGGCTCCGCGGGCTACTGCTCCACCACGACAATGCACCTGCGCACACCGCACTCAAAACGAGGGACTTCCTGGACAGCACGCCAGTCAAACTCCTGGGTCACCCTCCTTACAGCCCTGATCTAGCACCGTGTGACTTCTTTTTATTCCCAAAAATAAAAAATCAGCTCAAAGGGATACAATTTTCGTCGCCGGAAGATGCGCAGGCTGCGTTCGAGCAGGCTGTAAACGAGGTGTCTGCGGCGGACTGGAAAAAGTGTTTTGAAAACTGGTTTAGGCGCATGAATCTTTGTATAGAGGCTGGTGGAAAGTACTTTGAAAAGATTTAATAAAAATATATGTACGTATAGAACATTTTTTTTTAGTTTCGCAAAACTTTCTGAGTGTCCCACGTACATGGTAAATATCCTGAACTAAACTTTTATGAGCTTATATAAGATACATTCCCCATAAATCACAAAGGCAAAGACTGCAAAATATAATAACTAAAACTACTAGTTTTCTCGAATGTTTAAAAGCAAAAGCAGACACACAGAAAATGCAGTGTGAAACAAAGGATAAAAACTAAGGCTCTAACGATTTTCAGATAAACACACTATGTGGATCCACAGGTCGTCTTCAGAATAACACCAAATCACTTTAGCACCATTTACTCGATTGGCAACTTTAATTTGAAAGCCAGCTCCGCATGCCAAGAATTAGTTCTAGCCCATGGTAAGCCGGAAGATAGTGTCTTAATTGTATTTAAAAGATAAAAAGAACTTCTCCTTTTAACAATCCATTATCACGTACAAAGTAAGATGAAACGGACGTTTTATGACTCGCCTTTTTAATGGTCTTTCAATGTTTTAAAGCTTCGAGATAGGTCCTTAGCTACAAGAAGTACTTTGTTATGTGTTTCAACCTGATTAATAATGCCGAAGTTTTCTCGTTACTCCTTTACTGATTTTCTGAACTCATTTTTACTTGTCCGACGAAAAGCCATCAGTAAGTCCGACCTTCTTCAGTAGATAAAAGTTAGTCTGATAAAATTTATTTTTCGCTGGAAATGGAAAATGAAGCGTTGATACTAACATTAACTATCATAAAATAAATTAAGAAATTCCTGGATTGATTCTGTTGTATTAATTTCGTGAAAGAACTATTGAAGAATAAATTAATGTACAAATTGTTTGTAAGCTACAATAGGGTAGTTTACTGAAAATTCGTTTTTCATCCGTATTAGTAAAAAATATTGGACACGTATTTTTCTTTTGACACGTAAACATAAAGTGACGACGATATAATGCGTTGAAATATCGTGTGACGTCACACCGGTGCCGTTAGTAAACTTTATACTGCCGTAGTGAGGTCACAAGCCCATAATTCTGAATTTTGATGCACTTTAACTTTGTCAATTTTAATTACTTTTTAAAGCAAAAAATACGTGCCCAATAATATTTGATAATCTCACTGACGGACTAAATATAATTATATTTTTTCTACCTAGGAAACGTCCCTATTATTAGAAGCTTTGTAGCATCAAGTAAACGTTATCCAAACGGTTCGTTTTATTTCTTGGAAGCAAAAAACGCTTGTACAGTTAGCGTTGGCAGGCTGGCGGTCGGCAGGGTATGCTACACCCCGCAAGTCACGTAGCTTTCCTGCAAGTAGCGGAACTTGCAATTGTACTTGTAGAGGCCCCGGAGCAGCTGCCTCTCCGGATGTTTGTGCGATGCTTCCCCGAGGAACTCCAGAGGATATTTAAATACTTTAACTAGTATAACTGAAAGAATTCTTAACACAAATGGAAACAAAAGTCTTTTAATTTATAGCTTGCAGGAAATGTTTAATTTTTAGTCCGTAGTTATGCTTGGAAATGAAACGTACTCTTGGGTAGGTTAGATTACAATACTTAAAGCAAAAATAAAGTAGATAATGGAATTACTTAGTAACAAAACAAATTGGTCTTGGAAACAAACCCCGAAAATGAAGAAAAGTAAATATTTTCCTGTAAACATAGAAGCTAATTTCGAAGCATGTGTTTGAACTTTGTTATTTTAAGTTTAACGGCATACAAAGAACACAAAATAAGAATAAAGATAATTACTTCGTTGAGAGAGTTTCACGGGCACCTTAATTTTGCTGCAACTGCGTATTATACCACAAAAAGCTTTGTATTTTTTTATGAAATGAGAATTTTTCTTTGTCTGCACTCGCCTTCGTAAGAAATCTTAACCAAAAAATATATTTAATACACCAAAAGACATTGCCTTGGCACTTATTAACAAATTGTGTCTACCTGCTGAGTACCTAATACCCGAGTTGCAGCAGTCATGATCATCATTTAAGCCGAAAGACATACACTGCTGGACATAGGCTCCCCAAGCGTCGCCACACTGATCGGTCAGGGGTGTCTCGCATCCACTGGGTTCCCGCAGCCTTTACTAGTTCATCGGTTCATCCAACGTTGTGTCTTTTGGTTTGCGTTTGCCATTCCAGAACTTTTCGGCCCTATCGGCTATCCGTTCTGCCCATTGCCACTTCACTTTGGTAATTCTTTGGCCTATGTCCAGCAGTGGACGTCTTTCGGCTGATATCATGATGATGATGATAATGTTGGTTGCAGCAGTAACTTTTACTTATAAATAAGGAATTACGAAATAGAAACCCATCTTTAACACTAACAAAACAATGAAACCGTGTAAAAGTGTTAGCGACCTTTCTGGCTAGATGGCTCGACGCGATTCCATTTCAGTCCCTTAGAAATAAAAGAAGAACATTATGAAACAAAAACAAGAAAAGTTGAAAGGAAACCGTTTATTCTAATATGGTCACGTGATGAGGAGGGATGAAACGTATGTTACTAAAAAAGTTATGAATATAAATGTGATGGATGGAGAGGGAAGGGACGGCCAAAGAAGAGATGGATGAACTGTGTGTGGAGTGATATGAAAGAAAAGGGAGTCAGCGATGTCGTGACGAGGGACAGGACGGTATGGAAGAAGAAATTCTGTTTCGCCGACCCGAATTAATATGGGACAAGGACAGGAAGATGATGATGATTAAGAAACATTAGAGATGAAAAGATCCATTATCTCAATATCAACATTGTAGTGTAGTAAGACTGTTATATAAACTATTTGTGAGCTAGACCACTTTAGACTAGTCTACGATGAATAACACAATTAAATAAACAACTGTTCTAAAATAGTTTACGAACTAATCAGACAGAAAAGCGATGAAAAGTTTTGAGACAATCAAATAAATAAGTTACTACCAATATTTAATATTATGAGTGAATGAAGATAAATGGATCGAATGAAAAGTTTAAATACCTACACCATAGTTGTTAGGTTAATAAATCATCATTCGCTTAGCCTTTTTCCAACTTTGTTTTTGGGGTTACCTATCAGTCTAACAGGATACCTACCCGACCTATCTAATATTTACAACCCAGTAACTGGTTAATCCGATGACTTAGGGATGTTTCCTGGGTAGAAGAATGATAATTCTATTTAGTCCGTCAGTGAGATTATCAAATAATATTGGACGCGTATTTTTTGCTTTATCAAATAAATAAAAAGTTAAAACAACTAAGCGCATCAAAGTTCAAGAGTGGGGGCTTGTGACGTCACTTTGTCAGTATAAAGTTTAGCACACCGACGTCACACGATATTTCAACTCACTGTATCGCCGTATTTTTTTTGTTTACGCGGCAAAAGAAAAATTCGTGTCAAATATTTTCATAGGTTATTTGACTAACTGAATAAATATTTTTGTCAACATACCTATTTTTGATAGCACATGTCATCAGACTCATGGTAGAACAAGACATGGTAGTCTCTTCCCGTGACAGCTGGGTCACGTGATTGGCCTAAGACTACGTCATCAATTGCGTTGCGGTTCTCAAACTTTTTTTGTGGGGAAAAAGATAAAATTAATACAATAAGTACAAATGTTTTATAATTCTTAATAAATCGTCATATTTGATACTTTTTGTATTTATTTACTTTGCTTTCTTTTAATTGATTGCATTTTAGTATTTTATTTAGTTCGGAACGAAAACCCACAAAACTTGACTTGACTAAAATAAGTCAAAAACTAATTAGGTTAGGTTAAGTTCGGGCGTAAAGACGTATATATTGACACAACTATGCCTTAAATTATGGAATTTACAACGCGTATATAAATTAAATAATAAATTAATGAAAGGCACATACCAGTTATTTTAGGTGAAGTTAGTTACAATATTGAAGCCGCGCATATGATAGCGTCTCTTCATTGGGAAAAGAAAAGAAATATTACACCGCCTTTTATACTGCTCTTTTTACAGTTTACGGAACAATTAACAATTTTTCTTGTGTATCTTTCAAAGTTCACGGGTTCATCACAAATGTTTGGGAGCCACAGTATTTTTCTCACCGAGCGAAACAACGCTATAGGTGTGAGTGACACGACAATAGCGATGAAATGGCTAGTTGTCAGTATGACACTTGTCAATTCGATGTGTTGCCACTGTGTGTTATTGAAATACCCGAGCAAAATGCATTTTTTATCTTAACAAAGCAATTATGAACTAATAATTCAAAATATAAATTAATTTAACACCAAATATACATGACATAGATGAACATAGATAAATCACATGAGTTACTAAATAGTTAAGCTAGTTAGTAATTTATTTCATTTCCATTAACTACATGAGGAAGTACCTAAATTTTCTAAAAAGGACAATCAATGGTAACACTTATCGTGACGTAGGCTTAGGCCATCCTGGGAAGAACATACCAGGCGAAGTATACGGAGTATGTTATTATACCATGATCAGACTATTGGGCTTCGGATTGCTCGTAACATCTGTCAAAGATAATAATGACAGCCGGCACCAATGACTTAACCAGAGGACTTAGCGTTCTGCCGAGGCATATGTGGGCGGTATGTTATGATTGGTCACGCATCTACGGTCAGACCCCGACAAGCCATCGAACGCTGTTATAACATAACCACGAACCCTGTGTGTGGCTCGTCATTCAAATAAAAAGTACCAATACACTGCAACACACAATAACAGAACTTTACTTCTTCACATACATAAAGTCATGCCCCTTTCCCCACGGCGGTTGGCAGAAACTGCAGAACGCCACCTGCTACAATCTTTATAATATATTTCGAAATTCAGACAATTTACAGTCCATATCAGTTGTCTACTTCTTCATTTACGTTCATAAAAAAACATTTTCACAAAAAATAAACCGACTTCAAAAGCAAAACCACAAAAAGTAGTTATTTTTGCACTTTTTAGTGTTTTAGTATCATATCACTAAAAATTGAGCAAAGTACCTGAGAGATTGAGAAAATAGCCATAATAACTTAATTTACACTTTCGTGCTGTTTGTCGCTAAGGAGTTCGGTTGTTGTATGTTCCATATCTTGGCAACTGCTGAACCGGCTTTGATGAAATTTGTACTGCACCCTAATTTGAGAGACCTAATCTAATAAAAAGAGAATGATCATGATCCGATTACGAGTTTCGGAGATATTCGTGGACAAACATATATACATACAGATACAAACATATAAACATACACTTATGAAATTTGGCACTCGCTCTGCCCTCTATCTCGAAAATGGTTCAAGATATTAAAAAAATGTTGTAACAAAAGTTGTAGAGAATTTAATCTTCTACAATAGTTATAATAAAAACAAATAGCATAAAACCCTTACGGATACGATATATGTATTTGCAATAAATGCAAAAAAAAAGTTTAAAATCGAATTTTGACCTTTGACCTTGGAATATCTGCAGTCGCGGACACCCTACGATAAGTAGGATTTGAGACATGTTTCAAGGTGCCAAAACAAAGGTCTTTACAACTTTATAGCTGACTATCTCTCATGCCGAGATACTTGCCCTCATTTGACTAATACTCTTGGACTACAGAAGCATTTTATACACTTTATGGTAACTTTTACACCATATAATTTAAATGATTTTCTTAGTAGTAATCGCAAAATAAAAACTAGCGCGTGCGAAAACAAATTCAAACGCGGGTCCACACTGATGACGGGACTCGCTTGATACGAGTGCGACCCCGGGCCGCGCCCCTCGCAATGTCGCATTTTTGTTTTGTGTAAAGTATAGATAGAATACTTTTTTTTAGTAAAACAAGTGGTCTTAATATGCTCTACTACCCGTGCGATCATATCGAACAGATACATCCTTCAAGAGCTCGGAATCAGGCAGCGTCTATCGGCTATAGTCCAAGCTCGAGTACACCAATTCTATGGACACGTGTCCCGAAAAAGCAACGACTCTATCAAGCGGCTTGTAGTTCAGGTTAGAGTGGGAGGAATGAGAGCGCGCTGCAGGTCAACCATCACCACCACCACTGACCAGATTAAGTCTGCATTACATGAGTGCACACGAATAACAGCTGATAGAGAGGGATGGATAGCGTCGCATCGTTAACCAAATTATGGCACCCTGAAGTCTCACTGCAACATGATGACCACGATTGCTCTGTCAAGATTGTACCGACGAAGAAGAAGAAGAAGACCCGTGCGAAGCCAGGGCGGGCCGCTAGTAACAATACAAAATGTAGACTGGTGCATTGTACATTGTACATTTGAACAAGTTACATAGATATAACTCAGACACGTATTCGAATAATTCATTTTAATGGCCACCTCGAGGATAGTGGAAGAGATAAACGTCGTCTTAGTATTAAATATTTTATCCTTTATGTATTCAGATACTTTTGTTTCGCCATGAGTACAAGATGGTGAAATGGTTTTAGAAAAGTCGGAGCAAATAGATTATTCTCATAAGCTGCACAATAGCACATTGGCTGGAGAAGAACTGGCTATATAAAATGATTGTTATTAATTTTATTCTAACTTTGCCCTTGTAAAATAAGTGCGTAGTTTTTACAGGTCAATTCTCCCAATCATTTTAAAACTAATTACATTCGCCAACAATATAATTAATCATGCAACGGAATGCGATTGGACCATTTTTGTAACATTTAGGAATTTTGATTTTGGTATGCAAAAGGGAGTGTTATATTTTATACCAGTATGTGGGTATGTGTGTATGTTCACCTGTCCTCACAACTTCTAAACTACTTATCATAATTGTTCAAAATAGGTGTCGTTGGAAGCGTCTCGTTTGTTCGCTGGTTTTAGGCTATATGACGTCACATTAAATTGTATATGGCGCCCTCTAGGGTTCCCGAAGTCAAGAACAAGTTTTTTTTTTCGCTACCTCCCCATCATGTGTGGTATCGCTGAAAAGGGATTTTAAACTGAAGGTAGGGCTTTGTACATCATATTTTTGTCAAGCGTACTATTTGCGAGATATATCCCGTCAAACTCATGAACACTATTTTTTTACCCGACTACGGCGTCGCAGTGATTGTTGAGCAGTATGTATGTATGCAATTATGTATGCATTTGTCCCCTCATTGCCGAGTCTCTCAAATTTCTAATCATAAACCTATGTGTATGTTTCGTTAGCTAACATATCTGCACACATAGCACAAACCTATACCTGTCCTTTAGTGAATAGTAAATTGCCTAAATCAACTACACTATTGTTACCTAGAGTCCACTCTTGTAACTTATACTAGGTACAAACTCTAAACAGAAAACAAATGTTTTTTTTTTTTTTTTTAACTGTGGTCGTATGCTACGTTGTAGAATGTATTGTAGGTGGCATACGACCACGGTTATTCTCTGAACACCACTATGAATATGTATGAAATACAATAAATTATTTATTACCATGTAAGTCGTTTATTTAATACACGATACATATCGGGTAGTGTGTATATAACTTCATTCAGATGAGAATATTTTCTTGTTTCCTACTTTTTAGAGCGTGATTTTTCAGTAGTCGGGTTTTAGTTTTCGAACTATTTTTAATTATTAGTAGAATTGGCCTTCTGATCCTAGAAAAAAAAACGTGGGACAGTCAGCCCCGATAACAACTAATAACTGCAACAATGAAGTAACAAACCTCACAAAGCCATTTCAAAGCATTCCCTTGTTTGCTGAAAGCAGTATTTTGAGTAACCTACAGTTTCCGTGCCCCAAAATCTGAGCCAATAGCTTTGACATTGTTTGCAAGTAGTTCTACAAGTATCTGAACAGTAAATCAAAGCTCTAATCGTGTACACGGTGTTCTGAGTAATCTGCTTGTTAATCGGGAGTTACGAGTACGACAACAGTGTCGTGGTCACAATATGTTGACCAGCGGCTTTACGGCGACCGATACAGCCTCGTTGATTGGAATATCGATTAAGGGTGGCATGCCAGTGTGGTTCTGCGTAGAGGCCTTGTTTGCTCTCTAGTAGACGGATAATAAACTGCCTTCTGTTGTTTGGGAGTAAATTGTTCGTGTTTAATTATTTTTATTTGAATCAAAACACTAACTAGCTTGCTTTACGTCGTTGAGCAATAAAAAGTAGGTATTTCAGAATGAGCAGTAGGTACTCAGTAGGAATCAGCAGATATGTTACCTACGAAATTACATGAATGTCGAAACGTAACTAGGTTTTTACCGGAATTATAAGGCAACCCAAGTAAGAAAGTCATGAGGCAGCACTATTTCTATAGTTGAAAGAATAAGCATAGCGAAACGAAGCTCTGGTATTGAGACTGGGCGGTTCAGTATCTACAAGATAAATGTAGGCTCCAAAACAAATGTGGAAACTTATTGTACACTATTTCACGGATGTACAACCTAAATGGATTTTGCGAACAGTTTTACCCGGTTGAAATGGAATCACTTGACATGTGGCTGGTTCGCATCTGTTCAAGCCTCTTGTTTTTATTTCCATCACAATTTATGCTAAACATCTGATATATTTGGGTTCAAACGATCCGCCCAGAGGCATTTGTATGTAAACCAGGACAACATCTGTCGTGAATTTCAGTTGACCTTACTTACCCTTTTGATTTATACATAAATGTTTCGTATTAGTTTCATGGTTTCATTTAGAATGGCGAAAACTTTCCTTTAACTCAGCAGTCCGCAGTTCGCTGATGTTTCTCTCTCTTGCTTCTATAATATTTATTCCTTTGAAAACGCGTTCGAGAATTTCTCCAAAACAAATCTCCGGAGCATTTAAATGATCATTTGGTGGAAATTCTTTCTTTGATCAGTAGGTACGTGCGAAAATTTAAACACGTGTGTCACGTTCACATCGCTGTATATTTCATGTAAGTATTTCACGCCATTGCGTTGATCCTACCTTCATAAAGAGCAATATTGTAACACTCTGGGCGTTCTTGAGCTACGCAAAATTAATTTTGAACTATAAGCTTGGTAATAAAATAACTTTAGGACAAGGTGCAACTTTGTAACAGAGCTTTAATAAGTAATTTACCGATACATTTTGGAAAGATAATGATTAAACTAAGTAGAAAATACTTCATATGTATACACGAACATTTGTTAATTCTACGCTTGAACAGATTTAATAGAAAATCTCGACTAATGAGCGCCTGTAATACCTTCGTTACAACTACAAGGCTTTGAATGTAGACATGTTATCGTAATCATAATGTACCTGGTTCAATAAAATTAGGAGTAACTAACGTGGCCTTTACGATAAACCTAAATACTAACCTCACAAACCAGATTAACATAAAGTAAGTACCTTATTACAGATACACCCACAATAACTTTGTTTTGAAAGTTATTTCAATCGTGTCTGCGATTAGAGATCGAAACGAGATAGAAGTTTCCAAAATCGGCCAATCGTGTAACACGGTTGGTCGACACTATCGGAATTGCAGACGACTATGTAACCTGGCATTCCTGCAGTGAACCAAATATTTTGAACGAAATCGTAGTATTGCATCAGTATATGATATATAGAGAGGATATAGAGGATTTTCGCAACGTTCTTGCTAAATCTACTGGTACAATATTTTTACTTAAAAACATTTCTTTTTGTGATTGTTGATATACTCGTGTTTGATCTCTATCTCACGTAAGCGATGATGTGGGTGACGATGGAGCAGGCTTGCCGAGACCTACCTACCGACGAGTATATCTACCTATTCACTCTTGACTAAAAGAACCCAAGGTTATTGCTATCAGGCAACACTGATTCCGCCAAGGAATGCCACTCCTTAGCTGAATTACGATGTAAGTGTTCCTAACACATTTTGTGTGTTGGGTATGGGTGGGATATGTCTACAATTACGATTACCGAACCAAACTATCAACCAAACGACGTTCAGTATATGGCTATCTCCACTTCGCCACATCGACCGGTCCCAAAAATAAACTTTATGTTTAAAATATACACGACTTGAATGAACCGAAACTTCTAATCCGAATTGCTAAAAGCCCAGAAGCGGAAACTTGTCTCTCTCTTGCTTCTATAATATTTATTCCTTTGAAAACGCGTTCGAGAATTTCTCCAAAGCAAATCTCCGGAGAACGTAAATGATCATTTGGTGGAAATTCTTTCTTTGATCAGTAGGTACGTGCGAAAATTTAAACACGTGTGGCACGTTCACATCGCTGTATATATCATGTAAGTATTTCACGCCATGATGTTGATCCTACTTCATAAAGAGTAATATTGTAACACTCTGGGCGTTCTTGAGCTACGCAAAATTAATTTTGAACTATAAGCTTGATAATAAAATAACTTAAGGACAAGGTGCAACTTTGTAACAGAGCTTTACTAAGTGATTTGCAGTTTACCGATACATTTTGGAAAGATAATGATTAAACTAAGTAAAAAATACTTCATATATATACTCGAACATTTGTTAAATCTACGCTTGAATAGATTTAATAGAAAATCTCGACTAATTAATGCCTGTAATAATGTAACCTTCGTTACAACAACAAGCCCTTGAATGTAGACATGTTATCATAATCATAAATATGTACCTGGTTGAGTAAAATTAGTAGAAACTAACGTGGCCTTTACGATACATCTACATCTACAAACCAGATTAACCTAAAGTATGTAGGTACCTACTTAGTTTGAAAGTTCTTATTACTTTACTCTAAGTACTTGTTTTTCCTCTAATCATATTGTGCTTTTAGAGATAGAATTATGTGAAGCCAAAAGCACTAGGTTTTATAAAATGCGATGGACACAGGTCGAGTCAAAATTAGATTATACCGTTACGACGTGACGAATTTATAAAGGTTTTATTATTAGATTGCCTGATATAGGCGAAAAGTTGACGGTGGCTCGTGAAGGATTTTTTAGGGCGATAAGTTGCGAACGCAGAAAATATTCGAGCACGGACGGCTTTTGCGAAACTGATAATCACTTTTCTTAATACCTGTTTTCTGGAACCAAAATTTTTCCTTAAAACCGACGTATTATTAATACGTCGGTTTTAAGGAAAAAATTATATGGCTAGTTAACCAATAAATCAATGACCCAAGTAAGAATTCTGGGAAGTTTTTAAGGTAGTTAAATACGTTAGAGCAAGCAATAAGTTAGAATTGCTTCAGTCGAAGCTTTCATTAAATAATTTTATTAATGTTCACTAAAATCCTTGAAAGACTAAAATGTCTCTTTCCTTTTTATTTGCTTGAAATTAATCAACTGTAGTCGAAGGTTAACTGTAGTCAAAACATGAAGAATAGAGATTAAACTGATTTCAATTTTCAATTGTGAAGGGTCTCAATTTTCTTTCATGTTAATTTTCGGTGCGAAAATCCAATTAGATTTCATAGATAGCTCGATTAAATTTTTAATTTCAATTAGTCTACCACTTTTGTCCTGTCAGTAAGTTATAGTAAAGTGGAGGAGATTGTAAGCGTTGATAGCGGTTGATGTATCAGCTACTCGAGCCGAACTTGTTAAGATCTTCGTTACAACCAATTTCCTAGCAAGTTTGATAAAGTGCTGGGACTGTACGTAGAACTTGTTTGTAAGTCAATCTAGCTCTCTACGTCAACAGGAAAATGAATAGTATTTTTCCTCTCAATCATATTGGGCTTTTAGAGATAGATTTATGTGAAGGCAAAAGTACTAGGTTTTATAAAATGCGATGGACACAGGTCGTGTCGCTGTCATTTCCAAGTTGGACGCCCGCCAATGCTGATGCCATTACCTAGCAACGTTTGCACTGAAAGCATATAAAAAATGGCACAAGAGGACGAAGGTTCCGAAGTTCAGATATTATAAGGAGTCAAAACTAGATTATACCGTTACGACGTGACGAATTTATAAAGGTTTTATTATTAGATTGCCTGCTATAGCCGAAAACTTGACGGTGGCTCGTGAAGGATTTTTTAGGGCGATAAGTTGCGAAGGCAGAAAATATTCGAGCACGGACGGCTTTTGCGAAACTGATAATCGCTTTTCTTAATACCTGTTTTCTGAGATCAAAATTTTAACAGTATTAAGTAAACAAGATACATTTTCTAAAGTACAAAAGGACACCCACTCGCTCACTCGAAAATCTCATTAGGTAGCTTATTCTTAAACGGCACTTGAATATTAAATTAAACGTTTTATCTAGTTTAAAGTTTCTCTTCTCTAATTTCGGTATGTTTTCGGTTATATTTCGATGGAACTGCATTATTTGATTCCGCATCCCTTTCCATCATTGGACTACAAACGTACGGCATTGCGCCATCGGCACAGGAAGTAATTTTAATTATTTTACTAAATTACCTTTGTTCCCTTTAACGAGGACATGACCTATGGGGACCACGGGAATACACGGACATCCGCACCCATACGCACAAAGTTTTTTGCGAATACTTGCATTGTGCGTACTTCTTAGGAGTTTTTAATTTGAAAAACGTTGCTGCACACTAGGAATTTCTCCTGTATCGTGGGTACAAACATATTAACTCACATATACAATCACCCAGAGCCGGAAAAACTATCTGTAGGTTATACAAATTTTTGTTCCGAGCGGGAATCAAACCCGCGACACGCAGCGCAGCAGTCAATCGCTCAACCACGCACCATCCATGCGCCCAGTTGAATTCCCTGCTGGCGTCTTTATCTTCTGATAGCTACCACCTAGGGATGGTTAAATCAAGACTGAATAGGTTACTTCTAGGCAAGCGTGCATCACCGTCGACCACATCATCACTTAACATCAGGCGAGATAGTGGTCAAACGCGAGACTATCACAAAAAAAATAAACATAGTATGTCATAAGACATATTCGCTAAGTAGCCGTAAAAGTATGCTTTTAGTGGGAGTTTTCAATAGCACCACGAGGGTACTAAACTTGCCCGACAAGTTGAGTACCAATCCAACTCTGGCTCTTGGCCAAGAGATAGAAGTCAAGTACAGCATAGTATTTTATCAATTTCCTTCCCACGTTTGATATTAATCATCCGTGCAAGATTACCTACTCTGTGACAGAACGGAATTCACTTTCAATTTGTTATTTCTAACACTATTACACTGAGCTTTTCCGGTATCTGAAAAGATACCTACTGCTATGGCTTGCAATTGAATGAACTAAAGGCTAGTAGAGTTGATTTTGAATCAAATGCGATGATATTTTATTTTGAATTGGCACAGTCCCCAAAGGCACACTTAATTCATAAATAACAATTGAAATCGTTCCGCAACTTCGTCCTGCGCTGCGGAACTTCTAGATTTGTTTATTTTTCTTTCATATAACTGAAGTTTGAATAGGTAGCAAAAGTTTCGTGCCTTTAAACAGCACAAAGGGAGCAGGAAAGTGTAGGAGTTATATTTCGAGAGGCACACTAACAAGCAGTGACTGTATTTCAAAGGGAACGCCAGAGAAAGATACGTGAATGTTGCGTTTTCTGCTTTTATGTTACGATTCGGAATATGGCTAGTTTCCTAGCATTATTTGATGGTTAATGCTATCTAAGACTGTATTGATATTTCGGTAAAGACTTTGAAGGCTTTATTTTATATCTTTTGCTCTATTGTTTTACCTTATGTCTATTTATCTTTTGTATTTAGACAAAGAAGCCGGTTAGGAATAGTTAGGATGTCTAATTTAGAGCGGTATCACTAAGCCGTCTCATAGAACATAATGCCCCAGTGGCGAGGTTTTTGTCAGGGTGTAATATACTTATAAACTACGTTAACAATGGCCTACTTACGTTTATCGAACATGACGAAAACTTAATGTTATGGTTTCCCTAGTTGACGACACAAACTATTTTCGAGGATTCGTATCGTCAACGCAAATTGCCTTTTCATTATTCACACCGCGATTATTTCGCCCTTTGAAAGTAGACAATAAAAGTTTGTTTACAAGAATGAAAGCGGCTCTATCGTGGAGACCTCAAAATCCCTCTGCATCGAACCGAGTGACTACGATTTGTCCGTCCCAGTTTATTAACTGCTACATTTATAAATTTTGCCTTAAAACCGACGTATCATTAATACGTCGGTTTTAAAGAAAAATTGATATGGCTATTTAACCAATAAATCAATAACCCAAGTAAGAATTCTGGGCAGTTTTTAAGGTAGTTAAATACGTAAGAGCAAGCAATAAGTTAGAATTTCTTCAGTCGAAGCTTTCATTAAATAATTTTATTATTGTTGGCTAAAATTCTTGAAAGACTAGAATGCCTCTTTCCTTTTTATTTGCTTGAAATTGATCAACTGTAGTCGAAAGTTACCGGTAGTCAAAACATGAAGAAGATTCGGGTTGAATGCGTTCGGAAACAGACGCAAGTAGTGAGTCCCATTTATTCGCTGTGCGCATTATGAAGGTGTGAATTGGTGGAATGGCAACAAGGTAAGGATAACTTGCAGTGCGTCTAGATGTCCAATGGTAGACGGGGGCTGGTGGGATGAGGTTGTGGAGCTCTTGAGCACACTCACCGAAGTACAGTCTGTAGAAGACCGACAAGCAGGCAACCTTGCGGCGATGAGCCAAGCTATCAAGCCTCGAATCCACCAGTTCAACGTCGCCGATGAGCCTCTTGGCTCTGCGTTCCACCGAGTCAAGCGCGGCAAGCTGATACTTTGCTGAGCCATCCCAAAGGTGGCTGCAATACTCCATGCAGGATCGGACTTGCGCTTTGTATAGGGTTAATAGCTGTCTAGGCGTGAAGTATCGCTTCACTCTATTTAGGATGCCCAGTTATTTGGCCGCAATTTAAATTTTAAAATTTGTCCTGTCAGTAAGTTATAGTAAAGTGGAGGAGATTGTAAGCGTTGATAGCGGTTGATGTATCAGCTACTCGAGCCGAGCTTGTTATGATCTTCGTTACAACCAATTTCCTAGCAAGTTTGATAAAGTGCTGGGATTGTACGCAGAACTTGTTTGTAAGTCAATCTAGCTCTCCACGTTAACAGGAAAATGAGCTTTTAGAGATAGATTTATGTGATGCCAAAAGCACTAGGTTTTATAAAATGCGATGGACACAGATCGTGTCGCTGTCATTTCCAAGTTGGACTCCCGCCAATGCTGATGCTATTACCTAGCAACGTTTGCACTGAAAACATATAAAAAATGGCAAAATCGGACGAAGGTTCCAAAGTTCAGCTATTATTAGGAGTCAAAATTAGATTATACCGTTACGACGTGACAAATTTATAAAGGTTTTATTATTAGATTGCCTGATATAGCCGAAAACTTGACGGTGGCTCGTGAAGGATTTTTTAGGGCGATAAGTTGCGAAGGCAGAAAATAATCGAGTACTGGGCTTACGAGGAAATGATAATCGCTTTTCTTAATACCTGTTTTCTGGAACCAACATTTTAACAGTAGTAGGTAAACAAGATATATTTTCTAAAGTACAAAAGGACACCCACTCGCACACTAGAAAATCTCATAAGGTAGCTTATTCTTAGAAGGCACTAGAATATTTAAGTAATCGTTTTATCTAGTTTACACTTTATCTTCTCTTGTTTCGGTGGTTTTTCGGTTACAATTCGATGTTACTGCACAATTTGGTTCCGCCTCGCCCTTTACATCATCGGACTACAACACGTACGGCAATGCGCCATCGGTACAGGAAGTAATTTTAATTATTTATTAAATTCCCTTTGTCCCCTTTAGTAAAGTGGGGACATGGCCTACGGGGACAATGGGAATACACGGATGTCCGCACCCATACGCACAAAGTTTTTGCGAATACTTTCATTGTACACACAGCTAAGGAATGGACTTCCATGCCGGAGTCTTTGTTTCCTGATAGCTACAACCTAGGGATATTTAAGTCAAGAGAAAGGTAGTATTTATTTTTACATAAGTACATTATTATTATTTACAAACTAAAATAAGATAAATTAATGTACAATTACGGGGCGTCAAAAAATTCGTCCACATCGCTGTCAACTGGAAAAGTGCCCAGAAGGCTGATTCTTTGGCCAAAAAAAAGGCCAGCCCTCTGGTCTCGTGAAGAGTCGACCAAGCGCTTGGCGATATCCCGAAATAATAGGTGCGCACTCAGACCCATGGCATGCATGAATGTTGCCGTAGTGTTTCAACCCCAAACGGCTCAAACACATAATTACCAATTAAATTGTTGTATTTGCGCCGTTTGAGGTTTTCAGCACCTGCAGCAGCCGCCCCAGCGCAGCCCACCGTGCTAGGAAGATGGGATGGTGCAAGGGTGTCGACGCAAGTTGCAGCCCACACCAAAAACCTACCCAACTTCCATGGCATTATGGTCATACCATCTGGTCTCTTCCCATCGACGCGTGCCAGGCCATTGGGTTCTAAGACAGCTGGCACAGGTGGCAAAAGCACGACGGATGAGATCATTAATGCTAGCGTGCCGCGCAATCCGACCTGCCCTCTTACTACAAGAAAGGCCATGGTGTCCGAGGAAGTCGACTGCTTCACCGCATTGACAGAGATGTGGAGCCCCACAAGGAGCGCCCAATCGCAGGCATGTAGTGAGTCGGAAGGTTGTGTCACCTAGCATAGTGCCTATGTTAGGCGACGGTAGTGCCTGAAGCCAGAGGCCCGACTCCCACTCACCCACAGCCAGCAGGCGGGCACGCTCTTCAGTCAAGAGTGAATAAGTTACTTCTAGGCAAGCGTGTTTCACCGTCGACCACATCATCACTTAACATCAGGTGAGTTAGCGGCCTATCACAAATAAAAAAAACATAGAAACTATAACTATACATATCTATTCGCTAAGCAGCAGTAAAAGTATGCTTTTAGTGGGACTTTTCAATAGCACCACGAGGGTACTAAACTTGCCCGACAAGTTGAGTACCAATCCAACTCTGGCCCTTATCCAAGAGATAGAAGTCAAGTCTACCGCAGCATAGTATTTTATCAAATTCCTTCCCACGTTTGATATTAATCATCCGTGCAAGATCACCTACTCTGTGACTGAACAGAATTCGCTTTCAATTTGTTATTTCCAACACTTTTACACTGAGCTTTTCCGGTATCTGACAAGGTACCTACTGCTACGGCTTGCAATTGAATGAACTAAAGACTAGTAGAGTTGAGTTTGAATCAAATGCAATGATATTTTGTTTTGAATTGGCACAGTCCCCAAAGGCACACTTAATTCATAAATACCAATTCAAATCGTTCCGCAACTTAGTCCTGCGCTGCGGAACTTCTAGATTTGTTTAGTTTTCTTTCATATAACTGAAGTTTGAATAGGTAGCAAAAGTTTCGAGCCTTTAAACAGCACAAAGGGAGCGGGAAAGTGTAGGAGTTATATTTCGAGAGGCACACTAACAAGCAGTGACTGTATTTCAAAGGGAACGCCAGAGAAAGATACGAGAATGTTGCGTTTTCTGCTTTTGGAAAATGGCTAGTTTCCTAGCATTATTTGAAGTGCACTGTTATTTAAGACTCTATTGATATTTACTTTGTAATCTGTAAAGACTTCAAAGACTTTTATATGATATTTTTGCTCTATTGTTTTACCTAATGTCTATTTATCTTTTTAGACAAATAAGCCAGTTAGGAATAGTTAGGATGTCTAATTTAGAGCGGTATCACTGAGCCGTCTCATAGAACATAATGCCCCAGTGGCGAGGTTTTTGTCAGGGTGTAATAAACTTATAAACTACGTTAATAATGGCCTACTTACGTTTATCGCACATTACAAAAAGTTAATGTTAAGGTTCACCTAGTCGACGGAACAAACTATTTTGTGCGCGGGGTTAAAGCTAGTTCGCGAACGAATTAGCCTTTTTGCAAGTTTGTAGCGAAATGGATGATGATTTAGGACGAAAACGAGCGCGCGAAATTTTATAAACAGACCTTTGGAAGTCACCATAAAAAACCGGCCAAGTGCAAGTCGGACTTGTGCACGAAGGGTTCCATACTTGGTAAATTGCGGTTCACGATTTATGACGTATTAAAAAATAACCACTTACTAGATCTCGTTCAAACCAATTTTCGGTGGAAGATGTACATCATATATTTTTTTAGTTTTATCATTCTCTTATTTTAGAAGTTACAGGGGGGGGACACATTTTACCATTTTGGAAGTGTCTCTCGCGCAAACTATTCAGCTTAGAAAAAAATTATATTAGAAACCTCAATATCATTTATGAAGACCTATGCACAGATACTCCACACGTATGGGTATGACGAAAAAAAATATTTAATTTCAGTTTCAAGTATGGAAACACCATTATTTTTCTATTTTATGTGATAATCTTATGCGGTTCACAGAATACATCAACTTACCAAGTTTCAACAGCATAGTTCTTATAGTTTCGAAAAAAAAGTGGCTGTGACATACGGACGGACAGACAGACAGACAGACAGACATGACGAATCTACGGTAGGCTACGATACCCTAAAAACTACTAAATGTATATTTTCTAACTAAAATTATTTGCATTGTTGAACTACTAATCTATCCCTGATGGTGGCTGTTTTGCAATTTTCCTTCTTCTTATGGTATTTATTTCCGCCCAAATATGCGTTAAAATTTGTGTTGGAATATCGAACTTTCGACGCTCATAACGTTTGACTACGTTTGTATGGAAGAATGATCGACTAGTTAAACCTTAATAAAGCTACTTTATTGAACGTGAGTGTGTCATATACATAAAAAAATGAGACACAAGAGTAAGTAATTTCTACTTTCCGCGTATTTATTTATCCGACAAGATAAGTTTATATATAAAACCGGTCACTGAGGTTGCAGTTCTTAAGACAGTTTCCAAACTCGCCGGGACGTCGTTTACGAGCTCTTTTTAAAACTTTTATATCATGTGTGTAACAGTTACTCCTTATGCAGGCAAGTTATACCCCGCTAAAGTTATAATTGCATCCACTTGGCTTTAAATTAATTTCATACTGTGTGCGAGAACGGCACATATAGTTAATTTTCAGGATTATCTCAGTGGAGCATATCTAATAACGTGCTAACTCGTAAACAGGAATACTGCACTGTGGTTTGCATTGTCTCGGTGGGCAAAGTTACGATCGCGCATTGCGCCTCCCTTTGTTCCCAACTTGATTTTATTTTTACCTCATGTTGGGCAAGATTAGTGGTCCTATACAATACTTAATCTAGGTTGAACCCGGCTCACGGATAGTTTATTTATGACCCTACACATTGTGGTAGTGAGTTATCCTTCCGGCAGGAATTTGATACTTTCCGGCTTTCCTGTTTTAGGGTGGATTTCTATCTCTAAACAGGTTTTAGTGTAAATAATTTAACTAGCTGAATAGTGTAGTATCTACGTTTAGACTAATCTACATTGTCAAGTTTTGTGCAGTTTTGAAGCTATATATTTGAGCCGTTTGGGGTTGAAACATTAAGTTCATGGGGTCTGAATCCGAATGCTGCCAGCGCTTTGGGCACTTTTCACGTTGACAGCGATGTGGACAAATTTTTTGACGCCTAATGAATGACCCCTGCCATTTTATACGCGTTCGTAGTTTTATTTTTATTTAAGTGTATATAGGTAGTTATTGTTAATTAAGAATTGTATACTTCGTAAATTTATTAATTGGTAATAAATCGAGGTTGAAAAACAAATCCAGAATGAATGTTATCATCAACTACATTGCCTAAACTCGGAGTTTCCCGGCGCGATCGAATCAGAAATGAAGAGGTCCGCAGGAGAATCAAGTTTACCGATATAGCCCAACGAATAGCTACGCATAAGTAGCAATGGGCAGGACACATTGCTCGTAGAACGGATGGTCGACCAATGACCTGAGTATTACTCGTATTCTTTAAAAATACAAATTCAGAATTAATATTATCATCAACTACATTGCCTAAACTCGGCGTTTCCAAACGTGATAGAATCAGATATGAAGAGATCCGCAGGAGCATCAAGGTTACCGATATAGCCCAACGAATTGTTAAGCTTAAGTAGCAATGGGCAGGGCACATTCTCGTAGAACGGATGGTCGACCGATGACCTGAGTATTATTCTGTAAAAATCTTGAGTGATAAATTATATTTTTAAAGGATACAACGGCTGGTAAAGGACGTGGGAAACAGCGGGTTGCGAAAATATAGGATGCGATGACGCTTGGGATATGGGTGAATGGCTATGTAAAGCTCCCCTAGCCAAGTTACAAACGTTTCGTATCGAATCTCTTTCTACAATCGCCTACTATTTGTATAGTCTGACCACGTGACTTAACGTACAGATATGCCATTCCCATACATTGATTCATTTTTTATTAGCGTTAACGATTGTAGATGTTCAACTTGGCTACAGGTGCAGAAATGGTCTTCGGCTTGAAATTATGATGTTGATATTTCTTAACTCACTCTTCACTCTCTGAAATGAGAATTCTCCATAGTGCAATTCTCCCAAAATTATCCAAAATAGCCATTATTTTTATCACCCCCAAAGCAATTGCCTCTCTATAAAAGATAGTAGAACTACCCTAGTTCTCCAATGTGTTAAGCGTCGTAGCGTCGGGAGGCATTCGTGAGAACTGTTATTGGCATCTAAAATTGAAATGAACCATTAGGGGGTGCTGTTTCTCGGTCAGGAATTCAATTACGTAATGGTTATGTGAATACATCTCCATGATATCGACGTTATTGGATAGAGAGGTACCTAGTTTTAATCCCAAGTCTTGTCATTCTATTTATTAATTCATTTATTTCATATGGTAAAATAACGATACATTAAAATATAAAATAAAATCATGCACCAACAAATCCAAGTAGGTACCTTTACTTTTTAAACATTAAATTATATCTACGAACATTAAATGAAACACATTCAAAACATTAAATTAAATCAAATTAGTAACTTAAATTGGGTGAATAACAGATATGTATATTATGGTCGTAAGGATTCGCCCATAAGAGTTGTCAACTGCTAACGTGGGTTTCACTAGGATATCCCCAGTAACCTATACCTAAGTCTTTGTAGCATAAAGAGCGGTAGAAACAGCACTAAACTTCACTCGGATCAACCAAATTGACAGTTATATTTTGTTATTTATTGGCTTTATGTAGAGTTTTTACCGCTGCACGCTGTCTAGGCGACTGAGTCGGAGGGACTGAGAGAGTTACTCCAAGCGGACTTGGAATAAGCCCTAGGTCACGATTAGTGATGCAACAGAAGTGTCGTAGTGAAAGCAGAAACGGAAACAAATGTAAAAAGTAAATTTTGGCTGAAACGGAAACAAAACCGGATGCATAAGCGGAAGTATAAATACTATGAAAACAAATAATAAGCTTTTTTTAATCAATCAGTATTTAAATAAATAAATTTAGTTAAGGTAAATTATATTATTAGATTAGTTTTGCCGCTTTTGTACCCAGCAATCTGCTTCGGTGTTATTCATAATTTGATAGTCCACTTGCTTGCTTCAAACTACGGTGTTAAAAGTTGCGGAAGCCTAAGCAGAAACGTATAAGCATGCGAATTTTCTGCAATTACGGAAACAGAAATAGAGGTCTGTTGCATCACTAGTTAAGATCATTCGTCTTAGCTTTGATTCTTGTATTGTTCATTTTCAAGAAGACATAGTAACATTGTGATTTTATATATTTAACAGTTATAAATTTGACCTAAATTCAATATCAACCCATAAAAGTAAAGTAATATCTTTAGATATTAAAGGCGCTCCAGAGTTTTATCGTAATTAAACATCTTAGATGCTATAATGTTTGCAGGCAAACATCTTTGATAACATTTTCATCCAGAATGTAAAGAACTTCCATGGAACTTCTTAATTAAGAAATTTCTTAAGCTTCCCATACATAATCGTCTTTGAAATAAAAATTGTATGTAGGTACGTATCAAATGATAAAGAATCACTAATGATCTCATTAATTAAGTATTATTTATAGAAATAACACGTGCAAATAAAAATATAGCCAATTAATTAAGCTTGTTTTAAACAAGCTTTTTCATTACATAAAATTTGCCATAATTTTGTTATTACAACAGGCAAAAACTTTTAAGTATTATTACATTGTGATATTGAAGTAAAATGTTTGTGTTTGTAATAATGGGAATTACTGAAACCGAGGTTATCCAAAGGCGCGTAACCCTATTTTCTTAGAATCTACTAATTATGTTGAAAAGTGGATATTGTCTAAGTTTTCTTGGTTTTATTATGTAAAGACTGTGGTATAGTAGTGTTTAAATACTGAAATGTGTTTTCAGTATTTCACTTAATCGCCCGACTTTATTTTCAGCTTCCAGTTTTGTTTGCATTGGATATCCCGTAAAATGTTTTTCGAATAGCTTTTCGACGAAAACGACGAGCTTTGTTTTAGCTAAAAGAACCGTGCATTGTTCTTGGGTACACAGCCATGCCACTCCGGCCTATGACACTCAACGATATTTTATAAGCTTTTTATTAACTTGCAATGTATTTATATATGTACTGTGAGGACTCTGAACCTATTTAAAAAAACTCCTTGCCCACTTTTTACACAACATAGTAATTATACAGAAGGGCCACTCCCGCCATTTAGAAAATTGACAGCTAAACTTGACAGATTCACTAGGGTTGCTACTATATTGATTACGAATTTAATAAAAGAGTAGGTTGTATATGTTACAAACATAAATACATCGATTCGTCTAAACATACTGAACTGTTGCTAGGCCAAATAATAAAACTACGTGTTCACGATACTGAGTTTAATACTGGACTGACACATAGAAATAATTATACAGATACCGACATTACACCTCCACCACTAAATTTAAGCTATAATTAATTGGTACATAAGGATCTTAATTAACAATAAATACTTAATACTAAACAAACTCAGACCCATATCTAATCACGGGTTTTCTTTTCCGCTTAGGACTTGATTGCGACAGTTCTGGAAGTGGTGAACAGAGTGTAGTGTCACTTGTAATATCGTCTCGTATGACGGGCGGGACCACGTCTTGAGTTGGAAGATTATCGTTATTTTGTGATTCAACTGTTTGTTTATATTGTTGATCACTTATAGCATCACCACTCTCACTCTCATTCCCCACTTTCGTCCCCGGCGAAACTGCATTCTCACCCCTTATCGTCGATGATTCGCCCGTATCGACCTTTGGACAGGCAACATCTGAAAAACGCGATCTACGACGCATTTGATCAATATGACGTTTCATTAGTTGACCGTTATCACTTTCCACTATGTACCTACGGGAGCCATCTTTATTCCGTATCTGCCCTTTAACCCATTTGTCTTGTTGGCCAAAGCCCCTCGCCCATACCGAATCGCCTTGCATAAAATCACGGTTAACCCCACCTGCATACTGTGCCTGGCTGTCTTGTGCGGAACGTACTTTGTCCAACAAAGTTTGATCGTTCCTTAACAGATCCAGCCGTGAGCGTAATCTACGTTTCTGTAGCAACATAGCTGGGGTTTCCCCTGTAGTGCTGTGTATAGTGTTTCTGTAGGTTAATAAGAAGTTTTGGAGGGCTAGATCTACATCAACGTTATCCCTATACGCTTTTTTAATAGTACGCTTACATAATTTTACGGCACTCTCCGCTGCCCCATTCGAAGAAGGATGGTAGGCTGGTGAGAAAGACTGCCTAATCCCATTGTTTTTTAAAAATTCTGAAAATTCCCTACTTGTAAACGGAGGACCCTGATCCGAAACTAGTTCCCTTGGAAGTCCGAATCGCGCAAAAATTGCTCTCAGAATTTTTATAATGACTGTTGCATTTGTTTGTTTTGTTTCAAAGGCCTCGATCCACTTCGAAGTCGAATCTACTAATATTAAAAATGTTTTACCCCTAAACGGTCCCAAAAAATCAATATGTAAGCGTGTCCACGGTTGGAGTGCATACGGCCAATGCTGCGGTGTCGCACGAGGCGGCGCGTCCGCCTCGAGCGCGCACGTCTCGCAGGCGTGGCACAGCGCCTCCACATCGTCGTCGATACGCGGCCACCACACGTAACTTCTAGCCCAGCTCTTCGTTTTAACTATGCCCATGTGGCTAGAATGCAATTGTTTCAATACCGTCTGCCTCAAGGACTCTGGTATAATCATTCGGTAACCCCACATAATACAACCGCCCTCAATGTATATCTCATTTCGCTTATTGAAAAATGGTTTTAGCTCCTCTTCGCTACAAAAATGCGGCCAGCCGGATTCTATGTAAACTTTAATTTTAGTGAGTAATACATCCCTAGCCGTAGCCTTACTGACATCAGAGTTAGTTATTGGTAAAAAGTTTTCTACGAAATTTGCATACGTTATCTCTTTATTATGTCGCTCGTTAGCAACTCTGGACGGTAATCGTGATAAAGCGTCGGCGCAATTGTTTTTAGACGAAACATATTCAATATCATAATTGTACCCTGATAAAAGCACAGCCCAACGTTGCAACCGAGACGCCGACATAACCGGAATACCTACCTTGTTACCGAATATATATGTCAAGGGTTTATGATCTGTTCTTATGGTAAATTTCCGTCCGTACAAGTACTGATGGTATTTGCGTATTGCATATATTATTGCTAAAGCCTCTCTGTCTATCTGCGCGTAGTTACGTTCAGCAGGTATAAGCGAGCGTGAGGCGTATGCGACAGGCCGCTCGCCGGCTGGCGTTAGCTGTGACAGTACCGCGCCCACCCCGACACTGCTAGCGTCCGCCGTTAGTATAAGTGGTAGCTCGGCAGAATAGTGCATTAGGACTTCACTACTCGTTAGCATGGCCTTAACTTTTCTAAATGCCCCTTGACATTTATCATTCCAGTCGTATTTCGACCCCGACTTTAGCAACTCATATAAAGGTGCTAGTATTGTACTTAAATTTTGAATAAACTTTGCGTAATACATTATCATGCCTATAAACGACCGGAGTTCTGCTACGTTCACGGGTGCCGGCGTGTCGACAATTGCCTTTACCTTGTCGGGACTCGTATGTACGCCCTCTGCACTGATTACATACCCTAGATAGCTAATCGACTTTGCAAAAAGGTCACATTTCTCTTTTTTAACTCTTAAACCATACTTTTCCAAGCGTTGGAAAACTTTATGTAAGTTTTCCAAATGTTCACTTGTCGATAATCCTGTTATTATAACATCATCTAAGAATACCCCCACTCGCGGTAAATCTGCGAACAATTCCTCCAGACGACGCTGAAAAATGCCCGGACTCGATGACAGTCCGTATACGAGACGATTGTACATAAATAAACCCTTATGGGTATTAATAACAGTATACTTCTTAGAGTCATCCAAAAAAAACTGTGCATAGGCCTGTGACAGATCAATTTTACTGAATCTTTGCCCGCCGTGCAAGCGAACCAGTAAGTCTTCTACACGTGGTAAAGGATAACGATCAACCTCTAAAACCTTATTTAACGTCAATTTGTAGTCTGCGCAAATTCTTATGTTACCGTCCTTCTTCACTACTGGTACGATCGGCGTCGCCCAGTCAGAACGCTCGACAGGTGTGAGTATGCCGTCACGCACGGGCTGCTGCAGGGCGCGCTCCACCGGCTCGCGCAGCGCATACGCCAAGGGTCGCGCGCGCATGAACACTGGCCGCGCTCCCTCGCGCAAGTGAATGCTCACCGGCGGGCCGGTGAAGCCGCCGAGTCCCTCCGCGAACACATTAGAGTATCTGGAACTGAATTCCTCTACATTAAACTCCTCGCCACACAATTTATTTACTGACGTTAATTTAACAGTCGGTAGCTGAATACCTAATTCTAACATCCATTGCCTACCGAGTAACGCCATTTTGCCCTTCCTGATTATGTATAAGTCGAGCTTTTTAATCTTATCATTATACATAACTGAAGGTGTTATTACCCCCACAGGATAAACTAGCTCGCCCGTATAATACCTCAAGACAATGTTACATTTGTTAATTGTTAAATCACTAAATTCTTGCTGGTACATTTCATAACTAATGCACGACACCGCACTACCTGTGTCGCATTCCATACTTAAAACTATATTATGTACCTTTAATGACATCATAAACGGTTTGCACTGACTCAACGTTAGAAGATTTAAATTAATGTCAATTACCTCTTCGCTTTGATCACTGTCACATTCTACACGGCTATTAGTTGTTTTTGATCCCATGTAAGATTGGTTCGATATTATATTCGGACACACACGCCGAAGGTGACCCGTCTTGTTACACACACGGCATACGTAACGGCCGAATCGACAAGTGGACGTTTCATGTGCTCCGCCACAAGCTTGACATTGATGTCGGCGCTCCGATTGTGTCCCCGCTGACGTCGACGGTGCATTCGCCCCACTACCAGGACGGCGCTCGCGCGCCCCGTGCCCGCCGCGCGGCCAGGGCTCCCGTGTCGTACCTCTTGCATACCGCGTGGCTGTCTTCTCCCCTGCCCCACTCGCGGTATCCCTCCTTTGCCATCTTGTGCCTTCTATTGCCAGACAATCGGCCGCTGTCACCTCCCCGTTTGTCCTTTTCTGACCTTGAACTACGGCCGCCGCATCTTTTTCCGCTGATTCTAAGCTAATCGCTAAGCTATAGGCTCTCGAAAAATCTAGCTTAGGTTCAGCGAATAACCGTTGGCGAATCGTCTCACAGCTTATACCACATACCAACTGGTCCCGTAAACTTTCTTCGAGCCACGCCCCGAAATCGCACGTTTTGGACATTTTTTTTTAGAACAGCGATGTACTCAGCTATTGATTCGCCACCTTGTTGAGTCCTCTTTCTAAACTTGTACCTCTCAGCCAGCTCACTCGGCTTGGGTTGCAGATGTTTACCCATGATATCCACTATTTGCGTAAACGTCTTTGACTTTGGTTTATCCGGTGTGCACAAACTCACTAATAGTTCATAACTTTCCGCGCCCATTAAAGTTATTAACGTCGGTACAAATATCTCACTTTTCACTTCGTTCACTACGAAATACTGTTCTAAACGTTCGATATATAACCGCCAATCGTCTTTATGCACATCGAATTCTGCTATTTTGCCGATCGTCATTATTATGCTTGCTATAAATGTTCGCACGCCGAATATATTTTTTTATATTTTTGTCCTCGTCGCCACTGAACTGTTGCTAGGCCAAATAATAAAACTACGTGTTCACGATACTGAGTTTAATACTGGACTGACACATAGAAATAATTATACAGATACCGACATTACACATACATCATATCATGCTTACATGCCTTAGAGGGTAGACAGGGCAACAAATATCCATTTAATATCATGAAACATTTAATATTACGCCACATACGATGAAGATTGGAGAGTAACAAGACGTAGTAATAGTGTA
This sequence comes from Orthosia gothica, assembly GCA_949775005.1. Classification (NCBI taxonomy): domain Eukaryota; kingdom Metazoa; phylum Arthropoda; class Insecta; order Lepidoptera; family Noctuidae; genus Orthosia; species Orthosia gothica. Next base: position 18,301,099 of record OX459043.1, on the reverse strand, counting down.
ATAATGATCCCACTTAAAACATAAAATTGTGAAAAGCACCAAGCTCGAGAAAAACATAAATGTCAAAAAACAGGTACCTAACAAAATCAAAAAACCAAAGATAATCTTAAACAAGAACAAAATTATGCTGTGCAGTCCGAGGAAACATATTTGTAAGCTGGATGACTTGAAACTTATTATTATAACAAGTACCCAATTTCGTCTATGGACTTAGAATAGTTTATTATAATCCTAGATAGTGAATTTATAATTTGTCATCTTGAAAGATTTAATGACCTTTATAACTTAAAAGTTATTGAAATAAATAATTTAAAACAAACAAGTAAATTCGCTCTGTAACAAATAATAAAGGTAACCCATCCAATGCAATCAACCTCGTTACAGTACTTAATGTATGAATGACGTGACAAACGCCCGCACAAAGCACTCATGACAGCCGCGACTGAGCTCGGTCCAATATTGCCCAATATTCACTGTAAAACCGCAATGTCAAAGTGTGTGTGCAAATTGACATTTTGTTCGTAGTGGCCCCTCTGTCTGCGGCGCGCCGCCGCTTACGTACTTTGTGCCTATAATAAGATTAGCAATAGACAACTACTTAGTTTTGGAAGCTAATTGAAATTCGAACATATATAAATAAGTGAAGATGTTTTTGCTAGCTTTGATTGTCAACTCTTCAGAAGCGGCTTAAAGGCAGGCACATTGTTGCTGAAATAGATGATATAAAAATAATCTCTAAATATTAATTTAGCTCCCTGAGCTACCCCCATCACAGTAGGTACCTATGCATGTTCGAATCAAATCTTGCAACTGAAGTTTAGAGTTATCATCAACCGATTAAGAAGTTTTATTTGCATACACGTTTAGTTTGGAGCACAACAGCTTTTTTTAAATGAAAAAAATATATTTTGTTTCTCATCACTTTAATTAACGTAATTCTATCAGTAGGTACTGCCAGAGATAACCTCCTACCAATAAATGTACGAAGAAACAATTTCACCCTTTTATAATATTTGTTTACATACAGCGACTGTAATTCAACCCCGACTTAAGGTTCTCAAAATTCTCTTAACGCGTCCTCATTTTGTAACCAAGTCTGACATTTCTTACAACACCCAGGGGAAGAAATGTGCTGATGAACTCCTTAACGCTGACTGCAAGGCGAAACGGGGGCCCAAGTTAGCTGTGGTCATGAATATGGTGATTCTGACCCCTCACAGATGTGGGTACGACTGCGGTGGTCGCATGTTGCATTGATGCATATCTGTAGGAATTGTGCACAGGTAGAGGTACATGCTTACAAATTATGACTGCAAAACAATTTGCTGTAATGTATTCTTATGTTTTACATTTAGGTTTATAGTATCAATCCTCCTACCTGCAGGTACTATATTTACTTTATACAGTCGTGTCGTATTAGCTTTAATATGTGTAGGTTTGATGTTAGTTATGTATTGTGTGGGTGAGTTATTTCATAACATTCAAGGTGATAAATAATATTTATTCAATTCCACAACAAAGAACAAAACAAGGCAGGTATCTGCTCGGCTCGTATAAAAATCATGTAACTTTAAATCTTAACCTCCTTATTGAAAGTGAGTGGGTTCTTCAATTTCCTTATTCAATAATCATCAAAATTCGAAAGCCTATCAGTGCGGAGTACTTCCTCTCCTCTGTTAGTACAAGCTTTTAAGTGCCTTCAATAATTCCCACAATTTCTGCCGCCATTACCTGATAGCTCAATATTTAATCAGTAACCTCTCTGCTTACAGTACTAACCTATTGTAATTGCATTTGATTGCCGTATCTGTTCGTTTTTAACTTTTTAGTTAATGGATTTATTTTAAAGGTAACGTAATTGAAATTATTCCAAAAAACTTTTACTAAAAAATACAACCGACTTCCAAAAAAAACACTACAAAATAAAAAATTAGTTCAATTTCGGCAGTCAGTGTTCCTGTGTTCGTTTTTTGACACCGGCATCGGAAATTGAAGTTATATTTCAGTTTGTAATGTTTTTTTTTTGGAAATCAGTTGTAATTTTTTGTAAAAAAAAAAATTATTTTTCACTTTTACATTTTTACATTAGTGGCACATAATGAACAAGTTCTATAGTAAGGCTATAATGCCCACAGTGATGCCAGAATAGATAACACGAATAATATGTAACTTGAACATAACCAGTTGAATGAGAGTGTACCAGGGTGAACGTGATGGTATGTTATGATATGGGGTTATCAATACATCAATACATACACAGACATGCGATTGCAGCAATCCCGAGAGTTTGCCGTCATTAATTGAAGACTTATGTTGTATATCTCCGAAGTTCTTCATCAAATCTTTACCAAATTTAAATAGGACCATTTCAGAATAAATTTCTTTCTAACAAAAAAATCTTTTGCAAATCCTTTTATATATGATGGAGTTATGCCCGAAAACACAAAAAAAAAAATACCATCATCCGAATTGAGAACAACAATTTTTTGGCCAGTCGGTTACAAACACACTTTATCAACAATATCGCCAGGAAAATCTACTTTTTATCCAATTAAACATAATGTAAATGATAACTCAGTTACCTAATCATTTTCAGCACAAAAAGCTTCTGACATCTTACTAAAATAATATTCAAAAAGAAACATAACAGCGAAATAAATTCAAAGCATAAAAGACGCCTGTGTCTAAAAGAAGGAGCAATGTCAGTGAAATAATGGCCTAATTTATTTTGCCAAGCAGTTGCAGGGGAACTGAATATAAAACAGGTACCTCCCGACGATGCGCATTTAAAATCCTGGCTTCCACATTTAAAAGATTTAAGTATCATACATAATATAAAACCGACATGGCCTGTCCTATATAAAATGTATTCGCACCAAAAATTGGCAACTTTGTAAAATATCGCTTGCTTAACTTTAGGGTCCCGATATGAATAACATTGGCTTGGGAATATAAACCGCTTACAATAAAGACATCAACGGGCAGAAGGTCTGATCTAAGACGGCCTAGATCCACTGAATCCTACTTGAAAGGCACAGTGGGGTTATTAAGTGAGGCAGTAAGATCAATAATGTATAATGTTCGACGGCGGAGCCTAGTGTTGACCTTTTGAAAGTTCCGGTGAGGTCACCCCGGTGGTTCGCAAGATGAGGGTATTAGGCATCCGCCCTTCTGTTTAATTAATGGAGGCTTGACCCCCGTCTAACTTTCTCTGCCTGTATTTAAGAGACCGTTATGTACGTAGGAATGAAATAGTTTCATTGTGTTTTTATGTCAGTTAGTAGTAACTCAGTGCTTGGGTTACATTCTATTTAGAACTCAAAGGAAGAGCAACTTTGTACAATGTTAAAAGACCACGATATAATATTCCCATTAAGGCTGTACCCTGACCAAAAAATCTTGAGCATTCCTAGTGCCCTAGCGGCACACTGGTGGCGCATGAATTACAGTAGTGAATACGCCCAGATTTTAGAATAAAATCTTTATGAAATATATATTGGTCTTTTGAAAAAAAATAGTTACAAAATGTTCGTTATCAAATTGTCTATCCATTAGTGTGAAAAATTAATTGATGAACACTTTACGAGGAGATGCATGCTAATGCATCTTTAAAAAAAAGTATACTACCATTTTAGAATCAATATTAAGTAGAAATTTAATGTATTTTTATTAATTGATATTTCTTTATAAATAAAGAGTAGCTAGCTTTTTAAAAACTGCACAAAAACGGCTAGCGCGGCGTTTTGCTCGGGGAGGTGCCTTAAACGAAAACGTAGGAATCCTTTCTTTCCTTAGCTGGAGTCAACACACGAGAGAATGTAAGTCTTCATTAGAAGTAAAATCAAAGTAGTAATCCCGTAATCCCTGTGCTTCAATTCATTACAAAGTTCAGTACATTATGTTTACGAGACTTAAAATACCAAGCAACTCGATTATGAATATTTATGTAAGAGCATATGAGCTGATGAGCTACGCTCAGTAACTGTAAACAAAGTTTATGCATACGAAACGTCGTAAAGTCGTACGTCAAGACAGCCAGCGACAATTTTCCTCGCTACATAAATTCGTCGAGTCTCTGAAAGTAGACAAGTTAATATGAGATTTCATATCGTACGGCGGAAACAACGGTTCGTCGAGCTCTGCGCTAATGAATAAATAACACGCTTGTATGTCTACACTCGCTTGATCTCCCACGAGCCTGCATAAATAGCCTTTTTTCTTTGAAATGTACCTACAAATGTAAATAAACGTACCCATGTTTAGTAGTAATTAAAAATTACATCTTTTACAGATAAAGGCTTAACACACACCACAATTCCCTTTGTTTAATTGGCATCAAGTATTCCCTTCATACATTTCGACATACAGTAACGTTATTATTGGCTGGCGGAATAAAACTGGGAAATCAGAAGTGGTGACAGAGTAAAAGGATAATTAAATTTGCGGGCGGTTAAGCGCGGTGTATCACGTATCGAGCTGTTTCAATAGGTGTGACACTCGATGGCGGTGCCCGTCAATTTGCCCGCGGTGGCCCGGGCGGTGACGAGTCCGCCCGGGCGGTCGTCAGCGACCGACGACGGCGAGAGCCATTCACGTCACGTTCACGGCCCCCAGCAATTTTTTAATTTTACGAATAACGACTGCATTATTTCTGCGACAATGACAATGGGTAATGGTGGTGTTTAGAATTCACCTTTGTCATCGTAGAATTTTGTTCTTACTGTAGATTTTTTAATAGTGGGTACTTCGTATGTTGACTTTTATGAAACTGAACTAATTTATAAGTTTTTAAACTGACATGGTCAGAATCATTAGAATTAATATTTGTTTGTTTGTTTTGTTGTTGTGTTTGTTTGTTTGAAGTCTCAACGAAACCAAATTATACATGGTAAATATCCTGAACTAAACTTTTATGAGCTTATGTAGGATACATTCCCCATAAATCACAAAGGAAAAGACTGCAAAATATGATAACTCAAACTACTAGTTTTCTCGAATGTTTAAAAGCAAAAGCAGACACACAGAAAATGCAGTGTAAAACAAAGGACAAAAACTAAGGCTTGAACGACTTTCAGCTAAACACTCTATGTGGATCCACAGGTCGTCTTCAGAATAAAACCAAATCACTTAAGCACCATTTACTCGATTGGCAACGTTAATTTAAAAGCCAAATCGTTTTAATTTTCCATGGCCAGCTCCGCATGCCAAGAATTACTTCTAGCCCATGGTAAGCCGGAAGCTAGTGTCTTAATTGTATTTAAAAGATAAAAAGAACTTCGCCTTTTAACAATCCATTATCACGTACAAAGTAAGATAAAACGGATGTTTTATGACTCGCCTTTTTAATGGTCTTTCAATGTTTTAAAGCTTCGAGATAGGTCCTTAGCTACAAGAAGTACTTTGTTATGTGTTTCAACCTGATTAATAATGCCGAAGTTTTCTCGTTACTCCTTTACTGATTTTCTGAACTCATTTTTACTTGTCCGACGAAAAGCCATCAGTAAGTCCGACCTTCTTCAGTAGATAAAAGTTTGTCTGATAAAATTTATGTTTCGCTGGAAATGGAAAATGAAGCGTTGATACTAACATTAACTATCATAAAATAAATTAAGAAATTCCTCGATTGATTCTGTTGTATTAGTTTTGCGAAAGAACTTTTGAAGAATAAATTAATGTACAAATTGTTTGTAAGCTACAATAGGGTAGTTTACTGAAAATTCGTTTTTTTTCCCGTCATGTAGATTAGTAAAAAATATTGGACACGTATTTTTCTCTTGACACGTAAACATAAAGTGACGACGATACAATGCGTTGAAATATCGTGTGACGTCACGCCGTTAGTAAACTTTATACTGTCTTAGTGAGGTCACAAGCCCTTACTCCTGAATTTTGATGCACTTTAACTTTGTCAATTTTAATTACTTTGGTAAAGCAAAAAAATACGTGCCCAATAATATTTGATAATCTCACTGACGGACTAAATATAATTAAATTTTTTCTACCTAGGAAACGTCCCTATTATTAGAAGCTTTGTAGCATCAAGTAAACGTTATCCAAACGGTTCGTTTTATTTCTTGGAAGCAAAAAACGCTTGTACAGTTAGCGTTGGCAGGCTGGCGGTCGGCAGGGTATGCTACACCCCGCAAGTCACGTAGCTTTCCTGCAAGTAGCGGAACTTGCAATTGTACTTGTAGAGGCCCCGGAGCAGCTGCCTCTCCGGATGTTTGTGCGATGCTTCCCCGAGGAACTCCAGAGGATATTTAAATACTTTAACTAGTATAACTGAAAGAATTCTTAACACAAATGGAAACAAAAGACTTTTAATTTATAGCTTGCAGGAAATGTTTAATTTTTAGTCCGTAGTTATGCTTGGAAATGAAACGTACTCTTGGGTAGGTTAGATTACAATACTTAAAGCAAAAATAAAGTAGATAATGGAATTACTTAGTAACAAAACAAATTGGTCTTAGAAACCAACCCCGAAAATGAAGAAAAGTAAATATTTTCCCGTAAAGATAGAAGCTAATTTCGAAGCATGTGTTTGAACTTTGTTATTTTCAGTTTAACGGTATACAAAGAACACAAAATAAGAATAAAGATAATTACTTCGTTGAGAGAGTTTCACGGGCATCTTAATTTTGCTGCAACTGCGTATTATACCACATAAAGCTTTGTATTTTTTTATGAAATGAGAATTTTTCTTTGTCTGCACTCGCCTTCGTAAGAAATCTTAAACAAAAAAATATTTAATTCACCAAAAGACATTGCCTTGGCACTTATTAACAAATTGTGTCTACCTGCTGAGTACCTAATACCCGAGTTGCAGCAGTCATGATCATCATTTAAGCCGATAGACATACACTGCTGGACATAGGCTCCCCAAGCGTCGCCACTCTGATCGGTCAGGGGTGTCTCGCATCCACTGGGTTCCCGCAGCCTTTACTAGTTCATCGGTTCATCCAACGTTGTGTCTTTCGGTTTGCGTTTGCCATTCCAGAACTTTTCGGCCCTATCGGCTATCCGTTCTGCCCATTGCCACTTCACTTTGGTAATTCTTTGGCCTATTTCCAGCAGTGGACGTCTTTCGGCTGATATCATGATGATGATGTTGGTTGCAGCAGTAACTTTTACTTATTAATAAGGAATTACGAAATAGAAACCCATCTTTAACACTAACAAAACAATGAAACCGTGTAAAAGTGTTAGCGACCTTTTCTGGCTAGATGGCTCGACGAGATTCCATTTAAGCCCCTTAGAAATAAAAGAAAAACATTATGAAACAAAAACAAGAAAAGTTGAAAGGAAACTGTTTATCCTGGTATAGTCATGTGATGAGGAGGGATGAAACGTATGTTAGTATAAGAGTTATGAATATAAGGATGGAGAGGGAGGGGACGGCCAAAGAAGAGATGGATGAACTGTGTGTGGAGTGATATGAAAGAAAAGGGAGTCAGTGATGTCGTGACGGTAGACAGGACGGTATGGATGAAGAAAACGTTATGCGCCGACCCCAAGTAACATGGGACAAGGGCAGGAAGATGATGATGATTATGAAACATTAGTGATGAAAAGATCCATTATCTCAATCTCAACATTGTAGTGTAGTAAGACTGTTATATAAACTATTTGTGAGCTAGACCACGTTAGGCTAGTCTACGATGAATAACACAATTAAATAAACAACTGTTCTAAAATAGTTTACGAACTTATCAGACAGAAAAGCGATGAAAAGTTTATAGACAATTAAATAAATAAGTTACTACCAATATTTAATATTATGAGTGAATGAAGATAAATGGATCGAATGAAAAGTTTAAATACCTACACCAGTTGTTAGGTTAATAAATCATCATTCTCTTAGCCTTTTTCCAACTTTGTTTTTGGGCTCACCTATCAGTATAACAGGATACCTACCCGACCTATCTAATATTCACAACCCAGTAACTGGTTAATCCGATGACTTAGGGATGTTTTCTGGGTAGAAGAATGATAATTCTATTAAGTCCGTCAGTGAGATTATCAAATAATATAGGACGCGTATTTTTTGCTTTAATAAATAATATAAATAAAAATTTAAAACAATAAAGCGAATCAAAGTCCAGGAGTGGCGGCTTGTGACGTCACTTTGGCAGTATAAAGTGTAGCTCACCGTGACGTCACACGATATTTCGACTCACTGTATCGCCGTCTATTTTTGTTTACGCGGCAAAAGAAAAATTCGTGTCAAATATTTTTATAGGTTAATTGACTTACTAAATAAATATTTTTGTAAACAGATTGATTACTTTGCCGAATTCGCTTACACAATTAGGCTGCAGATTAAGTCTGCAGTCGGCGGCCATTATATGAGTGCACACGAATAACAGCTGATAGAGAGGGATAAATAGCGTCGCATCGTTAACCAAATAATGGCACCCTGAAGTCTCACTGCAACATGATGACCACGATTGCTCTGTCAAGATTGTACCGACGAAAAAGAAGAAGAAGACCAGTGCGAAGCCAAGGCGGGCCACTAGTAACAATACAAAATGGTGACTGGTGCATTGTACATTGTACATTTGAACAAGTTACATAGATATAACTCAGACACGTATTCGAATAATTCATTTTAATGGCCACCTCGAGGATAGTGGAAGAGATAAACGTCGTCTTAGTATTAAATATTTTATCCTTTATGTATTCAGATACTTTTGTTTCGCCATAAGTACAAGATGGTGAAATGGTTTTAGAAAAGTCGGAGCAAATAGATTATTCTCATAAGCTGCACAATAGCACATTGGCTGGAACTAGCTATTTATAATGATTGTTATTAATTTTATTCTAACTTTGCCCTTGTAAAATAAGTGCGTAGTTTTTACAGGTCAATTCTCCCAATCATTTAAAACTAATTACATTCGCCAACAATATAATTAATCATGCAACGGAATGCGATTGGACCATTTTTGTAACATTTAGGAATTTTGATTTTGGTATGCAAAAGGGAGTGTTATATTTTTATACCAGTATTTGGGTATGTGTGTATGTTCATCTGTCCTCACAACTTCTATACTACTTATCATTATTGTTCAAAATAGGTGTCGTTGGAAGCGTCTCGTTTGTTCGCTGGTTTTAGGCTATATGACGTCACATTAAATTGTATATGGCGCCCTCTAGGGTTCCCGAAGTCAAGAACAAGGTTTTTTTTTTGCTACCTCCCCATCATGTGTGGTATCGCTGAACAGGGATTTTAAACTGAAGGTAGGGCTTTGTACATCATATTTTTGTCAAGCGTACTATTTGCGAGATATATCCCGTCAAACTCATGAAAACCATTTTTTTACCCGACTACGGCGTCACAGTGATTGTAGCGGTATGTATGTATGCAATTATGTATGCATTTATGTTCATTTGTTCCCTCATTACTGAGTCTCTCAAATTTCGAATCATAAACCTATGTGTATGTTAGGTTAGCTAACATAACTACACACACATAGCACATACCTATACCTGTCCTTTAGTGAATAGTAAATTTCCTAAATCAACTACACTAACGTTACCTAGAGTCCACTCTTTTAACTTATGCATTACGTAGGTACTAGGTACAAACCCTTAACAGAAAAAAAATGTGTTCAGAGTATAACCGTGGTCGTATGCTACTTTGTAGAATGTATTGTAGGTGGCATAGGACCACGGTTATCCTCTGAACACCACTATGAATATGTATGAAATACAATAAATTATTTATTACCATGTAAGTTGTTTATTTAATACACGATACATATCGGATAGTGTATATATAACAATCATCATCATTCAGATGAGAAAATTTTCTTGTTTCATACTTTTTTGAGCGTGATTGTACAGTCGGGTTTTAGATTTTTTTTTAATAATTATTCGAATTGGCCTTCTTATCCTTGAAAAATTTCGATACGACAAGCAGCCCCAATAACAACTAATAACTGCAACAATGAAGTAACAAACCTCACAAAGCTATTTGAAAGCATCCCCTTGTTTGCTGAAAGCAGTATTTTGAGTAACCTACAGTTTCCGTGCCCCAAAATCTGAGCCAATAGCTTTGACATTGTTTGCGAGTAGTTCTACAAGTATCTGAACAGTAAATCAAAGCTCTAATCGTGTACACGGTGTTCTGAGTAATCTGCTTGTTGATCGGGAGTTACGAGTACGACAACAGTGTCGTGGTCACAATATGTTGACCAGCGGCTTTACGGCGACCGATACAGCCTCGTTGATTGGAATATCGATTAAGGGTGGCATGCCAGTGTGGTTCTGCGTAGAGGCCTTGTTTGCTCTCTAGTGGACGGATAATAAACTGCCTTCTGTTATTTAGGAGTAAATTGTTCGTGTTTAATTACTTTTATTTAAGTCAAAACACTAACTAGCTTGCTATACGTCGTTGAGCATTAAAAAGTAGGTATCTCAGAATCAAAAGTAGGTTACCTACTAAAATACGTGAATGTCGAAACGTAACTAGGTTTTTAACGGAATTATAAGGCATCCCAAGTTAGAAAGTCATGAGGCAGCACTATTTCTACAGTTGAACGAATAAGCATAGCAAAACGAAGCTCTGGTATTGAGACTGGGAGGTTCAGTATCTACAAGATAAATGTAGGCTCCAAAACAAATGTGGAAACTTATTGTACACTATTTCGCGGGTGTACAACCTAAATGGATATTGCGAACAGTTTTACCCGGTTGAAATGGAATCACTTGACATGTGGCTGGTTTGCATCTGTTCAAGCCTCTTGTTTTTATTTCCATCACAATTTATGCTAAACATCTGATATATTTGGGTTCAAACGATCCGCCCAGAGGCATACATTTGTATGTAAACCAGGACAACATCTGTCGTGACTTTCAGTTGACCTTACTTACCCTTTTGATTTATACATAACTGTTTCGTATTAGTTTTATGGTTTCATTTAGAATGGCGAAAACTTTCCTTTAACTCAGCAGTCCGCAGTTCGCTGATGTGTCTCTCTCTTGCTTCTATAATATTTATTCCTTTGAAAACGCGTTCGAGAATTTCTCCAAAGCAAATCTCCGGAGAACGTAAATGATCATTTGGTGGAAATTCTTTCTTTGATCAGTAGGTACGTGCGAAAATTTAAACACGTGTGGCACGTTCACATCGCTGTATATATCATGTAAGTATTTCACGCCATGATGTTGATCCTACTTCATAAAGAGTAATATTGTAACACTCTGGGCGTTCTTGAGCTACGCAAAATTAATTTTGAACTATAAGCTTGGTAATAAAATAACTTTAGGACAAGGTGCAACTTTGTAACAGAGCTTTACTAAGTGATTTGCAGTTTACCGATACATTTTGGAAAGATAATGATTAAACTAAGTAAACAATACTTCATATATATACTCGAACATTTGTTAAATCTACGCTTGAATAGATTTAATAGAAAATCTCGACTAATTAATGCCTGTAATAATGTAACCTTCGTTACAACAACAAGCCCTTGAATGTAGACATGTTATCATAATCATAAATATGTACCTGGTTGAGTAAAATTAGTAGAAACTAACGTGGCCTTTACGATACATCTACATCTACAAACCAGATTAACCTAAAGTATGTAGGTACCTACTTAGTTTGAAAGTTCTTATTACTTTACTCTAAGTACTTGTTTTTCCTCTAATCATATTGTGCTTTTAGAGATAGATTTATGTGAAGCCAAAAGCACTAGGTTTTATAAAATGCGATGGACACAGGTCGTGTCGCTGTCATTTCCAAGTTGAACACCTGCCAATGCTGATGCTATTACCTAGCAACGTTTGCACTGAAAACATAATTATAAAAAATGGCAAAAGAGGACGAAGGTTCCAAAGTTCAGATATTATTAGGAGTCAAAATTAGATTATACCGTTACGACGTGACGAATTAATAAAGGTTTTATTATTAGATTGCCTGATATAGGCGAAAAGTTGACGGTGGCTCGTGAAGGATTTTTTAGGGCGATAAGTTGCGAACGCAGAAAATAATTGAGCACGGACGGCTTTTGCGAAACTGATAATCACTTTTCTTAATACCTGTTTTCTGGAACCAAAATTTTAACAGTAGTAGGTAAACAAGATAAATTTTCTAAAGTACAAAAGAACACCCACTCGCTCACTCGAAAATTTCATTACGTAGCTTATACTTAGAAGGCACTTTCAATATTTAATTAAACGTTTTATCTAGTTTAAAGTTTGTCTTCTCTTATTTCGGTATTTTTTCGGTTACATTTCGTTGGAACTGCACTATTTGATTCCGACTTGCCCTTTCCATCATCGGACTACAAGACGTACGGCATTGCGCCATCGGTACAGGAAGTAATTGTAATTATTTTGTTGAATTCCCTTTGTCCCCTTTAACGGGGACATGGCCTACGGGGACAACGGGAATACACGGACATCCGCACCCATACGCACAAAGTTTTTTGCGAATACTTGCATTGTGCGTACTTCTTAGGAGATTTTTATTTTTTTATTTAAAAAACGTTGCCCCACACTAGGAATTTCTCCTGTATCGTGGGTACAAACATATAAACTTACATATGCAATCACCCAGAGCCGGAAAAACTATCTGTAGGTTATACAAATATTTGTTCCGTGCGGGAATCAAAACCCGCGACACGCAGCGCCGCAGTCAATCGCTCAACCACGCACTATTCGTGCGCCCAGTTGAATTCCCTGCCGGCGTCTTTGTCTTCTGATAGCTACCACGTAAGGATCGTTAAATCAAAACTGAATAGGTTACTTCTAGGTAAGCGTGCTTCACCATCGACCACATCATCACCCAACATCAGGCGAGATAGTGTCAAAACGCAAGCCAACCACAAACAAAATTAAAAAAAAAAAACTTAATATGTCATAAGACATATTCGCTAAGTAGCCGTAAAAGTATGCTTTTAGTGGGAGTTTTCAATAGCACCATGAGGGCACTAAACTTGCCCGACAAGTTGAGTACTAATCCGACTGGCTCTTGGCCAAGAGATAGAAGTCAAGTACAGCATAGTATTTTATCAATTTCCTGCCCACGTTTGATATTAATCATCCGTGCAAGATTACCTACTCTGTGACAGAACGGAATTCACTTTCAATTTGTTATTTCTAACACTATTACACTGAGCTTTTCCGGTATCTGAAAAGATACCTACTGCTATGGCTTGCAATAGAATGAACTAAAAGCTAGTAGAGTTGAGATGGAATCAAATGCGATGATATTTTGTTTTGAATTGGCACAGTCCCCAAAGGCACACTTAATTCATAAATAACAATTCAAATCGTTCCACAACTTCATCCTGTGCTGCGGCACTTCTGGATTTGTTTATTTTTCTTTCATATAACTGAAGTTTGAATAGGTAGCAAAAGTTTTGAGCCTTTAAACAGCACAAAGGGAGCAGGAAAGTGTAGGAGTTATATTTCGAGAGGCACACTAACAAGCAGTGACTGTATTTCAAAGGGTACGCCAGAGAAAGATACGTGAATGTTGCGTTTTCTGCTTTTATGTTACGATTCGGTAAATGGCTAGTTTCCTACCATTATTTGATGTTTACTGCTATATAAGACTGTATTGATATATCGGTGAAGACTTCGAAGGTTTTATATGATATTTTTTGCTCTATTGTTGTAATGTCTATTTATCTTTTGTAGTTAGAGAAAGAAGCCAGTTAGGATGTCTAATTTAGAGCGGTATCACTCAGCCGTCTCATAGAGTATAATGCTCCTGTGGTGAGGTTTTTGTCAGGGTGTAATATACTTATAAATTACGTTAACAATGGCATACTTACGTTTATCGCACATTACGAAAAGTTAATGTTAAGGTTCCCCTAGTCGACGGCAAAAATTATTTTGTGCGCGGGGTTAAAATGCAGGGTCCGATCATGAAAAAACCGGCCAAGTGCGAGTCGGACTCCCGCACGAAGGGTTCCGTACCATTATCACAAAAAACGGCAAATAAAACCACGTTTGTTGTATAGGAGCCCCACGTAAATATTTATTTTATTCTGGTTTTAGTATTTGTTGTTATAGCGGCAACAGAAATAAATCATCTGTGAAAATAACAACTGCCTAGCTATCACGGTTCTTGAGATACAGCCTGGTGACAGACAGACAGACAGACGAACTGCGGAGTCTAAGTAATAGGGTCCCGTTTTTACCCTTTGGGTACGGAACCCCAAAAACGACTAAATGTATATTTTCAAAATAAAATTATTTGCATTGTTTTTTTTTTTTTTTTTTTTTTTTTAAAAAATTTTGAAAGAAAGAAAGAAACTTTATTTGCAAATATGGGTACAGTCATGCTTGATGTCATTTATAGGTTACAATGTTCAGCCATATTTTACCAGCGGCATGCAAATACATTCATTAAAATTTGATTAGAAAATTCAATATAAAACAAAAACATGTCAACCAACAATAATAGCATTAACATTCATTATAATTTGATTAAAAAATTCAATATAAGACAAAAACATGTCAACTAACAAAAATAGCATTAGTGGTCAAGACTATAAAAATTACAATGCACAATTTAATTCATAATGTCATAATCCTGATTCACAATGTCATAATTTCATAATTTAATTCATAATGTCATAATTTCATAATTTAATTCATAATGTCATAATTTCATAATTTAATTCAAAATGTCATAATTTAATTCATAAATAAATAAGTTACAATTATAATCAAATCAATATTTTCTCTGCTAGAAAATCAGTCACACTATAATATGCCTTATTATTCAAGAATTTTCGCAGTGTTTTTTTGAACAGTGTAAGTGGTAACTCTTTCCAGCTCTTAGGGATTTTATTAAATATGACCGGTGCCATGCAGTAGACACCCTTGCGCATTAGTGCAGTATTAGACGACTGGTGACATAATTGACTATTATCACGCCTGTTTCTTGGAAATGCATCAGCTATACGCTTAAAACGACTTTTGTTTGTTTTTACAAATATAGCCACTTCCAATATATACAAACAAGGCAGTGTTAAAATTTTATATTTTTTAAAATAGGGCAAACAGCTATCCGTACTTTTAAGATTGAACATTGCCCGTATGCAGCATTTCTGTGCCTTAAATGCACTTACTTTATCGGTTGAGTTGCCCCAGAAAATGACTCCATAACGTAGGTGTGATTCTGCTATGCCATAATACGCAGTCAGCAATGCATCCGTATTTATAGTGTAGGATAGATTATGTAAGGCGTATGCAGATTTACTTAGTTTTTTGCACAGATTATGTATATGTGATTTCCAGTTGAGTTGGCTGTCAATCGTAACACCTAAGAATTTTGTAGTTTCAACGTCTTCTACAACAACGTTATTACAACTTACAGTTAGGTTCATACTAGGCATACGTTGTCTAAAGTGTATAACTTTTGTTTTGCATAAATTTATTTTTAAATTGTTCTCTTCCAACCAGTTTACAACTAGTTTTAAAGATGCATTAATGTCATTTTCATATGTCTCTGCATGTTTACAGAGTATTATTACTGTGCTGTCATCGGCAAAAAGAGTCATAGGTTGTTCGATACTTTTAGGTAGGTCATTAATATACAATATAAACAAAAACGGCCCCAAGACGCTCCCTTGTGGTACACCGTATAAAACTTCTCGCTCTGTCGAATGATATATTTCTTCAATATTATTAGCTAAGTTAATCTGGTTAATTTCTGTTACTTGTTTTCTTTTTCTTAGGTAGGATTCAATTAGTTTAAGAACGTTGCCTCTAATGCCGTATATTTCAAGTTTTTTTAGAAGAGTTGTGTAATGTACGTGGTCAAAGGCCTTGGTCATATCACAGAATATGCCACAGATAGGTTTACGTTTATCAACATTATTAATTATTTGATGTATTGAGTCATATATAGCCATATTAATCGTCATTTGTGGTCTAAATCCCTTTTGTTCGTCAGATAGAATAATATTTTTGTCAATAAATGAATATAATTCCTTATATATGTATTTTTCGAAAATTTTTGAAATTACTGGTATCAGCGAAATAGGACGGTAATTTTCTATTAATTCTTTATCTTTGTCTTTTTTAAGCAACGGCTTTACTATTGATGTTTTTAACGCATCAGGGTAAATGCCTGCACCAATACTTAAATTGATAATATGGCTTAGGTGAGTACAGATTTCATACGATACATATTTCAATACCTTTGTACAAATTCCATCATATCCCACGCTATTTGTATTGTTTAACGACATTATAATCTTTTGTATGTCTAAAGGTACGCTCGGTGCCATAAACATAGATTTACAATTGGAGTTTATTTTACAAAATTTAGGGGAGTAGGTGCTATCTAATTTTGGTTGAATATTGTCTATAAAGTAGTTGTTAAAAGTCTCTGCGATTCTCTTGGGACCTGTCAGAACCTCATTTTTTATACGAATTTTATTAATATTATGCTTGGGCAAGTTATGCTTTGTGCGGTTAATGATTTGCCAAGTAGTTTTAGATTTGTTTTTAGATGTTAGTATTTTATTATTGTTCTGTGCTTTTTGTGTTAAAAGTATAATTTTCTTATGTAAACGGGAATATTTATGAAATTTGAATTTATTAATGTTATTTTTATTTAGTCTAAATTGCCACAAAAGTTTTCGCTTCTTGCGACTGCATAATTTTATTCCTCTAGACAACCACTTAGGTCTTTTTATTATTTCTGTTTTTATTAATCTTGTAGGGAAACATAAATCGTAGATTAATTTGAATAATTCATAGAATTTATTATATGCCACATTTGGATCATCAGTCTCGTAGATTTCAGAGAATGAGAGACCTTTTAAATAGCTTTTAAACTTTACAAGATTTTCTACACTATAATCTCTTTTTGTCGTGAGCCAATATTTGATGGAATATCTTCTCTGTACTGGACAATGAAATAGCTGTGCCGTATGATCGGATAATGCCAATTCGATAACGTCAGTCTTACATGACTTACCAAAATTATGCGCAAAGTTATCTATACATGACATGCTGGACAAACGAGTTGGTTGATTTAATGCTAGCTTCATATTGTATCTCATTAATAAACACTCAAACGCGATAGTGTGACTATTTTTTTTAAGCATGTCTTGTTGAACTACTAATCTATCCCTGCATGGTTGCTGTTTTGCAATTTTCCTTCTTCTTATGGTATTTATTTCTGTCCAAATATGCGTTAAAATTTGTGTTGGAATATGGAACTTTTGACGCCCATAACTTTAAAAAAAATTGTTTTTAGGGTTTCGTACCCAAAGGGTAAAAACGGGACCCTATTACTAAGACTCCGCGGTCTGTCTGTCTGTCTGTCACCAGGCTGTATCTCATGAACCGTGATAGCTAGACAGTTGAAATTTTCACAGATGATGTATTACCGTTGCCGCTATAACTATTAGTATTTGTATACTAAAAACCGAATAAAATAAATATTTAAGGGGGACTCCCATACAACAAACGTGATTTTTTTGCCGTTTTTTGCGATAATGGTACGGAACCCTTCGTGCGCGAGTCCGACTCGCACTTGGCAGGTTTTTACATTTTTGTTTCCATACAGGGCTAGATAATGATGAGACAAATTGATATAATTTTTAATTTTGAACGTATATTGTCAATCAGTGTAGTAATCGCCAGACTACGTTTGTATGGAAGAATGATTGACTAGTGTAACCTTAATTAAGCTGCTTTATTGTACATGAGTGTGTCAAATACATAAAAAAATTAGACACGAGAGTAAGTAAAGTCTACTTTCTTAATATTTATTTATCCGACAAGATAAGTTTATATATAAAACCGGTCACCGAGCTTGCAGTTCTTAAGACAGTTTCCAAACTCGCCGGGGACGTCGTTTACGAGCTCTATTTAAAACTTTTATATCATGTGTGTAACAGTAACTCCTTATGCAGGCAAGTTACACCCCGCTAAAGTTATAATTGCATACACTTGGCTTTAAATTAATTTCATACTGTATGCGAGAACTTCACATATAGTTAATTTTCAGGATTATCTCAGTGGAGCATATCTAATAACGTGCTAACTCGTAAACAGGAATACTGCACTGTGGTTTGCATTGTCTCGGTGGGCAAAGTTACGATCGCGCATTGCGCCTACCTTTGTTCTCAACTTGATTTTATTTTTACCTCATGTTGGGCAGGATTAGTGGTCCTATACAATACTTAATCTAGGTTGAACCCGGCTCACGGATAGTTTATTTATGACCCTACACATTGTGGTAGTGAGTTATCCTTCCGGCAGGAATTTGATACTTTCCGGCTTTTCTGTTTTAGGGTGGATTTCTATCTCTAAACAGGTTTTAGTGTAAATAATTTAACAAGCTGAATAGTGTAGTATCTACGTTTAGACTAATCTACAAAGTCAAGTTTTGGGTAGTTTTGAAGGTATATATTTGAGCCGTTTGGGGTTGAAACATTAAGTTCATGGGGTCCGAATCCGAATGCTGCCAGCGCTTTGGGCACTTTTCACGTTGACAGCGATGTGGACGAATTTTTTGACGCCCAATGAATGACCCCATTTTTATTTAAGTGTATATATTGTTAATTAAGAATTGTATACTTCGTAAATTTATTTATTGGTAACTAGCTTTTGCCCGCGGCTTCGCACGCGTAGACTACATGCTTCTCCTTACCATATTTTAACAGTATGTAGAGAAAAAGTAAAAAATAATTATGATAAAAATAATGCAATATGAAAGTTTTTCTTAGGACAGACTTATACTTACCTACTTAAAATCAATACGCTCTATCCTTGTCCTGACCCTATCCCTTCATTATTTCTGTGTTTATCCATGACTAATAATAAGTAATGATAATCACAAGTAAGTAATTAAATTATAGTATTGCCTTGAAAACAACATTTATAACCATTTTGGATGTCGGCGCCAATATCACCAGACTATTTGATGAGCTAACACGTGAAACACGCTACATAGAACTGTCCATGGGAAAAGCAATTCTCCCTCAAATCAACACCAGCATACTTCCAAATCCAAACAACAACAACAACACAACACAAACAAACAAACATCCAAACTTTCATCCCCTATTTCATGCCCTTAGGGGTGGAATTTCCAAAAATCCTTTCTTAGTGCTCACCTACACTACCAAAGGAACCTACATGCCAAGTTTCATGATTGAAGCTTCAGCCGTTTGGGCTGTGCGTTGATGGTCAGTGAGTGAGTGAGTCAGTCAGTCAGTCACTTTCTTCTTTTAAATGTTTAGATAGATAGATAGATGTTCATCTTCAGCCCAAACCCAAAGTTCGAAGATCCGAACTTCAATCCTGACCGACTTTCATACAAACTTTCATCCCCTTAGGGGTGGAATTCACAGAAATCCTTTCTTAGTGGATGCCTGCACAGTATAAAGTATACATGTGCAAAATTTCAAGTCTCTAGACGATTGCATTATTCCCATGACTTCATCCCCCTTTTCACCCTCATGGGGGTGGAAATTTCAAAATCCCTGAGAAACGTAAAAAATATTTTTTAATCTTCAGCCTAAACCCAAAATATGAAGATCCTGACTTTAAAACTGACGGATTTTCATACAAACTTTCATCCCCTATTGCACGCCCTTAGGGGTGAAATTTTCAAAAATCCTTTCTTAGTGCTCACCTACACTACCAAAGGAACTTACATGCCAAGTTTCATGATTGAAGCTTCAGCCGTTTGAGCTGTGCGTTGATGGTCAGTGAGTGAGTTAGTCAGTCAGTCACTTTCTTCTTTTATATGTTTAGAAGATAGATAGAAGATAGATGTTCATCTTCTGCCCAAACCCAAAGTTCGAAGATCCGAACTTCAATCCTGACCGACTTTCATACAAACTTTCATCCCCTATTTCAGCCTCTTAGGTTTGGAATTCACAGAAATCCTTTCTTAGTGGATGCCTGCACAGTATAAAGTATCTATGTGAAAAATTTCAAGTCTCTAGACAATTTCATTATTCCCATGACTTCATCCCCCTTTTCACCCTCATGGGGGTGGAATTTTCAAAATCCCTGAGAAACGTGAAAATTATTTTTAATCTTCAGCCTAAACCCAAAATATGAAGATCCTGACTTTAAACTGACGGATTTTCATACAAACTTTCATCCCCTATTGCACGCCCTTAGGGGTGAAATTTTCAAAAATCCTTTCTTAGTGCTCACCTACACTACCAAAGGAACTTACATGCCAAGTTTCATGATTGAAGCTTCAGCCGTTTGAGCTGTGCGTTGATGGTCAGTGAGTGAGTTAGTCAGTCAGTCACTTTCTTCTTTTATATGTTTAGAAGATAGATAGAAGATAGATGTTCATCTTCTGCCCAAACCCAAAGTTCGAAGATCCGAACTTCAATCCTGACCGACTTTCATACAAACTTTCATCCCCTATTTCAGCCTCTTAGGTTTTTAATTCACAGAAATCCTTTCTTAGTGGATGCCTGCACAGTATAAAGTATCCATGTGCAAAATTTCAAGTCTCTAGACGATTTCATTATTCCCATGACTTCATCCCCCTTTTCACCCTCATGGGGGTGGAATTTTCAAAATCCCTGAGAAACGTAAAAATTATTTTTTAATCTTCAGCCTAAACCCAAAATATGAAGATCCTGACTTTAAAACTGTCGGATTTTCATACAAACTTTCATCCCCTATTGCACGCCCTTAGGGGTGAAATTTTCAAAAATCCTTTCTTAGTGCTCACCTACACTACCAAAGGAACCTACATGCCAAGTTTTGATGAAGTGTGCGTTGATGGTCAGTGAGTGAGTCAGTCAGTCACTTTCTTCTTTTATATGTTTAGATAAATCAAGGTTGAAAAACAAATCCAGAATGAATGTTATCATCAACTACATTGCCTAAGCACTCGGAGTTTCCCGGCGCGATCGAATCCGAAATGAAGAGGTCCGCAGGAGAATCAAGTTTACCGATATAGCCCAACGAATTGCTAAGCTTAAGTAGCAAAGGGCAGGGCACATTCTCGTAGAACGGATGGTCGACCAATGACCAGAGTATTACTCGTATTATATAAAATACAAATTTAGAATTAATATTATCATCAACTACATTGCCTAAACTCGCCGTTTCCAAACGTGATAGAATCAGAAATGAAGAGAGCTGCAGGAGCATCAAGGTTACCGATATAGCCCAACGAACTGCTAAGCTTAAGTAGCAATGGGCAGGGCACAATCTCGTAGAACGGATGGTCGACCGATGACCTGAGTAATATTCTGTAAAAATCTTGAGTGATAAATGATAATTTTAAAGGATACAACGGCTAGTAAAGGACGTGGGAAACAGCGGGTTGCGAAAATATAGGATGCGATGACGCTTGGGATATGGCTGAATGGCTATATATAGCTCCCCTATCCAAGTTACAAAAGTTTCGTATCGAATCTCTTTCTGCAATCGCCTTCGATTTGTATAGTCTGACCACGTGAGTTAACGTTCAGATATGTCATTCCCATACATTGATTCGTTTTCTATTAGCGTTAACGATTGTAGATGTTCAACTTGGCTATAAGTGCAGAAATGGTCTTCGGCTTGAAATTATGATGTAGATATTTCTTAACTCACTCTTCACTCTCTGAAATGAGAATTCTCCATAGTGCAATTCTTCCAAAAATTATCCAAAATAGCCATTATTTTTATCGCCCCCAAAGCAATTGCCTCTCTATAAGAGATAGTAGAACTACCCTAGTTCTCCAATGTGTTAAGCGTCGTAGCGTCGGGAGGCATTCGTGAGAACTGTTATTGGCATCTAAAATTGAAATGAACCATTAGGGGGTGCTGTTTCTCGGTCAGGAATTCAATTACGTAATGGTTATGTGAATACATCTCCATGATATCGACGTTATTGGATAGAGAGGTACCTAGTTTTAATCTCAAATCTTGTTATTATATTTATTAATTCATTTATTTCATATGGTAAAATAACGATACATTAAAATATAAAATAAAATCATGCACCAACAAATCAAAGTAGGAAACTTTACTTTTTAAACATTAAATTATATCTACGAACATTAAATGAAACACATTCAAAACATTAAATTAAATCAAATTAGTAACTTAAATTGGGTGAATAACAGACATGTATGCTATGGTCGTAATGATTCGCCCATAAAGCTGGGAACAAATTATCGGACGCGGCTGACGGACGCGACTTTCAGCCGCGGCTGATATGTGTGCACAGTCGTATGGGACGCGGCTGCCAGATCTCTATCAGACGTCCGAACGCCCAAGGTCACGTCCGCGACTTACGTCTGATAGTTTGCACAATGCAATGCACATTCATTACCTAGATACTCTATAAGTCGCGGCTGTCAGTCGCGTCCGTAAGCCGCATCAGATTATTTGTTTCCAGCTTTCAGTTGTCAACTGCTAACGTGGATATCCCCAGTAACCTATACCTAAGTCTTTATATATGTCACGATTTGTCACGGAAGTGTCGTAGTGGAAGCAGAAACAGAAACAAATGTAAAAAGTAAATTTTGGCTGAAACGGAAACAAAAACGGATGCACAAGCGGAAGTGTAAATACTATGAAAACATATAATACGCTTTTTTTTTATCAATCAGTATTTAAAACTTAGTTACACATCATCAGCCTATTAATGTTCCCACTGCTGGGACACAGGCCTCCTCTCTGTAAGAGGGAATGGTCCGAAACCACCACGCGGGCCCAGTGCGGGTTGGTGGATGTCACATGTCTTCGATTTTTTGGTTCTAGGACATGCCGGTTTCCTCACGATGTTTTCCTTCACCGTTTTGAGAGCAGTGGTGAAGAAATAATTTACACAAACTAAAGCGCCTGCCTGGGCTCGAACCCACGACCTACAACTTGTAAGTCGCGGCCGATACCACTGGGCCACCACTGCTCATATACCACTGGCCTACCACTGTTCATCAAAGTTTAGTTAAGGTAATTTATTTTTTAAAGATTAGTTTTGCCGCTTTTGTACCCAGCAATCTGCTTCGGTGTTCTTCATAATTTGCTAGTCCACTTGCTTGCTTCAAACTACGGTTTTAAAAGTTGTGGAAGCCGAAGCAGAAACGAATAAGCATGCAAATTTTCTGCAATTGCGGAAACAGAAATAGAGGTCTGTTGCATCACTAGTTAAGATCATTCGTCCTAGCTTTGATTCTTGTATTGTTCATTTTCAAGAAGACATAGTAAATTGTGATTTTATATATTTAACAGTTATAAATTTGACCTAAATTCAATATCAACCCATAAAAGTAAAGTAATATCTTTAGATATTAAAGTCGCTCCGGAGTTTTATCGTAATTAAACATCTTAGATGCTATAATGTTTGCAGGCAAACATCTTTGATAACATTTTCATCCAGAGTGTAAAGAACTTCCATGGAACTTCTTAATTAAGAAATTTCTTTAGCTTCCCATACATAATCGTCTTTGAAATAAAAATTGTATGTAGGTACGTATCAAATGATAAAGAATCACTAATGATCTCATTAATTAAGTATTATTTATTGAAATAACACGTGCAAATAAAAATATAGCCAATTAATTAAGCTTGTTTTAAACAAGCTTTTACATTACATAAAATTTGCCATAACTTTGTTATTACAACAGGCAAAAACTTTTAAGTATTATTACATTGTTATATTGATGTAAAATGTTTGTGTTTGAAATAATGGGAATTACTGATACTGAGCTTTTCAAAAGCCGCGTAACCCTATTTTGTTAGAATCTACTAATTATGTTGAAAATGTGGATATTTTCAAAGTTTTCTTAGCTTTATTATGTAAAGACTGTGGTATGGTAGTGATTAAATACTGAAATATGTTTTCAGTATTTCACTTAATCGCCCGACTTTATTTTCGATTTCCAGTTTTGTTTGCATTGGATATCCCGTAAAATATTTTTCGAATAGCTTTTTGACGGAGACGCAGCCATGCCACTCCGGCCTATGACACGCAACGATATTTTATAATAAGCTTTTTATTAACTTGCAATGTATTTCTATATGTACTGTGAGGACTCTGAAACTATTTAAAAACGCCTTGCCTATAATAAGATTAGCAATAGACAACTACTTAGTTTTGGAAGGTAATTGAAATTCGAACATATTTGAATAAGTGAAGATGTTTTTGCTAGCTTTGATTGTCAATTCTAGAGAAGCGGCCTAACGGCAGGCACATTGTTGCTGAAATAGATGATATAAAAATAATCTCTAAATATTAATTTAGCTCCCTGAGCTACCCCCATCACAGTAGGTACCTATGCATGTTCGAATCAAATCTTGCAACTGAAGTTTAGAGTTATCCTCAACCGATTAAGAAGTTTTATTTGCATACACGTTTAGTTTGGATGACAACAGCTTTTTTTAAATGAAAAAAATATATATTGTTTCTCATCACTTTAATTAACGTAATTCTATCAGTAGGTACTGCCAGAGATAACCTCCTACCAATAAATGTACGAAGACACAATTTCACCCTTTTATAATATTAGTTTACATACAGCGACTGTAATTCAACCCCGACTTAAGGTTCCCAAAATTCTACTAACGCGTCCTCATTTTGTAACCAAGTCTGACATTTCTTACAACACCCAGGGGAAGAAATGTGCTGATGAATTTCTTAACGCTGACTGCAAGGCGAAACGGGGGCCCAAGTTAGCTGTGGTCATGAATATGGTGATTCTGACCCCTCACAGATGTGGGTACGACTGCGGTGGTCGCATGTTGCATTGATGCATATCTGTAGGAATTGAGCACAGGTAGAGGTACATGCTTACAAATTATGACTGCAAAACAATTTGCTGGAATGTATTCTTATGTTTTTCATTTAGGTATTATAGTATCAATTCTCCTACCTACAGGTATATTATATTATATACTTTATATTTAATTTATAATGTCCGTAAGGATTGAGGAGCCACTTTTTGTATCTTAATCAAATTTATTTACTTATTTAGTAGTAAGTTTAAAAATTTTGTAGGTTCAATCCTCGATTTTGTATAATAATACTTCAAAAGTTATATTGATATAAATGTGGCTCCTCAATCTAAATGTTTGGATTGAGGAGCCACGTCAGAACTAGGAACATCATGGATTAATATTTATCATTATTAGGTATGATTTTGTAGTATTTGAGAGTATTTAGTAGACAAAATCTGAGCTCGGTTGCATTAAAATTATAAAAGTTATCATACATTATATGTGGCTCCTCAGACCATACATACGACTCGTCAGTTTTCAAAGAAGCAGTAGTTCAATTAATGCGCAATTTCTTCGTCGTTTAGTAGTAAGCATATAAGTTTTGTAGGACAAGAATCAGTAATTAAAAATGAGTGCATTGGGAGATATGGCACATTTTAACTGGCTCCTCAATCCTGACGTTAGTGTACCTACCTGAGATCACAACGTTACTGTACCTTCTTGAGATTACAACGGAATCAAAAACCAGAGACACTAACATTTAGTATGAATGTCTACTTAATACTTAAGTAGAGATCAACATCGTATATATTCGGTATCTGAAAAACAAATTACCTTTCGATATTCCTTAAGAATTCGCTATTAAGGGTGACCATGTTATATGAATGAAACCAGGATGACAAGTTTTTAAATTATTTTTTTAACAAATCGACAATATAGAAATATAGGTAGGTATGTACAGATATTCTTCATATGTTTTAGGTATTTAAATGAATTTCTATATAAGTTAAAAATGGATTAATATTGGTTGGTCGGTGCTTTTAAGAATTTTACAGTGAGAATCATAGCCGTCGTAACAAAACATCTCATCCTTCATTGGGTAATGACATTTGTAGTGCCCCATGCCAGCTTCGCTAATTCCAGGTAGAAATTCTGTAACGCCCATTAATGTATATGATCTACTTGTACGAGCATCGCCACATGATATAACTTGTTTTAGTTTTTACCTGAACAAGCAGTCGCTAATTCACAGATTATTTATGTACATTCGCTGACTAGGCTATTACGCCCGCCACAACTCACCTACTTTAGGTATTATATAATTTATTGTTTTGCCTAATAAACTGTCAATCATTAACGGACACATAGCAGTGATTTTATTTCCTGTACACATCCCGTGTGATTCGTCCATCTACATTCTACATCTCAGTGTGCGGAGCTATTGCCCGTACACTACTTGTAATCATTATAGATTCTGGTACCTCGTTTACTTGAAACTTCGTACAAACATTTAGTTAAGATTCATTTCGAGCGTAAACATTATTAAATTTAATAAAACAATATTACTAAGGATGTTACGATTGTTTTATTGTATATTTTTACGAGTACATGGTTCATAAACTTATATTTACTTTCTTTTTTACACAATTAACAACGTTATATAAGTAGAAAAATTACTTGTTAAAGTTGAAAAATTTAAAATGATTAATGTCTTTTGTGCAAAATTTTTACTTTTCCCAGATATCCCACTTAAGGGAAAGACGAGAAAAAAAAAATCCTTTTGTCGGAGTGATTAATATGTATATCCATTCCAAATTATAGCATGTTAGTACTAAAAGTCTCAGAACTAAGCTGCGGACGGACAGACGGACACAGCAAAACTATAAGGGTTCCTTGTTTTCATAATACACATTGATTTGATGACCGTATTTCTTTTTTAACCGACTTACCAAAAAGGAGGAGGTTCTATGTTCGACTTCTTGTATGTTTTTTTTTTTTTTTTTTTATGTATGTTCACCGATATCTCCGTCAATTGCGGACCGATTTTGAAAATTTTTTTTTCGTTTGATAGGGTATGTTTCGAAATTGGTCCCATTTTAATTTGGTGAAGATCTGATGAAGAACTTCGGAGATATACAACAGAACTCTTCAATAAATAACGGCAAATCATTCGGAATTGCTGCAATCGCATGTCTGTTTATTGTATATATCATTTCATAACATAACATCACGCCAGTACGTACTAAAGGGGTACGCAGATCTCTCATTTCACGGGTTATCTTCAAGTATCATGTTATTCGGGTGATCTATTCTAGCGTTATAGGTACCTTACTAAACAACTTGCCTATTTTAGGTAGATACAACTAAAAAGGGAAAAATAAAAATCTTTTTTGCAAAAAAATACTACCGACTTCCAAATGAAAAACTACAAAGTGAAAAATAACTTAACTTTTGGAAGTCGGTGTCCATATCGCAAAAAAATGGTACCTACGAAAGACACCGACTTCCAAAAGTTAAGTTATTTTTCACTTTGTAGTTTTTCATTTGGAAGTCGGTAGTATTTTTTTGAAAAAAAGATTTTTTTAATATTTTATATCTAGTGAGAATGGAGACCCTAATTTGTAAATGGAATAGACAGGCAAATAAATAATATTCATTCTGTTGGACCGTCAAGGATTTCAATAATAGAATAGAATATAATAATTTATTAAAAAGTAAGTTCGTTCAAAAAAGTGTACATTTGGTGCAGTAGTTTAATTTCTAAAACAATTGTATAAATAGAGCGTATATGTATGCTTGCTTGTATGCTTATAATGGGTTGAAATAAATTTTAAAAACACAAACAGATTTCTATTTGTATTTTTAAAAGCCAGGAAACGATAAAAAAATATGTACTTTATTCATGGACACCCTACAAAAGAATATGATTGGAAAATAAAGGATTGCTAATAACTTCGTAGATATTTATTTTTTTATGGCAGGATTATACGTACATTCAGTATCAATTTATACAGAATAAGATGGTTTTTTTATCAAATTTCGGCACAAGTATCATTATATTAGAGGAAAATCTATTTACCGAAGCATCTCAATTGAGGAGCCAGTTAAAATGTGCCATATCTCCCAATGCACTCATTTTTAATTACTGATTCTTGTCCTACAAATCTAATATACTTACTACTAAACGACGAAGAAATTGCGCATTAATTGAACTACTGCTTCTTTGAAAAATGACGAGTCGTATGTATGGTCTGAGGAGCCACTTATAATGTATGATAACTTTTATAATTTGAATGCAACCGAGCTCAGATTTTGTCTACTAAATACTCTCAAATACTACAAAATCATACCTAATAATGATAAATATTAATCCATGATGTTCCTAGTTCTGACGTGGCTCCTCAATCCAAACATTTAGATTGAGGAGCCACATTTATGTCAATATAACTTTTGAAGTATTATACTACAAAATCGAGCATTGAACCTACAAAATTTTTAAACTTACTACTAAATAAGTAAATTAATTTCATTAAAATACAAAAAGTGGCTCCTCAATCCTTACGGACATTAATTTATACACTCTTGTCGTTTTAGCTTTAATATGTGTAGGTTTGATGTTAGTAATATGTTGTGTGGGTGAGTTTTTTCACAACACTCAAGGTGATAAATAATATTTATTCAATTCCACAACAAAGAACAAAACAAGGCAGGTATCTTAACCTCCTTATTGAAAGTGAGTGGGTTCTTCAATTTCCTTATTCAATAATCATCTAAATTTGAAAGCCTATCAGTGCGGAGTACTTCCTCTCCTCTGTTAGTACAAGCTTTTAAGTGCCTTCAATAATTCCCACAATTTCTGCCGCCATTACCTGATAGCTCAATATTTAATCAGTAACCTCTCCGCTCACAGTACTTACCTATTGTAATTGCATTTGATTGCCGTATCTGTTCGTTTTTAACTTTTTAGTTAATGGATTTATTTTAAAGGTAACGTAATTGAAATTATCCCAAAAAACTTTTACAAAAAAATACAACAGACTTCCAAAAAAAAAAACTATATATATATAAGTTCATTTCGGCAGTCAGTGTTCCTGTGTTCGTTTTTTGAAACCAGCATCGGAAATTGAAGTTATATTTCAGTTTGTAATGTTTTTTTTTGAAATCAGTTGTAATTTTTTGTAAAAAAGATTTTTATTTTTCACTTTTACATTTTTACATTAGTGGTACATAATGAACAAGTTCTATAGTAAGGCTATTATGCCCACAGTGATGCCAGAATAGATAACACGAATAATATGTAACTTGAACATAACCAGTAGAATGAGAGTGTACCAGGGTGAACGTGATGGTATGTTATGAAATGGGGTAATTAATTAACAGACATGTGATTGCAGCAATCCCGAGAGTTTTGCTGTCATTAATTGAAGAGTTATGTTGTATATCTCCGAAGTTCTTCATCAGATCTTTACCAAATTAAAATAAGACCATTTCAGAATAAATTTCTTTCGAACTACAAATAATTTTGCAAATCCGTTTATATATGACGGAGTTACGCCCCAAAATACAAAAAAATAAAATATACCATCATCCGAATTGAGAACAACAAATTTTTGGGCAGTCGGTTAAAAACACACTTTATCAACAGTATTGCCAGCAAAATCTACTTTTGTATCCAATTAAACATAATATAAATGATAACTCAGTTACCTAATCATTTTCAGCACAAAAAGCTTCTGACATCTTACTAAAATAATATTCAAAAAGAAACATAACAGCGAAATAAATTCAAAGCATAAAAGAAGCCTGTGTCTAAAAGAAGGAGCAATGTCAGTGAAATAATGGCCTAATTTATTTTGCCAAGCAGTTGCAGGGGAACTGAATATAAAACAGGTACCTCCCGACGAAGCGCATTTAAGATCCTGGCTTCCACATTTAAAAGATTTAAGTATCATATATAATATAAAACCGACATAGCCTGTCCTATATAAAATGTATTCGTTCCAAAAATTGGCAACTTTGTTAAATATCGCTTGCTTAACTTTAGGGTCCCGATATGAATAACATTGGCTTGGGAATATAAACCGCTTACAATAAAGACATCAACGGGCAGAAGGTCTGATCTAAGACGGCCTAGATCCACTGAATCCTACTTGAAAGGCACAGTGGGGTTATTAAGTGAGGCAGTAAGATCAATAATGTATAATGTTCGACGGCGGAGCCTAGTGTTGACCTTTTGAAAGTTCCGGTGAGGTCACCCCGGTGGTTCGCAAGATGAGGGTATTAGGCATCCGCCCTTCTGTTTAATTAATGGAGGCTTGACCCCCGTCTAACTTTCTCTGCCTGTATTTAAGAGACCGTTATGTACGTAGGGATGAAATAGTTTCATTGTGTTTTTATGTCAGTTTGTAGTAACTCAGTGCTTGGGTTACATTTTATTTAGAACTCAAAGGAAGAAAAGCTTATTACAATGTTAAAAGACCACGATATAATATTCCCATTAAGGCTGTACCCTGACCAAAAAATCTTGACCATTCCTAGTGCCCTAGCGGCACACTGGTGGCGCATGAATTACAGTAGTGAATACGCCCAGATTTTAGAATAAAATCTTTATGAAATATATATTGGTCTTTTGAAAAAAAAAGTTACAAAATGTTCGTTATCAAATTGTCTAACCATTAGTGTGAAAAATTAATTGATGAACACTTTACGAGGAGATGCATGCTAATGTATCTTTTAAAAAAATGTATACTACCATTTTAGAATCAATATTAAGTAGAAATTTAATGTATTTTTATTAATTGATATTTCTTTATAAATAAACAGTAGATAGCTTTTAAAAACTGCACAAAAACGGCTAGCGCGGCGTTTTGCTCGGGGAGGTGCCTTAAACGAAAACGTAGGAATCCTTTCTTTCCTTAGCTGGAGTCAAAAAACGAGAGAATGTAAGTCTTCATTAGAAGTAACATCAAAGTAGTAATCCCGTAATCCCTGCGCTTCAATTCATTACAAAGTTCAGTACATTATGTTTACGAGACTTAAAATACCAAGCAACTCGATTATGAATATTTATGTAAGAGCATATGAGCTGATGAGCTACGCTCAGTAACTGTAAACAAAGTTTATGCATACGAAACGTCGTAAAGTCGTACGTCAAGACAGCCAGCGACAATTTTCCTCGCTACATAAATTCGTCGAGTCTCTGAAAGTAGACAAGTTAATATGAGATTTCATATCGTACGGCGGAAACAACGGTTCGTCGAGCTCTGCGCTAATGAATAAATAACACGCTTGTATGTCTACACTCGCTTGATCTCCCACGAGCCTGCATAAATAGCCTTTTTTCTTTGAAATGTACCTACAAATGTAAATGAACGTACTCATGTTTTGTAGTAATTAAAAATGACATCTTTTACAAATAAAGGCTTAACACACACCACAATTCCCTTTGTTTAATTGGCATCAAGTATTCCCTTCATACGTTTCGACACACAGTAACGTTATTATTGGCTGGCGGAATAAAAGTGGGAAATCAGAAGTGGTGACAGAGTAAAGGGATAATTAAATTTGCGGGCGGTTAAGCGCGGTGTATCACGTATCGAGCTGTTTCAATAGGTGTGACACTCGATGGCGGTGCCCGTCAATTTGCCCGCGGCGCGCGGCGGCCCGGGCGGGTGACGAGTCCGCCCGGGCGGTCGTCAGCGACCGACGACGGCGAGAGCCATTCACGTCACGTTCACGGCTCCCAGCAATTTTTTAATTTTACGAATAACGACTGCATTATTTCTGCGACAATGACAATGGGTAATGGTGGTGTTTAGAATCCACCTTTGTCATCGTAGAATTTTGTTCTTCTTGTGCTTTGACTTTTATGAAATTGAACTAAGTTATAAGTTTTTAAGCTGACATGGTCACAATCATTAGAATTAATATTTGTTTGTTTATTTTGTTGTTGTGTTTGTTTTTTTTCAGCTCTCAATCAGAATCAAAATATACATGATAAATATCCTGAACTAAACTTTTATGAGCTTATATAAGATACATTCCCCATAAATCACAAAGGCAAAGACTGCAAAATATAATAACTAAAACTACTAGTTTTCTCGAATGTTTAAAAGCAAAAGCAGACACACAGAAAATGCAGTGTAAAACAAAGGACAAAAACTAAGGCTTGAACGACTTTCAGCTAAACACTCTATGTGGATCCACAGGTCGTCTTCAGAATAAAACCAAATCACTTAAGCACCATTTACTCGATTGGCAACGTTTATTTGAAAGCCAAATCGTTTTAATTTTCCATGGCCAGCTCCGCATGCCAAGAATTACTTCTAGCCCATGGTAAGCCGGAAGATAGTGTCTTAATTGTATTTAAAAGATAAAAAGAACTTCTCCTTTTAACAATCCATTATCACGTACAAAGTAAGATGAAACGGACGTTTTATGACTCGCCTTTTTAATGGTCTTTCAATGTTTTAAAGCTTCGAGAGTCCTTAGCTACAAGAAGTACTTTGTTATGTGTTTCAACCTGATTAATAATGCCGAACTTTTCTCGTTACTCCTTTACTGATTTTCTGAACTCATTTTTACTTGTCCGACGAAAAGCCATCAGTAAGTCCGACCTTCTTCAGTAGATAAAAGTTTGTCTGATAAAATTTATTTTTCGCTGGAAATGGAAAATGAAGCGTTGATACTAACATTAACTATCATAAAATAAATTAAGAAATTCCTCGATTGATTCTGTTGTATTAATTTCGTGAAAGAACTTATAAAGAATAAATTAATGTACAAATTTTTTGTAAGCTACAATAGGGTAGTTTACTGAAAACTAATTTTTTTTCCGTCAGGTAGATTAGTAAAAAATATTGGACACGTATTTTTCTTTTGACACGTAAACATAAAGTGATGATGATATAATGCGTTGAAATAACGTGTGACGTCACGCCGTTAGTAAACTTTATAATGCCTTAGTGAGGTCACAAGCCCACACTCCTGAATTTTGATGCACTTTAACTTTGTCAATTTTATTGCTTTTGTAAAGCAAAAAAATATGTGCCCAATAATATTGGATGAATATAATTATATTTTTCTACCTAGGAAACATCCCTATTATTAGAAGCTTTGTAGCATCAAGTAAACGTTATCCAAACGGTTCGTTTTATGTTTTGGAAGCAAGAAACGCTTGTACTGTTAGCGTTGGCAGGCTGGCGGTCGGCAGGGTATGCTACATCCCGCAAGTCACGTAGCTTTCCTGCAAGTAGTGGAACTTGCAATTGTACTTGTAGAGGCCCCGGAGCAGCTGCTTCCCCGGATGTTTGTGCGATGCTTCCCCGAGGAACTCCAGAGGATTTTTAAATACTTTAACAAGTATAACTGAAAGAATTCTTAACACAAATGGAAACAAAAGACTTTTAATTTATAGCTTGCAGGAAATGTTTAATTTTTAGTCCGTAGTTATGCTTGGAAATGAAACGTACTCTTGGGTAGGTTAGATTACAATACTTAAAGCAAAAATAAAGTAGATAATGGAATTACTTAGTAACAAAACAAATTGGTCTTGGAAACAAACCCCGAAAATGAAGAAAAGTAAATATTTTCCCGTAAACATGGAAGCTAATTTCGAAGCATGTGTTTGAACTTTGTTATTTTAAGTTAAACGGCATACAAAGAACACAAAATATGAATAAAGATAATTACTTCGTTGAGAGAGTTTCACGGGCACCTTAATTTTGCTGCAACTGCGTATTATACCACATAAAGCTTTGTATTTTTTTATGAAATGAGAATTTTTCTTTGTCTGCACTCGCCTTCGTAAGAAATCTTAAACAAAAAAAAATAATACACCAAAAGAAATTGCCTAGGTACTTGTTAACAAATTGTGTCTACCTGCTGAGTACCTAATACCCGAGTTGCAGCAGTCATGATCATCATTTAAGCCGAAAGACATACACTGCTGGACATAGGCTCCCCAAGCGTCGCCACACTGATCGGTCAGGGCTGTCTCGCATCCACTGGTTTCCCGCAGCCTTTACTAGTTCATCGGTTCATCCAACGTTGTGTCTTTCGGTTTGCGTTTGCCATTCCAGAACTTTTCGGCCCTATCGGCTATCCGTTCTGCCCGCTGCCATTTCACTTTGGTAATTCTTTGGCCTATTTCCAGCAGTGGGCGTCTTTCGGCTGATATCATGATTATGATGATATTGTTGGTTGCAGCAGTAACTTTTACTTATTAATAAGGAATTACGAAATAGAAACCCATCTTTAACACTAACAAACAACAAAACAATGTAACAGTGTAAAAGTGTTAGCGACCTTTCTGGCTAGATGGCTCGACGCGATTCCATTTCAGTCCCTTAGAAATAAAAGAAAAACATTATGAAACAAGAACAAGAAAAGTTGAAAAGAAACTGTTTATCCTGGTATAGTCATGTGATGAGGAGGGGTGAAACGTATATTACTGAAAGAGTTATGAATATAAGGATGGAGAGGAAGGGGACGGCCAAAGAAGAGATGGATGAACTGTGTGAGGAGTGATATGAAAGAAAAGGGAGTCAGTGATGTCGTGACGGGCGACAGGACGGTATGGAAGAAGAAAACGTGTTGCGCCGACGCCAATTAACATGTGACAAGGGCAGGAAGATGATGATGATTATGAAACATTAGAGATGAAGAGATCCATTAACTCAATCTCAACATTGTAGTGTAGTAAGACTGTTATATAAACTATTTGTGAGCCAGACCGCGCTAGACTAGTCTACGATGAATAACATAATTAAATATAGAACTGTTCTAAAATAGTTTACGAACTTATCAGACAGAAAAGCAATGAAAAGTTTATAGACAATTAAATAAATAAGTTACTACCAATATTTAATATTATGAGTGAATGAAGATAAATGGATCGAATGAAAAGTTTAAATACCTACACCATAGTTGTTAGGTTAATAAATCATCATTCGCTTAGCCTTTTTCCAACTTTGTTTTTGGGGTTACCTATCAGTCTAACAGAATACCTACCCGACCTATCTAACATTCACAACCCAGTAACTGGTAATAACTGGTAATCCGATGACTTAGGGATGTTTCCTGGGTAGAAGAATGATAATTCTATTTAGTCCGTCAGTGAGATTATCAAATAATATTGGACACGTATATTTTGCTTTATCAAATAAATAAAAATTGAAACAACTAAGCGCATCAAAGTTCAAGAGTGGGGGCTTGTGACGTCACTTTGGCAGAATAAAGTGTAGCACACCGTGACGTCACACGATATTTCGACTCACTGTATCGCCGTCTATTTTTGTTTACGCGGCAAAAGAAAAAATCGTGTCAAATATTTTTATAGGTTATTTGACTTACTGAATAAATATTTTTGTTAACAGATTGATTCCTTTGCCGAATTCGCTTACACAATTAGGCTGCAGATTAAGTCTGCAGTCGGCGGCCCATTACATGAGTGCACACGAATAACAGCTGATAGAGAGGGATGGATAGCGTCGCATCTTTAACCAAATTATGGCACCCTGAAGTCTCACTGCAACATGATGACCACGATTGCTCTGTCAAGATTGTACCGACGAAGAAGAAGAAGAAGACCCGTGCGAAGCCAGGGCGGGCCGCTAGTAACAATACAAAATATAGACTGGTGCATTGTACATTGTACATTTGAACAAGTTACATAGATATAACTCAGACACGTATTCGAATAATTCATTTTAATGGCCACCTCGAGGATAGTGGAAGAGATAAACGTCGTCTTAGTATTAAATATTTTATCCTTTATGTATTCAGATACTTTTGTTTCGCCATAAGTACAAGATGATGAAATGGTTTTAGAAAAGTCGGAGCAAATAGATTATTCTCATAAGCTGCACAATAGCACATAGGCTGGAGAAGAACTGGCTATTTATAATGATTGTTATTAATTTTATTCTAACTTTGCCCTTGTAAAATAATTGCGTAGTTTTTACAGACCAATTCTCTCAATCATAAACCGATTACATTCGCCAACAGTATAATTCAAATTGCAACGGAATGCGATTGGATCCTTTTTTTGACGTATTGCAATTTTGATTTTGGAATGCAACAGTTTATTGCACAACTACGGCGAAGCAAAAGGGAGGGTTATTTTTTTGACCTGTATGTTTGTATGTTCATCTGTTCCCTCATAAGTTCTAAACTACTTATCATAATTTGACAAATTTGGTGTCGTTAGAAGTATTTTGATTGCCCGCTAGTTATATGCTATCTGAGGTCGCATTAAATTGAATATGGCGCCCTCTAACGGGCCCGAAGTCAAGAACAATAGTATATTATGCAACTAGTGAATAAAGAACGGATTTAAAGCGAGGGCCGTAGATGCATCACGAGCAAGCGAAGGATTCCAACGATTGAATCACGACCGTAAGGAGTGATTCATGATGATTGAATCACGAGCATAGCGAGTGATTCAAGTGTTATAATCCTGAGCGACGCGAGTGATTCATGGCCCTCGATATAAAACCGTTTTATTCAAGAGTTGCATACTATATTTTATAACATGACTTCGAGAAAAAGAAAGATCTTAGCGAAAAGCACAAGGAATATTACGAGTAATAAATAAATGGTTTATTTCCTTCAAAATTTCCCAAAAATGTGAAACCCTCCCCTGAGCTAGGTGCTGTTACCTGTGTTTCAGGGGCCAGTGACCATCTCCGTTACTTTACATAATTATATTTAATTAAACACCATTGCAATTAATATTAGAATTACAATCCAAATAAGTATTCAATAAATATCCTAGACTAAAATCAAAATCATTATTAAAAGCCTAAATATAAAAAAAACTCAAAATTAAAATCAAAGAAGGAGTTTGAAAGTCGAATATTCTCTATGAGGTTGCATAGCATTGAGATGGACGTCTAATAGATTGGTGTATTCCAAATTCAAAATCCAAAACAGTGATTAAAAGTGCTTTTTATTCACTGTTTTCAGTGAATAAAATAAGCTTTTTAGAGGCGGAATGGTATAAAATATTTTTTCGTCCCATCTCATCTTGTGTAGTATCGTTGAACAGGGTTTTCAAACTGAAGTAAGGGATTTGTTCATCATATTTTTGTCAAGCGTACCATTTGCGAGAAATATCCCGTCAAACTCATGAAAACTATTTTTTTACCCGACTACGGCGTCGCAGTGATTCTTGATCGGTATGTATGTATGCAAGTATGTATGCATTTATGATTATTTGTTGCCTCATTACTGTGTCTCTCAAATTTCGAATCATAAACCTATGTGTATGTTACGTTAGCTAACATAACTACACACACATAGCACATACCTATACCTGTCCTTTAGTGAATAGTAAATTGCCTAAATCAACTACACTAACGTTACCTAGAGTCCACTCTTGTAACTTATACTAGGTACAAACTCTAAACAGAAAATAAATGTTTTTTTTTTTTTTTAACCGTGGTCGTATGGTACGTTGTAGAATGTATTGCAGATGGCATACGACCACGGTTATCCTCTGAACACCACTATGAATATGTATGAAATACAATATATTATTTATAACCATGTAAGTTGTTTATTTAATACACGATACATATCGAATAGTGTATACATAACAATTTCAGATGAGAATATTTACTTGTTTCATACTTTTTAAAGCGTTTTTTTTGCAGTACCTAGTCGGGTTTTAGTTTTTGAGCTTATTTATTTATAATTAGTAGGATTAGCCTTTTGATCCTTGATAAATGACGATACGACAAGCAATCCCAATAACAACTAATAACTGCAACAATGAAGTAACAAACCTCACAAAGCCATTTGAAAGCATCCTCTTGTTTTCTGAAAGCAGTATTTTGAGTAACCTACAGTTCCGTGCCCCAAAATCTGAGCCAATAGCTTTGACATTGTTTGCAAGTAGTTCTACAAGTATCTGAACAGTAAATCAAAGCTCTAATCGTGTACACGGTGTTCTGAGTAATCTGCTTGTTGATCGGGAGTTACGAGTACGACAACAGTGTCGTGGTCACAATATGTTGACCAGCGGCTTTACGGCGACCGATACAGCCTCGTTGATTGGAATATCGATTAAGGGTGGCATGCCAGTGTGGTTCTGCGTAGAGGCCTTGTTTGCTCTCTAGTAGACGGATAATAAACTGCCTTCTGTTGTTTGGGAGTAAATTGTTCGTGTTTAATTACTTTTATTTGAATCAAAACACTAACTAGCTTGCTTTACGTCGTTGAGCAATAAAAAGTAGGTATTTCAGAATCAGCAGTAGGTACTCAGTAGGAATCAGCAGATATGTTACCTACGAAATTACATGAATGTCGAAACGTAACTAGGTTTTTACCGGAATTATAAGGCAACCCAAGTAAGAAAGTCATGAGGCAGCACTATTTCTATAGTTGAAAGAATAAGCATAGCGAAACGAAGCTCTGGTATTGAGACTGGGCGGTTCAGTATCTACAAGATAAATGTAGGCTCCAAAACAAATGTGGAAACTTATTGTACACTATTTCACGGATGTACAACCTAAATGGATATTGCGAACAGTTTTACCCGGTTGAAATGGAATCACTTGACATGTGGCTGGTTCGCATCTGTTCAAGCCTCTTGTTTTTATTTCCATCACAATTTATGCTAAACATCTGATATATTTGGGTTCAAACGATCCGCCCAGGGGCATTTGTATGTAAACCAGGACAACATCTGTCGTGACTTTCAGTTGACCTTACTTACCCTTTTGATTTATACATAAATGTTTCGTATTAGTTTCATGGTTTCATTTAGAATGGCGAAAACTTTCCTTTAACTCAGCAGTCCGCAGTCCGCTGATGTTTCTCTCTCTTGCTTCTATAATATTTATTCCTTTTAAAACGCGTTCGAGAATTTCTCCAAAGCAAATCTCCGGAGCACTTAAATGATCATTTGGTGGAAATTCTTTCTTTGATCAGTAGGTACGTGCGAAAATTTAAACACGTGTGGCACGTTCACATCGCTGTATATTTCATGTAAGTATTTCACGCCATTGCGTTGATCCTACTTTCATAAAGAGCAATATTGTAACACTCTGGGCGTTCCTGAGCTACGCAAAATTAATTTTGAATAATAAGCATGGTAATAAAATAACTTTAGGACAAGGTGCAACTTTGTAACAGAGCTTTACTAAGTAATTTGCAGTTTACCGATACATTTTAGAAAGATAATGATTAACTAAGTAAAATTACTTCATATATATAGGTACGTATACACGAACTCTTGTTAAATCTACGCTTGAACAGATTTAATAGAAAATCTCGACTAATCAGCGCCTGTATTAATATAACCTTCATTACAACTACAAGGCTTTGAATGTAGACATGTTATCGTAATCATAAAGTACCTGGTTCAATAAAATTAGGAGTAACTAACGTGGCCTTTACGATAAACCTAAATACTAACCCCACAAACCAGATTAACATAAAGTAAGTACCTTATTACAGATACACCCACAATAACTTTGTTTTGAAAGTTATTTCAATCGTGTCTGCGATTAGAGATCGAAACGAGATAGAAGTTTCCAAAATCGGCCAATCGTGTAACACGGTTGGTCGACACTATCGGAATTGCAGACGACTATGTAACCTGGCATACCTGCAGTGAACCAAATATTTTGAACGAAATCGTAGTATTGCATGAGTGAATGACATAGAGAGGATTTAGAGGATTTTCGCAACGTTCTTGCTAAATCTACTGGTACAATATTTTTACTTAAAAACATGTATATTTGTGATTGTTGATATACTCGTTTTTGATCTCTATCTCACGTGATGGTAAGTAATGATGTGGGCGACGATGGAGCACGCTTGCCGAGACCTACCTACCGACGAGTATATCTACCTATTCACTCTTGACTAAAAGACCCCAAGGTTATTTCTATCAGGCAACACAGATTCCGCCAAGGAATTCCACTCCTTAGCTGTACGTACGATGAAAGTGTTCCTAACACGTTTTGTGTGTGTGGTTATGGGTGGGATATGTCTACAATTACGATTACCAAACCAAAATATCAACCAAACGACGTTCAGTGTATGGCTATCTCCACTTCGCCACAGCAACCGGTCTCAAAAATAAACATTATGTTAAAAAAAATACACGACCTGAATGAACCGAAACTTCTAATCCGAATTGCTAAAAGCCCAGAAGCGGAAACTTTGTAATTTTTTAATCAATTATGTTTTCCACTAATTTTGTTTTTGTTAGAATGACGGTATTGTTACTTCACTAAAGTCATTTTGTAGGTAAGATCTTCTACAAAAAAAAAACTAAATACTTTAAAATTCTCTCGTTTCTGCCAGGATTTCAACTTTATCCTGAGTTTAAAACAATCCTTCATCCAGGATTACAGGGATTATGTTTCTTTCTTAAATTTCAGGTAAATTATGAAAGTTCTAAACGAGACATTGGGCGCTGTATTTTTAATGGCAAGCAGAGAGAACATGTTTTCACAATAGTATTACAGAGTCTAGCTTTCAGGGCAACGGAAAGCTATAATATGTTGTTGCTGCCTTTACCTATATACAGCCTGTTGCGAAATTGGATTACAATCCATTTTAAATGAGTTTATTAGCAACAATTTGTTAGCCTTCTAGGAATCAGCTTTTATTACGCACTTCTCTGAAGAAGAAGTAGATTAAGAAAAAGTGGCACTGAAATATACATAAAATAAAAATGCCCTTTATTCCACTATTAACAATTTTGTTACAAAACGACATCTATACTAATAATATTACAAAGCTGAAGAGTTTGTTTGTTTGTTTGAACGCGCTGATCTCAGGAACTGCTGGTTGGATTTGAAAAATTATTGTTAATTTGTGTTGGATAAAAGTTTTTAAACTGTCATGGTCACTAACACAAACAAACATGGTAAATATCCCGTTACGAAAGTTAATATTTCTTTCTTAAAAGTTTATTTTTTAACATCACGCTACGACCAATAGGAGTGGAGCATAAATGAAAAATGTTGCAAAAACGGGAAAAAATAATCCGTTTTGAGAGCTTCCTTTGCGTGCGCTGCGTAAACGGATAAGGTTACGCAACAATCATGTATGTAGGGTAGGTAGGGTAGGGTAGGTACGGTAAGGTGGGTAGGTAGGTAGCCAATTGACGGGAGCGAAGCCGCGTGGGACAGCTAGTAAAATATAAAAACCCTATGCCTACCCTATGCTAATCCCTTAAGGTTACACTAGTCGAAAATTCTTCCATACAAACGTAGTCTAGAGATTACTCCACTGTTTGACGATTTACGTTCAAAATAAAAAATGATATCAATTTGTCTCATCATTATCTAGTCCTGTATGGAAACAAAAATTTTAAAAAATTATATATTTGAAAGTTATGAGCGTCGAAACTTCCATATTTCAACACTAATTATAACGCATCTTTGGGCGGAAATAAATACCATAAGAAGAAGGAAAATTACAAAATGGCCCCGTACAGGGATAGATTAGTAATTCATCAATGCAAATAATTTTATTTTATAAATATAAATTTAGTAGTTTTTTCATGATATAGACTCCCAAAGGTCTGGTTATAAAATTCCGCGCGCTCGTTTTCGTCCTAAATTATCATCCATTTCGCTACGAACTTGCAAACGTGCTTATTCGTACGTGAACTAGCTTCTTACTGCTCATCACAGCATCTATCTCTTTCGCACGTGTTGTCGCATGAGATAGCACGCAATTTAACCCCGCGCACAAAATAGTTCGTGCCGTCGACTAGGGCATCCTTAACAATACTATTAGTAGTACTTAAATAAAGTTAGTAAAGAGGAAAAATATATAAAACAATATATGGATTTAGACATTTATTTTCTCAAATATTTACATAATCACTTACAGAGAAAATACAATATTATAACTTATAAATAAATGAAGCCGACTCCATAGTGGGTTAATGTCGTCACAATCCAAGATTCCGCGGACGCCTCTCATCCCACATGCCGCGACAAACCTCCAAGTAAAAAATTGAAAAAGCTAATTCATAATCCTAATGTATTACTATGTTACCCATACACTACAACAACGAGTATCATTCGCAAGCATCAAGTTAAATCATTACCAGGTATCTCCATAGCTGCCAAAACGGACCTTTAATTTTTTGACAACAGTTGCATGTCGTGATTGTGGCAAGAGGGCTTCCACTCAGCATAATGCTGTGCCGTGGGCGATCCACAGCACGGAGAAAAATATTGCAATTTCTGTTAAAGGAAATTCTTGTTCTTCTCAATTTGTTCCTTCC
This sequence comes from Orthosia gothica, assembly GCA_949775005.1. Classification (NCBI taxonomy): domain Eukaryota; kingdom Metazoa; phylum Arthropoda; class Insecta; order Lepidoptera; family Noctuidae; genus Orthosia; species Orthosia gothica. Next base: position 18,259,170 of record OX459043.1, on the reverse strand, counting down.
TTCTTTATTTTCTTTCATGAGCGTTTGCCATCGCTATTTGTGGCGGTCACCTCTACGGCGTAGGCCTCCTCTAAATCACTCCACTCGATTCTACCGCGCGCCTTCTGCATCCAGTCCGATTGTGGGCTAGGTAAATATATCTCTCCATCTCTTTCTTGGTCTTCTTTGCTTTCTTTCACTTTCTAGTGAAATCCATTCGGTAACCCTCTTCGTCCACCTAGTACTCTCCAGTTTACACAGCTGCCCTGCCCAGTTCCACTTTAGTAATCTTATTCTCTTCTTTACGTCGGTTAGTTTTGTTTTTATCCGTATATTTTATTCTTTACTTTGTCTGATTTTTTTAAGTAAATCATACTTTATTCTATTTTTCTTTGGTATATGGAATCTTCTCTTTGTCTTCGTACCTCATCGACAAAAATCAGCTAATACATAAAAAGACACTACCCTGCCTTACGTACGGATGTCAAACGTGGTCTTTGATAATTTACATTATAGTGTGTCAAATATGTTTTTTTGGATAACTCAAATAATATTAGGTCATTACATATGAAATTGGCGTTTTGTAAGGGAGGAACATAATGTCGTTTTTTTTTCTTCTTATTCTTAAAAAAACGTTGCCCCACACTAGGAATTTTTATTTTTAATATGTAATATATTTTTTTAATCAAAATATGTACCATTTCTATCTATGCACTTTTGCCATCTCATAGGTAGTTCATTGATCCCTTTACTAAAAAACCATTCGGACGGGCATCAATAAAATCTTTGAAGATGCTTTGGACTGCCCCATCGGAGTAGAATTTTTTCCTTGCAAGAAGTTATCCAAATTTCGAAAAACAAAGGTAATCTGTTGGAGCAAGGTCCGGGGAGAACGGTGGATGTCTTAGACATTCCAATTGAAGCTCCTCTAATTTTGTAGCCATCTGTTGTACAGTGTGTGGTCTAGCGTTGTCCTGAAGCAGCACTGGCCTAGAGCGATTGACCAGCCTCGACTGTTTAGCAGCTAGCTTTTTCATCATGGTTTGCAGTTGCTGACAAAAGACATCCGCCGTAATCGTCTGGCCCGATTTAAGAAAGCTGTAGTGAACGACACCGGCACAAGTCCACCAAACGCTCACAAGTATTTATTTTTTGAGTAAATTTTCGCTTGGGGCAGGATTTGGCTGGTTCGCCAGGGTTCAGCCATTGCGAACAGCGTTTCCGATTATTGTACAGGATCCACTTTTCATCACAGGTAAAGATTCGATTTAAAATCCCTTCATTATTGTGCCGGTTGAGTAATGTAACGCAGCAATCGACGCGCGTTTGTCGGTTTGCTGCACTCAATTCATGAGGTACCCACCTTTCAAGCTTTTTCACCATCCCAATTTGCTTCAAGTGGATTAAAACAGTTTCATCACTAACACCGCAGCCTGCAGCTAACTAGGACGTGGTTTGCGATGGATCCGCTTCAACAATAGCCTTCAATTCTTCATTATCAACTTTGGTTCCAGCCGTCCACGGGGCTTGTTCTGCAGTTCGCAATTTCCAGAATGAAAATGTTGGAACCAATTTAAACGCACTGTGTATTCTTTCGCGACACCGTCGCCATACACATCATTAATCCTTCGAGCCGTTTCTGCAGCACTGGTGCCACGATGGAACTCGTACTCGTAAATAACGCGATATTTCAATTTTTCCATTTTGTAAACTGACTGGCGCAAAGAAAAAACCAAAAGAGGAAAAACAAATTAATTACGGTTTTCCAAACACAAAATCATGAGTAAATAGCTAAATTTAAAATTGCAATTTCAAACTAAAGAGGAGATATTTGAGATCAAAGTGGCCAGTACGACAAAACGCCAATTTCATAGGTAAGGACCTAATATTTTACATATTCGCAATGATTTCGAAAGGAAGGATACGCCCATCTGAACATTTTATAGAAACCTTAATACAAGCAACAAAAGTAATGTAATGTTACTTACCGATGATATGATATCCCATGTTTCTTTTTAACCTTTATATCGTAATTTTTGCAGCCTTTTACCACACAACTAGGCATTATTACGACAAGCAAATACTCGCTCACTCTCGCACACAGACCACTGTCGCGTTGGCCCTAAACTGCCATTTAGGGCCAGCGCGCTGGTGCCATTTAGTCGCGCGGTTAGCCTGGTCCTTACGCAAGTAATATATATGTCAATGCCTATTCGTGTCTAATTGGCACTATGTGCCTTGCATAAATATAACTGCGTTTTGTACCAAACCAAAAATTAATTGTTAGTACAAATATTTATTTTAAGCAGAACTACAATTGGCAATAAAAATGTATCCCATTGACCTTCAGTTACGTTACAAATCGAATAGAAAAGAAGTAGTTATTTTCGAAAAGTAATTTCTTAAAATCCTTTCATTCCATCGGGAAATCAGCCTGTATTTGTCAATTTTAGGCTTAGCGCGGAAGCGGTTAGGCGGTTAGCAACAAACCCGGCCAATCTCCAAGTTTACGATGCGATCCAATCCGGCCGCGCCAGAAGAGCTTTCGGTTCACCTGAAATACTGTGACATTTTCCTAATTATTGGCGGGTATACGAACATTTGGGTAGGAGCTAGTTTCGGTGAAGGTAAGTATAGAATTAATATTATGTTCAGCAGTGCGATTCTGTAAACATCCCACTTTAAAAACTTAGGTGGAATAAGCTTGCAGCGAACTGTCATCCCACCTTAATTAGATGGATCGGTAGCTCACTTCACATAAGTTTCTACGGCGATTAACTACGATAATCGGCTGACTTAAATGTATTATAAGACAAAATTAATGATTCTGTCAGTCTTTTTTAATAATTTTTACTAGCATATTTAAATTCTCACTAAGGTTGAAACTATCTAGAACATACAAACTATCACCCTTGTCGTGTTATGACGCGCTACGTGCTAGTGACATATAATTAATTCCCCTGTCTTCGTAGAGCATCCTTAACATACGTTTCGTTTGAATATTAGACCACTAAAATTGTATTATTCAATATATTCATAATAATATTTTGAGTCTTATCTGTATGGTGCTAGATAAGCCTAACGAAAACCAAGATAATGACCAACAACAGCTGGAAAAACCCTATAATAATCAATGGGGAGCCACTAGAAGATGTTGAGAAATACATATACTTGGGAAAATTGCTAAGTTTTGCCAAAAACAGCGACGTACTAGAAATAGAAAGAAGGGTTCAATCAACATGGAATAAATATTGGAACTTTAAATAAATTTTCAAAAGTAATATGCCCACAGACATCAAAACAAAAGTTATGAACTCGAGTCTCTTACCATGCCTGACGTATGGGTGCCAAACGTGGAAGTTCTCCTCTAAAGCCACAAATAAAATCAGGACCTGTCAAAGGGGGCAGAGAGGAGTATGCTCAACATAAGGAAAATAGATAAAGTAAGACATACTAAGACAAGAAAAACCACCAATGCGACCGACGCTCTAACTTATGCACTAAAACTTAAATGAAAATGGGCTGGCCATGTCGCGAGATATGCAGACCGGAGATGGACTGCCGAGAGTAAAATCGTGGAGCAGCCCAGCGGGCAAGAGAAGTCGAGGGAGACCACTAACTAGATGGGAAGATGACCTCAGACGGACAGCTGGCCCAAACTGGATAGACGTAGCACAGGATAGAGACGCATGGGCATCATTGGAGGAGGCCTTTATCCAATCCGGGGTTCTTGGTAACTAAATCTACTTACAATAACTTTTTAAAAACAAAAAAAAAAAAAACTTTGTAAAAGCAAGAAATAAATGGCTTATTTATTTATTTTTTATCTGTATGGTGCTCGATAGTTAAGTGTTAAGTGGAATCAGACACTTCACTCGAGTGAATGCTTAATATTTCTTTCATTCCATGTTCACACGGCTTAGATGGAATGACGTAGAAAAGAACATTCGTCTGCTCTTCGTCTTAAATATTTCGTCCAATGAAGTCTTGCGTCTTGGAATTATATTAATTTGTGATCATTTAATCAAGTAAGTAACAAAAAAGATTCAAAGAAAACTTCGACGGTGGTTGGTGAGACCATAGATTGCAAGAAGAAATTTAGTGCGAGCTTCAGATACATTGAAAAGAAAATAAAGAAACAAAACTCATTTATTTGATACAAGCCACTAGAGCACACAACATAAACATAAAAAAAAGAAAACTAAACAAACATTGCTGAAAGAACTAGCCGATGCAGACCCTGAATCATATTGCAATCATCTGCGAATGGACAAAAGTAAATTTAAAGAACTTCTACTATTAGTTGCTCCGTAATAACGAAAGAAAATACTTTAATGAGAGATAGTAGATATACTTTTTTTATTTGTTTGGTGTGGGAAGTCATCCAATGACTTCTCCCGCTCTGAGTGAAGCGGGAGGACAACCAACTAAACATGTGTTATTTGCTGATGACACACCTTCGATCGCGATGATGACGTAAATAACGCCCTACGGCAGGTTCTAGGTTGAGTCAGAGTAAATTGCTTCAGATAATGCTTGTGACATAATATCTGTAGACATTCCTGTGTCATCACAGATTGAAGTTTTTCCTGACATATTAAAACCCTGTCTAGGGGCATTTTCCTGAGTTAAACTGCCAAACTTTTGCAAAACAAATCAAATTTATTGTTTTTCCAGAATAAAATGATGTCATTGATCCACTACTGTTTTGCCTTTTGCTCTGACAATTTGGTTTATCCTGTTCCTTTTGAAAGTCAAGGTGAATGGAATAAAATAATGGAAGACTACTATATACCTATTAATATGACTTTACCAAAAGGAAATTATTTTAGAACATATATAAAGTGGACGCAATTATTTAATTTCTTGCCGTAAATTAACTAACTTTATTGTATAATGTTTAACGCATAACGTAGCTTATTAACTGTTATTGTATTTTTGAATGTTTATCACAATCTGATTTTACAATTCAAAATTCAATAATGTAATATTCTTCTTCTTCTACGTCGTATCGATGATTCCACAATTATACACCATTATATATTTAATTATTTTTTTATCTTTTTTTTTTACCAGAATTCAGCCACGTCAACAGCGTTGTCATTTGCCTCACAAAGGTCTTTTAAGGTGCAGGTGTTGTTGCACAGAGAGCACGAAAAAGGTGAGGCATTGTTTGGACATGGCTCCGCAATCACACTGTGGGTCATAGGATTATCCCAATCTAACTAGGTTGTGCCTGCAGCGACCCACCTGGCTTAGTAGTCGGTTTAGAGATATCCAGGTGGGCCAAGGTAGTTGGTGGCCCGTAGGGAGCTTTTCTGCTGGCTCAATATAGTCAGCTTGAGAGGGGTGTCTGAGGAGTCATAGATTTGTCTTTGCTTTGCTTAACTTATCGCCGTTAATTGATTTAGTGACCAACAGGAAGCTGTTTCGACTTTTATGTTTATCCCTTGGCTTCTTCACGTTATATAAAGGATGTCGTTTGTCTGTCTCTTGCTTGTGCTTCTCTGAATAACATGCCACTTCGGGGCTATTCTTCAAGCGGGTATAGTGCAGCAACTGGGGTTGCTTTTAAGCACTCTGTAATAATTCTGCAAGTCTCATTGAGAGCTACATGTACTATTGTTTTCATGAAATAAAGAGGCTCTTTTATTTTATTTCCTTTAGACTTTACAAACTTTTCAAACTGTTGCGGTGCAATAGACGGAAAACTGGTTAATATAAAATGTTGAAATTCAGGCTCTGACTATTCCGACTATAAAAAGAATTTCAGTATTCACCTATTTGCAGTATTTGATGCGAAATATAGTTTCATTGATTTAGATTTTGGAACAAACGGAAGATTCAAACGATGCATCCGTCTTTAATAAATCAACATTTAATTAAAACGTCATTAAATCTTCTTAAATTCATATAACAATAGAGGGGAGTTTGGAGATACACAAAAATATTTAACTATCGGTTCTCAAGAGCTCGACGTGTGATAAAATATTAGTATCAAATTCCGAATTTTCGAAAAGCCGAAAAAACCCTTTGTCAGTGCAAAAAGTTGAATCAGTTGTTAAAACAACGTGTCTACTTCATAATTGTCTAAGAAAACTTTAATGGATTAAGTTAAACAACGGTCACTAGAAACTGAGGATTGCGACGCAGGGTGCATTATCAGGATGCATCTTAAGCAATAAGTGGTTTACCACCTATCAATGTAAGAAATCACAGTGAAAAATCCCGTCGCGTGTATTACTCGTATGCATCTGCAGAAAAGTTTGCCATATGACAATGGAACATAATAAGAAGGACATGTCATCCTAAATTCTGTAATAAACATATTAAACGTCGGCGCAAAATGTTCTGCCGTTGAGGCGTAAAAGCGGTACAAAAAAACATCTATACTTTCACATTATAACATTATTATGATAATGTACAGGAAAGCTCCTTATGAGATTTGATGCTTACCGCCGTGGGACGCATACACTGCTTAAAAATTCTGCATGTTTAAAGCAGTACAGAGTTGGTACATACCTAGACATCGTCAGAAAGACAACCACTTTTAGTAGATTGCTTTATTTTGGTTAATTCTGTCGTATAGCGGGTCTTTAAAGTCTTTATTTTATGTTTAATATCTTCTTCGGTAACCTCTAAGTTTAAATCACTAATTAGAAATTTAATAGCGTTGGCTCGTATTGTTTTGTCTTTGTATTCATCAAGTTTGTGATTCCAAAGACATTGATAATTTTTAAAGTTCTTTAAAAACAGCAACGTGTTTTTAATGGTTTCACTTGAACACCATTTTGCCTCGACGTTTGATCTGACGTCCTTCTGCTACAGGACTCGAGACAAGGTGGTCGAATCAAGTGAACATTCTGTGAACTGTGAACACACTGTTCATTTTTCATTAATTCGGAGTGGAGTGAAAGATACCAAATGCCAATATGCAACATCTTTGGATTGGGTCATTAATGCATTCATTCCGCACTCTTGTTTCATTTTGTTCTCAAACGTTTAATTCCGAGTAAAAAGTGCTGGATGAAAGACTAACATGAACAAAAATTAACTGTCATTCCACCTTAAATAAAGTTTTTATACTCATTCGCTACCACGACAAACACTAGCCGTGGCAGAGCGCCATCTAGCAGTGGTAAAGAAAAAAGTTTACACAAGGAAAGCCAGTTGAAAATCTGCAATAAATATTGCGAATTTTATTAATGGTATATCGAAAAGAACCATTATATCGTAGGGAGTCTTAGTCAGCGCCATCTAGTGCTTCAACTTGGAAGTAACAACGAAAGTTCGTGAGCTATGATGTGGTTTCAGGAATGTCGACTAAACCATGTTATACAACAGCAAGAGAAATACTGCAGGATGCATGAAACTGAGGAGAGATGTCGCCGTTAATGGTGAAAACAAAGCTAAGTTTTGGGTTAGATATACATACATACTAATAGTCCTTGTTGTCTTAGGTAACCAAGAGTTATTTAAGAGTAGGTGAGTAGGTGGAAGAGATAATTGGCTGTTTTGATAGATTTTATTATTGTTCTGAAATGGATATTGTTGTGTAATTTCATTGAATTTGTCTACAAAATATTGGATAACGGAAACAAAGTTCTGTGAACTAATCTACCGTCTTATAAATTTAATACACAATCTTAGGTAGATTATACGTACAAATCGAGAGCAGCGCTAATTTTAGCATTGCAGTTAGGTGTTAGAGCCAGTAGAATAGCATTCGAAACAATTATAGTTAGGGCTACCGTTCTCGCATAGACATTCAGGTCAAGTGACATCGTTTTTTGGTGATAGTCGTGGGATTTCTACAAGTCGATAACAGAAAGTTTACTTAGATGCTGTGCTGGTTTGTGATTCATCAAGCAAATGTCAAAATTACTGCTCAGATGGCTTACAACAACATTTTGTTTACTTCACGCTCTTGGAGATAGAACTATTGGTATGTTTTGTATCGTATTATCTTGTCTTTCTTTGTTCGCCTCAAGCTATCCTTGTGAAGCTTTTAACGGACTTTATTTTCTTAGATTTTGTTTATTTATCTCATTTTTTTTTTTGCACTCATGCATATAATTTTTTGTATTACTGACCTAGGTGCTGTTTTCGACGACGGTACATTTTTATTAGAAGCCGCTTTCAACATTGCACTTACAGCAGCATCCGAAGACCAAGAAAATCCATTTGTAGCAAGTGTCATACGGACACCTCCTGGAGACATATTAGAAGCAGAAAATGCTATATGCACGCTTATAGAGGTAACGTTCATATTTCAAAAATATCTCAATAAACTTAATATATAAGTTTTGTTGAAGATATATAAAATTCTATCAAAATTCTATTCCCAGAGTAATGTTTTCGGAGTATTTGGTCCAACTAGAAAAGCCTCAATGCTGCATATTCAATCGATAGCAGATTTCTTTGAGATACCACACGTCATCACGGATCCGATAGAAACACAAAATCGAAATTGGACTGTCGTGAATCTGTTTCCGCATCACTTGTCTTATTCACAGGTATTTCTAGTTACAGTTAGTTACAGTTTTTAGTCTTTAGAGTTTGTTGGATTTAAACATTCTCAAAACAGTTTTTTAACCAGATATTTGCAGACCTCATAGAATTAAAAGGATGGACGGATTTTACAGTAATTTATGAAGGAGCGGAACTTTTACCTTTTTTTGACAATATTTTATCAATGCAAGATTTGAATACAGGGCAGAAAATTCGTATAAATATTGTCCAATTGCCTGATGGCGATGATTTCAGGTAAGTTATAGATCTAGCTTATTTAATTTAAATCTTGAGTTAGTTGGTTTTTTAAAGGTTAGTGATTTATTTTCCAGGACTCAATTAAAATTTGTTAAAAAAGCTGGGTCCCTGAACTACGTAATTAACTGTGCCAGAGAAACCTTGCCAAAGCTATTGGAGCAAGCGCAACAAGTAGGAATAATGTCTGATGACCACAGTTATTTAATAATGAACCCTGATTTCCAAACAATAGATATCGACCCATATAAACATGGTGGCTCTAGTATAACAGGTAATAATTTAACTATCAGATTGAAAATTGCAAATTAATGAAATCTCATTCCCTCATATTAGAATTTTGAGAGACGTCAACATGTTGACTTGTTACAGTAATGACATTGTTTTTCATGTTCAGGAATCCGCATGTTCGATCCAAGCTTAGAACCCATTCAAAACTTTATCGAATCTTTAAATAAGAAAGTAGCTGAACTATCTGACAACAATATAGAAAATGCGATAGCAGAGAATGGTTTGACTCTTGATTTAGTTTTGGTATACGATGCTGTAACTTTATTTGTTTCAACTTTAAATACTATGAAATTAGAAGAGGGTTCTAATGTGACTTGTGATGGTGAAGAAAGTTGGGCTTTAGGTTCAAGCATCGTGAATTATGCTAGAACAGTGAGTATCTTTTATGTACAAACTTAAATTGGTTTTAGTTATTTTCTAATGCAAGTTTGCTTTTCATTTTAGATGGAACTTGATGGCTTGTCGGGAATTATAAAATTTGATGAAGATGGTTTCCGTTCGGAAGTTGAAATAGACGTACTGGAAATTATGACTTATGGGTTAGATAAGGTGTTGAATTGTTTTTGAACTTATATTTATTTAAAACCTTGCAGAATAAATAAAATTGAAATCTGGTTGATATTTAGGTGGGAACATGGACATTAGAAGATGGTTTTGTTGAAACTAAAGTTGAAATACCACCAGCAGAACAAGAAGGATCTGAATCAATGAAGGGCAAACATTTTATTGTTCTTACAGCACTGGTGAGTAATTTCTTTTAAGACTTCAGTGAGTAAGTTCAGCTTTGACGATGGCAACAAATTAAATATATGTTTATTATTTCAGAGTGCTCCTTATGGTATGCTTAAAGAATCCTCAAAAAAACTTGAAGGCAATGGTCGATACGAAGGTTTCGGTATTGAACTCATCGAAGAGTTGGCAAAAATAAATGAATTTAATTATACCTTCGACATACAAGATGATGGTGTATATGGCTCATACAACGCGAAGACTAAGTCAGCGACTGGCATGATGGAGAAAATAATGGACGGTGTAACTATTATTTGGCTTATTTTGGACCAATTTCACGAAATATGTGACAAGTTTTTATCTGGTATTAAGTAGTTGAATTCATAACAACTAATATTTACCGGTATTTCCCTTATTCATGCATGTTGTCAAAATCCTTCTATGTTACAGAGAGCAGATTTCGCTATAACGGACTTGACCATAACAGCAGCTCGACAAAAAGCGGTTGATTTTACCAGCCCTTTTATGAACTTAGGAATAACTATATTGTATAAGAAACCAACAAAGGAACCGCCTAATCTCTTCTCTTTCATATCACCTTTTTCGATGGGTGTAAGTAATCTTCAATTCTCTTTCAATTGGATTGAAATCACTGAGCCAAATAGTTGTTTTTTAAATATTTGCTTTGCCACTGTAGGTTTGGGGCTGGCTAGCAGGAGCTTTTGTTGGCGTATCTGCTCTTCTATTTATTTTGGGTCGACTAGCACCAGAAGAATGGCAAAATCCTTACCCTTGTATTGAGGAACCAGAAACTTTGGATAATCAGTTTACCTTAGCGAACTCGTTTTGGTTTACTTTGGGAAGTGTGCTAACCCAAGGATCAGAAATTGCACCTATGTGAGTGTTTTATACTTTATTATATTTTTATTACCGGTTAATATCAAAATCCTTATTGACGTTATGCTTTCATTTAAGTGCTGTATCAACTCGGATGGCTGGAAGTATGTGGTGGTTCTTCACACTAATCATGGTATCATCTTACACTGCTAACCTTGCTGCTTTCCTCACAGTTGAATCTAAGTTTTATGCTATTAAAAGCGTAAACGATCTTGCAAATAACCCGTATGGAATGACTTACGGAGCTAAGAATCAAGGTGCCACTTTTAGTTTTTTCAAGGTAATAGAAATTCTCTTTAAATAATAAATTGAGATTCAAGGGAATTCATGAATGACAGAGATTTCAGCTTATTAAAATCCCATTCGCTTTGTTTGTGTTTAGGAATCGGATAATTTACTTTATCAGAAAATGTATCTTTACATGGAAAACCACCCCAAATATCAAACAACTTCCAATGATGAAGGATTATTCAGGTGAGTTTATAAGTACTACTAGTGTATTTCGCTCGCGACTTCGGTCCAGCCTAGTGTCCCAAACCCGCAGGACCTGTTAATTTTTTCGGGATGAAAAGTATTCTATGACACTCGACAATAGTGTACCTTTATATTAGAAATAATTTTGTGATCAAATCCGGGTTTCCATTACAAGCAAACATTAAATTTTACCTATTCATAATTTAAGTAAATATTAAGATTGATAAGACAAAGAATAAACATATTATAGCCATTTTTAGGGTTCTTTAGTCAAGAAGGAACCCTTACAGTTTCACTATGTCCGTCTATCCGTCCGCCCGTCCGCAGCAGCTTAGCTCAGAGACTCTTAGAACTAGAACGCTATAATTTGGCTTGGATATACATATTAATCACGCTGACAAAGTGGTAAAATAAAAACAAGGAAAAAAAACTCATCTTATCTCATGGTCTCGGGATAGGCCATTTAAAAATATTACGGGTCGGTGAATAGTTATTTATGCTACAAGTGCGGAAGGTAGGTGATTTCCGATGAGTGGCATTTTTATTCACGAGCGAGCGAAGCGAGTGAGTGGATAAATCGACACGAGTCGGAAATCATCTTACGTACGTGTATCATACAACATTTTACTATGCATTGTGCGAGGAAATAAATAAATTATTAAAATGAAATTAAAAATATGGCGGGCTGATTCAAGCGCGTTCAGCATATCCACAGATTAACTAATAATTCCTCGGGCATATCTACTGCGCATGTGCAAATAGCTGTCACATCGTAACGCAATAAGGCACGAGCAAAATGTACGTTCTGCCAAACATATTTAATGAATATTTAAAATTAATTTATTGATCAAAATCTAAATCTAGAGTAATTAAAAACGCCTAAAATGAAGTATTAGTTTTATTTTACCTTTTATATGAATGATAATCTGTACATAACTAATTTTAAAACTTTTCTCAGTTAATAAAAACTCTATGCGTCGGGCTGACGTTGGAGTTAAAAAATAAAAAAGTACAGGAAAGTAAAAAGCACTAGTGAAAAAAAGTGACACTTTCCGCACAGTTTGGCTGCTTGGAAAACCGCTCTTTTCGAGGACATGCATTGTAAAACTATTTTTAGATTCAGAGATCGGTTTGCATAAAATTAAGCTTTAAACTGCAAATTTTTGTTCGAGTCAAGTGTCCCCCTGTCAGCTAAATGGTTTCTTTTGGATAAGTTACAAAAATCATAGCAGTAGTATATATAACGAAATTAAACGGAAAAGTAAACATTTTGTATATTGATGTATGGGGACAACAGTTTTCGAACGGCAATAGTTATTTGTTCAAAAAGAGAGCAATTTATATGACTATTTTAAAACTTATTCAACTCTTTACGCCAGCCACGAATTTTATACCCGCTCTTTTATTTAAATTAAGGCGTGTTCGGAAATAGCACCCATGATATTTTACCTAACATTATTGAAACGAAACATTAAGAAATAAATATTTACAGGTTAAATATCAGTTTTATTTGCAGTAAATACTTATTTTCGTTTAAATACAACAATAAGTTAAATATTCAATAAATTACATTAAAAGACATAATTATTTTTTTGCAAAATTTCTTTAGTTAGTACGAAATTCCGAACGTGTTTGTCTTTGAGGTCGAATTGAAAATCAGAACTTCGAAAGGGCTGGTCTTTGTCTCTCTTTCTTTCTAATGGTGGGAAAGAGATAGAGTGTGAATGTTTCGAATTGTATGATTAACCCAAGGCTGATTATGATATTCGCCGCTTTCTGACAAAAATTATTAAAAAGTTACTTGGTCAAAACAACAAAACCTACATGTTTGAGCTACTGAAGTGAAAAGTTAATTTTATCCCTTCGTTAGAGCAATGTTCGGTGCTTTCATTGTTTATGAACGTTAGTAATGTTACCTACTTATTTTGGTGAATGTAGCTGTTTATACGGAACCCTCTCTGCGCAAGACAGATTCGCACTTGGTCGGCTTTTTTTCGGTTATGCAGTCAGGTTCTTGAGCTCGTATGCCAAAGAAAGTGTGACAAGTAGATGCTCAGTTTTAGAACAACATCTAAAATACATTTGTCGCACTTTTTTATACGATGTCTTGATCTTATCTTTCAGGGTGAAATCAAACGAAGAAAACTACGCATTTCTAATGGAATCGACATCCATCGAGTACATGGTTGAAAGAAACTGTGATGTTGCGCAAGTTGGTGGGCTACTGGACAGTAAGGGGTACGGCATCGCTATGAAGAAAAGTAAGAAATCCTGCTACATTTTGCCTATTCTTTTACAGATAGAATTTTGAGATATAAAGGTACCTACGTTTAAGTTCATTGTTGCCTAGCTCTAAGTATATGTATTTTTCCAGATTCACCTTATCGTCAACCAATGAGTGAATCTATACTACAGCTGCAAGAAGAAGGAAAACTAACGAGAATGAAAGATAAATGGTGGAAAGAAAAAAGAGGAGGCGGTGCTTGTGCGGTTCGTCCTAGCTTTATTTAATTCGAATATGATTTATTTTACTGAGATTTTACAAGATGTACTTAGATTTCCAATGGCGCGATTTCTTTTTAATAATGGCTTCCTTTATTTTTTGTTAAAAGATGCAAGATTTTAAAATACGTCATTTTATTCTGCATGATTTAAAACATTCACCACATGTAGTAAACGCAGTTGCAACATTGAACGTAGAATTCAATTCATACAATACTAAACTCGCTAAATCCTTTGACGATGAAGATATCATCGTTGGCAATTCTCCTGAACACGTCAAATCCTTTAACATGAAAGGCGTTATCGTCGAGAATTCCCAGAACCATTAACAAAGCTCTATCGATTAGGATGACGACGCAGGCGGCGGTGAGGCCCAGCCTTTAGTTCTCGCGAACGTGGGTGGTGTGTTCATTGTCCTCGCGGCCGGCTCGGGCATGGCTGTCGTATGCGCCTTCTTTGAAATGGTGTTCGATGTATGGATGATATCCCGCAAGATGAAGGTACTATATGCCATTAATATTCATTACTTTGTGAGCCTTTAATGGTTTTACGTGCCTGAGCTTACTCTTTACAAGTCAGTGAGATAAATGATAGTTTAGTTAAGAAAGTGTTGAGAAAAGGATTTTTATTTCATTTTTTAATTATCTTCGTGTTTTACTCTTGTTAAATTAAATGATCATAATCTTAATACTAATTTTGAAGAAAATGGACGACCATGTTTTTAAAGCTGGTTCACGACCCGCATCAATCTGTTTTTCATATTTAATTTTGATCTTATTTTGCCTGTGATTGAGACACCTACTGTGTAAATATGGACTTTTTATTTTGAAATTGTGTTTTTCCTTTTACCAGAATTGCATGTTCCAGTGTGACCCCTCACAAAAATATAGTCGCTTCGAGTCATTCTCCGTAGTTCTTATTACTACTGTTGGTAAGTTTCTTCCTACAGCGTTACCTTCCATTCTGCCGACTAGTCGTCTTTCCAAATCATAGCTAACTACCTGAAAATACAACCTGTCTTTTATTTATTTGTTTTGTAAATTATTGTTCTACTAACCCATCCCGAAAATATTATCTCCTGGTTGTAAATAACTAAAATAAATTACAGGTATCATTCAGAGAAGAATTGAAAGCTGAGTTAAAATTTATACTAAGCTTTAGCGGAGATACTAAACCAGTTCGCCACAGAGAATCCACTGGTAGTGGTTCAAGTGAATCCAAGAAAGAAGGCGATCCGGAATGCCCTGATGATGGTAATGATAGACGTAATCCGTCTCCAACTCCACGCTCGGAGAGGTCCAATCATTCCCATCATACTTTGCAATTGAGCAGGAGACAGAGCAATGCGGTTCAGATGGCTAAAATGAGGAAATATAGTGTGAAGAGTGCGTTGTAAATTTATAGCAGCATCTGCTTGAAAACCTGAATATGTGATGGAAAACATTAATAGTGCATAAAAGTTATGATGCTCAAAACAGGCTAGGAGTTAGCAATTTTTTTTTTCCGTCAAATATCACAAAATACTTTGTAATTCTTAACTTCAGGTAAAATATCCTTTGAGAGAATCATAAAATAGCTTATATATAATAGGCTTAGCAAATGTATTAAATGATAACTATTTACGCTACGGATAGTTACTGAAACTGCAATCTAATTATCACGCGTCAAGCTTAAATGTTAAATACGCCATAGCCCGAATAGTTAACAATTTGGTAATAGTATACATTTGGTATATAGTGTAAGTAGTTAGGTTTAGTTTTTTTTTTTTTTGGATCGTTTACTTTTGTTTAGTGTTTAAGTATGTACATATTTACACCATTGTTTTTACAAATAAATGTTAGTCATTTGGTAATATAAGTAATGTTCTAGGTTGACCCCATTGTCTAATTGCAAAAATAAATGCTAAATCCTAAAATAATTTTAGTTTTATTTATGTAGTTCTTGACCATGACCAACTCACATTTTATTGCCGATTTTTCAATAGTCAGTTAACTCTAAAAGCAACAACAACAATAATATTTTTATAAAAAAAAAATATCTTTTTTATAAAAATGGATAAGTATACTTATTTATTCTTCAGTTAAAAAATATCTGACTATTGAAAAAAATGCCCATAATAATATTGTTAATAATAACAAGATATGACGAAATATTGTTTGCCATAATAATTCGTATTATCTTTAAGAAGATCTACCTCTCGAGAAAGCTGCGTACCTACCTACTATTCGGGCCTCATTCTTCTTTTTCTTGACCAGTTTCTCAAATTCCTTGTCCTCAAACAAGTTGATAGTATGTCAAGTTGTTAATTAGTACATGGTTTGAGAAATGCGGCAGTCCGTCCTTGTAATGTCGAGCGTGAGGAGGGTACGGTAATGAACGGCCTTGATTGAGGACCCGCCACTCCTTGGGGTCATTCCTTATATTTCAAGACTGTTGACAACTGCCTGGAGAGAAAGAAGGTCGAGATTAAATACTTTAGTTGTTTATTTCGGTAATTCGGTAATTCTATACCCATACATAAACTCACGCCTTTTATCTGCATCATCAGCGTTTTAATGTTGCCATTGCTGGGACACATGCCTCCTCTCTGTGAGAGGGAATGGGTTTTAATCCACAACGCGGGCCCAGTGCGGGTTGGTGGATGTCTTCGATTTTTTTTTAGTTCAGGTCATGCCGGTTTCCTAACGATATTTTCCTTTACCGTTTTTAGAGCAGTGGACATGAAATAATTTACACAAAGTTAAGCGCTTGCCTGGGTTCGACCCCACGACCTAATGGGCCACAACTACTCCACATTTTTCCTTGGGGCAAATACTACAGAACTCCACCTGCTACAAGACTTACATACAGCTTTTTCTTTGTTTAGGTTCGTACATCTCCTGGCCTTTCTGAAGAACAATACTAAGGCGCAGGCCACATAGGGCACAGGCCACATAGAAATGGCGTCGGGCGCGGACATGGCACGGGCGGCTTTCTATTCCATTCTAATATCAAACAAAATGCATGGAAATAAAGCGCCATTTAGGACACTCGTTATTTCGTTGCTCGGACGTGGTTATGACGCGACATGTCGGCGCCCGCACCTGATCAAATTGCGCTTTATTTCAATGCATTTAGTTTGAAATTATGGAATAGGAAGCCGCCCGTGTCATGTCCGCGCCCGGCGCCATTTCTATGTGGCCTGCGCCTAATAAGACACTTGAATCTTAGAAAAAAAGTTTAATTACGATCGGTAACAAGAATAATATTTCCGTCAGTTCTGAAAGCTTATAATTTGATCTGATGATTGCCACGCTTAAAAAATCAGGCAAAGAAAACAGTTTCGCCAGAATAATCAAAACATAAACCCTACTAACTCTCAAGGCAAAGTAATCCTTCTTACTGTGCGAAACTCAACTGAAAAACTTTATCTCAAGCCATTTATTAGGATCAATTCGCTTACAAATTGTAAATTAATCTTAAGATCATGTTTTCCCATAACAATTTATTTACTAGCACCGCAATAACTACGTGTAAACTTATAAGTCAGTGTCGGGCAATTTGTTAGGCTAATGGAACCGTAGTGAAAGATCGTGGTCACAGAGGTCGGTCTCCATTTCGCGTCGGACTCTGAAATAATGGCCTTATGTATAAAAACTATGTATCTACTTAGAAGATATTGTGCTGCTGTTGCGAAGAAAATATTCCTGAAAAATTCTGGAAAACTATACAGCCACTTCTCCCTTGAGGATATCTCCTGCCAACAAGATTAGCCTGACCGTATTGGCTCGTAAATGCTCGTTAAATGGACCACTTCTTATCGTGTGCTATAAAGGTGAATAATCGACCATTTTTTCTGTGAAAATAATAGTTTACTTTCTGCGATTATTTCCAAGAATAGTGCAGTGTTTGCAATAAGGCGGCGTTTGGCATTGCGTATCATCTGATTACACCGATTTCTTGCAGCTCTCAAGAGGTTCTTATTTCCTTAACTGCGTTCCCTTTTAAACTTCCGAAAGGCTCGATCTCTACGTCTCATTGCCATTCGTACCCCCTCGGTCAACCAAGGAGCAGGCGGACGCCTAAGTTTGACTTTCTTCATAGGGGCATGCCTGTCGTAGAGAGCAAGGATCGGATCCTTCGCGGCTATGGAATTTTTTTTTTTTTTTTTTTGGAAATTTAAGGATACCGTGCCAACGGGTAAGAAACTCTTGAAATCTAATGGATAAAAGTGTGCTAGTAAAAATCTATTACCGGATCTGAAACCCATAACATTTCGTTTTATATTTTAAGGAAAACACTTAAAGCCGTTCATCCGACTCTTATTGTTGGATTATTTTTGGAACTGAACGTCGTTAGTTATACTTGATTGAACCCATTCCACTTTGTTCTTTTGAAATGCCTATCGGCTAACTGATTTAAGCAAAATGTCTTAGTAAGTTCGTTTTACGTCATCGGAGTGACATATTGCCGTACAAAAAATGTTTCTATTTTATTTTATTTGGAAAACTTACAGTTAATTACTAAAACAGCTATTGCTTAAAACATTGTAATAAAAATAAACCATTTACAAGTTTTCACATAAAAAAGTAAATAAAACATTACAGGTAGCTATTACCAACAAAAATAATCACAAAAATAATGCAAAAATATAACAATATTGGTACTTATAATTATAATAATAGATAATCATTGGGATTCAAATGCTTTTGAAACACGTATTGTTTAAAGTTATTTTTCATGGGATGATATTTAAAAGTACTTCAATTTATTCCCATTTCATTTACCTTATTTTGCCTGTTCCACCAAATATACTGAATGTGCACCAAAATATGTTCATTAATTTTTTTTCGCATGCGTACAGCGATTTTTCGAATAAGTCGACGTAGCCTCGACGAGACGTAGGCTCCTATTTCTGTCTACAGGGTCAAAAGTAACCTAACACGAACGAGATGACGGGAGCTGAGTTCGCTCGCTTTGCTCGCTCACTTCAGCTCCCGTCATCTGGTTCGAACCTAACCTGTCCGTGTCGGGGTGCCCTAAGTACCCGAGCTCGCTTCGCTCGCTCTTGGACTGATTCTTTGACCGTAATTTATTCGTAGATCAACTTATTTCAGTGTTAAATAGGTGCTCGTTATGACATATTATAATGAACATATTTTGGTGCACATTCAGTATATTTGGTGAACACAAAAATATTATCCTTTTTCATTTACTAATACTAGTATTATATAGATTGATTTCAACTTTCTGGTAAGCCGCATCAAAGGCATGACTCACTCTAACCAGGTACGTGTTTTGTCGGTAAGAAGTTCTCACCATCGGTGTAGCTAGTAGGTTGTCTTCGTAAATATGCACCAGGCACTCGTACTCCTGTCCTATTTACCAACTCAGGTGTATCCGCCGATCCATTCATTATTCTGAACAAAAATGCCAAATCTGCAAATTGTCTGCGCTCATAAAGAGGAATATTATGAAAATTGGTGCAACGAGTGATGTAATTTGGCAAATATACTCTTGAACGGAATTGAATGTACCTTCGTTGAATACTTTCGAAGCGATTGACATAAACGTTATATTTAGGGTTCTAAACTTGCGACCCATACTCTAAGTGACTGCGAATGAAAGAACAGTACAGTATTTTACTGACGTGGTATAACTAAAATGCCGTTATCCAACATCGATTTTTTACTTTTGAGGCTATATTAATAAGAAAAAAATATCTATCGATCTGTGTATGCGAATTTCCAAAACTATTCAAGGTATTAAAAATTCGCATACACAGATCGATCGATATCTTTTGTTTCTCATTAATATAGCTTAAAAAAATTAAAATCAAGCAGATGTCGGATAACGGAATTTTAGTTGCACCACGGCAGTTTAATAGTCTGAGAGATGCTCCAGAAGTGTGACGAGATTCTAAGGATAAAACCAAGCGCCTTCGAGGCCTTTTATGCTATATGTAGAAAAGATGGCGGCACCAAACAAACAAGCATGCAAATTAATTACCTGAAGCGTAGAATGAATGTAACTAGGTTGAGCTTCGTTGATTGATGATTTGATTGTATGATTGTAACTAGGTTGATCTTCGTTTTGCGCCACCACAAAATGCTAGACTGAATTTTCGTCGGGTAAATTTTTTGTTCAAAGGTTTTTTCTCTTTTCAGTTTACTTAATTTCAACAGAACCGTTTCATAAATGATAATTCAGTGAGAAAATTATCAATAAACCCTTTTTTTACCTTTAGGGAAGGATTTTATTTTCCAAATTTAAATGGGACCATCTTTCGAGGTATACTTTACTGTTTCTAATAAAATAAGATTTTTTGATATCGGACCACTCTGTAAAAGGTATTATATAAAAAATATACATGTTTAATCGAGAACCTCTTCCTTTTTTCGTCGGTTAAAAAATACATGAGATAAAATAGAATTGATATTAAACCAAAGGCCAAAGGTCGAGGTCACCGAACGTCGCATTTAGATATAATGGGCGCATTACGTAATGCCTAATTTTTTATCCCTCTTGACTTTAATCATAAATCCATAAGGCGATGACATATGTGGGGAAAACAAGTCGTTAAGTAGCTCCCGGTATACATCCTCTTTGAGAAACCGCTTTTACGCATGCCAAGAACAAAACAAAGTCAGATATTTTTAATCAACATTTATTATACTTTAACAACAAACTGTACATAATTTGTTAATAATAAATGATTTCATCTGTCAACAAACAAAAGGTGTGTTAAAAAATCAACTACTTGAGTCATCAACCATGAGCTCTATACTCCTTCCGACTAAGGTCAATCTGCCCAACTATTTGGGTATATCCATACTAGCATCTGACCACCATAAACCAGTACCAACTCGGTAGGCTCGGTATTCTTTGGTAAGAATTCTTTCGACTTAGGATTTGTGTAAAATAACTACTATCTAAGAATTGATTAAGAGACTGCATGCAGCCTACAATATAATTTGTTCAAAAGACAATTTAGGCACTAGCTGGCACTTATGGAATAGAATACCGAAAGAAGTTCAGAGCTCTCATATCAAATAGCATCTAAATTAGTATCAATTTAACTATAAGACCGTCGTTTAGCAAACGCGACACTGAGACTTCGGGAAGAATGTCTGGAGCTATGCGAGTGATGCGTCCGATGCGTCTCAGTAGACCGGATCGAGTGAAGAGATCGTATATCATCCTTTCCTTCAGCTTTCGCCAGGGCTTCGAAGCTTCCATCCACGGACTTCTTCTGTGATCGCTTGACTGGCTTTATGTTTCCACTGAACGTGAGGGCGAACTTCAACTCTTCTACTAGTTCGTATCGGAAGGTTGTCTGTAAATAGAAGCATATTTTAAGTTTGGACGTTGCTAGTACCAGAAGATCAGGTATCGATATAGGAAAACATAGTTGTCTGAACTTAAAAAGTAGACCATTATTAACTGCGGGGCTGATATATTAATGTTATTAATGACTTGGCTTCCAAGGGTACACTATACCAAGATGATAAGCATCCTACGTTCTAATACAGGTTCCGGTCGCGTATTGCCATAATGTATACTAGCACAGACAGGGGTTGCTCTGTAATCGCACGCAATATGCTCTTGTAGCTCGTTCGAACCTAACCTGTCCGTGTCGGGGTGCCCTAGGTTCCCGAGCTCGCTTCGCTCGCTCTTGTGCTGATTCGTTGACCATAACACGGTCACATTTTGCTTTAGACATATGCGAACAAACCGTATACTTATACAGACAGGTCTGTAGTCATACGTAGTTTGCTTTAGAGTATTTGTTATTTTTAAGAGCACAAAGTGATCTAGTACAGACTATGGGTGTCTGTACTGATATACACAATGGTAATACGCGTTCCGGTCCTACAATAGACAGAAGTTACAATTATAATATTAGTATGGATGATACCTATCCTACCCATACGGTGCATGACATCCATTTGATTGTCACTGTAGACTTGCTTTTTTTAGGTAAATCAATGCAGCACTGAATTTATATCCCTTTATACGACAAATAACAAAAAAGCAATTAAATAAATATCGTTTATTTCGGAAAAAGCATTTGTTCTTACACTTCCAAACCCACCAAACCTTGTAGCAGATTGTCGTCGGATCTCCTCAAGTGATCCTGGTATTGCAGCTACAAATCATGCTGTAGTGTCAAGATGAACCCGTTTTGCAGCAATTTGCGAGAATGCAACAATTAACTGTGTATGTCAAGAGTACTCCTGGTTTGTTGGAGACACTCTAGTTTAATCATGTGCTGTTACAAACACTTGTGGACTCATACTGTCGTCATTGTACCTACAGATAACATTGTCGCTTAAAAACATATTCTATAGTTTTACTTGATTTTGGGGGTGAAATCTTAGCTGTTATTTTAAAGTCATGGCACCAAGGCACCGTGTTACTACTGACAAAGTTTATTTAAGTACCATTGATTTATTGGTATCCTTGATACTTTTAGTGTTGTTAGTCTACTTTCGTCGCTAGCAGCAACAAATTTTACTGAAGACCAATCATTTTACTTTTTACTTTAAATATTTCTCTTGTAAACTAAAACTTCGAGATATTGGTGAGTTTTTATTGCATAGCCTCATTAGGATTTTCCTCGACTTGGGAATCAGAAATAAAAAAAAAGAATTCAAGATTCCGTAACTTTTTAACTAACGACGTTGTTAGCCATGACAAAAATAGAACTTACAAAAGCTTCAAAACCAGAAGTAGCAACTTAAGTGTAGACATCTAAATAAACGATGACTTTCTGCCTGCAGATATAGATATGTCGGGTTTAGTCAATAGTTTGGACGTCTAAACAAATTGCAAGCACGCCATCTGGCGGCAAAGCAAGAACAACTACGCATTGGCGCGCTTTTTGTAACCGCTTGCGTGGCGGGGACAGCAGAATATGGCAGCTAAGTTCAGACCGCCTCGGAACTAAGACGTCGTAGAATCAGTGTCGATCCGTGTCGATCCGTAATATTAGTAAACAAGATTGTAAATGTCTATTTGAATAAACCCAGTAAATCGAATAATTTAAGTGATTTAATTTTCACGATTTTACCCACCGACCTGCCCACACACGATGTCCTAAGGGAATATATACTGACTGCCCGATGGTTTACATCTATCGGCCAGCCTTGATGTGAAAAACAACAACAACAGGAAAAACAAATTTTGTATCAATGCGTGTTTATAAAATGTGGCAATTTTTATCGGCCAAATGTTTTCTTCAATGTTTAAATAATTAATTCTCCAACTTATTTGACCATTATTTTTTAGGCTTAAATTTTTTTTTAAAACGCATTTTACCAAAATTTTCAACCATTAGTTAGTAGGTGTATTTAAACATTAGTTGAGTTAACTACGGTTTAAGATATCTGGGTCTGAGTAGACATCACTAATAGATACTCACGCTATACTTGACGGATCTCTTGAACACCCCCCACAGCATGTCTATTATGGAAATGAACAGTCCTAGGAGGCTGCCGACACCAAGCACTACGAACGCACCCAGCATGTTCTTCATACCCAGTTGTTTTGGCTCCTCGTCACGTTTATCCTATTGTAATACAGATTTGTTAATTAATACTACCGTCTTTTTTAAGGTTCCGTACCTCAAAAGGAAATAAAAGGAACCCTTATAAGATCACTCTCTTGTCCGTCTGTCCGTGTGTCACCACCGATTTTCTCAGGAACTGGTGGACCTAGCAAGTTATACCAAATACTGAGGTCTATAGTAGGGACTATAGACCTCAGTATCTGGATGTTCAAACAAGTCCGCATGACTTGTTTGAACATGTACATGCACGTATTGCTCTCGTCTTACGCGCGAATTACGATACGCTTAAGATACGACGCCGTGTGCGGAGGGGCTAAGTCAAAAAAATTAAGTCAAGTAATAAGCTGTAGGTAAAATATAAATTAATTAATTCACAAGTTACCCCGCACTTTCCACCGCCTCTTTTCTCCTTCCACCAAACGTTCCTCATTTTTTCAATTTCACCCTGTTCCTTCATGTGCAGTAACGCTTCATCTATATACTTCTTGTAAGGTGATTCTTCAAATAAAACATAAAAATAATAATGATTATGTTGGAAATATTATTAAATTTGTAAACAAGCATATTACAAATTAGATGATTATATTCAAGATAAGAATGCTTGGAAACATGCTGGTCCTGCTGCATAGGGCAATCTTTGGTGTAGACAAAATCAAATTTGTTAATTTATATTCCCATTCATAGTTATTGTATTCATTGTAATTTTTTTTTTTCTTTTTTTTTTTTTTTGAAATTGACACACACTGTTCCGTTGTTGTTGAATTAGGTATTTTACCTATGTTTGTAATATTTGTAAGTATGTGAGAACCATGTTCCTACTTATCAAATTAATTAATTTTCCTGTTAATGCTTTTTAATACTTTATACCTACGTAGTATAGTGTGTAGAGCTATTCTGGGTGCATCGTCCTCACATATATTAATGTATGTAAATATTGTAAAACACCTAACACTGACTTTAACTTTAATAAAGATAATCCCATAATCGTCATAATCATGAAAAAAATACTAGTCCCACAAAGCAGTTCTTCTACCGCAAAAAGTTGTGAGATCGAATGTAAAACCAAGTAGACTAATTTATACAGTAGGTACCTTAGTAATTAGGAATCAAACAAATAAATTAACCGACTTGATTTTAAGTAAGAGGTCTGCCGCATGCCATGCTCCCAAATAAGTAAAAAAAATCTTACGCTTCTTCATTCCTATGCCATAACTCTTGGAGTCCAGCAAACCGCCCACTTGCAGTAAGTCGCAATGTCTTTCCTTATAATATTCTAGGGACGTTGATTCCATGAAAAAAGCATATTGCGAGGTTTCAGCTCTAAAAAATAATATTGTGTTGAAGTATGACCAGGCATAGTACCTACGTATAGTGGATTTCGCATGCATTGAGTAAAATATTTGATTTTAAAACGTAATGGTGGAATAATGTTATTTATTTCTAATAAATAATATATAATTATATGAAAAACATCCGTTTAGATTAATACCAACAATGAGACTCCAAGGTCGTTCTCTCCGACGAGCCAACCGTGTTTCACCATCTGCTTGAACATCGCCTGATATGTTGGGTTGGTGGAATTCTACAAGAAAAGCTTTGATTTTATAAAATCTATATGTATTTAATTTGCTGTGACACAGGGTTTTCCTAACATGGACTCCAGTCTCTCGCAAATTATTGCAAACCCCGCAAAGAAGTTTTTAACACGTGTAGTAATTTAGTTTTAGTAGCCTTTGTGATTCTGATGTATCACTACATAGTATAAAACAAAGTCGCTTCCTTCTGTCTGTTCCTGATGGAGTGATTCAAAAGGAAGGTTTATATGTATAAGACACGCAGGTGAAGCCGCTGTCAAAATCTAGTAAGCAAAATTTCTGTAAAGTTTCATCAAAATCCGTTTTTGCGTGAAAGATTTTATCTCTTCCGTTACCACACAATGACTAATGAACTAAAAAAAACACATAGAAATTTTAAATATAAAAACCTCAAAAAACTGTTTCGTAGATCCCTTGCTCTTGGCTCCATAACTAATGGCCTTGTTCTTATAGAGCTCTTCAACAGTATTGAAAGGCAAGACGTTCTTCTCGACAATAAGGAAAGCCACCAAAGTACCGACGTACGATGCTACCATGACCATGGTGAAGAACCACCATACACTGGTGATCATACGTGGAGCTAAGGCACTGCAAAAAAAATTATTTTTTTAACAAGGAACACCAACGACTCAATTACACATAAATATTACAAAAACATCTAGAGATGATTCTGTGTAACTATGCATCCAATGTCTGTGGATCTTGATGACCTTGAGCCCCTGACGCCAGGCCACTTCCTCATTAGGCCAAGATAGGTACTTTTTTTGTACCTTGACCACTTTCTTTCTAAAGGTGAACGCGCACCTAGACACACCGCAGGAGTCGCACACGTCGCAATCATTACATTTTCTCAAGGTTCCGCGCAATCCACGCCGAACGCGCCGCAACAATCGTATCCACTTCTGTAACTCTTATTTTAATCAATATTTTCTATACGGATATGGATGACGTTTCAGCGCCGCCCACACCGCACTCGCCGCAAGCATCGAACGGGCCGAATCTGATGACGTCATCCGCACGCGCTGGTGGAATCCGTATCTCTACAGTATTGCTGCTGAAATGCGGGTCGTGCGAAGCGGATAGGTGCGCGAGGCTGCATACGATTTCATAAAAAGATTTATAAAATGCGATGACTGCGTCGGGTGCGGCTCCTGCGGTACGTCTAGGTGCGCGTCCACCTTAAGGCGGTACCCCGAGCAAAACGCCGCGCAAGCCGTTTTTTGTGCTGTTTTTAGGAGCTATCTACTCGTTATTTAAAAAGAAATATCAATTAATAAAAATACATTAAATTTCTACATAATATTGATTCTAAAATGGTAGATTTAGTTTTTTTTTAATGTTGTATATATTTCACTAAACTACTTCCAAAAAAAACATAAAAATGAGAAATAATTATTGATATTATGCATCTCCTCGTAAA
The DNA here is from genome assembly GCA_949775005.1 of Orthosia gothica. Taxonomy (NCBI): domain Eukaryota; kingdom Metazoa; phylum Arthropoda; class Insecta; order Lepidoptera; family Noctuidae; genus Orthosia; species Orthosia gothica. The sequence continues at coordinate 18,232,967 of OX459043.1, read as the reverse complement.
GTGTTCATTGATTATTTTTTGTACTAACACTAATGGATAGACAATTTAACAAGGAACATTTTTGTAGAATTATTTTTTTCAAAAGACCAAAATTCGATTTTATAAAGATTTTATTCTAAAATCTGGGCGTATTCACTACTGTAATTCATGCGCCACCAGTGCCGCTAGACCAATAGGAACGCTCATATCTCATGCCGATTTTTTGGTCAGGGTACCGTCTTAAAGCTTAATGAGATATGGCATATTTAACAACTGATTAAAAATAACGTGTTGAATTGAATAGAGATCTGCTTATTGTAAAGATTGTATATCATTACTTAATATTTGCATGCCAAATTATAGCGAAATGTGCTAATGTGCTTATAATTTATTTGCACAATCTTTTGGACCGCATTTAATGCAAATAAATGGCTTTGACTTTGAACACTATATCTTATTTTTAATACTACATCTGGTCCTATAAATGAGTGATTATAAGTGTATTATAAGTTATAAGTGAGTATAAGTTAATAAAAGTCTACAGCATACTTACATAGGAGCAATTTCAGAACCTTGCTGCATAACAGATCCGATGATAAGCCACACGGAGTTGGCGAAACTGAACTGATTGTTCAGTTCCTCGGGAGACTCTATACAGGGCACTGGATTTTGCCACTCCTTGTTAGAGATACGGCCGACGAAGATCATTGTCACGCCCAGAGCGAGCTGGATTAGCATCATGTAGTACCAAACCTGGTGACGTTAATGTGACTATTATTCTATATTGAGACTCTTAATTATGAAGTAATTACTAAGGCGTAATTAATACTTAAATCTATACCAAAATTATAAAGAGGAAACATTTTTTTGTTTGTTTGTTTGTACCGAATAGACTCCGAAACTACTGGACCGATTTTAAAAGTTCTTACGCGTGTGGAAAGCCACATTATACCCGAGTAACAAAAATTTGAAATACTTATGAAATTTGCTATAATGTAACCCAAAGTAGCAAAATTTTGCCTAAAAAATCATTATTTGGCGTGCGTTGAGAAAACTATTGATGATACATAAATAGTTATTTATGCTACAAGTGCGGAAGGTAGGTGATTTCCGATGAGTGGCATTTTTATTCACGAGCAAGCGAAGCGAGTGAGTGGATAAATCGACACGAGTCGGAAATCATCTTACGTCCGTGTATCATACAACATTTTACTATGCATTGTGCAAGGAAATAAATAAATTAATAAAATGGCGGGCTTATTCAAGCGCGTTCAGCATATCCACAGAATATCTAATAGTTCTTCGGGCATATCTACTGCGCATGTGCGAATAGCTGTCAAAATATACGTTCTGCCAAACATATTAAATTAATATTTAAAATTAATTTATTGATCAAAATCTAAATCTAGAGTAATTAAAAACGCCTAAAATAAAGTATTAGTTTTATTTTCCCTTTTATATGAATGATAACCTGTACATAAATAATTTTTAAAACTTTTCTCAAATAATAAAAACTCTATGCGTCGGGCTGACGTTGGAGTTAAAAATTAAAAAAATACAGGAAAGTAAAAAGCACTAGTGAAAAAAAGTGACACTTTCCGCACAGTTTGGCTGCTTGGAAAACTGCTCCTTTCGAGGACATGCATTGTAAAAATATGTACTACATAATTGAAGTACTCATTACTACTTACATAAAAGACTGTAAAAGAATATATCTCACTATCATAGTTAAATCACAATAGCAACCATTGTGTTCTAAAATTTAATTAGATCGCCGGTAGAAACGAAAGCGACCTAAAATTAAAAAATTGGTAGGTAAGTAGGTACAGTAGGGTGGGTAGGGTAGGGTAGGTAGGTAGGTTTGTAGGATAGGGTAGAGTAGTTAGGTTAATCGGTAGGGCAGGTGAGTAGGTTGGAAGGTAGGTAAGGTAGGTGGGTAGGTAAGTGGATAGGTAGATAGAGTAGAGACGGTAGGTAGGGTAGATAGGTCGGTGGTAGGTAGGTAGATAGCTAGTTGACGGGAGCGAAGCCGCGGGGTTCAGCTAGTGTTTATATAAAAGGAAAATTAAGACATTTACGACTGTATCAATAACTAGCTGACCCCCGCGGTTTTACTCCCGTCAAAATTATAGCCTATGTTGCACGGGAATAATGTAGGTTTCCATAAGTGAAAGAATTTTAAAAATCGGTCCAGTAGTTTTGGAGCCTATTCGGTACAAACAAACAAAAAAATATTTCCTCTTTATAATATTGTTATTAATAATAATCAAGGGGTTGATACAGAAAGCAGTACTTCTGGACACGGCTCGATTGTTAGGAGGTTCCAGCTCTCTCTGGAGATCTGACTAGCTTGGACCCTGTTCCCGATACCAGTAGGCCTCTATTTTTTTTTACATCTTTGAATGTTTTTTTAAGTGTTTTTGAAAAATTTATCGGTATAAATAAAGTAAATAACAATAATAGTAATAGCAACTTCGCCCCCGAGAATAGTGTTTTATTATCCCAAGAGAACATCCAGGTTATAAACTGAATCTGTGTCCAAAATTTCATACAAATCCGCAATTTTTACGTTATTGAAACACAAACATACTTACACATTAAAATATAAAAAAACAAAAATATCTATGGGATAAAATACCTCTTTAGAGAAGACAGCCATGAAGGAGAACATCTCAGGTGGCTGTTTACTAGGCTGCTTGTAAAGAATACCGATGCCGAGCGTCATGAACGGCGTGGAGAAGTCAATGCCACTCTGTCTCACCGCAGTCATTGTCAAGTCACATATGGCTAGGTCGGCTTTCTGCAACATTGAATTTAAATAACAAGCTTTTGTATAAAAAAAAAAGTTTTTACAAACCATACTAAAAATGCAATGTCACGAGAAGGAACGTGTGTGCCAAAGGCGCAGGCCACATAGAAATGGTTTCGGGCGCGGACATGGCACGGGCGAATTCCTATTCCATTCTAATTTCAAATAGACCAGGGTCGATAATTTTTGAAACCAAAAAAAAAATACAGTAGGATGAAACCCATTAGAAAAGGAGGGGAATACGACGAGGACGCCTGTCTCGCAGGATGGCCGTGTCGGGTTCAGTCAATAGTACGGACGTTCAAACAAATCGCAAGCACGCCATCTGGCGGCGAAGCAAGAACAACTACGCATTGGCGCGCTATTTCTAACCACTTGTGTGGTGGGGAACACAGAATATGGCAGTTGAGTACTGACAACCTTAGAGTTAACATATCGTAGAATCAGTGTCGATCCGTAATATTTGTAAGCGAGATGGTAACTGTGAATATTTGAATAAACCCATCGACCTGCCCACACACGATGTCTTAACTTAAAGGAATTACATCCTGACTTCCCGATGGTTTATATCTATCGGCCAGCCTTGATGCGACAAATATATATAATTTAATGATGGTGGTGAGATAATATTCATTGACCTGTTTCTTGAATAACGATAGATTAAATTTTTAGAATCACGGCTACGGTGTCTATGTTTTTGGCATCAGTAAACCATTTCATCCATAATATTATTAAGATTTTTACTTACATCTTCCCTCAATTGCAAGGCCATTCCAGTCCACTTGCCATCATTGAGACTACCGTAATCATTCTCAACTTCAAATTCGTAACTGAATCCTAAGATTTCACTGAGTCTCACAATTATATCGATGGTGAACCCTTCATAGCGGTCGTTACCTTCTAGTGTTTGATGAGACTGTCTTAGGTAACCGTATGGTGGAGCAACCTGAAAAAATGTTTATTAAGCAAATAATGAAAACAATAACAATCACTATTTGGAACGAAGTTCCTTATCACGCGTTGCGATAGGGAGCTAGACAGAAAAAATTAAGACCAAAAGTTGTAACGACACTTTTTGCTATAGTTGTAAGCCGTGCGGCGTGTGCGAAAAAGACAATAAAATAATAACAATAATGAATCCTGACAGTGTTTCAAAAATATCCATATAAAATAAAATAAATAAAGCTTTCATTGATTCCTTACAACAAAGGGTATATATACACTTATATCATGGTTGAACACAAACTCTGTTTAAATTATATTAGTATGTTAGTAAAATAAATAAAAAACTTAACTTAATATTTGTTAGTGTTGTGTGTTAGTATTTCCGCTGTCTGTGATTTCCGTGTAAGGACCACTCTGGCAGTAGAAGCCTCCTCCATTCAAAAATATCCATATATATATATATATATTATTATTTATTATGCACAATTTTTTTTTACGTCCTGTACGAAATAATAGACAGGCAGAGTGCATATATATATATGTGTGTGTGTGTGTATGTACAATATTTTTTTTTGCTTTTGTTATTTCAATAGCGAACCAACAACATCCGGGTGTCCCTTGACACCTTTCAAGTTTTTTTGTTTAATTTTGGCTGATAATTTAATAGAACGTCAAAATTACAATAGAAATCAGCTCTCCCAAAACGTCAACCCTTCACCTCTTTCTAGCTCTGGGACCATATTTAAATAACTCCAAGAAATAACAAATTGGAGAAGTGGAGGATGGCCTTTGCCTAGGAATGACCCATAATACGCTAGCAAAAAAAAGGAATTATGAAAGAGTTCTAAAATGGTGCCCCAGAAGAGTGATTAGAAAAAAATAGTATATGTTATTTTAGGTTAAAGATGAATTTAAAGGAATAAGAGAGGACGATGTGAGACCCACGTCGTGCATGAAGACATTCTGCGTCGACAACAAATCAATTGCGATAAGGCCTAGACGAAAAATGAATGGTGTAGATTGCAAAATAATTACTTACGGTTGCAATGAGTACTTTCAATGTTTTGTTCCTAAGAGCTGCCTCTTGAGTTATTTCTGCGTCAGCGACTATTGGCCTTTCCATTTTTAATTGATTATTTTTCCACGACCATATCTGGATAGAAATAATTTGTTCATGACATTTGCGGTAATGCAGTAACTGTGTATTTTCGTATTATAATTACATTATGGCTACAGGTTTGGTTGCCCAAATTAATTTAATCTATTTTCCTATCAATAGGCAATGTTGAATCGTTTATTTTTATCGCTTTCCGACATGTGCTACTTACCGTTTGATTGCCAGCAGAAGTTAATTCTAATATATCGAAAGTGACATCCGTACGCTGTCCCAACCCGTCGAATATCAATGATCTTGTGATTCCATCTACCTTGTTCTGTAAGAAGTCAGGAATATGTGATCAGATATTAATTAGCCGGGCCGTGGGGCTTTCGGGACCGGGACCGCGGTCCCAGATTCCCCTTTCAGATATCATAATATTTTGGAGTAGTATTTTGGGACCAGAAATAAAATAAACAAAGTTATGTCTTGGGAAAGTACAGTGAACAAAAAATAAATAAACAAGTTTTATAAAACGATTCAGGGTACATCTATCTGACGGAATTTAACAGCAGTCATTTGTCGAAGCATATTGCAGATCCACAAAATGTATACCAGTTACATTACAGGATTTATAACATCTTATTTCTTAGGGACTTATTAAAATACTAGCTGTCCCACGCGGCTTCGTCAACTGGCTACCTACCTACCCTACCCTACCTACCCTACATACATGAATGTTGCGTAACTTTAACCGCTTACGCAGCGCACGGAACGGAAGCTCTCAAAGAAGGAATATTTTTCCCGTTGGTGCAACATTTTTAATTTATGTTCCGCTCCTATTGGTCGTAGCGTGATGTTATATAGCCTATAACATTCCTTGATACATGGACTATCCAACCCAAAAAGTTTTTTTTGATTCCAACCAGTAGTTCCTGAGATTAGCGAGTTCAAACAAACAAACTCTTCAGCTTTATCTATACTATATATACTATATATAATATTATAAAGCTGAAGAGTTTGTTTGTTTGTTTGTTTGTTTGAACGCGCTAATCTCAGGAACTACTGGTTGGAATTGAAAAATTATTTTTGTGTTGGATAGTCCATTTATCGAGGAAGGTTATAGGATATATAACATCACGCTACGACCAATAGGAGCCGAGCATAAATGAAAAATATTGCAAAAACGGGCAAAGATATTCCTTTTTGAGAGCTTCCATTGCGTGCGCTGCGTAAACGGTTTAAGTTACGCAAATATCATGTATGATGGAAATGTTCCTCTTTAAAAGTTCTACAAAAAAGTCCGCGACAGCATATGTCAATCTTTTAAGATTGACTCACAATAGCAACTTTTATGTTCTAAATTTTAATTAGATCGCAAGTAGAAACAAAAGTTGGTTACATTCGTATAGTAGTATTTTATTTCTTATTCAAATAAATAGTTCAACGAGTTGGTAGGTAGGTAGGGTAGGGTAGGGTAGGGTAGGGTAGTGTAGGGTAAGGTAGGGTCGGGTAGGGTAGGGTAGGGTAGTGTAGGGTAGTGTAGGGTCGGGTAGGGTAAGGTAGGGTAGGGTAGGGTAGGGTAGTGTAGGGTAGGGTAAGGTAGGTAGTGTAAGGTAGGGTAGGTAGGGTAGATAAATGTTTGGTCTTTTTATGGCAAAACAAAGTTTGCTGGGTCAGCTAGTAATCTATATATCTAATATCTATAAAAGCGAAAGGTGACTGACTGACTGACTGACTGATCAATCAACGCACAGCCAAAACTGCTTAGCCTAGAAGCATGAAATTTGGCAGAAAGGTTCCCCAAGTGACGTAAGTGTGCACTAAGAAAGGATTATTGGAAATTTCACTCCTAATAATAATAATAATAGCCTTTTATTCAGATCTCTTAACTAATTACAATGGTTTTAAACTTATCATATAATAACACTGGTCTCTTAAACTAAATTAACTATTTAAGCCAATATTTGTTGCTTAGTTATCTTTCCTAGATCTGTTTGCCAATCGGCAAAGGCCTCCTCCAACCTTTTCCATTCTTTCCTTTCCTGTGCCACTCTGTTCCACATGACTCCGGCCACTTGTCGAATGTCGTCACGTCCCGTTTTACGCAGACAAAACTTCAAAACATTTATGATGGAAGGCCAATTTCAAATATTATTCGAAAAAATGAAGATCGAAATGCAAAACCAAAATGCTGAATTGAAGGATTCGATTACAAAAAGTATTATGGATAAAATGGATGAAAAAGTAATCCCTATTGTGGAAGAAAATAATGACTTAAAAATTAAAGTAGAAAAATTGGAAAGAGAGATAACACATTTTAAGAGAGCTGAAAGAAGCAATTTCACTCCTAAGGGGGTTGAAAGTTTGTATGAAAAATCTTATTCCTTCGACCAAAATTCTTGAGACTTAGCACAAATAGTATTCTAAGTAAATGATAAAGATTAACATTATTAGTTTTTCCAAACTACCCCCAAATAATGATTTAGGGGTTGTTGAAATTTGTATGGAAAATCTGATTTCTTGGGTCAATAAACTTGAAACTTGCCACAAATACTAACCTTAATGAATAAAAAAGGTTGCTATTATTATTTTTTGAAACTACCCCCAAAAGACGATTTAGGGGTGTTAAAGTTTTTTTGAAGAATCTTATTACTTCAGTTAATAAACTTGAAACTTGACATAAATACTAATCTAAATAAACAATAAAGACTTTCATTGTTAGTTTTTCGAAACTACCCCCAAAAGATGATTTAGGGGATGTTATTTTTTTTGAAGAATCTGATTTCTTGGGTGAATAAACATGAAACTTGACATAAATACCATCTGAAATAAACAATAAAGTTTGTAATTATTAGTTTTTTGCAACTACCCCCAAAAGACGATTTAGGAGGTATTACAGTGTTTTTGAAAAATCTGTTTTCTTGGGTCAATAAACTTGAAACTTGCCACAAATACTAACCTAAATGAATAATAAAGGTCGCTATTATTATTTTTTTAAACTACCCCCAAAAGAAGATTTAAGGGATGTTAGTTTTTTTGAAGAATCTGGTTTCTTGGGTCAATAAACTTGCCCCAAATACTAACCTAAATGAATAAAAAAGGTTGCTGTTATTATTTTTTGAAACTACCCCCAAAAGACGATTTGGGGTATGTTAATTTTTTGAAGAATCTTATTTCTTGGGTGAATAAACATGAAACTTGACATAAATACCATCCTAAATAAATAAAGGTTGTCATTATTAGTTTTTTGCAACTACCCCCAAAAGACGATTTAGGAGGTATTACAGTGTTTTTGAAAAAACACATCTTGTTTCTAGGGTCAATAAACTTGCCACAAATACTAACCTAAATGAATAAAAAAGGTTGCTGTTATTATTTTTTGAAACTGCCTTTTGAGGGTAAACGTCTTTTAGGGGTAGGTTGTCATTATTAGTTTTTCGAAACTACCCCCAAAATAAGATTTAGGGGAAGTAAGTTTGAGTAGTAAGATTTAGGGGATGTTATTTTTTTGAAGAATCTGATTTCTTGGGTGAATAAACTTGAAACTTGGCATGAATACCATCCTAAATAAACAATAAAGGTTGTAATTATTAGTTTTTTGCAACTACCCCCAAAAGACGATTTAGGAGGTATTACAGTGTTTTTGAAAAATCTGGTTTCTTGGGTCAATAAACTTGCCACAAATACTAACGTAAATGAATAATAAAGGTCGCTATTATTATTTTTATTAAAGAAGATTTAGGGGATGTTATTTTTTTGAAGAATCTTATTTCTTGGGTCAATAAACTTGAAACTTGCCACAAATACTATCGTAAATGAATAAGAAAGGTCGCTATTATTATTTTTTGAAACTACCCCCAAAAGAAGATTTAGGGGATGTTAGTTTCTTTAAAGAATGTGATTTCTTGGGTGAATAAACATGAAACGACATAAATACCATCCTAAATAAACAATAAAGGTTTTTATTATTAGTTTTTTGCAACTACCCCCAAAAGACGAGTTAGGAGGTATTACAGTGTTTTAAATATTTTTTTCTTCGTTCAATAAACTTGCCACTAATATACTAACCTAAATGAATAATAAAGGTTGCTGTTATTATTTTTTGAAACTACCCCCAAAAGACGACTTAGGGGATGTTAATTTTTTTGAAGAATCTGTTTTCTTGGATGAATAAACAATAAATTTGACATAAATATCATCCTAAATGAATAATCAAGGTTGCTATTATTATTTTTTAAAACTACCCCCAAAAGATGATTTAGGGGATGTTAATTTTTTTGAAGAATCTGATTTCTTGGGTCAATAAACATGAAACTTGACATAAATACCAACCTGAATAAACAATAAAGGTTTTCAATTATTAGTTTTTCGAAACTATTCTTAAAATACGACTTCGGGGTGGTAAAGATTTTTGATTACTTTTACTGCACATAGCTTCTTTTTATGACGTTGGGGAGCACTTAGGAGGGGTTTTTGGAAATTTAACTTTTTAAAGGGTTAAAAGGGAGACATTTATTTGTATAAAAATCTTATTCCTTTGGCAAAATAATAAAGGATGGCATCATTAGTTTTTCGGATTTACCCCCAGAAGACGAATTAGGGGTGTTAATGTTTCTTTGAAGAATCAAATGGCACTAGGATGGGGACCTCTACATCGATTTGGAACTACCGAACTGGACCGTTTGTCTCAGGTTTAATAGCAGCTTATTTTTGGTTGCCATCACACGAACGAAGTCGCGGGCGGAGTTAATATTATAAATGTGAAAGTGACTCTGTCTGTCTCTCTGACCACCTTTTCACGCTTAAACCGTTGAACCGATTTAGATGCAATTTGGTTCGGAGATATTTTGAGACGCTGGGCAGGACATAGCAAAGTTTTTATCCCGGTAATCTTACTTAAGGGGGTGGAAAGAGAGGTAGAAGTTTGTATGGAAAACCCACAATATTATGCTGCGATATAAAAAATAAGCTATTCGAATTACTAATGCTTCGCAGACGAAGTTGCGGGCAACAGCTAGTATTATATATAGTATAGATAAGACTGGGAATGACATTGCCTTAAATGCTAGTGTAATAATAAGTAATGTCTCAAGATAGGTGTACCATTCAATTTAATAAAAAACTATTTAAAAAATACATTTTTACAAAAAAATACTACTGACTTCCAAATAATATTGTTGTGCCTTTTTGTTGTATATACTTTCCTTGAATAAACATTTTTAAAATTTAATACTTATGTTTCATAGTTTATAAACTAATTTTTTTCGCGAGTTTACTATGTCCAGGTGCTAATCTGTCCAGCTGCGAACCTGTCCAGCTGAGAACCTGTCCTGCTGAGAATCTGTCCAGTTGCTCTGGAGGGAAAAAACTAAAAAGTGAAAAATAACTTTATTTTTGGAAGTCGATGTGCATAATGCAAAAAATTATACGAAAGACACCGACTTCCAAAAATAAAGTTATTTTTCACTTTGTAGTTTTTTTTTATTTGCAAGTCGGTAGTATTGTTTGTAAAAATGTTTTTTTGTTTAAATTGGAAGTCAGTAGTATTTTAGGCAATTTTTTTTTTCTCTTTTTAGTTGTACCTACCAAATAGGCAAGTTGTACCTATAATGCCAGAATAGATTACCCGAATATCATGAAACTTGAATATAACCGGTGAAATGAGAGTGTACCAAGATAAACTGTACACATCTGCGTACACCTTTAGAGCGTACTGCCGTGATGTTATGTCATGAAATGGTATAAACAATAAACAGACATGTGATTGCAGCAATCTCGAGAGATTTGCCGTTATTGATTGAAGAGTTCTTTTGTATATCTCAGAAGTACTTCATCAGGTCTTCACCAAATTATACTAAATGGGACCAATTTTGGAACATACTATTTTAAACAAAAAAAGAATTTTCAAAATCAGTGCACAATTGACGAAGAAATAGGTGAGCATACACAAAAAAAAAGCAAACATAACGTCGAACACAGAACCTCCTCGAGAAAGTCGGTTAAAAAAGAAATGGGTTCTTTGTGGCTAGTAAGTATGAGTAATACATTACCGTCTTCATGAAATTCAGGAGAGTGGATCCATAATCCCAGGCCTTATAATTTTCGCAGCTCAGTTGCTCAGCTTGCACGTTTACTTTCTTGATGGCTGCCGCGAATACTTCCACCGCATCGTGTATGAGGAGTAGTTGTGTTTTGAGTTCCTCCGGCTCTACATTCTTACCAGTTTCTTGATTAAACGTTGCTGTAAAGTTCCACAGTTTGTCGTTGTCTGTCTTATTTAGTTCAACTATACGGAAACCTGAAAAGTACGTTTGTTTAAGTGGATCTGAGTTTTTGACGTTTGTATTCCTCGATGTTTTGAGCAGAAGTGCACCCAAATTTCGCCATTTAAGTTTAGAAAAAGAAAATATTGTACAAATAGTTTAAAAACATCGAAGTACTGTGGAGCCCAGAAGCCTAACAACCGGCTATTTGATGGAGCTGCCATGCCTTAAAAGGATAAAATCATTAAAAAAAAGATAACAAAAACCGGCCAAGTGAAAAAAGAAGTAAATAAAATATATATTTTTAGCACAGACTTAAAGACACCCAGTATAGGTTGGTAGGTGTTCATAATAATACAAATCAGATAAAACACAAATAAAAATAAGTAAAAAATGTGTAAATTCAGACGTAAGCAGCAGCAAGCACAGCAGGAAATTGTGCCTCAAGGGTGCGCCCAGTTCAGCAAAAATGCCAAACAACTAGTGCCTGACGCTGGTTTTCAACTGTACCTGATGCGAAGCACTGCTTGCACTGTGAAGTGCGAGTCGGACTTCACACATTTAGGGTTCCGTACAAATTTATCAATATATTGGTATTGGTTAGTAAAATATACTTAATAATAAACATTATCAGCAAATTTCAAGTTCATAGGTTAATGGGAAGTTAAAAAATTCTTCGGATCAAAATGTGCGGCATGCAGATGGAGAGATAGACAGACGGACACGCGAGTGACAGTAATAGCGGGCCGTTTGGACCCTTCGGGTATCGAACCCTAAAATCCAAAAAAGATTGAAGAAATTAATAGAGCACTATAAATATAAACATAAGTTCATATTTTTAATAATTATAAAACCTTAATGTAGTTAGTGCATATGTTAATGTAAAAGCCCAAACTACGGTAAAACCTAAGATTTACCTAGTACTTTTACTACTTACTAAAAGTTAAAAATTATTTTTATTATTACACAATTATTTTAAGGTGTTACCTTCACAAATAAGAACTCACCTGTCATATTGACCCCGCCGTATCTGAACCGGCTCATGTCCACAGTGAAGAGGTCGGGAGACAGGAAGATGTACGAATGCTCTTCGGCCATCATGCCCACCTGTTGGGCGTGTAGCAACATCTGCTCCAAGTTTTGAGACGGACAGTCCACCACAAAGTTCGTATAGCCGTTATGTTTGGCGTCTATTAATACTTCCCTGGAACGTGAAAAAGTAAATTCAGGAGACGGCGGGACACCTTGAATGCCTACTTAAGGCATAAGAAAGGAGTGGGGTAAAACCAAGAACAATGGTTAAATAATATCCGCTAAAATTAATAGATTAGAAAGATGCCTTTGCTCAGAAGCTGGGTAGAGTGGTCTGATATAAAAATCTGACTACATTTATTATTTGGTATTGCCTTCAAATATGTATCCTATCGTGACAATCTAAGAAGTCCGATGACGTTTCTCATTTTGCATGCCGCGATAACTTTGTACGTAAGAATTTCATTGAATAATTAAATTCGTAATCCTAATTAATAACTATGTTACCCATACACTATAAAAAACGAGTATCATTAGAAAGCATCAAATTTAAAATGTATATTAATAAGTTGTTGCGCAGTGGTATCGGCCGCGACTAACAAGTTGTAAGTCGTGGGTTTGAGCCCAGGCAGGCGCTTTACTTTGTGTAAATTATTTCTTCACCACTACTCTCAAAACGGTGAAGGAAAACATCGTGAGGAAACCGGCATGTCCTAGAACCAAAAATTCTAAGACATGTGACATCCACCAACCCGCACTGGGCCCGCGTGGTGGATTACGGCCCATTCTCTCTCACAGAGTGGAGGCCTGTGTCCCAGCAGTGGGAACATTAATTGGCTGATGATGTGATGTTGTGATGATTTTTGTAGCTGTCAAAGCCGATGTCTAAGACACGACTATAAACCTGGGGGTGACCATAAGCTCTTAGAGCAAGGTTATTTTGAGTGTGCGTAAGGGACAGATGTTGACTTGTATACATCTGTCCCTTTTGTACAGTCGAACTATGCTAGTTTTGACACGTCAGGGTACAGGGCTAGAGCTGACAAATTTAAGAGCTATTTTGCGTGATGGCTCACTTTAGTCGACGGGACCGAAGATGTTCTGATAGCTACATAATTATGTTTGAACGTAAACTCTGCAGCTTTGTCGATGTTTATACAAGGGTACGATAACTACCGAAAGCTAATTTTAAAAAGAATACAGACGGTAAAAATAACTTACTGTTACCTTTTGTAACACCAGAACTGTTTTTTTACGTAAGTCTCTTTATAGTTTTTCAAGTAGAAGTATAAAACGACGTCCATTTAAGAAAAATAAACGCTGTAACACACCGCAGCTTGCAGAATGACGCCCACACTTGACGTATACAAAGAGAGAGATTATTTTATGTTTTCAAATCTGTCTATCCGAGTCTGTGTGTACTCAAATCTATACTTATACTTATATAATATTATAAAGCTGAAGAGTTTGTTTGTTTGTTTGAACGTGCTAATCAAAGGGACTACTGGTTGGAATTGAAAAAATCTTTTGTGTTGGATAGTCCATTTATCGAGGAAGGTTATAGGCTATATATCATCACGCTACGACCAATACGAGCGGAGCATACATGAAAAAACGTGCAAAATTTTTTTTTTTTGAGAGCTTTCGTTGTGTGTGCTTCGTAAACGGTTTAAGTTACGCAACAATCATGTATGTAGGGTAGGTAGAGTAGATGGGTAGGTAGGTAGCCAATTGACGAGAGCGAAGTCGCGTGGGACTGCTCGTTAATTTATATAAATGGTACGAGTAAGACTTATGTTGGTCTCAGCGGAACGTTGACTTTTCGCATGGAAATTTGTTTGTGAACTGTGAAGAACCTGGGGATTTACATCGACAGCACCCTTTCCTGGACTAAACAACTGCAGGAGGTCAGTCGTAAACTGTTTGCGTCTGCGGGCTCCCTGAGACGCCTTCGTAACTTTCTTCCCATCACCACTAAAATTGCGATAGCACAATCTCTTTTTCTACCTATCCTGGACTATGCTGATGCCAGCTATCTCGATCTCACCCAAGACCAATTGGACAAGCTTGAGCGACTTCAAAATCTCTGTATCAGGTTCATATTTGGCTTGCGCAAGTATGACCATGTTTCTGAATTCCGAACCAAGCTCAAATGGCTTCCTATTCACCTTCGCCGGAATGCCCACATACTTTCATTGCTATATAATGTGCTCTTTAATCCTTCTAGTCCTTTTTATCTTAAAGAACGGTTTCAGTTCCTCTGTGACACACATTCTCGGTCCTTGAGATCATCGGAAAACCTAAAATTAAGCATTCGTATGCATTCCACATCCTTCTTCGACAAATCTTTCACGGTATCACACCTATTGAGGTAAGGCGTGCGCAAACATTACCTTCATTTAAAAAAATGGTGAAGGAGCATTTCCATTCTCTATAACTATTCTTCTCCTTTCTCTGTTCTTCATTTGATATTTATTAGTATATTATTTTATTTGTATGTATGTATTTTATGTTATATCTAAGTAATATTATTTAATATAGTTTTTGTACACTGACAGCCCTAATACCTATCTCCTCTCGTTCAGTCCATCCAAAGGTTGTCTGTAAGAGATTGCCCTGTGCGATAAGACCGCCCATTGTACACTTATCTTTGTAAATGTTTTGTCCTGTAAATTTTAAGTGGTGTACAATAAAGTATATAATAAATAAATAAATCCTACAAAAATACCTAAGGCTATCAAACATGTGGAAAACTTAGAAAAGCAACATTCCTTGAGATAATGTCAAAATTAAATAAATCGTGTGTTTGAAATTAGTCCCCATACCTTTAAGTAAGAACAAAGTAACGTTGCTCGATGGCAGAAATAGATTAGCTATCAGTAAGTAGGTACATCCTGCCTTCCTTCCTGGATGTGTTCTTCCACAAACATTACCTCTCCACCATCTTGTAATTTAATATATTAAGTACTTAACAGTATTTTCTTTCTATATTTATTAAATTATGGTATATGTGTATTTTATATATAAGTAAGTATTTAATTTTTTAGTTAAGCGGTGTTTGTCTATTTTACAAGATTTATTTTTTTAACTTGTGATGTATGTATGTATGTATGTAAGTGTATTCGAGTCAAATCTTGCAACTGTATTTAGCTCCACCAATTACAATGAAATTTTGCATACACGTTTAGTTTGGATGACAATGCGTGGTTAGCTAAGTGACGTCATTCTAAATCCAATATGGTCAACGGCCCAAGATGGCGGACTAGTTTTTTTTTGTGTACTGCCTTGATATGGGCATCATATCAAAGGGTTTGCTGAGGAAAATACTTTTTCTCTGTAAAGTGTTTTTGTGTGTACATATATAAATAATAATAATAATAATAGTTCTACTACTACACAATTTTTGTGCCAATGCCTTCGCAAGCGTGATGGTCGAAAATTATTCCACATAAAGAAAGAAAAGAAAGAAACACATGAACGTACTTTGCGGCAAAGAGTATCTTATGACCTGATGCAGGTCATGGTCTAGTTCAAATACAAACCTTCAGCCGTTAAAGCGCAATTAATTAACAAAAATACAGGCTTTCAGATTTTGTAATATAAGTCAAAAGTAGAATAAAAAATAATAAGTGAATTCTCATCCAGGACATACACGTATGCAAGATTTCAGCTCAATCGGTTGCGGATAGCTCTTGTTTAAAAATTCAATTGCAAGGTTTTATTACGCAGTTATGAAGACGAGTTATTTTATTTTATGGGACATCCCACCACACTATTCCCAAAACACTGAATTTCCTGAAAGCCGAATTTGTCCAAATTGTACATATTTGTAGTCAGATATAGAATATTGAAACAAAGGCGAGGCAACAAGCTTGAAAAATAAAAATATTTTAAAGTCCATGTCCTGTGTGAAATTGGGTAACACAGTGATCCACCTCCAGCCACGTCCTGGCCAGCCGCTCACGAACGGATGGAAAGAATTGGTGGAGCTGTCGGCTCTTGATGGAATTATCCCACCTAGATTGCCATTCAGATAAAAGTTCCTCCCAGACGTCAGTCTGTGGCTTAAATAATCTAGAGATTTCCACTCTGCGTTAAAAAGTCCGCATCCATGGTATCTCATGTGGAATAAGTACATTGCAGCACGTCGCTGCATTTCAAGATCGACCGGAAGTATGCCAGCAAGTACCAGTATAGCTTCGGTACTAGTGATGGGCGATTACTACTAAAACTAATCGAATTAGTCGATTGTTCAGTTTAGTCGATAAAAGTCGATAACAATCGATGTTAGTCGATTGTTATCGACTAGCGACGTGCGGCGAGCGACTTTGACTGATGCCGTTACCGCGACAACTTTAACTACTAATTTCTAGCGCAGCGCACCCATTACTATACACGTGCGTAGTGCGTACTACTAAATAAGTAATAACAACAGATGGTGCGGCGAGCGTGCGCTGCGCTACAAATCAATTTAAGGCGGTACCCCGAGCAAAACGCCGCGCATGCCGTTTTTTGTGCTGTTTTTAGGAGCTATCTACTCGTTATTTAAAAATAAATATCAATTAATAAAAATACATTAAATTTCTACATAATATTGATTCTAAAATGGTAGATTTAGTTTTTTTTTAAATGTTGTATATATTTCACTAATCTCCTTCCAAAAAAAGATAAAAATGAGAAATAATTATAGATATTATGCATCTCCTCGTAAAGTGTTCATTAATTATTTATTGTTCTAACACTAATGGATAGACAATTTAATAACGAACATTTTTGTAGAATTATTTTTTTCAAAAGACCAATATTCAATTTTATAAAGATTTTATTCTGAAATCTGGGCGTATTCACTACTGTAATTCACCCCACCAGTGCCGCTAGACCAATAGGAATGCTCATATCTCATGCCGATTTTTTGGTCAGGGTACCGTCTTAAGTCTGTGCGCCACTACTTACGTACGACAGCAGCTAATATGCAATTGTAGCTAGTAGATTATTCAATCTATCTAGTAATCTCCAATTCTCCATCAGTTAAGGGAACAAATATACCAAAATTACGAATAGATGAGCAGACTAAAATAAGAATTAAGTAAAAAATTTATATTTATTAAAATTGTTTTTCCACAAAACCAACTAAAGTTAACGAATTGAAGTACTAATACTAATAAACGCAATTGACGCAATACCGTCCCGCATGCATCGCCCCGCGCGGCTTTACGCAGTTCAACGCACGTTAGTAGTTAGTTGTTTGTCGATTGTTATTCGAATAGTAATTGTGAGAAACTACTAAATCGACAATCGAATGAGCCATAGCACAATTTTCGATTCAGTCGATTGTTTTTTTTGCAACAATCGCCCATCGCTACTCGGTACTAACCGTCCTCTCGTCGTCGCGCTTTGCATGAGAATATCAAAACTAAACGCTGACTTTGAAGTCATTTACGTCTTATCGCCTCTATGGTGCCTACCAGGCCCCTCAGAAAGTATTGCGAAAAAAAGTTTTTATATATGGGAGACTGGCCAGTTATAATGTTTTTCGAAAATATGATTATTTATAAGTAAAAATAAGTAAGTTCCAATTTCAAAATTTCCCTCCACATTTTTTGCGAGTTAATTCAAAGTATTGTGTCTCACTGAAATATGGATCTGCGCCGGGAACATTTTAGAGCTATGATTTTATACGATTTCAAGTGTCGCCTGAAACCGGATGAATCGTACGATAGACTTCAAATGGCATTCATGGATGAAGGCCCTTCCAAGGCAACCGTGTATCGTTGGTATAACGAATTCAAGCGCGGTCGACCAACTTTGGGGGATGACGAAAGAAGCGGTCGCCCTTTGACGGCTGTTACCGAAGAAAACGTGCTAGCAGTGAAAAATTTAATCCAAGACAATAGGCGAATTACATATCAGGAGATTCAACACATATTGAAGATTGGATCGGGAAGCGTTCACGAGATTCTACACAGCCATCTTCGCGTGAGGAGGATAGTATCACGCTGGGTGCCGCACAACCTCACCGATGCTCAGAAGCAGGCCCGGGTGGAATGGTGCCGTGATATGCTTAACAAATTTGAAGCAGGCTCGTCTCGGCGTGTTTACGACATCGTTACAGGTGATGAGTCCTGTATTTATCAATACGACCCAGAAACCAAGCGCCAGTCGACTGTTTGGGTGTTTCAAAATGAGCCAACGCCTACCAAAGTGAAGCGATCTAGAAGCGGGGGTAAGATTTTGATCGCTAGCTTTTTTAATTTGACTGGCCACTTGGTATCAATTCCCTTACGGGATCAAAGAAGCATTAATGCCGAATGGTATACTACCAAATGTTTGCCAGAAGTTTTCTCTGTTATAAGCAACAAGCGACCAAACACAGGGCTCCGCGGGCTACTGCTCCACCACGACAATGCACCTGCGCACACCGCACTCAAAACGAGGGACTTCCTGGACAGCACGCCAGTCAAACTCCTGGGTCACCCTCCTTACAGCCCTGATCTAGCACCGTGTGACTTCTTTTTATTCCCAAAAATAAAAAATCAGCTCAAAGGGATACAATTTTCGTCGCCGGAAGATGCGCTGGCTGCGTTCGAGCAGGCTGTAAACGAGGTGTCTGCGGCGGACTGGAAAAAGTGTTTTGAAAACTGGTTTAGGCGCATGAATCTTTGTATAGAGGCTGGTGGAAAGTACTTTGAAAAGATTTAATAAAAATATATGTACGTATAGAACAATTTTTTTTAGTTTCGCAAAACTTTCTGAGTGTCCCACGTATTGACCCAAACAGGTGCTCCGTAGCACATACAACCCAAGTTATTAGCCCCATAAATAGTCTTCAAAGTTAAAAAAGGCAGACCCCACGTAGATTTAGATATTCTCGTTAAGGCATAGAAGTTCTTTTTGCTTTTTACCAACTATTTTAATATGATCTACGTGTTTTATACTTAAAAAAAAACTTAGAGATTCAAGCTTTACGAATATCTATATATGTCGTAGGTTCAAAGTCTATGGAAACGAAAAATATGGGTAAGTTGCCATGCCGCCATTTTTAAACAATATTTTTTTGTTAATATTTTTGTGTGACTCACTTCTAAAATATATTAATAATCTATTAAAATATTGCTTGTGATATGAAAATTTGTTTATTATTAGCATTAAAACACATTTAGACTGTTATATGCAACAAATTTATGTGTCATCCACAAGTCAAACCTTACGGCTGTCTTATCACTAACAGAAATTGATTTGATTTGAGGGAATGGGTTTTTTTTAATTTATTTTTCAATTCCAAAAATTGCAGATAATGACTTAGGGATAAAAAAGCTTATATAGTCGAGTTTAATTATAAATAGGTTTTATTGACGCAAAATACAAACTTATTAGTAAATTTAGTTAGTTATTTCATATTTTACTAATACACATATGTTCAAGTATAATTTATTTTTTAATTACTTAAAACTAGTTGTTGTAATTCAATTTTCACATAGGTCGATTCTGTATAGTTCCAGCTACACACGTATTTTTTATTTTGGTATAGCTGCAGTTATTTATGAGATAATAAGCTTTTAGTTGGAAATGGCACGGGCCACTTATGAGACTTTGACATAAGACGCTCCCGGGGACACCACACGTGTCCCCTACACGTGTGGTGTCCACAGGAGCGTCTGTGGGACTGTGTGGCACCAGAGTGATAAATGCAAAATTCCTATTTAACTCCAGACCAAGATAACACACTGACTGCTTCCTTTTTACGAGAACGTTATTAAATTTTATAGTTGGTCACGATTTAAGATTACCTTTTAGAATGAGCTCGAGTACTTGATTGAATGAGCAGAAGACCATCGTCCGCGTAACCGGTTAATGAACAGCCGCTTGGAAGTGGAATCGCAAGAAAATCATCATAGCCTAAATTCCATAAATACGGACCCAATAACCAAACCCTGAGGAAATCCATGGTAAAAAACTTCGACAAGGAATGATGGCCCAGTTTGAGTTTCGCGGAACCATTTAAAAAGTAAAAGTAAATCAGATTATTTATATATTTCTATAGCAGCTCCTAGTTTTCATTTTAAATAATAGCATTGGCCACCATGCATTATCAAAAGCTCCAAAAAAATTTAGATAAATCCAAATTACGTACTTATGTTCAGATATATAAACTATTTTCTTAACAGTAAGGGCTGCGTCTACGGTAGATTTTCCCATAGTGAAACCGGAATGGTTGTTATGAAATTCTGGTCCATCCGGTAGCGAACTTGGAACAATGAGGCGCTCCAGGAGTTTTCCCAAAGATGGAATTAATGTTATGAGCCGGTACGACTTTGGGTCGTCCGGAGGTTTGTCGCCATTTTTCGGGATGATTCGTATAAATCCGCGCCGCCATATACGAGGAAACATAACCTTTACCATACACCTTTATATAACGGTTGTAAACGGTTAAAATCGCATCACCAGCTGTTTTACATGCTTCTATAATCATCCGATTAGATATTTTATCTTCACCTGATGATTTATTGAATAAGTAACCTCTTGACATCGTTAATAAATTCGTCAGTAAATGGAAGATCAGACGCTGGTGATTCTGGTGGTACAGCAGCCCACGCTCCGATCTGTTGATGGTAGTCGTTGTCATTAACATGTAAGTCATCACTTCATCAGGTATAAGACTATTTAGTAAAACTTCACTTATTTCCTCAATACCGGTGGTGTGTTTATTAATCTTCTGAACAAACGCGAGGTTGACTGATTGATTGGCTTTAAACTCAAGATATAAAGGAGACCACAGACCTTTCTTATCAAATTTTTCTACTATTTAACGCAATAAATTACCCTGTGATTTTACAACGATGCTCTGTAGCGGGTGAAGAAGTGGGCGTATAATGTTGAAAGGCTGTGGAAGAAGACAAGTTAAATAAAACCTTGTAAACCCAAAGTTCACCTGTAATCGTCACCGCTGAGTTCTCTCAAGGTGACGACGTATGGGTAGGTGACGTTGCCCATTTGCATCAATTCACTAACGCGCAGCAAACTGTGCCCCTTACTGTATAGTAACGTGAAGTTCCTCCATTCCTTTTGCAATATCAACTGCTCTAATACCTGCAACATTAACAAAAAATCTATTATTATTTTGGGTGCAAGTAAAGTACTGGCAATTAACCGTAGGTCTACCAGTTTTGACAACAATCCTCAAAAAAATTTAACGTCACCTTTACCCTTGTTGATTTAAGACGTACGTTGTAGGTGATAAAATATTTATTTATAAAAGTTAACGGATATTTGTGTCTCTGAAGTTGGCTCTGCCAACCATAGTGCAAGAAACAGTTTGTCATCGAGTATACTGCTTAGAGTAAGTAAGATAGGACGATGTGACAAACGTAAGCAAGTGAAAGAGAGAGTTATACAATGCTATCTTAAATATTGACAAAAAAATTGCTACTGCGCCGTGTCTTGTAGCCAATTCAGAGACTGTATTTTGTTTATTCTTACGTAACCTTTCTACTGATACCGAAATTATTCTTTGTTTCTGTTGAAAACTAGTTAAGGAAATAGACAATTTCTTTTTATTTAGTTTGAAACTTTATAGAACAACAAGATCCAGGTATATTGCTAGATGTTGTTCTCTAAATAAGTATACGCAATCCAAACTCTATAATAGTTTCAAACCAACCAGTCTTACTGTGGAGATACTTTCCATTACATACTGTAGGTAGTGATGATTTTAAATTCACCGGTTAATTTAATGGGTGTATTTAGTTCTGATTTTATGCAACTTTTACGATGAAGGGAGCAGCATATTCCTTTTCACGATTGCAAGAGTGTCATGTGAAAGTAGTGCTTTCTTCCTCTGAAAGATTACCAATGAACTAAAAATCATCCTGGAGTTATATCAATGACTCACCATAGTAAAGGTGCGATCTAATTGAGAGCTGTTAACTAGTTTGCCATACTTCTAAACTACTTGTAGGTAAACTATCATACGCCCATTCTTATCTAATTAATTGCAGTGTAGTGCTTGTTGAACTACAAAACTACTAGTATGAACTCTCAATGGAACCGCGTCCTTAATATACGTCTACAGTTCACCCACTAAGTGAAAGGCCGCTCCCACGTAATAAAATGTAAATGTAACATGAAAAGGAAATAAAAGTATCATCCAAAATATGGCTAAACATAAAAAGGTCTCCGTGGAGTTATTACGAATATCAAGTGACACGTGTAAGGAAATGGTTTTTTACACGTTAGTTTCACCGAGAAATTGAATTTAGTTTCACCCATCTGTGGTGAATGAACCGTTGGCATTACATTTTTTTTTTTTTGTAAAATCTTGTTTTCAGTACCTGCGCTTATTTTATGCCTATTACCTACCAACCTACTGCAATTAAATTTAAAAATCAATAACAAGAAAACTTAACACTTAGGCGACCACTGCAAATCAGCGCCGTGCTGTGGGTCCATACATGACACAGCATCATAAAGAAGAGCCTTTTTTCATAGTCACAGACATATGCAGCTCCCTAGTTTTATATCTATAATAGCGTACAACCAGTATAGTTGCCCCAGGGGTATAGTTGACCCGATTGTAATAACTCTAGTTTCGCGGATTGCATGCTATTTTATTAATCTATAGAAAGATTCCCCAACTATCACTAAGTTGACCGTGTTTCATGTCTCTGTGCGATTGCATGGGAAGGCAAAATGCGATGTTATTTACATGGATGGTGGACATGGTGGACAGCTATCACCTACGTGGGATAGATGTCCCTAAATATAGAGATCGATAATACTCTGAAATAAATAAAGATAATGATTTTTACTTTTCATACATTTGTAGATAAAAACCAAAGTACCGGCCAGTATTACAAATAAAATATTTAGCTTTTTGTTCTAAGAGATAGGTATATAGTGATTTCAAAAAGTGTGGCAACTATCCAGCTTTAACCCTACTATTGTTAAGAGTTTAGTTTAAGCATAATTTATGTATTGGCATGCCAGTTTCAGGTCAAATTGGTGTCACTTGGGGAGGCTTATGTTCAGCAGTGAACGTCTTTCGGCTGTTATGATGATGATGATGAAAATAGATGGCAGAAAAACCGAATAACAAGAATACGTACTTGTTACCATAGCAAGACATATTTATGTCTTAAGCATGGCTTTACTGAATCCGTCTGGTTCGGGAGGCTGGAAATCGTCTAACCTGCGTATAACCTCGATTATTCCTAGAATTTACCTCAGCAATCTTCAAAATTTCAAAAAACTATGCCTATTTGACTTAAGTAGTCTGTGTGTCCCCGGTTTCAAGCACCGGGTTTGCGCTAAAACTCCAAGACGTGCAACTACGTCGCCGGCGCCGGGGTGGACTTACGATGGGGGACGTACAATAGAGAAAGTACACGAAATCACAACTCAATTCGATGGCGGGTAAAAAAGTTATTCGACTTTCGAACCACCCGGTTTTACAGACATACACGTCACAAATAGCGGATTAAAGCGATCCACGTTAAATGATAAATTATTTATTTCTATAAGTGGGTTTGTACAAACTCTTTTACATGTAGACCATATTTTTTAAAATTAGATGAGGTCGGCGTTTCCTATCTGACTACTCTGAGAAGAAAGGCCAGAAAAAACTCAGATGTCACAGTCTCTTTTAAAGTCCAGGCAAAATCTTTGTTGGATCATGTGAAGACCATGTAGACTGATGTCTGAAATGGTCTTTTGAGAAAAGAACTAGCCAGATTGAGTGGACCTGTCCAATCAGTGCACGCATTTGTCAATAACCGAGCAGCTCATCTCAGAATTTAAGGAGCTCAACGATTCGACGAACAATACCAAAGAAAGAACATTCGGGTAGGCCGCATAAACTACTCAAACTGCTAGACCACGATTAAAAACTAACTAAGTCAAATTAAAAACAAAAAAAGAATGACCCACATAGTCTTAACATTCACAATAATGAAAATAAAATAATATAATACTTTAAAAAGTAAATATTCTTGTCATTGCAAGAAAACCAAAATGAAAAGATAAAAAACAAATTAAAAAAAAATTTAAGCAACACGGTGCAAAATATAAAAATCAAATTTAATTGGAGCAGCTCAATCCCAAGCCTTTTTGTCCTCAACGAACTACAACAACAACTTACGTTTAATAAATGATTTGAATTTATTAAGACTTAGATCTTGTACGTGGCTTAGAAGTTTATTATAAAAGCGACATCTAAACGAGCCACCTATTTTCTTGAGCCTTGTTGAAGGTACTAAAAATTTGTGTTTGTTCCTAGTATTTATGTTATGGATATCACTACTATACTATTCTATATATCTAATTACTTTGACTAATCAGTTTGATTTAGTTGTGTTGTGTTTTATTTTGGATTGTGTTGACTAAAGATTACCCTATGCCCTTCTAAATAAAATCACCCGTTAAGTCAAAATACCTATTTCATTATTTATATCACCTTGCCATTATTAACACAGCGTATCACCAGATCCCCATAAATACTTCAAAATGCAAACACATTAACTAACTTAGGCAACATCAAAAGCATCCATGGTCCACTTACCGGAACCACAAAACGTCTTACAGTGAAAACAGCAGTTAGGATAATTACCATCCGTGATGAATCGTTTGAGTCACACAGAAAAAAATAATTGGGACTTGCGAACTTTTTTCTTACTTTACTTCATAAGTAGAGCAAATTTTCGACATTCACGCAGGCGAAGCCGCTGGCAGAAGCTAGACCTACTTATATAACATTTTAAAGGCGAAAGTTTTTGAGTATGTTTGTTACTCTTTCACGCAAAAACTACTGAACAGATCTGGATGATATTTGGCACAGACATAGATTATTGTCTGGAATAGCACATAGGTACTTTTTATCCCGGGAATATGTTCCCTTGGGATAATTATAACATACACGCGGGCGAAACCACTGGCCGAAACTACTAGTTTATAATTTGCAAAGTTTCGCCGAGTCTAATTGCTAGAAATCTTTCTCGGCAGCATCGAAGAGGAATCCAGTGAAAGGAAATTGCATTGGTCTTAAACTGATTACTTATCTTAAAACTTGTATTAATGGTTCAATGGAAAGGAATCACTGTCTTACGATGCTACACGGATTCGAAAGTATAGAAAAACGGCATAAATTTTTCACGAGTCAAGTTTAGTGATAAATAATGTTCATATTATGAGGCATAATACTTTATTTTTACTTTATTATAGAAAACTCTTTTGTATACATTTATATGTACACTTGTTCTGGTGTAAAGTACTATGTACACAAATATATACATAGGTACAAAGGAGTATAAAACAAGCTTCCGCAGTCACGGTTTCAAAAGAAGAGCAAACATCAACATTTACCAGCTGTTGGCTATCATTTCACGCCAGATAAAAGAATAAATGATTTATTGTTCAATAAAATATATATTTTCTTCAGTGGCCTTTTAGTTGGCTACTAAAGAAGTCAGTTGTATAGTGTTTCACAACACGACACGACACGACAGGACAGTTTACTTGCGTACACAAACAGTGCCGTCTTTACCATAAGGGCACACGGGGCCCGTACCCAGGGCCCCCATCCTCAGGGCGCCCCGAAGGACCGTCGTCTCTCCCATTTATTCTCAAAAACAAATTGTCGGGCACAGTAACAGTGACCACCCGGGTCGAAAATAAAACTAACTTTTGTCTTAAAATTTAGGTCAAAATTATCGATTGTTATTTATGATTAACAATCGAATCTGGCGAGTTGACAAAAAATACAAAGAATTTACAGAATTGTATCATGATGATTTTAATGCTTATGAGCTCAAAACAGAATGTGCTCATTTAAATAAATAGTTAAAAAACATAGCAAAGCAATCAATTCATGGATTTAAATATCTTAATATTACATAACCGAATAAAGTCAGATAAATTAGAAGAAACTTTTCCAAACGATAAAGTTGTTACAAGAATATTCCTTTGCATAATGGTTACCAATTGTAGTGGAGAGCGTTCATTTTCGCGGCATAAGAGAATACAAAATGAATTGCAAACAACAATGTAATTTGTCAATTATGTGCTTAGTCATCCTTCAAAAAAATTACTTTGAGGATATAATAGAAGATTTTGCTTATTAGAAATCCCTATAGAAACCACTATCGGAATCGTAACCAAAAACCCAGCAGCATACTAATGTCATTAATGACATATTATATCATATATTTGATACACATTTTATTATGTCGAAGATCGCATTGTAGAAGATCATAGTAGAAAAATGTTAGTATAATTCGCTTTCTTTACTTTCCAAAAGGGCCCCAAATTCTTGTGTGCGCAAGGGCCCCAGCATAGATTAAGACGGCCTTGTACACAAATCACAACACCTTTTAAGGCGCCGATTCCCTTGAGTAGCTGATTTTAAAATGAGAATCACCTCTAAACGGCTAGTCGTAATTTGTTGGAAACAATATATGTTATATTAGACCATTTTCTTAATAATTTCATTTGAGCAGAATTTGAGTTTTATTCGTATAACATAATGTAATTAATTTGTAAAGTTATGTCTAAAACGGACAAAAACACGACAATCACACCAAAACCGCTGGGCGTATTTTAATGAAATTGACACCATATCAAAGACAATTTAATTATCTACATTTTGATCTGAAGCTTTTTTTTTTAAAGTCAAAGAATAATAAGGAAAGTACAAAAAACTACTAAATTTTGGGTAGTGCGGGTGTGAAACGAGTGCGCGTTTTGTTCCCTCAAGGTCGTTGGCGTTAGTCGTCGTCTTAAGGTATTAGATATGAAAGTTCTCGTTATCTAATTATTTCGTGGCCGGCAGCACGCAAAATTCGTAAATAATAAAGCACTGTTTCGTATTCCGCATTGTGCTTCTGTTTCACTTTTATTAAGCTTACAAATATTTCATTATAATGGCACAAAATTTATACTTTAGTAAACAACCTTTTTGTTGTCGTAGATTATCTACAGTAAAATTATTTATCTAATGGCTTTTCATGATTATTTTAAAACGAAATGGCAAGTTCTATACGTGATTCTTTGAAAATTACTCGTCGAAGTAAAAAGGTTCCATTACAATAATTAAAAAGTACAGGCGACTATATCACAAAAAATAAATTATTGGCATCTCGCGATTTTTATTCTTGAATGGCCAATTATATTACTAACGGCTGAGAAAATGCAGATACAAAATAATAGAACATGAAAACCAACTTTTAACACATCCTGAAAACTGCTTCAGATTTTTTAATGCGCAGGAAGTAATCAAAAATTGTTAAATTTATTCTAAAATAAAATTATCTCTTGTTGAATTTCTGAACTCGTACTAACCACGGAAATATTAATATGATGTTTCAAGTAAACACATTTGTAAACCCTTACCATATTATAAGCAGAAGGGCTGGGATACATGTTCAGGACGGACCACTCTTCATTGCAGAGGTCGTTGTGCTGTATACTGACATGGGGCAGTTCCAGCATGTCACACAAAGCCTGGATATTCTCACTGGCTCGGCCACCCGTCCCGTCTATGATCCCGATTACGCCTTCCTGGAATTTAGATAAAGTATTTTGTACGTTAAGGAGGAATTTCTTTATACTTAGTACAGTTTTACTTTGAGGAAAATAAAACCCTACTTGTGTACAAAGACAAAGGTTTCATAGTATAGTAAAGCGAGCAGTCATAAGTCACTAGTTTAGAAATACAAGGATGTAGACATCCTTGGGTAGAGCACAATATAGTTGAACTGCACTTATTCTGGTTTGTATATCGATGCCTTACAGCCAAAAGGGGATAACCGCCACTCTACAAATTTTATAGGAGAGTAGTTTAAAGTTCAAAATAAGTGAAAAATAGCATATAAATTTTACTATAAGTGCCAAAAGTTTCAAAATTTTACCCATATAGCTTTTAAACATTTATCAATTAAATATAAATAGCACCCCTAACACCATTTACTGTCGCTTAACCAGGTCCTGATTTTTCTAACCGGAAAGAAAGTCGTAAATGAAAACCACTGATTCACTTCCAACCTAAATGATTTAACTTTAAATAAAACGAATGTGCACCATTCGTTTTATTTCAATTAAAGAAAAGAGCATACCTGTGAATGTTTTGTTCATCAAGTGGAGCCATTATGACATAACCAGCTATTGCTTAATGACAGACGAACAAGTATCTATCTAATATGTAATCAGCTTTTGTAAACAAAAAAGCGCTATGTGATAAAATCGATATATAAATATTATATATTAAGAAACGAAACAGACAAATAACATAACGGAAAACACAAGAACATTTTCTGATCCCAGTTTTTTGTTCTTGATATAATCAGAGCCTTAGGCCGTTTGTTCACGACGCGACACACGACACCACAAAATATGGTCACGTTTCAGAGCTCCATATATTTGTGTGGAACGTGTGTTCATTGCACGACACCGCACCACACGCGACAAGATTTAAAAACGGTTTTTTGGCTAATTCGCCGATGCTGCTATGTCGTCGCGACTTTTTGCGGTGACGATTCAGCGGTAATACAAAACAAGTATGAGCTCGTTGAAGACACTATACACCGCACCGCACGGCTCACGTGTGGTACGTCACTCACGCGCTTATAAAACAATACAAGTGCATTGCAGTGTCGTTGCAGAATCGTGTCTAGTTCAAAATCGTTCAAAATCAAATTTGTTAATTTATATTCCTATTCATAATATATTTTTTTTAAATTGACTCACACACTGTTCCGTTGTTGTTGAATTAGTTATTTTACCTTTGTTTGTAATATTTAAAAGTATGTGAGAACCATGTTCCTACTTATCAAATTAATTAATTTTCCTGTTAATGCTTTATACCTGTATGTAGTATAGTCTGCAGAGCTATTCTAGGTGCATCGTCCTCACATATATTAATGTATGTACTTATGTAAATATTGTAAAACACCTATTAAAAAAAAAAAAGAGTAAGTAGTTGTGCGTTCTTCTCCATAACAATCTACTTGCCGAATGCACGGTAGAATAATTTTTTATTACTTGTAAATTTTAATTTATGTGACGTTCAAAAGTGCCGTTTATTGGCCTAGTTGAATAAATATATTTGACTTTGACTTTAGTGAACAAACAAACGGACGACAGACCGTCTGCAGGGTGTCGTGAATTAAAAATCGGGACCGCAAATCGTGTCGTCCGGTGTCTCGTGAACAAACAACCTAAGGGTACCACCATAATACATTTTATTTTAGTTGCCGCTTCCAATATGCAGGCAAGGAACTATGATTGCCACGGGGAGTTCTAGTTTCATAGTACAGTCACTTGCGAACTTTAGATTGTTGTTGCTGTAGGGAAAAATGTTAACTTTTATTTGGTAAATTCACATACCTAGTTTATGTTTTCGTATTACGCTCAATTGTTTTAGACGTTGTAATATAATTGACGAAATAGAAAAGGTATTGCTTTAGGTAACCGGTGACCGGAGCGTTAGTAAAGATTTTTAATAAAACAAAACCGTCCTTAAAACTTCTTAGGGTATAGTAAACTTGTAACTACTATTTCTTGCTAAAAGACGAAATTCAATTTGAATCTAAGATGAAAACAAAGAAAGTTTGGCGTTTTGAATCCGAATTATCCTGAACCATGTAAAATAGGTAGGCAATGAAAAAGAAAAGAACAATTGGAAAAAGTCGTAAAAAGTTGCCTTTTACTGTCGGATTAATGAACAAAACTGAACAGATAGAACCAAAGAAAATTTAAAAAAGGAATCCATATCAATCCCAGGCCAACATTATTCTTCCACGCGAGTAAATTCGAATTGAATGAGCAGATGAAGTCATTTCAATGAATGTTGGAAGCAATTAATTTTACTTCGCTTTTTGAATCGTTTTGCATTTGATTTTATGACTAACGACAGTAAGTAAGTAGTATGGGTAAGTATGGGATAAGGAATTTTAAAAAAACATAGAAAAGTAAAATAAAATACTTAATTTTGTTTTTCTTGTGTTTGGTCAAAGTTCAAATCATTGAATTTATACTAATTTCCGTTATCTTTTCAACAGAAAGCTACATTACCCTTTCTATTTACGTTACTGACAAACAAACACATACATTGTATCTTGTACATACCTCTGCTAGTTCGCATACAAATTTGCTTATTCCTAAAACGTCTCCTCTTTCAGATACTGTCTTTATGGAGGTCCTGAAGTTAAAAGTCTTCGCGCTCACCTCCAGAGCCACTTTCATATCCTCGGAGTCTTTGTAAAATATTCCCCCTGAAACATAATATATGTAGGTATTGCAATAATTTTGCAAAAGTCAGAAAGTTACTCCTAAATATCAGGGTACAGTATCTGAATTAAGTATTTGTACTTAAAACATGTCAAACCCTACTTTAATGCCAAAGTTTAACGGATTTACTGACTGAAGTACCTCCAGTTTCAGAAACAAGTTCAAATTCTTAATTCAGAAATTCGAAACCTGCCGTGATGCGTCTGTGCTTTGTAAACTTAATTAAATTAAATTCTGAATAAAAGCTAATTATAGGTACAGAATTTAATTTAATTAAGCCAAGCTTAACAAAACTATAACTAAACACATAAAAACAAATCTACAGGAATGAAAATATCAGACAACCCAAATCAATTAGGTTATGTCCACAACCAATTATGGACTGGAATAATAAGTTTGAAACTAACCGATTATAGGCCCTTCTGTGCTCTCCTCTTCTTGTGAAAAAACACATTGTGATGACAACAGCAAGACTAACGGAACCAAAAAATACATGATTCTAGAAACTATGTCACAGCCACATCATATTTAAAAAAACAACACTGACACGGAAAATCACAACACAACACTGAACAATTTCATCGGATCACATTGGCGCGTTTGCATGAACTTTACAGACAATAAAATCTAAAAAGTTTACGTCTAAACCCTGTAATCGCTGATAAAACTTAACAGTTAATCAGTGTTTTATAAAACACTGTCGTAATAAACGTTGGAAGTTTAGGCGGTGCGTCGGTTAATGTGTTTAGATTGGTATTGGACGGAGCACGGCGCGCGACACGCCGCTTCAGAAATAATCCCGCGCCTATATTTAGGACGGGTTTTCCACAAAACGACATACTTTATCTCGATGCCGTCTGTCTCGGTTCGGAGCGATGTCGCGAAAAACGACTTACGAACAAAAAGCTGCGGTTTTTTTGGAATACTTTTTTCTAATGGCGATCTAATAAGTTTCCGTTTCTTTCTTTTTCGTAGTAGTATAAAACAAAAGAATTGGAAAATAAAGCCCATTTGGTTACACTAGATGCGTGTTAACGGATGAAAATTAACTTTACAATCTTGTCAATTGTATGAAAATTACAGCGACAATTTGATGTTTTAAATCAGATTAACGTTAAAATTATTTAGCGGTGTGTAGTACATATGGGTCTTGATTTTTTTATAAGGATAGTATATAATTAGATGCATATAATGGCACGTCGGCAAGTATAGCAATCGTTTTTCGCAAGTCTATTTCGCTCACAAAATTAATAATTTTGGTATCTATAAAAATGCATCCAGTTTTTACGAAATTTCGCTTGGGACTTAACCTGACCTAACTATGTAATTGGGATACGACAGGAGCCATAATGAAAATGGCCAATCAATTTGAAAGCTCTCAACGTTTTCGTCCATACGGTCCAGATTGAGAGCAATTCATTAGCGCAGACAGAGGAAATTTATAAACAAAATCGGCTGAGCATTTGGACTATTATTGGAAAGCTTTCTGTCAAAATTGTTTTTTTTTAACAAATTCATTCTTTTGATTTTTCCACTCAGATTTTTTTAAAGCAAACCTTCCTAGGAGAATCAGTTATTAGAGTCTGTGATTGTTGAAGAACCGGCCGAGTGCGTGTCGGACTTCCGTACCAAAGAAAAAATCAAATTTATCAATATATTGGTATTTGTTAGTATAGTATACGTAATAATGAACATTATCGCCAAATTTAAAGTTTGTAGGTCAATGGAAAGTTAAAAATATCTTCGGACCAAAATTGTGTGACAGACGACAGACAGACAGACGGTCAGACAGACACGTGAGTGACAGCAATAGTACTCAGTTTGAACCCCTAAGACATCATTGGTCTTCATAATGGTGATATATAAAGGTATATTGTTAATGACCGATTTTAGATCTAGATATAGCACTTTATCCTAGATTATTTTTACTTACGTTCTTTTGCTCTTAACCATATTTTATAGTGAATCGGTAGGGAAGATAACATAAAAAAAAAAAAACCCGACTGCTTCAAAAGCGAACTAAAAAGTCGTAAACAAGGAAAAAATCATGCTGTGCAGTCGGAGGATACATATTCGCGGGCTGGCTGACCAAAATCTGGTGTATCCTCCGCCTCCACGCATGATTTTTTCCTTGTTTACGACTTTTTAGTTCGATTTTGAAGCAGTCGGGTTTTTTGATTTTTTGATTTAAGTTTTTTTATTTATAACTTTTTAGTTAGTTTTTTTCGAATTAGATACATTTAAACATATTAAAATAAGTGTTATATATTTTTGAAATCACCTCTTAAAACCCTTTATTTTGATACCCCACACGATGGGTTTGGAAGAAAAAAAAAATTTGGGCCCCCACAATATGGCACCCAAAATCCGCCATTTTTCTATTATCCAATTTTAATGTAGCCTATGACACTCGCAGGGTTAAGACGCATCGATTGACGTATGAATCATCAAAATCAGCCAACGCGTTTGGTCTCTGGAACGCCATATAGGAACAAACATACATACATACATACATACTTACATACATACATACATACATACATACACACATTACCCTCATTCGGCAGTGAGGGTAAAAATACTGCATATTGCGGCGATACAAGTATCGTCAAACATCAAAGTTTTCTTTAGCCAGTATAAACGTTTCATCGAACTTCTGACAGGTAAACTGTACGTGTAAAAGGTTCGCACTTAGTGGAAACTGGGTCGCCATAACACGTAAAGGGAAAACGCGTTGTGGTCCCAGTTAACTGAACCCCAAATCCAATTGTTCTACATTTCGTGCAGATTAGTTGGTATGCAACAGAGTGCCGACCATTGAATTACAGACGTACCGAATGTGCCTTAAGAAGAAGACAAACTTGCTTTTTTAAGAAAGAAAAGTCGCTGGTTAGGTTAACTTTCATTCAATGGTCTAAAAGACACGGCAGTATTGAGAAAACATGGCATATTTTCATAATCTTTATCGTTGAAAACAACTGTAAATAAATAGATCTACCTATTGACAGGTACACAATACAGGTACATATAGTTTCAATTTATTAATAGAAAACTTATACAGCATGCTGGTGCTTACACTTATGTATGGAAGTGAAGGTTGGGTATGGCAACAAAAGACATGAAAGTAGGATTAATGCAGTAGAAATGCGCTCCTTGCGAAGTATGTGTGGTGTAACTTTAAAGGACAGATTGAGGAATGATATAATAAGACAACGTTGTGGTTTAAAAGTAGATGTAATGACAAAAATTGAAAAGAGTATGTTAAGATGGTTTGGGCATGTTGAGAATGATGAATGAAAGGCGACTAACAAAAGGTATTTACAAGGCAAACGTGAAAGATATACATAGACCTTATTGATGATGCTCTTCATAAAGGTCTGATTCGCAGTACTCATAACCGGCGTGCGTGTATGACTAAATGTATGAACGTGAGTGAAGCAAAAGAAGTATGTAAGAATCGTAGCAGGTTGTGTTCTGTAGTTTCTGCTTACCCCCATAGGAAAAATCGTGAGTTTACGTATGTAACTAAAAACATTAAAAAAATGTATACACACGAATTTACTGGAAAGCAAAAATTTTCTGAATTAACAATGCATAGATTCAGATAGTAATTTGTAAAAAAGGCATAAAAATGTGTAAGGCAAATCCAATTAAGTGCAGCCGTAGATATGCATTATCACGGCTGCAAAAAACCTAAATAAACACAGGTTAACTCACTTTGTAAGCTAATTTCGTCGCACGCTACAAAAAGTCGTTCGCGTGGATTGGTCCTAAATAAACACCAAATGGAAATTCACAATGCCGCGATCGATGAAGCCCAATAAAATGTTTACGAGCATGATTTCCAAACTTCTGTTTATGAGTGAACCTATTGCTAAATACAATCTGGATATTGCAGCAAACATAAATTCAAACTAATTTTGGACAAGGACTGAAAAGTGAAAACGATTGGAGCCGTTTAAACTCGAAAATTATTCTCTTAATGCTTTCATTATTTTGAAATTAAGTTATTTGAAATGTACGCCGTTCGTCTATGCATAAAGTTCAGTAAATTTAAACCAATTATGACTTTAGTTATGAGTACAGCACAGCTTTTAAACTTGTTTATTTTGTATTAAATTCAGCACTTCGCCGCAAAATGTTATAAAGGAAATCAGAAAACGATACCGTGGGTACAAGCGTTCAATTTGATGTGTAAACAAGATAGACAGACCGAAAGTATTTGGACGTTCGCGTCTTAACTTACATTTGTTTTTATTTTTCAAGCGCTGTCTTGTATTTTTTGAATAAAATCAATTTATTGACATAAAACCATGAAAGAAATTGTTGATTTTCAGGTAAATTGGTTTGTGTGTAAGAAAAGCAGTCGTTCATCGTAGAATAGCAAGAGATATAATAGAAAACAAATTTTGGCAGCAGCTTGAGTCATTTGGCCCAAAATCATTTGGACAATGGCAATTTGCAAGAAAGTATGCCATCAGGAGAAATGGACACTAGGGTGCGAAACGAGGAATCGAAAGGTTACAATCGGAAAAAATAATAGGCAAAAACTGAATGAGAAAAACTAAAAAGTGGAGGATTCCCAAAGTCATCGTAAAATGGCCAAGAAAGAAGGTAAATCAAGAAAATTCATATATGACTAAGTACCGGTCCTTTGCCCGTAATTAACGAAACAATAAAAAGCTCAAAGGCTTTGCCACGCGATCCACGCGAGACAATTGTGTCGGATCCACGTCTTAAACACACGAAAGGTTAATCAATATTTGATGCAATACATTTCCTTTTGTAAACATTAAAGTTTCAAATGTAATATGAAAACGTGAAATGGCAAGAGTTTTGCCGTTCGGATGGCACATTACTGTATTAAGGTCAAGACTCGTAGGACGCTGAGTGAGCATCTTGCGTGGAACCGTTCAATAGAATTTCTCGAGAAGCGCTCCCACTTAAAAGCGGGAGTTTTAATATCTTTTCACTACGTTAATTTCTATCTTAGTAATTATTATCTCCTTTATGAACCTACTTCGAAATTAGAGCAGATATTTGTTGGGTAGGTATATTTTTACTCTAAGGCCACGAAATTCCACTGGATGCGAGAAGCACAGGACCGGTCGATCTGTCGACGCTTGGTCCCGCTCAGATCTATGTCCACTTTGTCCAACAGTGTACTTATGGCTAATGCTGGCGAGAATGATAAAGAAAAGGTTAGTGAGTGGATTATATAATTATATGGATGTTAGAATTCATGACTGTTATTATAAAATTTCTCAACAACATGTAAAAAGAAACTGTAAATGTTATGTACTGTTCTTTTTATATATCATTGTCATAATAATTATTATTTCTTGAAACAGTAATAGCTACAACTGTAAGAATGAAATGCTTTTACCGACACTTATTTATTATTCTCGTAAAATTTAGAAATAATAAGACTTACAAAATGAATAGCCGGTAGAGCAGAGCAGTAAAATTATAATTATTATTCATTGGCATGCCTATCCCAAAAAATAATAACGTAGCCATTTAGCCGGAAGAAAAGAAAATTGAAAAGTCTTAATGGAGACAAAATCATTTCTGTTACCGGGCAGGTGGTTTATGTTCGTAACGTAGGTAATGACTTTTATTTTTTAATTAGATGAATGATATTTTTCTTTGATAGCTGAAACCTGTAAATTCAAAACAAAAAGTAAAGTGTCTTTAAGTCAAGAGTGAATAGGTTTCTTCTAGGCAAGTGTGCTTCACCGTAGACCACATCATCGCTTAACATCAGGCGAGATAGTGGTCAAACGCGAGACTACAGACAATAAAAAAAAAGTTAGGGTAATTTTCGAAAACCATCATTTGTTTGGTCTCCAGCAGCCGCTTCGACGCTTTCATTGGTGAAGATACACTTTTCGAACGGACAAAAGTTTCCAATAATTTTTAGCAATACCTAATTATTTATAAGAAATTTGTCATACCCTTTCCTTTGCTCTAACGAATTCACTTACGATACGTCTATTATAAACTTTGTTGCTGCTAATGAGTCATGCAGTCCAGCTTTAAACTTCCCTTATCCTAAAATAATCCTTCTGTCAATCAGGGCCAAACTCATGACTTATAGACCAATCCACATTCGGCAGGCTGGAGATGACGGGATGACCGACTCGGTTTCGTCGGTTTTTGCCGTGCAACAGGCAAAACCCCAGAATAATAATATTATATCTTTCAAGATTTCTAGTACTAAAGACGGTGTTACCGGCTCTTGCCACAGATTTCTAAAATATATACTTGTCACCGTATATAGGAAAAAATACAGGCAGACAACCCAAGAAAAACAAACGGCCACTTACCGCTAATCGCTCCAAGTACCTACATTTCTGTGTAGTGCAATAATTCAATACTCGACGCCACTGTTTATACATCCATTAGTCTGATAGCACTAGACAGCCGGGCCACAGGGTTAAATACCACGGAATGTAGTTTCCGCATCTTTTTGAACCATCTCGGCTTGGCTTATGGACTTCAGAAGTAATAATGCCGGCTCCTTATTTGTCAAAATATTTAATTGACGTTTCCATAGACCAACAGACGCTGCTAGTCTCACCCATAAATGAGATTTTCTCTGAACTTTATCATTATAATTTTCAGACGAATAGTCTACATCTGAACAAAAGCCTCCCCGTGCAAATTAGCACATAGATCAGTGGTTGCTTTTCGCAACCAGCGGACTCCACAACAACGGCATCCACCCTTCCAACGCTGCGTCTTGCGGTACGCAGTCACCAGTCTAGCCAATCTTTCACCCCCTACAATCGGCCAATCAACGAGTAATGCACCCCTGCCCACTGCCTTTAAGTTTTAGCAAACTATTCGGGCTTGAATATGCATGTTAATAAAACATTTGGTGTTGTAGGATCATTAAGGTACGACTGCAATACAGCGTACATAAACACTAGGTACCAAACTGCCCCACATTCAGTTTCTACCTAAAGTTATACTACAAAGTAAAATACAGTAAAAACCATTAAAATATAGGAGAGCAAGTTGTCTGAATGACGTCATTAAGGCAACACTCGGTTCCCACGACAGCGCGTTACCAACAAGCGGGTCATCTATTGGTACCTTCGTAATTAAGCCATTTCTGCAACAGACAACAAGGTGGGACCTACGGGTTGTTAGTTTAGTAAGCCAAAGACTCCGTTTTGTTACTAGAAATGAAAATATACTAAGATCTGGTGAAACTTGACGTTTTATAGATATCATGATTCTAATGCGAGAGAGAAACCCTACTCCATAAAGAACTATTACACCATTCATCATAATCATCCAACTACTAATATAAACGTGAAAGATTGTGTGGATGGATGGATGTTTGTTACTATTTCACGCAAATAATAATGAACAGATTTTGATGAAACTTTACAGAAATATAACTTACCTTATACCACAGGGTCACAGCGCTAGGAAAGAAAATTTCGTTCAAATAAATCTTACAAGATGGCGCGACATGCACCGAATTTTTATTGTATTGT
Source organism: Orthosia gothica (assembly GCA_949775005.1). Taxonomy (NCBI): domain Eukaryota; kingdom Metazoa; phylum Arthropoda; class Insecta; order Lepidoptera; family Noctuidae; genus Orthosia; species Orthosia gothica. The sequence goes on along the minus strand of OX459043.1, from coordinate 18,195,056 downwards.
GTGTAAATATAAAATTTTCTGGAAATGAATCGATTGTTTAAATTACAAATTTAACACATTTTGGTGCAATGAAACTGTAAAAACGTGCAAAAAATACTATAAGACAAATCTTCACTGTATTTAAAAAAAAAAAACGGCACCGAGTAAACCCTTTTACTTGCAAGTCGCTGCTAACACCATCTATCTATCGCCATGAAACGGAACCGAACGCGAACGATGTACAAAAAATAATCGGTTTAATCAGACGAATAATCGGTTTAATCAGACGAAAAACGCTAGTTAGGTCGGCGCGGTTTCTTTGTATGGGATGAGGCATCTGTTTGCTAGTATATTATCTGTGTCTATTCATTAGAATTAAACAAAGGCTATAAACTTATAAACATAGTGATATTATAATGGGAGAAGTACTAATAACATGTGGGAGCGGGCAGAGCCGCGGACGGCAGCTAGTACTTAGTGCTCTGAAGGCTGCACAATCCATCCATATCGCAAATATAAAGGGAGTATTTAGTATGTCCAGTAATAGACGTCCATAACGAAATAATAATACTCGATGATGAAGAAGCGTTCAGCTGTCTGCGGTTAACACCAAACTGCGATAAGTTTACCAAACCTGGTGATGGCTTTGAACATTCATTGTAGCATGGAGGATCATGCTTAGTATTTCATTTAATCAGAAGCATGTCATGAATGTGCATGCACAAAGGAATCGATCGACCTTAACCTCTTCCCTATCCAATGAATCAATATGATTCACGTGATTGTTTAACTATTGTGTCTGCTGTGTGGACAGTGAACGAGTTAAATATGTTGTTGTATGGTAAGGAGTATGAAGCTGCTGGGTTTAACCATCGACGACAGATTAACTTTCAGCGAGCACACCAAAAATATCTGCAAAAAGGCAGCGGAGGTGTACAAGGTGCATACTGCCTCTAAACGGAGCTCTAGAGGCAGTATGCCCGCATACAAGAGGTAGCCGCCTTGTATGAGGCAAATTGAGGGTCGTCCCAGTTCGTGTCAGGAGACCGGGAGATTGAGAGTATGATGAGATTTGCAGAGACATCTCTCCCTGCCAAACAAATGGCTTTGGAATTCATGTGCCTGGCAGACCAACAGCTTGTGGACAGCCAGAACGTGCAGGCAGTGCAAATATTCACTGACGGTAGCAAGATTGAGGGGAAGGTCGGAGCCGCATTATCCCTGTGGTATGAATAAGGGTGAAATCCAGAACCTCAAGCTTAGCCTCACCGCGTACTGCACTGTCTACCAGGCGGAATTACTAGCCATTTGCAAAGCAACGGACATAATCCTCAAGCGCAAAGAGATGAGCTATGGATTGTACAGCGACTCAATGGCAGCATTGCAGACGCTTGCAAGCCATGGCTCTCTCCATCCCCTAGCGGTCCGCGCAACAAGCCAACTTGGTTCAGGCATTGGACCAGGAAAAAGATGTGTCTTTCTTTTGGGTCAAGGCCCATGCGGGCTTGCCGGAGAATGAGCGCGCGGACGAGTTGGCAAAGAGAGCGGCATTGTCACCACGGAGAAACCGGACCAGTGTCCGGTTTCATTCATTAGGCGACAAATCTGTCTGGATTGACTTGGTGAGTGGAATCGCAGATATGTGTCGGGTGAGACGGCCTCGGTGACGAAAATGTTTCTTCCGGACGCCGTGGCTGCCTTCCGTATTGTACAACGGGTGAGGCCAACAGGCGTACACACGCAAGTCCTAACAGGGCACGGTGGGTTCTAAGAATACTTGAATCGTTTCAAGTGTAAGGAGAGCCCATCGTGCACCTGCGACCCTAATGCCGCGGAATCAGTCCCGCATATCATCCTAGAATGTCCGGTGTACGCCAAAGAGCGCTACAACCTGGAACAGGAGTTGGGTTTGGAACTGCATATGGAAAGCGTGCGAGAAGTTATATCGGGCAAAAATCGTAATTTTCTAATAGAGTACTGTGTGAATATAGCCAAGAAAGTGATTAGTAAAAATAAAACCTGATAAAACAACTATGTTACTATTATATTATGTATAAAGTTCAGTAAACATAGGAAAAAAGCACAATAATTGTAAAAAAACATAAGCAGTAGAGTAAGACAAATTGTAATTTATCTGTAAAGTAGATTTATTAAATATGTGTATAATGATGTATTGCAAATAAGATTATGTATTAAGAGTACCTACAATAATAATTTTTTAGTTTGTTAAATAAGTAGAAAACTATGAAAAGCTAAACAATGTAAATAAAAACCGTAGTAAACATATTATTTCCCCATGGTTCTGATACGAAATGAAGAATTGAAATAGGACGCATAAGACGTAATAAGCATAGAATAAATGGTGAAGGATGAATGAAAGATATAGTATGAGGCATAAAAGTGCGAGAAGCATAAAAGCGAGAGAACTAGTATGAATGCGGAAAAGATAAAAAATAGGCGCCAATAACGTTGGTGGAACTAGTCAAAAAAATATATGTTGTGGCATTCGGCCATTTAATTTATTATTCGTTAAGTTATTCCTTAGTTGCCTGTAAGAAAAGTGGGGGGAACTTAGGGTTAATAATAAAATTAAGCTCCAGGCATCTCAAACTTCTCAGAAGTTTTTAAGAATTTGATGAATGACCCTGTAGGCCGCGGTTTAAAACTAAAGAAATAATTTATTATTTAGTTAAGTAAACCTTAATCCACTTTAAGTTAACTTAATAATTTAAATAGTTTGCTTAAGTAAAGTACTTAGAATACCTAGAACATAATACAATTAACAATACTATAACTACAAATAGAATGTGCAGTTTTAATGACTCATAAAACACGTGCTGAAAAATTTTCATTGAAACTATTGTGAATCATAAATTTACCAGATCTTCATTCAAACAGAACACTAAATTGGCACGATTTTGATCAACCAAGACTATTGTAACGCGAAGGCGCTGGATGCGAGACGCACGGGATAGGTCAATGTGGCGACGCCTGGGGGAGGCCTATGTCCAGCAGTGGACGTCTTTCGGCTGAAATGATGAATGATGAGACTATTGTAAAACTAGCTTTTGTCTATGGCTTCGCCCGGGTGAAGTATTGTAATCATCATACAAGGAAAAGTACTAACGAATCAAAAAGTAGACTGTCCTAATGTGTCCATCGTTCAGCCGTTGTGGTGTGATTTATTAACTAACATCCAAACATCTAATCATACGGACTTTTGTACATATATAATAAACCCTCGAGGCAGGAAGAAATTCCCAGTGTAGGTTAGAGATATAAATATATATATAAGTGGGATAGAGTATGATAGACTCCTGTCTTGTTATTAGAATGTTTTACTAGCATTCAAGATCACCTAAAATAGTTATTTATGATACAAGTGCGGAAGGTAGGTGATTTCCGATGAGTGGCATTTTTATTCACGAGCGAGCGAAGCGAGTGAGTGGATAAATCGACACAAGTCGGAAATCATCTTACGTACGTGTATCATACAAAATTTTACTATGCATTGTGCGAGAAAATAAAAAAAGTATGAATTAATAAAATGAAATTAATAAAATGGCGGGCTTATTCAAGCGCGTTCAGCATATCCACCGATTAACTAATAGTTAGTTCGTCGGGCACATCTACTGCGCATGTGCGAATAGCTGTCACATCGTAACGCAATAAGGCACGAGCAAAATATACGTTCTGCCAAACATATTTAATGAATATTTAAAATTAATTTATTGATCAAAATCCAAATCTAGAGTAATTAAAAACGCCTAAAATAAAATATTAGTTTTATTTTACCTTTTATATGAATGATAATCTGTACATAACTAATTTTTTGAACTTTTCTCAAATAATAAAAACTCCTTGCGTCGGGCTGACGTTGAGTTAAAAATTAAAAAAATACAGGAAAGTAAAAAGCACTAGTGAAAACTGACACTGACTTCCGAAAAAAAATGGTTTTTTTTGGCTCAGTTTGCTCTTGACTCTAGTCTAGGTCAGAGTTGACAGATATAAAAGTAAAAAAAGTTAACGTTTTTAAGTTTTAAATTTCGTATAAAAAAAGTTTTGTTTAAAAACTTTTTTAAACAAAACTTTATTTATGTCGTAGTATTTTTTTGTTAAAACGTTTTTATGTTCAATTTTTAGTTGTGGTATCTAATAGGCAAGTTCTATAGTAAGGTATTTATATTAGGTTCTATGATGCCAGAATAGATAACCTGAATATCATGATACTGAAACATAACCGGTGAAATGAGAGTGTACCAAGGTGAACTATACACATCTGCGTACCCCTTTAGAGCTTACTGGCGTGATGTTATTTTATTAAATGATACAAACAATAAACAGGCATGTCAGTTTATAAAAAAAAACTTAAGGTCTAACATACAACCTTCTCCTTTTTGGAAAGTCGGTTAAAAAGCAAAGCACATACACCATTCACAAATAAGCGAGACGAAGACACTAAGTGACATTATGTTCCCCATTCCCGAGGACAGTGTGACCGCTTGCAATTCTGACAGTAAGTGGATTTAATATGGCGACCAGGGCTCGCGTGCCCCAGTCGCTCACAACCCACTGCGGACCACTTCACAACACTTTATTTCAAGCTGCACCAGTATTAATTAAACTTTACGTTATAATTCCACGATCCAGTGTAAATGACATCAAATGTTCTTGAAATAAATTGGTTAATACGAATTTCAATGGAAAAGTTTATTCTCGTAGAAATAAAGTAATATCTTCTCAATGCAATATAGCCTATAGAGTCCCTAAGCACGTGTAAAATGACACAACGAGGACAAGAGACAGTCGCTTTGGGCCCAACACTAAATAGATTTACTATGAAAGTCGTAACCTTCAGACAAAATAGTTTATCACTTACAGTTTAATTTTATTACACCAGACATCGGCCTCTTCAGCCAGAAAGTATAAAAACAGAGTCATTTTTAATATCGCAGCTGTTGCTTTATTGCTATTATACTGTTGACAGTTGGCAGACATGTCATGAATATGAAGATGTGTGAGAGACGTGATTCTAGATGAAGGCATAAACTTTACGAGGAGCTTTCAAATATCAATAGTGCATCATGAGGGATAATCCACTTTACTATACGATCATGCAAATCCTTGTCTACGATAGATAGGAATAAATTGATCATAAATAAAGTATTTGACCTTCCACGAAGGTCCCACCGATCAACAAATAAATCACCTAAGCTGTTTATGTAAATTTATTTATGGATGTTTCAGCAAATGGTGGCATTTGCTGGGTCTTAAAATGCGATTCAAAAGTTTACTAAGAAACTTTATTTACCTGAAAACGCAATCGAGTCATAGCCTTACAGGTAAATAGCTAACGATATAACTTTTGAACACAGAATAAGATATACAAGAATTTTTTTTAATAAATTATAGATAATATGAATAAAAAGCAAAACTGATTAAACGCATTGCAATTATTCATAAGAATGCACAGTAAAAGGCCCTGATTGTAGACAGACCATAGCATAGAAACACAATGCTAAAAAGGAATGAAGACGTTGCAACTGCAAAGGTATTTAACAAATTAATCGGTTACCTAGAAATTGTTACCGGTTACCTTGAACTTTTCTAAAATGAGGTTGTACTTAAAGTGGTGGTGGAGGTGGTTTTTTGAATTGCGGTCTCACTTTGGAATTGAGCAGTCACTTCTACTAAATCATTGTTTATTCATTTGTTTCAGACATGAAGATCATTCGTTACTGTACTTTTCAACACACTTGTTCCTAAATTGAGCCTTATTACATCGCGTTTAGGGCTATGAACCGAGCTATAACACATATGTGCATAATAATATAACACACTAGTGCGTATTAACACTACACACTAGAGCGTAATAGTATTAGACACTAGTGTCTAATATAATAATTATATTAGACACTAGGTACTAATTTAACTTTGTAGGAATAATTATTATTCCTACAAAGTTAAATTAGTACCTTAATGCAAGTTATATGCGAGTAAACATAGCATTTTCAATTTATCCGGGTAATCGATTTTTTTGGGTTACCCTTGTTTCATCGAAAAAAAAATTGTTAAATTATCACTCAACAAACAATTTTCCTTATAGTCTGTCATATTTGCCAAATTATTACTTACCAAAAATTGTCTTCACAAATAATTGTAACGCAAACCTAATGTTTGGTAAGTGAACGTTTAAACAACAACCTGTTTACCAACTAGTACTTTTCGTACAATAATAAAATTTCATACAAAAAAAAAAATTACAATTTCTATGTAGTCAAATATTCTAGTAGTAATAACACATTTTACGGAAAATAAAATAAGCCAAATATTTAGTATCGTCAGTATTCAATTTACCATTTATATTCAGTAAACTGCTTAGTCAATGAAAAAAATTTGCATCTTAGGTGTAAGTACGATTACTATTTAAGCAACAAAGACGACGGAGCCCCGCTGCGCGGGGCTCCTATTTCTGTCTTCAGGGTCTAAAGTAACCTAACATGAAGGAGATGATCATCTCCTTCGAACCTAACCTATCCGTGTCGGGGTGCCCTAAGCTCCTGAGCTCGCTTCGCTCGCTCTTGGACTAATTCATTGACCATAATTATCGAATTGCCATTAATCTACCATGCATGCTTGCTTTGCAAAAGAGGAAATCTGGCACTCGGCGGCTGCTACCGCGGCAAAATTGCTAATGTTCATTGCAAAAATTTAAAATTGTTAGTTACAAATATTTTGTATTAAATAAATGACTATATTAAAATAAAATGCATTTTTAATTTTAATATTCCGAAAAAATCTTATTTTTGCCTTATATTTTTTGCCATAACAAATCATTTGATTAAACGTTTATTGTCTTAAGATTGTTTGCTGTAATAAATCATTTGATTAAAGACCAAAGGCCTAAATGACACTATCCTTGTTAATATTCTGCTAAGTAAAAAAATTACCAAATGAAAATGTGCGTACTAAAATCATTCCAAATATTGCATTGGTACATAAAAGGTTGCTAAAATTTGTTTGGGTAGTGATTTTTTGTCAAAATCTTTTCGGCAACACGGCATGATCCCGATTTTTTTTAAATTAGAGACAAAAGCAAACAAGTTTTTCCCCGAAACACAACCATGTACATCACATCTTGTAGCATGAATTATTTGGTCCCTACTGCTTCCAGTTATTTCTATGATTTGCCTTTGTGGCCGACATTAACAGAAGAATAAAACGAAAGTAGGTACTAAAGGAGTGGCAAGCACCAATGAAACATAAACTGTGAAATTGCCATCCAAATCAATCTAAAATCGCTTTGAAAATTGTACGTTCACCAATTGTTATAAACCAATACATGTTTGTTTTTCTTCGCAAACTTGATGAAAAACGTCTTATGAAACTCGTGAGCTCTGTTCATTACGCACTCGTTTGAATTACGCAACTGCAACCCACAGCCTCGTGTGTAATGAGCAACTGAGCTCACTTATATCATAATATTCTAGTATCGTTTTGTTTGATACTGCCAAGAAAGGTCAACAATTTGACCGTGGACTGTTACTTTCATAGTTCGAAAACAGTTTTAACATAAATAGTTCAAGTTTTGTTATAAATTTTCAGATTTACTTACTAGTTTCATTGCAATTTTTACGTAGGATGTCAGGTGGAGTAAAAGTTGTAGTAAAAACGGTTATCTATACGTCATGTATGTCGTCATAAACGTGATATGTTCTACTGGATGCTCTTGATGTTTTTGTCTAGACAAAGCTGCGAATCTTCAAAACAGACTCGTCTTGCTGTCACAGATATAAGCTTAATACTATAGCTGTAAAACTAAATTCGTTCAGTGACGTAATTGCAAGATTCGATCCTTCGTGTAGTTCGGAAAACTTTTGACAAGTTGAAGCTTCGCTATCGATCTAGAACAAATATTGTCTAATACTCGACATAATTGAACTTTAGTTAGTTTGAATTACTTTTTCTGAGCAAACAGTTTTAGAAGAGAATATGCGTACCTACAGGACGTGCACCCGTTCCATTTTGTTTTCAAACTTCGAACACAGTAATGCATGCTTTAAGAATTTGATTGAACGGTTCACCTTTCTGTCTTATCTTTCTCAAATCCCCTTTAAATCTATAGCTTTGGTTTATGATATCAGTTTGAGACGTCAATCCTCTTCGAACGCTATTAAATTTACGAGCCTCGTCAAAACAAAGCAAGTCTCTTATTCTGCAGTATATTATTTTATCTGGTCAAATCATTCGAACTCCACACTTGGTCTTAAATACCTTTTGCTATAAAGTTTGTTTGAAATTGGAGGTAATTAAAACTAACTTGCAAAATAATATTATAGTGTGTCGTTTTATACGAGTAGATTTTTCTTACCGACGAACGTTATGACTTAGCTCGTAGGCATATCGAAGCTTATAATTAAAATTCTTATTGCGTGGTTAGTCAACATCTGCCTGCAGCCTCATGGCCTGAATTCTCTGTTCATATTTGTCTCTGCAAGATGCAATCCACGCATTTTACAACAGGATGACCGGGTTTTGAGAAGGAAAGGCGGGGGAGATTATTTAGTTATAATGATATGTTTCTCAACAAAATAAAGCATGTATTCTCCGAAGCCAAGTTTTGTAACAGGTCTCGCATTTTGTAACTATAGATTTTGAATAAATAAATAAGAGACAAAACATATTCAAAATACTTATTATTCATTGGCCTATTTCTTGGTTTTTTAATTTTACCTTTATACCTTTCAGAGCAGAAACTACGAGCTTTTGCCTAAAGTTATTTGTGGTTGTAAACTGTGGGTCAGAGAATATGCCTTTCCAAACAGGATGGTGTTATATTAATCCTACTTCCTTGCAAGATACATTATTGTTCCTTCATACACAAATATAATCAAAAATCCCGACTGCAAAGATTTAAACAAGAAGAATATCAGTCAGAGGATACATATTCGCGAGCTGGCTGACCAAAACTATAAATATCCTTCGACTGCACAACATGATTTTCTTCTTGTTTAAATCTTTGCCGTCGGGGTTTTTTTTTTTTACAACTTTTTGGTTACTTACCTGCTATACCTACTTTTTTTTTCGAATGACTTTTAAACATATAAGTGGTATAAATTTTTATAATCACCTCTAAAAACCCTTCATTTTGATACCCCACTCGATGGGTTTCGAAGAAAAAAAACAAATTGTGGGGTTGCAATTTGTTTGCAAGCATTTAAATGTAGCCCAAAATCCAAAAAAGAATACTTGGGCGGCTAAGACCTATCGAACGATGTATTAAGTATAAAAATCCGTCAAGTGGTTTGAAAGATATGAGGTAATTAAGAATATTACATACATACAAACATACATACAACATACGCGCGAAAAACATAACCCTTTCCTTGCATTCGGGTATAAACAACTCCTACATATCGTTGCCCGTAAGTTCAGCGGCTGTCTAGCGACACAAGTATCTTACACTACACTAACGAGACGTCACTTTCACGATAAAAAGAAATTTCTCACTATTTTTGAATTATTCAATAAAAATCCAATTTGCAGACATTGAAACAAGTCGCAATGTGTCGGGACAATGCACGAATTATAATAAAATATTGAAGTTTTTGCATGAGACCGAATCTGTCGCAATCTAGCTAGACAAAGGGGAGAATTAAAATCCTTTTTATGTCCGACCACTCCATTAACGTATTTCGATGGATTGCTTTACAGGACATTTCGAAGTGTTAGGTAACCGATTTTAATAATATTTAAATTTAATTTGAGTACTCATATTCTGAAGGATCGAAATTACCAGTAATGAAATAGGAGTACATAATGATTACTAATTTTAGGCATGCACCCGTTTCATCACTTCTATGCCAGCTGGAATTTTAGCGTGGTCGTGCTGGGAAAGAATCTTGCTAGCACGACCTTTATATCTGCGATAATTGAGAGGTATAAAATTTCTAATTACTGGTAAAAATTGTGCCAATTAAAAGCATTTTAGTACCATCTAAAGATATAATGAATGCAATCATGGTCGTGCTACAAAATACAACACCTCCTGCCATTATTTCTTAGACGAATTAGGGCTTGAAACAAATTTTAATAAATATTTTAATTTTATTTGGGTACTCATATTCTAAAGGGTCGAAATTCAAATTGTGGGCCGTTTCAGGATTATTCATATTTTGTAGCGGCTTAATGTTGTTTTGAGACCAGGTACGATTATTCTATTTTGAGATAAAGAAAGGAATACTCATGATTATATTTTTATTATTATCACACTAAATTAATTTAATTCATTCTTCTTCTTAATTACACATTCAATACCAAACAGCCACAATATAACTAAAATTACCTAAACATCACCCTATTTTTTTTTACGATAACTGCGATGCTATTCTCTAAGAGACAGTTTCGTGCTCGTCGACGAGCTCGTCAGCGAGACAGTCTCGAGATCGACCGATCGTGCAGCGCGGATTCAAACGGTATTCTCTAGCGCGGTTATGGTCATCGACGAACTCTAGGCTGACATCTCCCGTCATAATTTCGTAGACGAATTAGAGCTTGAAACAAATTCTTGAAATTATAATCGATAAATCTCGACTGAGAGTTTTATGGGCTTAAAAGGCATAGGTCTATTTTTAAGTATTTTAAGTAATAGAGTGAAACTACAAACGAATTCATAGCTGTAAGAGTTTAAATAATGCATTTTATTATTGTATCTAAGGTTTAATGACAATTTCTTTGCCTATTTCGTAAGTAAAAGTAACGCGCTGTGACGCTGCCACACACAATACTCACAAAATCGCAATCAACGGTTTTTGTTAATAATTTGTTGTCCGTTTTTATTTAAACCTATTTTCAAGTTTGAAAACTGTTAAGTGCTTTCACAACGATTGTTGTAAATGTAGAATCGAGCAAGCAATTAGTAAAGTCTTTATCTACAAAAACCATTTCTTCGTATGACTGGGCAGTGAAGTTAATGTCACTTCCAGTTATTTATGTTCATGACGTCATTATGTGAAGGAAGACATCACCATATCATATCCATCATTCGATTTGCTACAAAAGATGTATGTAGTTCTTAGATGTAGTTAGAAAGAAAGTCATACAACATTGAAGAGAAATAAAGTAAAATTCTTACCAATACAAATGCAAAAAATGGAAGTGTCTGTCGATTTGGCAAGTTTACTAGGCGTAACTACTTAATTTTAGGAAAAAGATTTTTTTACTAGCTTTAGCCTGAAACTTCGTCTGCGTATTATTAGTACTTCGAATAGCCTATTTTTGATATTGCGCAATAATATTGTAGATATTTGGGCCTTACTTGAGAAATTATTAGTGCACCGTACAAACTTCTAAACCCCCTTTCTACCCCCTTAAGGATGGTTTCTGGGATAAAAATGCATATATACCTATCCTATGCCCTGCCAGAGCCCCAAAATATCTCCATACCAAATTTCATCTAAATCAGCTCAGCGGTTTATGCTGAAATATATGAAAAGGTAAATAGACAGACAAACATAGTTACTTCCGCATTTATAATATTTTTATGGATAAAAATACCATACCAATTTCAATAGTTACTTTTCATCTCGGCAAATCCAACTGTATTCAAACTGCATAGCTGCTCAAAAATCTAAACAAAATGCTATGGTAAAAAAAAAAATGCAGTTCACAATCTAAGCCGTTGATTGGATAATGGCAATAATAACAACTCCATGTCCCAATTGTAGGTAATCCACTCAATGCATGCACACATGCAGTGATTAGCAGGGATGATTCAAGTGGATCATTTCTAAATAGATACAAAACATGGCAGTTGCAGGTAATTTAGAGCTTAACATGAGAGCCATCGAGCACTATTTTAACTTTATAAATAATATAATAGCTTTTATTATTGTTATCAGTATGGATTATCAAATCTATAACAAACAATTTCTACTGAAATCTTCTCCAAGTAAATAGCTTATACTCGTTGTCATAGACAAGGAACCTACTACAATGCAATATAATAAAAATATTTAAGGTTTGTACGAATGTGCCTCAGAACGGCTTAAACCGCAAATTGCCTCTAGCTATGTAGATACATATATAAAGGCAGATAGACAGATATGAATCAAGTGGGCGAACACTGCCTAGATGTTCTATATTCAATCGTATTCACCTTTCTTTAAACTCCTTCGATCTTCAATGGCTGCGGCGCTTACGTCTGCTGCGTGGGTGTCGCTTAGAACCTTTTGAGGTTGCTCCTAAAAGAAAATGCAGTTTTACAAACTACATACAAAACATTTGTGTATCTTTTATAAAGAATTTGCATCTGGTAACTAATCAAGTTATTTCAAACCAAATTCTAAAAAGCTTGACCCTTTGACAACGCTTGTCCTCAAAAAGAACAACAGTGAATTTTCTACTCGAAAAAGGCAACTTTATCATTTGAGTTACCCCAACTGCCGCCGCACCAAACTTGTTGTGAAATTTTTAATTTTGCGTATATTTTATTAATTTTTATTCATCAAAGTTTGTTTATTTTTTTCCTACAGATCACGGTACACATTTGCCGCAGTTGACTATAGAATAGTCACATCATACCGTATTGCATACTTCTACAACTCACTCAGTTTACATAACTCTCAATATGCCTCGTACCTGCCAAACAAGAGCTTATTAAAAGCCAAAATTGATGCGCAACGGTCTCATTCACAACGCGGAGTAATAAATCGCTGCCATTAGGTCATGCGTTTGTACCGAACAGTGTAAAGTGTCGCACTGTGCAGGGATTGTCAACACTTTGCTAAGAATATCATAAATCCATTCAACTTTGCCCGCAACACAGATTGCCTGGCATAACAATGTAGTTCAATTTCTACGAAATCTTCGGTAGCCATTTGTTCTTTAGAGTCAATTTCCGTACAATTCCTTTGGAATAAATTAACCCATTTATTATTACTAAGAACAACAGTATTGCGAAGTATACGAGAACGGAACTTGAGCCAAAATCGTTTCCATAGTAAACTATTGATCTGGAATAGAGTGACTGGATGTAATATGAATGCATGAGCGTCTGTAGGTATAGTATGCACTACGCAGCCGCCGTATGCATAGGAACAAGAGTAGTATGTGAATAGAATATCCAAACCTACGGGATTGTCCTATGAGGGCAGAGATTGCAGGTATGAGAAACGTCCACTATAGAATCACAGGCACAGAAAATATAATACTAGCATACAGATGTCATATCCCATTCAAAGAAACCGTGCCGACGTAACTAGCGTTTTTCGTCTGATTAAGGTGATTATTTTTGTAATACTTCGATCGCGTTCGGTCTGTTCGCAGCGATGGTGTTAGCAGCGACTTGCAAGTAAAGGGGCTTTCTCGGTTCATGACTATATTTTTCTTTAAATACAGTGACGATTTGTTTTATATTATTTAAGTTTTACAGTTTAATTGTACCAAAATGTGTTACAATAAAATTAAAATCGAGTAGCATGCCTCAGAAATTTAAAACCACGCCATCTATTGAAATCAATTTAAAATGATCCGTTCAAATAATCAATGAAATATGAATTAAGAGCCCAATATTCCATAATTTGTCGCTTATAAGAGTTGATTAACAAAGAACATACAATTTTTATGATCAATTCTCTAGAAAAAGTAAATTTATACACAATTCAATAACGAATCGATGCATATCACACCATCTAGTGACATTTATTTAAACCAAATTTTATTTGTATATGCTGAGACCCTGTGTCACAGGTCATTGTATTATTTTTGATGAGCAACTAAGTATTCGAAGACTAGTACCTAAAGTGTTCAACATTAAAGCAATAAATCCTATAAATATCTTCGTACACACTTAACTGCAGCTGAAAAAACTTCAATGGCAGGTCACCCTTTAAACATTCGCAGGGAAAAAACAAAAGACTTTTCACTACAGTCCCTTTATTAACTATCCTTTCTGTGGTACTTCACCAAGCTCCAAAAACACGTTCACCTAACTCACGGTGCGATTTAACGTACACATTGGCTAAGTTAACAGTGTGTGGGGCAATCATCCGGTATCTGTGCAACAACAGAATTCTCGATAGATTGAGATAGCGATGTTTCAAAAACTTTACAGTTTTGTATGCACTGTTTATTTTCAAGTGATTTGAATTCAAGAAACATTTTACTACACTGAAAAGTGTTCAAAACAAAAAGATTAAAACGGATTTATGTCAACTTGATATACTTATTAAAATATTTAAGTCCTAAACATTCAGCCAAAAAACTATAAAAATCTAGTCTATAAAACTTTTGAAAACTAAGGAAAGCAAGTTATTACTTCGATGAACAGTAAAAGATAAAAGAAAAACTTATTAAGAATCCAGTCCAGTCGAATAAATCATAACTTTTAAGTGGGTTACTCACAGAAAACATTCGAGTGGTTACTTATATATTCCATTATTCACACCAATTTGGTGTATTTATAATAAATCTCGATACCAACATCCATAACAGAAGCACATAATAATTATTTGTTTTGGTTAATGTCCGTAACATAAACCGTGATCCACGGAATATTAATATGTCGATCGGCCTTCGTCCGTTAATTGCGAATCGAATGTAAAATAACAATGAAAATGATGTGTGTGACCCGATTGCAATAAATATGTGAGGAAGTAGGCACGATAATGGTGTAGAATATAAAAAGGCACTTTCAACACGACTAGCATCCTTATAATAACAATAGTGAACTGCTCGCGGAGCTACGAATTTTATTATATGTTGTTACATCATATAAAGCATTGCGCAAAGCGAACCACGAAACGGATCACAAATTAACATATTTTTGAGCAAGCTAACTGGAATTGTATGCAGTTGAACAATGGCTGGTACTTAAGTATTCTGGCACATAGAAAAACATTAATTTTGGAAGGCTCGTATTTCTTGTAAAACATACTCTTCCGTTCAGTTTTCTGTACGAAACTAACGGGTGACATATTATTATTTCATTAATATTGCTTGTAAACAGACCTACACGTACTAACTTACCATAGGTATATTATAACCATATTCTAACGAGAATGAAGGAAATTGCCAACGAAGGACACTCACAACCTTGTTAACATAGATACAGTGATTCAATAAATATTAATCTTGTACGCCATTTGCTTACGCTAATTAATACGTTAGTATTGTAACTTGTAGGGTTTCCAAACTACTCAATCACAATGCTCATGTTATTGTGAGCAAGACCCTTTATGCGTGCTGCTTGAGCCTTATACCTAGTACTTGAGTTGTTATACTGGATCCAGTAATACATTTTAAATGAATTGAATTCTCACCACCTAGATCTTAATCTCCTTATAAGGCTTTAATAATTAGAATAACTAGCTTTTTGTTAGTTTATTAGCTTTTACGGAAACTCCTCCCTTTGATTCTGGGACAAAACGCCATATTAACAGTTATATTAATGTCTTCAGCCTTCTTGGTGTCTATGATTGATAATAAACTTTAGATTATGACAGTCCAATGTCTATACATAAACAATTTAGTAGAACTTGCCGATATTATCAAGAAACTGCAGCGATCAATCTACCAAGTGGCGATTATGGCAATTTCTTCTCTGACCGTTTATGGCAGTAGTTAGTAGGTACTTGTTAGTGTCTGGCGTATGTTTAATGCAGTAGACGTTTATAGGCTAATGAGTCGTTATTGTAATTTATCCCCAGTTAGTGTAACGATTACAATAAAGTTTATTTAAGTACACAATTTCTGACTCACACATCACCAGTATGTAAGGATCGTAGCAGGTGGCAGTTTGTAGTTTCTGTCTATTTGTCACACTGTTGTTTTTATTTTTTGGGTTCTTATTTAAAACTTTCTTGGCCGCTTCATTTGCCATACTTATGCCTTGAACTAACTTTATGTGCTCAATAAGGCGCCTGTATATGATATGCTTTGATGCTCGATCTAGATTATTACTTTAATCGTTAATTTAATACTGTTTAATTGCAGTCAGATATATTTTCTTAATCCTTTACTACATTCGTAGTCCGAATAGGATCCTAACGAGCGCTATTAGTGAAATGCTAGCATTGCTCATAATTACCACTCTGGAGTGACAGTATGATATCATTAGTGGACATATTATGTTCCCCATTTTTCTTAATTTATCCATTAGTAGAGTTCCCTGGAAGTCGGTATGTGGGCATTGATCGAGCAGTTTTATTTATATCTCAAAATCAACACAGCCTTTATTCAATTACTTTTCATTTATTACATTTAATAAGTCTATATCTATACTTCTTTAATAATATTATAAAGAGGAAAGATTTGTATTTTTGTAAAAACTACTGGACTGACTTCAAAAATTCTTTCACCGTTGTGAAGCTTCCCTATCCCCGGGTAACATAGGCTACTTTTTATCCCTGTATTCCCACGGGAACGGGAACTACGCGGTTGAAAAATTCTAATATAAATGTAAAACCGACTATAGACACGTCCCACTTCATAAAACGGGTATTTTTCGGGCCATGTCTTTTATAATTTCCAATCAGATGGCAATAATCTTGATCCAGAAAAATTTTGCTTATTCATGAATAAAGATATTTTTCATGGATTCCCCGTTTGAATTACACTGAAATTGCAAATGATTCATGAAAAATCCGATTAGATCGCATCGTTCGGTCTTGTTCACGGAGTATTACCTACCCTCTAGCGCTGGCAACTGATTCGATCACTTTCACTCAATTAGGAAAGCTTTTCTGTTTTAAAATTAACGTTTAATCTGTTATTAATTTTATTGATCATTATAAATGTATCGTTGAGCAAACTGACTACAGTAATCGCGTTTTGATGTTATAATGGAAATCACGACGGTGTAAGTAAAGTAACACTTGAAGACTAAAGATAATTTAGTCGGGTACATCACGGCGCTCAGCAGTAAGCAAATGAGGGTATGAAAAAATATAAAAGGTGAATAGGTACTATCCAATGCCCATCTTTTGAATACAACAACTGAAGATACAAACTAAACACTTAATATTCAAACCGCAAACACCCGAGGGCAACAGCTATTTAATAAATTAAACTACCAATCACCGTATTAAATTACCATTGCCCCACTAGATACATACAAACGTATACAATATACATATTGCGTACGCTCTACACCTATTAACTGTATGCATACTAGTTGGAGAGTGTATGTCCATTTGTTAATTAATTGGTCAATGGTGATTGCACAACCATAGTTAGTGTAGCATAAATAATGCTACAAGACTTTTTGGTATAGCCTTATTTTGAGTGGTTTCAAGCTGGTCGGTTACAGTTTACCAATTCTTCAAATTTAGATTGACAAGAAGACATAAGTAAAATTTTTGATGACAAGCCATCACTACAAGGAAATTCGTGATGGAATTAACAAGTATTTTTTCTTTGGAGTATTTACGAGTATAAGCCAAATTTAGAATTGTTTATGAATAATGTTTTCTTGAGAGCAGTCGTGAGCCAGTGATGTCGTCCTGTCGTGTTAAAGAAGCAGGGAACAGCCGAGGTTTATTATACGTAAATTGATATCAGTTGATAGAAGCTGACATTGGCTTCACCCCCCGGGCAAAGCGCATGGCCCCTTGTGTGCCAGCAGTCTTTGTGATGTCTGAAAAGTTGATGATGTAGGACTGAAAAGTGAAACGATTGGAGCCGTTTAAACTCGAAAATTATCCTCTAAATGCTTTCATTATTTTGAAATAAAGTTATTTAAATGTACGCCGTACGTCTATGCATACAGTTCAGTAAATTAAAAGCAACTATGACTTTAGTTAGTTCTACAGCACAGCTTTTAAACTTGTTTATTTTGAGTTAAATTCAGCACTTCGCCGCAAAATGTTATAAAGGAAAGCAGAAAACGATACCGTGGGTACAACCGTTCAATTTGATGTGTAAACAAGATAGACAGACCGAAAGTATTTGGACGTTCGCGTCTTAACTTACATTTATTTTTATTTTTCAAGCGCTGTCTTGTATTTTTTGGATAAAATCAATTTATTGACATAAAACCATGAAAGAAATTGTTGATTTTCAGGTAAATTGGTTTCTATGTAAGAAAAACAGTCGTTCATCGTAGAATAGCAAGAGATATGACAGAAAAACAAATTTTGGCAGCAGCTTGAGTCATTTGGCCCAAAATCATTTGGACAATGGCAATTTGCAAGAAAGTATGCCATCAGGAGAAATAGACACTAGGGTGCGAAACGAGGAATCGAAAGGTTACAATCGGAAAAATAATAGGCAAAAACTGAATGAGAAAAACTAAAAGTTGGGGAGGTTAAATGGCTTGTAGTGGAGGATTCCCAGAGTCAGCGTAAAATGGCCAAGAAAGAAGGTAAATAAAGACAATTCATAATTGATTAAATACATAGATTACACATTTTAACACTGCACAATTAACCGGTCCTTAGCCCGTAAATAACGGAACAATAAAAAGCCCAAAGGCTTTTCCCCGCGATCCACGCGGGACAATTGTGTCGAAACCACGTCTTATACACACGAAAGGAAAATCAATATTTGATCCAATACATTTTATAAGAATTTTACCCAATTTTCCTTACAATGTAAACATTAAAGTTTCAAATGTAATATGAAAACGTGAAATGGCAAGGGTTTTGCCGTCCGGATGGCACATTAGTGTATTAAGGTCAAGACTCGTAGGACGCTGAGTGAGCATCTTGCGTGGAACCGTTCAATAGAATTTCTCGAGAAGCGCTCCCACTTAAAAGCGGGAGTTTTAATATCTTTTCACTACGTTAATTTCTATCTTAGTAATTATTATCTCCTTTATATTCTACCTACTTCGAAATTAGAGCAGATATTTGTTGGGTAGGTATATTTTTACTCTAAGGCCACGGAATTCCACTGGATGCGTGAAGCACAGGACCGGTCGATCTGTCGACGCTTGGTCCCCCTCAGATCTATGTCCACTTTGTCCAACAGTGTACTTATGGCTAATGCTGGCGAGAATGATGAAGAAAAGGTTAGTGAGTGGATTACATAATTATATGGATGTTAGAATTCATGACTGTTATTATAAAATTTCTCAACAACATGTAAAAAGAAACTGTAAATGTTATGTACTGTTCTTTTTATTTATCATTGTGATAATAATTATTATTTCTAGAAACAATAATAGCTACAACTGTAAGAATGAAATGCTTTTACCGACACTTATTTCTTATTCTCGTAAAATTTAGAAATATTAAGACTTACAAAATTAATAGCCGGTAGAGCAGAGCAGTAAAATTATAATTATTATTCATTGGCATGCCTATCCCAAAAAATAATAACGTAGCCATTTAGCCGGAAGAAAAGAAAATTGAAAAGCCTTAATGGAGACAAAATCATTTCTGTTACCGGGCAGGTGGTTTATGTTCGTAACGTAGATGAATGATAATTTTTCTTTGGTAGCTGAAGCTTGTAAATTCAAAACATAGGTGTCTCGATGGGGCTCACTGGTTCAAGTAAAGTGTCTTTAAGTCAAGAGTGAATAGTTTTCTTCTAGGCAAGCGTGCTTCACCGAAGACCACATCATCGCTTAACATCAGGCGAGATAGTGGTCAAACGCGAGACTATGGACTATAAAAAAAAAGTTAGTGTCATTTTCGAAAACCATCATTTGTTTGGTCTCCAGCAGCCGCTTCGACGCTTTCATTGGTGAAGATACACTTTTCGAAAGTGTCCAATAATTTTTGGCAATACTTTATAATTTATATGAAATTTGTCATACCCTTTCATTGAGTCATATCCTTTGCTCTGACGAATTCACTTACGATACGTCTATTTTAAACTTTGTTGCTGCTAATGAGTCATGCAGTCCAGCTTTAAAATTCCCTCATCCTAAAATAATCCTTTTTTCAATCAGGGCCAAACTCATGACTTATAGACCAATCCACATTCGGCAGGCTGGAGATGACGGGATGACCGACTCTATCGATTAAGACTCGGACGGACTTAAAGGTTTTTGCCGTGCAACAGGAAAATCCAGGATAATAATATTATATCTTTCAACATATCTAGGACTAAAGAGGGTGTTCCCGGATCTTGCCACAAATTTCTAAAATATATACTTGTCACCGTACATAGGAAAAAATACAGGCAGACAACTCAAGAAGAACAAACGGCCACTTACCGCTAATCGCTCCAAGTACATACACTTCTGTGAAGCGCAATAATTCAATACTCGCTGCCACTGTTTATACATCCATTAGTCTGATAGCACTAGACAGCCGGGCCACAGGGTTAAATACTACGGAATGTAGTTTCCGCATCTTTTTGAACCATCTCTTATGGACTTCAGAAGTATTAATGCCGGCTCCTTATTTGTCAAAATATTTATTTGACGTTTCCATAGACCAACAGACGCTGCTAGTCTCACCCATAAATGCGATTTTCTCTGAACTTTATCATTATAATTTTCAGACGAATAGTCTACATCTGAACAAAAGCCTCCCCGTGCAAATTACCACATAGATCAGTGGTTGCTTTTCGCAACCAGCGGACTCCAACGGCATCCACCCTTCCAACGCTGCGTCTTGCGGTACGCAGTCACCAGTCTAGCCAATCTTTCACCCCCTACAATTGTCCAATCAACGAGTAATGCACCCCTGCCTTGGCCTTGCCCTGCCTTTAAGTTTTAGCAAACTATTCGGGCTTGAACATGTATGTTAATAAAACATTTGGTGTTGTAGGATCATTAAGGTACGACTGCAATACAGCGTACATAAACACTAGGTACCAAACTGCCCCACATTCAGTTTCTACATAAAGTTATACTACAAAGTAAAATACAGTAAAAACTATTAAAATATAGGAGGGCAAGTTGTCTGAATGACGTCATTAAGGCAACACTCGGTTCCCACGACAGCGCGTTGCCAACAAGCGGGTCATCTATTGGTACCTTCGTAATTAAGCCATTTCTGCAACAGACAACAAGATGGGACCTACGGGTTGTTAGTTTAGTAAGCCAAAGACTCCGTTTTGTTACTAGAAATGAAAATTTACTAAGATCTGGTGAAACTTGACATTTTATAGATATCATGATTCTAATGCGAGAGAGAGACCTTACTCCATAAAGAACTATTACACCATTCATCATAATCATCCAACTACTAATATAAACGTGAAAGTTTGTGAGGATGGATGTTTGTTACTATTTCACGCAAATACTAATGAACAGATTTGGATGTAACTTTACAGAAATATAGAAAAGGAAAGAAAATTTCGTTCAAATAAATCTTACTAGATGGCGCGACATGCACCGAATTGTTATTGAATTGTGTGTAAATATAAAGTTTTCTGGAATTGAACATAAAAATTGTATTTTCTTGTTTAATCAACTTTCTTAAGCACAAAATTATGGAATATTGAGGTCTTAATTCGCATTTCAAAGATTATTTGAACGGATCATTTAAAATTGATGCCAATAGATGGCGCTATGTGAAATATCTGAAGAATACAACTCGATTGTTTAAATTTGTATTTTAACACATTTATTTATTTATTATATACTTTATTGTACACCACTTAAAAATTACAGGACAAAACATTTACAAAGATAAGTGTACAATTGGCGGTCTTATCGCGGCAATCTCTTACAGACAACCTTTGGATGGATTTTGGTGCAATGAAACTGTAAAAACGTGCAAAAAATACTATAAAACAAATCTTCACTGTATTTAAAAAAAAAAAATCGGCACCGAGTAAACCCTTTTACTTGCAAGTCGCTGCTAGAGTCTGGCAAACGAAAGTAGACACTCGAATTATTTGCAAACTTTTTATATGGCAATGCTATACTAATGTCAACCTCAGTTTTCCAAAACAAGATGGCGTGTTGTTTTTGTTTGTTGTGGTCTTGATAATAGCATTTATTCAGTGAAAAATTAATAAAACAATTAAAAGTGGATGCCGGGCGATGTTGTTTCGCATGATGTCTGAATATAAAGAAAAACAATAAGAGAAAGACGCCGAATTCAAACAAAAACAAGGTTGTTTACGTGTGGTGTTAGATTTCTTAAGTTATTATGACGCTGATAATTTGATACTTTGTTTTAATTCGAAATTACTATTGATACAAAAACTATTTCTCTATTATTATTCACATTCATTATATAATAAGTTAAACACCTTCATAATAATGCATTATGGCTGTTCACGTACACACATCCAAAACCATCGAACACACTACGGCGTCGTCAACAAGCGACGCGGCACGGCCGGTAGCACAGCAGCGTCTCGGCTTGACATTGAATCGTCTGACACGACCGCGCTTAGACATATACTTACCTTTTGAATATAATACTTAAATTGCTATAATATTGTAAACCACCTAATAAACCTATATACAGTCCACTTGCTTTCCTTTAACCTGGGCCTATTCAATGGCTATTTATCATACCATAATAAAAGTTGCATTGTAAATTTAACACTTTTATCGCAGGGATTAATGAGATAGTGAAAACTATTGAAAAACTTACGGATTTAGAGTAGAAAGATAGGATAACAACCTTGAACCAGTACTTGGGTGAAATAGCTAGCAGAGGAGTGGAAGAAAATGACTGATCATGTCATACAATGATGAAAATAAATATAATAAAAGGGATAGAATTACAGAAAATAATTTATAAAGTTTCATGATTAATGTACGAAACAGTGATTCCAGTGACTCTAATGAATCTATGCACATGGAAGTCTTAGATTCAGATTTTGATTAAGGTAGTGAATAAACCAAAATTATTATAGAATACTGTTGTTTTTTTTTATTCGGATTGATATATCACTTAAACCACATAATATCTAAAGTATTGCCTCCCTAAAGTACCTATAGTATTTTTATTCAGACGAAGTAAAATGAATAATTCTAAAGTATCAAATTAGGTTATTCCAAGTATTTCATACTAATTTTGGGGTTGCTATGCCGAGATTTTTTAAATTTGCCGCGCTCAGTCTCTACTTTCGTTTGCCAGACTCTAACAACATCTATCTACCGCCATGAAATGGAACCGAACGCGAACGATGTACTAAAAATAATCGGTTTAATCAGACGAAAAACGCTAGTTAGGTCGGCGCGGTTTCTTTATATGGGATGAGGCATCTGTTTGCTAGTATTATATTATTTGTGTCTATTCATTAGAATTAAACAAAGGCTATAACTTATAAACATTGTGATATTATATTGGGAGAAGTACTAATAACATGTGGGAGCGGGCAGAGCCGTGGACGGCAACTAGTACTTAGTGCTCTGAAGGCTGCACAATCCATCCATATCGCAGATATAAAAGGAATATTTAGTATGTCCAGTAATAGACGTCCATAACGAAATAATAATACTCGATGATGAAGAAGCGTTCAGCTGTCTGCGGTTAACACCAAACTGCGATAAGTTTGCCGAACCTGGTGATGGCTTTGAACATTCATTGTAGCATGGAAGATCATGCTTAGCATTTAATTTAATCAGAAGCTTGTCATGCATGTGCATACACAAATCGATCGACCTTAACCTCTTCCCTATCCAATAAATCAATATGATTTACGTGATTGTTTAACTATTGTGTCTGCTGTTTGGACAGTGAACGAGTTAAATATGTTGTTGTATGGTAAGGAGTATGAAGCTGCTGGGTTTAACCATCGATGACAGATATTTTACAAGGTGCATACTGCCTCTAAACGGAGGTCTAGAGGCAGTATGCCCGCATACTAGAGTTAGCCGCCTTGTATGAAGCAAATTGAGGGTCGTCCCAGTTCGTGTCAGGAGACCGGGAGATTGAGAGTATGATGAGATTTGCAGAGACATCTCTTCCTGCTAAACAAATCGCTTTGGAATTCATGTGCCTGGCAGACCAACAGCTTGTGGACAGCCAGAACGTGCAGGCAGTGCGAATATTCACTGACGGTAGCAAGATTGAGGGGAAGGTCGGAGCCGCATTATCCCTGTGGTATAATAAGGGTGAAATCCAGAACCTCAAGCTTAGCCTCACCGCGTACTGCACTGAATTACTAGCCATTTGCAAAGCAACGGACGTAATCCTCAAGCGCAAAGAGAGGAGCTATGGTTTGTACAGCGACTCAATGGCAGCTTTGCAGACGCTTGCAAGCCATGGCTCTCTCCATCCCCTAGCGGTCCGCGCACGAGCCAACTTGGCTCAGGCGTTGAACCAGAAAAAAGATGTGTCTTTCTTTTGGGTCAAGGCCCACGCGGGCTTGCCGGAGAATGAGCGCGCGGACGAGTTGGCAAAGAGAGCGGCATTGTCACCACGGAGAAACCGGACTAGTGTCCGGTTTCATTCATTAGGCGACAAATCTGTCTGGATTGACTTGGTGAGTGGAATCGCAGATATGTGTCGGGCGAGACGGCCTCGGTGACGAAAATGTTTCTTCCGCACGCCGTGGCTGCCTTCCGTATTATACAACGGGTGAGGCCAACAGGCGTACTCACGCAAGTCCTAACAGGGCACGGTGGGTTCTGAGAATACTTGAATCGTTTCAAGTGTAAGGAGAGCCCATCGTGCACCTGCGACCCTAATGCCGCGGAATCAGTCCCGCATATCATCCTAGAATGTCCGGTGTACGCCAAAGAGCGCTACAACCTGGAACAGGAGTTGGGTTTGGAACTGCATAGGCAAAGCGTGCGAGAAGTTATATCGGGCAAAAATCTTAATATTCTAATAGAGTACTGTGTGAATATAGCCAAGAAAGTGATTAGTAAAAATAAAACCTGATAAAACAACTATGTTACTATTATATTATGTATAAAGTTCTGTAAACATAGGAAAAACGGACAATAATTGTAAAAAAGCATAACCAGTAGAGTAAGACAAATTGTAATTTATCTGTAAAGTAGATTTATTAAATATGTGTATAATGATGTATTGCAAATAAGATTTGTATTAAGAGTACCTACAATGATATTTTTTTAGTTTGTTAAATAAGTAGAAAACTATGAAAAGCTAAACAATGTGAATAAAAACCATAGTAAAACATATTATTTCCCCATGGTTCTGATACGAAATAAAGAATTGAAATAGGACGCATAAGACGTAATAAGCATAGGAAGTAGGTCATGAAGTGGTAGTCCCACCCACTGAATAAATGGTGAAGGATGAATGAAAGATATAGTATGAGGCATAAAAGTGCGAGAAGCATAAAAGCGAGAGAACTAGTATGAATGAGGATAAGATAAAAAATAGGCGCCAATAACGTTGGCGGAACTAGCCAAAAAAAAATATGTTGTGGCATTCGGTCATTTAATTTATTATTCGTTAAGTTATTCCTTAGTTGCCTAAAGTGGGGGGAACTTAGGGTTAATAATAAAATTAAGCTCCAGGCATCTCAAACTTCTCAGAAGTTTTTAAGAATTTGATTAATGACCCTGTAGGCCGCGGTTTAAAACTAAAGAGATAATTTATTATTTAGTTAAGTAAACCTTAATTCACTTTAAGTTAACTTAATAATTTAAATAGTTTGCTTAAGTAAAGTACTTAGAATACCTAGAACATAATACAATTAACAATACTATAACTACAAATAGAATGTGCAGGTTTAATGACTCATAAAACACGTGCTGAAAAATTTTCATTGAAACTATTGTGAATCATAAATTTACCAGATCATCATTCAAACAGAACACTAAATTGGCACGATTTTGATCAACCAAGACTATTGTAACGCGAAGGCGCTGGATGCGAGACGCACGGGATCGGTCAATGTGGCGACGCCTGCCTAGCGAGCATGGGCGTACCCAAGACATTTGTGACAAGACATGATAAATTATGTCAAGTCTTACAATTTGTCTTAAATGCTAGCACGGGTCAAACTTGTGACATATTTTAAAGGCGCAACATGCCTTTCTTGTTGCTGCCCGGCGAGCACGGCCTACTGTGACATGACTTGAGTCACACATTTCATCGCAGTTTGGGCGATAACACCATTTTGTCCTAAATAATAGCACCGGCGGCGCGTGAGAAAATTGCCTGACGTTTGTTTGGGACTCATCGGGTCTTAATTGCTAATACGGGCGCACCCATTTTGTCACAAATGTCACATTTTGACAGATGATTTAGAAAAATGTATCACTTTCGTTCGGAGGTGGTGATAAAATTTTATAGTTGAAAAAAATATATTTGCCTTCTAATTACTGCACCAAATGGCAATAAATTCATTTTGTGTGTATGGTGATCAATGCTTATTAATTAATTGAAATGTTACAGGATTATTAATTAATTTTATATTATTAGTTTCTCATAATTGTAATTTGTTTTTAATGTTGTTCTTTTTTTATTATTTATTTTATTATAATTATTTTCTTTTGTACCATTTTTTTTCTTCTTACTTTCTACATTTTAAATGTTTCTTAAATAAAATCCCCAAAAAACATTTAAAATATAAAAATAGGGGCCCACCGGTATTGGTCCAAGCTATTATATTTTTTAGTAATTATTAAAATTTTCACAATAATTATATCTTTCTAACAAACACTTAATATGTTCAAACAAACAAAGAAAAATAAAGTGTGCACAAGTCTATGGTCGTGGGTCAAATATTAATTTATTCCCAACAAAATTAAAAAGTTGTTTAGCTGTATGAACTTCAAATTTTTTTACATATTATTTTATTTGGTCGTCTATTCAAATTATGTTGCACTATAAAGTCAAAAATGAGAAAAGCAAGTCGCGCCTGTAAACTAAGTCACATGGTTGTCCCGTGCTAGCATTTAAGACAAATTGTAAGACATGACATATTTTATCATAACTTATTGTCATGACCGTAGTTCAAGTCGAAAACCAAGCAAAGTAAAAGAAAAAAAAAAAACTTATAATTCATGTTGGGATGCTGCTAACATGGGGGTAGCAAAGGGGGGGGCTAAATTTTGGTTATTTTTTGCCTAGGACATACCGTTTTCGAGATATCATTTTGGAAATATGCAAAATAAAATAAGATACGGAGGCCCATAATTCGGAAACAGTGCGTCGTAGGGCTATGCTTCTCAGAACATAAATGTTTTTTATGGCCAAGGTTAAACCGAAACTACAATAAAATTGGAAAATTTCCGAAAAAGAAAAAAATAAACGTCATGAAGTTATGCCACAAGTAAAGAAAATATCTCACGCCGCCGTGCTAGCATTTAAGACAAAATAAGTTTATCGCCCAAACTGTGATTAAAAGTGTGACTTAAGCGATGTCACAGTAGGCCATGCTCGCCGGGCTGGGGGAGGCCTATGTCCAGCAGTGGACGTCTTTCGGCTGAAATGATGAATGATGAGACTATTGTAAAACTAGCTTTTGTCTATGGCTTCGCCCGGGTGAAGTATTGTAATCATCATACAAGGAAAAGTACTAACAAATCAAAAAGTAGACTGTCCTAATGTGTCCATCGTTCAGCCGTTGTGGTGTGATTTATTAACTAACATCCAAACATCTAATCATACGGACTTTTGTACATATATAATAAACCCACGATGCAGGAAGAAATTCCTAGTGTAGGTTAGAGATATATAAATATATATATAAGTAGGATAGAGTGTGATAGACTCCTGTCTTGTTATTAGAATGTTTTACTAGCATTCAAGATCACCTAAAAAATACTTTTTCAAAAATACAACCGACTTCCAAACAAAAACACTGGAAAGTGAAAAATAATTTATTTTTTGGAAGTCGGTGTACCTGTTTTCCTTTGGTCATTTTTTGACACTGACTTCCGAAAAAGAAATGTTTTTTTTTGGCTCAGTTTGCTCTTGACTCTAGTCTAGGTCAGAGTTGACAGAGATAAAAGTTAAAAGTAAAAAATGTTAAAGTTATCGTTTTTAAGTTTAAATTTCGTATAAGTTTTTAAACAAAACTTTTTTAAGTCGGTAGTATTTTTTTGTTAAAACGTTTTTTTTTCACTTTTTAGTTGTGGTATCTAATAGGCAAGTTCTATAGTAAGGTACCTATAATGCCAGAATAGATTACCTGAATATCACATATATATACTGGAACATAACCGGTGAAATGAGAGTGTACCAAGGTGAACTATACACATCTGCGTACCCCATTAGAGCTTAATGGCGTTATGTTATGTTATGAATTGGTACGAACAATAAACAGGCATTTCAGTAAAAAAAACCGGCCAAGTGCGAGTCGGACTCGCGCACGAAGGGTTCCGTACCATTATCGTAAAAAACACCAAAAAAATCACATTTGTTGTATGGGAGCCCTACTTAAATATTTATTTTATTCTGTTAGTATTTGCTGTTATAGCGGCAACAAGAATACATCATATGTGAAAATTTCAACTGTCTAGCTATCACGTTTCATGAGATACAGCCTGGTGACAGACAGACAGACAGACGGACCGCGGAGTCTCAGTAATAGGGTCCCGTTTTTACCCTTTGGGTACGGAACCCTAAAAAACTGACATAGAACCTCTTCCTTTTTGAAAAGTCGGTTAAAAAGCAAAGCACATACACTATCCACAAATAAGCGAGATGAAGATACTAAGTGACATTATGTTCTCCATTCCCGAGGACAGTGTGACCGCTTGCAATTGTGACAGTAAGTGGATTTAATATGGCGACCAGGGCTCGCATGCCCCAGTCGCTCACAACCCACTGCGGACCACTCCACAACACTTTATTTCAAGCTGCACCAGTATTAATTAAACTTTACGTTATAATTCCACGATCCAGTGTAAATGACATCAAATGTTCTTGAAATAAATTGGTAAATACGAGTTTCAATGGAAAAGTTCATTCTCGTAGAAATAAAGTAATATCTTCTCAATGCAATATAGCCTATAGAGTCCCTAAGCACGTGTAAAATGACACTACGAGGACAAGAGACAGTCGCTTTAGGCCCAACACTAAATAGATTTACTATGAAAGTCGTAACCTTCAGACAAAATAGTTTATCACTTACAGTTTAATTTTATTACACCAGACATCAGCCTCTTCAGCCAGAAAGTATAAAAACAGAGTCATTTTTAATATCGCAGCTGTTGCTTTATTGCTATTATATTGTTGACAGTTGGCAGACATGTCATGAATATGAAGAGAAGCGTGAGAGACGTGATTCTAGATGAAGGCATAAACTTTACGAGGAGCTTTCAAATATCAATAGTGCATCATGAGGGATAATCCACTTTACTATACGATCATGCAAATCCTTGTCTACGATAGATAGGAATAAATTGATCATAAATAATGTATTTGACCTTCCACGGAGGTCCCACCGATCAACAAATAAATCACCTAAGCTGTTTATGTAAATTTATTTATGGATGTTTCAGCAAATGGTGGCATTTGCTGGGTCTTAAAATGCGATTCAAAATGTTACTAAGAAACTTTATTTACCTGAAAACAAAATCGACTCGATATAACTTTTGAACACAGAATAAGATATACAAGAAAAAAGGAAATAAAATAAATTATGTATAATATAAATCATACTCTGGAACAAATTGATGAAATACAAGAGCAAAACTAATTAAGCGCATTGCAATAATGCATCAGAATCAATAGTAAACGGCCCTGACTGTAGACAGACCATAGCACAGAAACACAATGTTAAAAGGGAATGAGGACGTTGCAATTGCAAAGGTATTTCACAAATTAATCGGTTACCTAGACATCTCGAACTTTTCTAAAACGAGGTTGTACTTAAAGTAATTAAGATTTTGTGAACTGCGGTCTCACATTGGAATTGAGCAGTCACTTCTACTAAATCATTGTTTATTAATTTGTTTCAGACATGAAGATCATTCGTTACTGTACTTTTAAACACACTTGCTCCTAATTTAAGCCTTATTACATCGGTTTTAGGGCCATGAACCGAGCTATAACACATATGTGCATAATAACATAACACACTAGTGCGTATTAAAACTACACACTAGTGCGTAATAGTATTACTCACTAGTGCCTAATATAATTATGCCTGCAAAGTTAAATTAGTACCTTACTGCAGGATATATGGGAGTAAACAGAGCATTTTCAATGTATCCGGGTAATAGTTTTTTTTTTGTAACAAAAATGAGATTTTATGCCGCTTAAAATCCATAATATTTTTGGAATAAATAAATGTATATAATTAAGTCAAACAAACATTTATTATTATGAAATTATTCATGATTCACAATAATTTGTTATAAAATATAAAAATATTTGCATTGTTTTATCACTTAAAATTATTATGTTGAAGTAGGGTTTATATTCACTCACCTTGCACATGTCGCGTGAAAAAAATAACTTGCGCGTCATTGACCATAATTTTCATATCTTGTTTTATCGTATTTGTCGCTGTTTGGTAAATTATTTTAAAAATGCCAAATTTTAGAGCAGAAAAAATAATAGAGAGAAAGGAGCAGGAGCAGGAGCAGGAGCTTGGACTGACTCATATAAACCAAATGACATTACGTCTTAACGACGATACGCCTGTGATTTATAGACCTTATAGACTACCTTTTAGTGAGCGCGCAAAGGTACGGGAAATGATAAGTGATATTTTAGCTAATAATATTATAAGAGAATCACAGTCGGCTTATGCCAGCCCCATAGTGTTGGTTCGGTAAAACAATGCCAGAAATAGTAAAGGAAGCACAAAATGCAAACAATAGCCTAATCCTCACAAAATCTAGAGAAAAGTACTTAGCTGCCTACGATAGTTTCCTACAGTGGAAGAGCAAGAAAAAAAACCAGTCATTTTCTGAAAATGTGTTTTTGGCGTATTTCTCTGAATTCGCCAATACATACAAGCCCAGCTCGCTGTGATGCATCAATTCTATGTTAAAAATGGTCAAGCTCAAACATGGTGTTGATATCAAAACATACTGTTACCTGTAATCAGGTGTGAAACAATATAAAATCAATTGTTTCCTAATTTCGTTGGGCTCGAACTTAATATTATTACAACGAAATGCTTCTCGTTAAAATTTTGCAGACCAAAACCGGGATCTTTTACAATCCACGGACAGTTTCGAGAAATAGTGAAAAATATCAAGCTCTGCGTTCAACAAAAACAAAAAAGAATGACCGCTTTTGCCGAAACTTCCAAAAAACCAAATGTACTGCACAAACAATCGGTATTAACAAATTTGGTAATATGCCAAGAGAAATTGTGAAGTACTTAGATTTGCCTGAGAATTGTTTTTACACTGGACACAGTTTTAGAAGAAATTTGGCTACAATGTTGCCTGATTTAGGGGCTGATATATTATTAACTTTAAAGCGACATGGCCGATGGCGTACTGACGAAGTCGCTGAATTATTCAACAGAATGAAGAAGAAATGTATATACATAATCATAGAAGACTCTATTCAGAACAAGGCAAAAATCAGTGACATAATAACGCAAGTCATTAAATTGGAGACAAAAGCAAACAAATTTGGCTCTGAAACACAACCATGTACATCTCGAAGCATGAGTTATTTGGTCCCTACTGCTTCCAGTAATTTCTATGATTTGCCTTTGTGGCTGACATTTACACAAGAAGAAAACGAAAGTAGGTACTAAAGGAGTGGCAAGCACCAATCTATACCAATATTATAAAGAGGAAAGATTTTTTTGTTTGTTTGTTTGTTTGTTTGTACCGAATAGGCTCCGAAACTACTGGACCGATTTGAAAAATTCTTTCACCATTAGATAGCTACATTATTCCTGAGTGACATAGGCTATTTTTTTATCCCGAAAACGGGTCCTGTGGGGTGGTCCACGGGAGCGTAGCCGCGGGCAACAGCTAGTGTAACATAAACTGTGAAATTTTCATCCAAACCAATCTAATATCTCTTTGAAAATTGTACGTTCACCAATTGTTATAAACCACTTGTTTTTTCTTCGCAAATGTGTTGAAAAACGTCTTATGAAACTCGTGAGCTCTGTTCATTACGCACTCGTTTGAATTACGCAACTGCAACCCACAGCCTCGTGTGTAATGAGCAACTGAGCTCACTTGTATCATAATATTATATTATCGTTTTGTTTGATACTGTCCAGAAAGGTCCACAATTTCGCCGTATCCCAGTAGTTCCATTCTCTAGTTCCATTATGGGACTACTGGGATTTTTTTCTCCCAGTAGTTCCATGGAACTAGAATACTTTTTCACCTTATCCCATTAGTTCCATTAAGTACAGTTGAATGGTAATTAAATATAGTAAGAACAATAATCTTACCTATTAACTTACGTGCAATAAGTGAACTGGCCTATATTACGTGCATTTGGCAGATTTCCGATTTATAAGGAAAATAGACATTTATTGTCGATTGTTTGTATTATTTTCCTTTGTTACTTTTTCTTGCTGGTCGTAAATAAAACAAACAGCCTCCTAAAACAGCGAGATTTTTTATATAAAACGCGGACGAGGTAGAGTGCTGCTTTACCGTGAAAGAGAATATTACAAGCACACCACCTACAAAAGTGGCAATAGTATATCGAGATGTAGTTTATATAAAACACAACATTGCACTGGCACAGTAACGCTAAATAAAGTAAGTTATAAATATATATATCAATATTAATCAATTATATCAACTATATTTTTCCCTGCTGTATCTTTGAAAAGAAGTTCTAAAGTCGTTAAAAATACTGTTAAACCCGCTTTTTAATACATCAATGGTTAAACCGATAGGTAGGTACTAAAATACCCTCAATACGTACCTTTTCTAATGTGGGGTATACGCTCATTCCTAAAATACCACCGAGTTTTTTGGTTAAGAAGAATACAATTTGTTTGAATTTTAATTAGGGAACAGTATAATATGCGGCTTGTCTATTTTACTCAAAAATGTTTCACTAAACTAATAAAACTAAGTTACGTTTATGTTAATAATACTAAGAAAATAAAAGCATTATAAGTAGCTTTTTTTTAATAATACTAAGAAAATTAAAAATTAAAGCATTCTAAGTAACGTTTTTGTACTAATATACTAGGATCTGTTAATATATTGCGGTCAATTCCCTTGTGATTTAACTGTACCGGAACTTATGAGACTAATTTTATCTTTCATAAACAGAATGCCAGTTCCATGGAACTACTGGGAAAAAAAAAACCCAGTAGTCCCATAATGGAAGTAGAGAATGGAACTACTGGGATACGGCGCACAATTTGACCGTGGATTGTTACTTTCATAGTACGAAAACAGTTTTAACATAAATAGTTCAAGTTTTGTTATAAATTTTCAGATTTACTTACTAGTTTCATTGCAATTTTTACGTAGGATGTCAGGTGGAGTAAAAGTTGTAGTAAAAACGGTTATCTATACGTCATGTATGTTGTCATAAACGTGATATGTTCTACTGGAAGCTCTTGATGTTTTTGTCTAGACAAAGCTGCGAATCTTCAAAACAGACTTGTCTTGCTATCACAGATATAAGCTTAATACTACAGCTGTAAAACGAAATTCGTTCAGTGACGTAATTGCAAGTTTTGATACTTCGTGTAGTTTAGAAAACTTTAGACGAGTTGAAGCGTCGCTATCGATCTAGAACAAATATTGTCTAATACTCGACCGAATCGAACTTTAGTTAGTTTGAATTACTTTTTCTGAGCAAACAGTTTTAGAAGAAAATATGCGTACCTACAGGACGTGCACCCGTGCCATTTTGTTTTCAAACTTCGAACACAGTAATGCATGCTTTAAGAATTTGATTGAACGGTTTACCTTTCTGTCTTATCTTTCTAAAATCCCCTTTAGATCTTTAGCTTTGGTATGAAATCAGTTTGTGAGACGTAAATCCCCTTCGAACGCTATTAAATTTACGAGCCTCGTCAAAACAAAGCAAGTCCCTTATTCTGCAGTATATTATTTTATCTGGTGAAATCAATCGAATTCCACATTGGATCTTAAATACCTTTTGCTATGAAATTGGAGGTAATTAAAAGTTACTTGCAAATATTATCTATAGTTAATTAACAGTGTGTCGTTTTATACGAGTAGACTTTTTCTCACCGACGCACAGTGGAACGATAAACGGCTCTCGAAGACATAGGAACTTAAATTTTAAAGTCTCAGTTTTTTGATTGAAATGGCTTCTAATAGCCAATACCACGCTTATATATTTCATAGGATGCAATCTGGTAGGCAAATTGGCAAGGGTTTTTTTTCAATGAATATGTATGGACCTGATATAAAAATGCATAAATCTTCGGCACCGCAAGATTAACCGTGCCTCTTTGCACACGGTTATAGAATTTATTTATGATTTTTTGACATACTTCGTATAACGAGATCTAGTGCGTTTTTTAATCTTTTTCATTTTTAAACTACATATAGAAATAGACATGTTGTGTGCTGTGTCTATAAGTTAAAAAAGTTTAGGGCTTTTAAATTTTAAATTTAAGTTTCTATTTCGAGAGAGCCGTTTTTCGACCCACTGTGCGACGTTATGACTCAGCGCGTAGGCATATCGAAGCTTATAATTAAAATTCTCATTGCGTTGTTAGTCAACGTCTGTCTGCAGCCTCATGGCCTGAATTCTCAGTTCATCTTTGTCTTTGCAAGATGCAATCCGGGCATTTTCCCACAGGATGACCGGGTTTTGAGAAGTAAAGGTGGGGGAGAATCTTTAGTTATTAAGATATGTTTCTCAACAAAACAAAGCAAGCATTCTCCGAACCCATGTTTTGTAACAGGTCTCGCATTTTGTAACTATAGATTTTGAATAAATAAATAAGAGACAACACATATTCAAAATACTTATTATTCTTTGGCCTATTTCTTGGTTTTTTAATTTTACCTTTATACCTTTCAGAGCAGAAACTACAAGCTTTTGCCTAAAGTAATTTGTGGTTGTAAACTGTGGGTCAGAGATATGCCTTTCCAAACAGTATGGTGTTATATTAATTCTATTTACTTGCAAGATACATTATTGTTCCTTCATACACAAATATAATCAAAAAGCCCGACTGCCAAGATTTAAACAAGAAGAAAATCATGCTGTGCAGTCAGAGGATGCATATTCGCGAGCTGGCTGACCAAAACTATAAATATCCTCCGACTGCACAACATGATTTTCTTCTTGCATAAATCTTTGCCTACCTACTATACATTTTTTTCGAATGACTTTTAAACATATAAGTGATATATATTTTTGTAATCAACTCTAAAAACCCTTCATTTTGATACCCCACTCGATGGGTTTCGAAGAAAAAACAAATAGCAACCCCTAAATGGCGCCCAAAATCCGAAAAAGAAGCCGAACTTAGGCGGCCAAGACCTATCGAACGATGTATTAAGTATTAAAATCCGTCAAGTGGTTTGAAAGATATGAGGTAATAAATAATATTACATACATACAAACATACATACAAGATACGTGCGAAAAACATAACCCTTTCCTTGCATTCGGGTAAAAACAACTCCTACATATCGTTGCCCGTAAGTTCAGCGGCTGTCTAGCGACACAAGTATCTTACACTACACTAACGAGACGTCACTTTCACGATAAAAAGAAATGTCTCACTATTTTTGAATTATTCAATAAAAATCCAATGTGCAGACATTGAAACAAGTCGCAATGTGTCGGGACAATGCACGAATTATAATAAAATATTGAAGTTTTTGCATGAGACCGAATCTGTCGCAATCTAGCTAGACAAAGGGGAGAATTAAAATCCTTTTTATGTCCGATCACTCCATTAACGTATTTCGATGGATTGTTTTAACACTTACAGGACATTTCGAAATGTTAGGTAACCGATTTTAATCAATATTTTAATTTAATTTGAGTACTCATATTCTGAAAGGTCGAAATTACCAGTAATGAAATAGGAGTACATAATGAGTACAAATTTTAGGCATGCTCCCTTTTCATCACTTCTATGCCAGCTGGAATTTTAGCGTGGTCGTGCCGGGAAAGAATCTTGCCAGCACGACCTTTATATCTGAGATAATTGAGAGGTATAAAATTTATAATTACTGGTAAAAAATTGTACAAATTAAAAGCATTTTAGTACCATCTAAAGATATAATGAATGCAATCATGGTCGTGCTACGAAATACAACACCTCCTGTCATAATTTCTTAGACGAATTAGGGCTTGAAACTAATTCTTTAAATTATAATCGATAAATCACGACTGAGACATTTATGGGCTTAAAATGTGTAACATGGGTCTATTTTTAAGTATTTTAAGTAATAGAGTGAAACCACAAACAAATTCATAGCTGTAAGAATTTAAATAATGCATTATTATTATTGCATCTAAGGCTGAATGACAATTTCTTTGCCTATTTCGTAAGTAAAAGTAACGCGCTGTGACGCTGCCACACACAATACTCACAAAATCGCAATCAACGGTTTTTGTTAATAATTTGTTGTTCGTTTTTATTTAAACCTATTTTCAAGTTTGAAAACTGTTAAGTGCTTTTACAGCGATTGTTGTAAATGTAGAATCGAGCAAGTATTTAGTAAAGTCTTTATCTACAAAAACCATTTATTCGTATGACTGGGCCATAGATTTAGATTTTTTTTTGTACGCAGTGAAGTTAATGTCACTAACACACACACAACAGTTATCTATGTTCATGACGTCATTATGTCCAGAAGGTCACAGGTCGACGTAATATACACTGACTACAGCAAGTGTTTTGATCGAATTGATCATGCGTTTCTTTTGCGCAAATTATTATTGGTTGGTGTGACGGGTAATTTATTAAGATGGTTCTCATCATACGTAGAAAATAGATGTCAGACGGTAGTTCTCAATGGTTACACATCGAGACCGATCTACATTCCATCGGGTGTTCCCCAAGGATCCGTGTTAGGACCCCTTTTATTTAATATTTTTATAAATGACGTTGCCTCATATTTCCTCAATTCAAGAATTTTATTGTTTGCGGATGACATGAAGATTCTGGGTCAAGTATCAACTAATGAGGACGCATGCCGTTTACAGGAAGATCTGGACCGGTTCTACGACTATTGCGTTACAAATAAGTTAGATTTAAATTTGTCCAAATGCTATGTATGTACATTTACTCGTAAGCCAAACCCTGTTATGTATAATTACACGATATCAAGCACCTTATTAGCCAGAGTCAACGTTATCAGGGACCTTGGGGTAACTTTTGATTCTAAGCTTTTGTTTGACGCACATATAGATAACATAGTCAACAAGGCTTCTAAAGCTTTGGGTTTCATTTATAGGATATCTTCTGACTTCAAGAATATAAAAACTATGAAGATTCTTTACTGTGCGTTCGTCCGTAGCCACCTTGAGTATGCTTCTCAAATTTGGAACCCAATATATAATGTATATGTTAATCGTATTGAAAGCATACAAAGACGATTTTTAAGGTACACAAAATATCGATCGAATATCTATCTCCCTTATTACTTAAGTCGGTGTAAAAAAAACACATTCTGCCTCTACACGAGCGAAGAAAAATCGCAGATCTTGCTTTTCTTTTTAGAATTATGAACGGATCCACGGACGTTCCTGAGTTGGTGGGCAAGGTTGGACTGCGTGTACCGTGTGCATTTCTTCGGCATTCGCGTCTCCTTCATGTACCTAAAGTTGGAACTACTTACAGACAGAATTCGTACATGATAAGAGTTTGTCGTACGTTTAATGTTGATCTAGATTTGTTCCATACTAAGATAAAATATAATAGATAGAAATGTAAAGAATAGTTTGAGTAAGCGTTTCTTTGATACGTAGAATTCTTTTTCAGTATATATATATATTTTTTTTTGTATTTGTTGGGCGTTGAGTCTAATCTATTTATTTGAAACCCTCGCTGATATGTATATTATGCAAATTTTTACATGTGTGAAAACTTTTAATTGGCCGTTTTTTGCATGTTGTTTCTGCACATCTATTGTATTAGCTGTAAGTTTTCCTAAGATTAATAAAATAAAATAAAAATAAAATAAGACATCACCATATCATGTCCATCACTCGATTTGCTACAAAAGATCTATGTAGTTAGAAAGAAAGTCATACAACATTGAAGAGAAATAAAGTAAAATTCTTACCAATACAAATGCAAAAAATGGAAGTGTCTGTCGATTTGGCAAGTTTACTAGGCGTAACTACTTAATTTTAGGAAAAAAAATTGCCTGAAACTTCGTCTGCGTATTATTAGTACTTCGGATAGCCTATTTTTTATATTGCGCAATAATATTGTAGTTGTTTGGGCCTTACTTGAGAAATTATTAGTTCACCATACAAACTTCTAAACCCCCTTTCTACCCCCTTAAGGATGGCCAGAGCCTCAAAATATCTCCATACCAAATTTCATCTAAATCAGCTCAGTGGTTTATGCTGAAATATATGAAAAAGTAAATAGGCAGACTAACATAGTTACTTTCGCATTTATAATATTTTTATGGATGAAAATACCATACCAATTTCAATAGTTACGACTTTTCATTTCGGCAAATCCAACTGTATTCAAACTGCATAGCTGCTCAAAAATCTAAACACAATGCTTTGGTAAAATAAAATTTTAAATTTCGCAGTCCACAATCTAAGCCGTTGATTGGATAATGGCAATAATAACAACTCCGTGTCCCAATTGTAGGTAATCCACTCAATGCATGCACACATGCAGTGATTAGCAGGGATGATTCAAGCGGATCATTTCTAAATAGATACAAAACATGGCAGTTGCAGGTAATTTAGAGCTTAACATGAGACATCAGCACTGTTTTAACTCTATACAGAATATTATAGCTTTTATTATTGTTATCAGTATGGATTATCAAATCTATAACAAACAATTTCGACTGAAATCTTCTTCAAGTAAATAGCTCATACTCGTTGTCATAGACAAGGAACCTACTCCAATGCAATATAATAAAAAGATTTAAGGTTTGTACGAATGTGCCTCAGAACTGCTAAAACCGCAAATTGCCTCTAGCTATGTAGTTACACATATAAAGGAAGATAGACAGATATTAATCAAGTGGGCGAAAACTGCCTAGACACTCTATATTCAATCGTATTCACCTTTCTTTAAACTCCTTCGATCTTCAATGGCTGTCGCTTACGTCTGCTGCGTGGGTGGCGCTTAGAACCTTTTGATGTTGCTCTCAAAAGAAAATGCAGTTTTACAAACTACATACAAAACATTTGTGTATCTCTTAAAAAGAATTTCCATCTGGTAACTAATCAAGTTATTTAAAACCAAATTCTAAAAAGCTTGACCCTTTGACAACGCTTGTCCTCAAAAAGAACAACAGTGAATTATCTACTCGAAAAAGGAAACTTTATCATTTGAGTTACCCCAACTGCCGCCGCACCAAACTTGTTGTGAAATTTTTGTTTTTGCATATATTTTTTATTTTTTATTCATCAGAGTTTGCGTACAGATCACGGTACACATTTTGCCCGCAGTTGACTATAGAATAGTCACATCATACCGTATTGCATACTTCTATAACTCACTGGGTTCACATAACTCTCAATATGCCTCGTACCTGCCAAAAAAGAGCTTATTAAAAGCCAAAATTGATGCGCAACGGTCTCATTCACAACGCGGAGTAATAAATCGTTGCCATTAGGTAATGCGTTTGTACCGAACATTGTAAAGTATCGCACTGTGCAGGGATTGTCAACACTTTGCTACGAGTATCATAAATCAATTCAACTTTGCCCGCAACACGGATTGCCTGGCAAAACAATGTAGTTCAAATTTTACGAAATCTTCGGTAGCCATTTGTTCTTTAAAGTCAATTTCCGTACAATTCCTTTGGAATAAATTAACCCATTTATTATTACTAAGAACAACAGTATTGCGAAGTATACGAGAACGGAACTTGAGCCAAAATCGTTTTCATAGTAAACTATTGATCGGGGATAGTGACTGGATGTAATATGCATGCACGAGCGTCTGTAGGTATAGTATGCACTACGCAGCCCAGCGTATGCATAGGAACAAGAGTAGTATGTGAATAGAATATCCAAACCTACGGGATGTCCTATGAGGGTAGAGATTGCAGGTATGAGAAACGTCCACTATAGAATCACAGGCACAGATAATATAATACTAGCATACAGATGTCATATCCCATTCAAAGAAACCGTGCCGACGTAACTAGCGTTTTTCGTCTGAATAAGATGATTATTTTTATTATAAGTACTTCGATCGCTATCGGTCCGTTCGCAGCGATGGTGTTAGCAGCGAATTGCAAGTAAAGGGGCTTTCTCGGTTCATGACTATATTTTTCTTTAAATACAGTGACGATTTGTTTTATATTCTTTAAGTTTTACAGTTTCATTGTACCAAAATGTGTTACAATAAAATTTAAAAATCGAGTAGCATGCCTCAGAAATTTAAAGCCGCGCCATTTATTGAAATCAATTTTAAATGATCCGTTCAAATAATCAATGAAATGTGAATTAAGAGCCCAATATTGCATAATTTTGTAGAGAGTTGATTAACAAAACACATACAATTTTTATGATCAAATCTAGAAAATATTAATTTTACAAATAATTCAATAACGAATCGATAGCGCCTTCTAGTGACATTTATTTAATCCAAATTTTTATTGTTATCGCTGGGACCCCATGACACAGGTCATCGTATTATTTTTTATGAGGAACTAAGTATTCCAAGACCAGAACCTAAAGTGTTCAGCATTAAAACAATTAATCCTTTAAAGATCTTCGTACACACTTAACAGCAGCTGAAGAAACTTCAATGGCAGGTCACCCTTCGCAGGGAAAAAACAAAACACTTTTCACTAAAGTCCCTTCATTAACGATCCTTTCTGTGGTACTCCACCAAGCTCCAAGCAAACGTGCACTTAACTCACGGTGCGATTTATCGTACACATTGGCTAAGTTAACAGTGTGTAGAACGATCATCCGGTATCTGTGCAACAACAGGATTCTCTAAGATAGCGATGTTACAAAAACTTTACAGTTTTGTATGCACTGTTTATTTTCAAGTGATTTGAATTCAAGAAACATTTTACTACACTGAAAAGTGTTCAAAGCAAAAAGATTAAAACTGATTTATGTCAACTTGATATACTTATTAAAATATTTAAGTCCTAAACATTTAGCCAAAACTATAAAAATCTAGTCTATAAAACTTTTGAAAACTAAGGAAAGCAAGTTATTACTTCGGTGAACAGTAAAAGATAAAAGAAAACTTATTAAGAATCCAGTCCATTCGAATAAATCATAACTTTTAAGTGGGTTACTCACAGAAAACATTCGAGTGGTTACTTATATATTCCATTATTCACACCAATTTGGTGTATTTATAATAAATCTCGATACCAATATCCATAACAGAAGCACATAATAATTATTTGTTTTGGTTATTGTCCGTTTCATAAACCATGATCCACGGAATATTAATATGTCGATCGGCCTTCGTCCGTTAATTGCGGTTCGAATGTAAAATAACAATGAAAATGATGTGTGTGACCCGATTGCAATAAATATGTGAGTAAGTAGACACGATAATGGTGTAGAATATAAAAAGGCACTTTCAACACGACTAGCATCCTTATAAAAATAGTAATGAACTGTTCACTACCACTCTATCAACAACGAAACGAAGAAGAAGGAGAAGAAACCAATATTGTAACCTCCATTGACATATATATTACTTGCGTAAGGACCTGGCCAAAAGCGCGACTAAATGGCACCAGCGCGCTGGCCCTAAATTGCAGTTTAGGGCCAACGCGACAGTAGTCCGCAGTGTTGCCAGTGGCAGATAGTCAAATGTTACATGAAACATCTCAAAAAGTTACATTTTCATGAGAAAAGTTACATTACCTCATTTTATGTGGAAAACGACACTAAAATAATAAAATACTACTGTACTGGAGCTACGAATTTTATTACATGTTGTTACATCATACAAAGCATTGCGCAAAGC
Organism: Orthosia gothica; assembly: GCA_949775005.1. Lineage (NCBI taxonomy): Eukaryota > Metazoa > Arthropoda > Insecta > Lepidoptera > Noctuidae > Orthosia > Orthosia gothica. The sequence goes on along the minus strand of OX459043.1, from coordinate 18,153,236 downwards.
GAACCGCAAAACGGATCACAAATTAACATATTTTTGAGTGAGCTAACTGGAATTGTTTGCAGTGGAACAATGGCTGGTACTTAAGTATTCTGGCACATAGAAAAACATTAATTTTGGAAGGCTCGTATTTCTTGTAAAACATACTCTTCCGTTCAGTTTTCTGTACGAAACTAACGGGTGACATATTATTATTTCATTAATATTGCTTGTAAACAGACCTACACGTACTTACTTACCATTGGTATATTATAACCATATTCTAACGAGAATGAAGGAAATTGCCAACGAAGGACACCCACAACCTTGTTAACATAGATACAGTGATTCAATAAATATTAATCTTGTACGCCATTTGCTTACGCTAACATTAATGATCGTCTTTATAGTACAGTCTACGAGGAAGATTATAGCTTTATTGCTTGGAAAATTTATATCATCACCTCCCTGGTCAACGCAAGCAAGAGATTTAAACGCAAAGAAGTATTGTAATTTTTTTAAGTGCTGTTTATTTTGAGTGCATTAATGTTGCCACCATCCACAATTTATTTTGTGTTCTTGAGCACTAAACTCACACATATATGTAATATTAATATATCATCTTTATTTTATTTATCAACATTATTTTGTTTACAGCTTGGTCCTTGTTAGTAACAAGGACCTAGTCGTCAATTTCATCTTTACTCTTTAATCGTGCAATATTCCCCATTCGTTTTGTTAGCTCTCTCTCTGTTCCCTCGTTTCTGTTTTGGTCAATCAAGTAGGTACGGTTAACAATTATTCCCCTTTCTCTTCAATGGAAATTGTTAGTATTGTAACTTGTAGGGTTTCCAAACTACTCAATCACAATGCTCATGTTATTGTGAGCAAGGCCCTTTATGCGTGCTGCTTAAGCCTTATACCTAGTACTTGAGTTGTTATACTGGATCCAGTAATACATTTTAAATGAATTGAATTCTCACCACCTAGATCTTAATCTCCTTATAAGGCTTTAATAATTAGAATAACTAGCTTTTTGTTTGTTTATTAGCTTTTACGGAAACTCCTCCCTTTGATTCTGGGACAAAACGCCATATTAACAGTTTTATTAATGTCTTCAGCCTTCTTGGTGTCTATGATTGATAATAAACTTTAGATTATGACAGTCCAATGTCTATAAATAATCAATTTAGTAGAACTTGTCGATATGATCAAGAAACTGCAGTGATCAATCGACCAAGTGGCGATTATGGCAATTTCTTCTCTGACCTTTTATGGCAGTAGTTAGTAAGTACTTGTTAGTGTCTGGCGTATGTTTAATGCAGTAGACGTTTATAGGCTAATGAGTCGTTATTGTAATTTATCCACAGTTAGAGTTACGATAACAATAAAGTTAATTTAAGTACACAATTTCTGACTCACACATCACCAGTATGTAAGGATCGTAGCACGTGGCAGTTTGTAGTTTCTGTCTATTTGTCACACTGTTGTTTTTATTTTTTGTGTTCTTATTTAAAACTTTCTTGGCCGCTTCATTTGCCATACTTATGCCTTGAACTAACTTTATGTGCTCAATAAGGCGCCTGTATATGATATGCTTTGATGCTCGATCTAGATTATTACTTTAATCGTTAATTTAATACTGTTTAATTGCAGTCAGATATATTTTCTTAATCCTTTACTACATTCGTAGTCCGAATAGGATCCTAACGAGCGCTATTAGTGAAATGCTAGCATTGCTCATAATTACCACTCTGGAGTGACAGTATGATATCATTAGTGGACATATTATGTTCCCCATTTTTCTTAATTTATCCATTAGTAGAGTTCCCTGGAAGTCGGTATGTGGGCATTGATCGAGCAGTTTTATTTATATCTCAAAATCAACACAGCCTTTATTCAATTACTTTTCATTTATTACATTTAATAAGTCTATATCTATACTTCTTTAATAATATTATAAAGAGGAAAGATTTGTATTTTTGTAAAAACTACTGGACTGACTTCAAAAATTCTTTCACCGTTGTGAAGCTTCCCTATCCCCGGGTAACATAGGCTACTTTTTATCCCTGTATTCCCACGGGAACGGGAACTACGCGGTTGAAAAATTCTAATATAAATGTAAAACCGACTATAGACACGTCCCACTTCATAAAACGGGGATTTTTCGGGCCATGTCTTTTATAATTTCCAATCAGATGGAAATAATCTTGATCCAGAAAAATTTTGCTTATTCATGAATATAGATATTTTTCATGGGTTCCCCGTTTGAATTACACTGAAATTGCAAATGATTCATGAAAAATCCGATTAGATCGCATCGTTCGGTCTTGTTCACGGAGTATTACCTACCCTCTAGCGCTGGCAACTGATTCGATCACTTTCACTCAATTAGGAAAGCTTTTCTGTTTAAAAAGTAAACGTTTAATCTGTTATTAATTTTATTGATCATTATAAATGCATCGTTAAGCAAACTGACTACAGTAATCGCGTTTTGATGTTATAATTAAATCACGATGGTATAAGTGCAGTAACACTTGAAGACTAAAGATAATTTAGTTGGGTACATCACGGCGCTCAGCAGTAAGCAAATGAGGGTATGAAACAATATAAAAGGCGAATAGGTACTATCCAATGCCCATCTTTTGAATATAACAACTGAAGATGCAAACTAAACACTAAGCATAGCTACATAATATTCAAACCGCAAACACCCGAGGGCAACAGCTATTTAATAAATTAAACTACCAATCACCGTATTAAATTACCATTGCCCCACTAGATACATACAAATGTATACAATATACATAGTGCGTACGCCCTACACCTATGAACTGTATGCATACTAGTTGGAGAGTGTATGTCCATTTGTTAATTAATTGGTCAATGGTGATTGCACAACCATGGTTAGTGTAGCTTATATAATGCTACAAGACTTTTTGGTATAACCTTATTTTGAGTGGTTTCAAACTGGTCGGTTACAGTATTTTTCAAATTTAGATTGGCAAAAAAACATTAGTAAAATTTTTGATGACAAGCCACTACAAGGAAATCCGTGATGGAATTATCAAGTAATTTTTCTTTGGAGTTTTTCTAAGCCAAATTTAGAATTGTTTATGAATAATGTTTTCTTGAGAGCAGTGGTGTGCCAGTGATATCAGCCGCGACTTACAAGTTGTAGGTCGTGGGTTTGAGCCCAGGCAGGCGCTTTACTTTGTGTAAATTATTTCTTCACCACTGCTCTCAAAACGGTAAAAGAAAACATCGTGAGGAAACCGGCATATCCTAGAAACAAAAATTCGAAAACATGTGACCTCCACCAACCCATTCTGGGCCCTTGTGGTGGATTACGGCCCATTCTCTTTCACCGAGAGGAGGCCTGTGTCCCAGCAGTGTGAACATTAATAGGCTGATGATGTGATTTGATGTGAATGTTTTCTTGTGTGTAATAATGTCGTCCCGCGAATATTGCGGCTGTTAAAAGTGACGATACTGTTAGAAATGGCGAGCAAAATGGTCAGACAGGCCCGTGACATGATAACGGTTTCCCTGGGCTGGGTTCGTACTGTCTTGTTAAAGAAGCTGGGACCAGCCAAGGTTTATTATACGTAAATTGATATCAGTTGATAGAGGCTGACATTGGCTTCACCCCCCGGGCAAAGCGCATGGCCCCTTGTGTGCCAGCAGTCTTTGTGATGCCGTACATTTTACAATGGGTTCCTTAAATTATATCAATGACCTGTGTTTTGCTACGAGAACTGCGGCGCGGTCTCTGTTTGTAATCCAGTTTTGGAGCGCTACCATTGAAGGCGCTACCGCTGCCACTTTTTTGTTCGTCTAGCACGGATCTTTTACGAGTGGCTGAAGTATCATATTCGTATATATATTAGTTTGTGTGATAGAATTAACCTAGTAATAAATGTATGTGTTAGTTTCTACTTTCTAAATCCTAACGATGAAAACTTAGCTTTACGACGTTAAGGATTCGTTACCACCTGGATGCTTCAAGCCAGAATTGAACCAGTTGCAACTGTGCTGAGGATAGGCATGCATTCAGCTAAATACCCTCAAATCTTGCCAAAATATCACTCCTGAGTTTTTACCTTACAATTATTATTTTTTTAATGCTTTTTCGTTAACTGCGGTTTTTCCTGTATTTTTAATATTTTGTTATTACTTTTTTGTATCCTTTTATAAATTTTTGGTGTATTTTGATTATAAAACAAAATTATACGTAATAACGTGGCGTTAAACCGTGACTGCACCTTATTGACAGTTATCTTTAAATAAGTCTGACTCATGAAGCCTCAATCTGACGGAAAGATCTCTCTTTTCTTATGTAACGACAATTTTCGTTCTTTGTAAAAATAGTTATTACACTTTACCATTAGTACTTGACTGACTGATAGACAGACTAGACTGATGAGACAGTAAAATCAAAAAAAACACAGACATAAAGTATATATTTAACGTCGCCTATACACCAACTGGACTGAGGAACTCTGGACTGAATCCAACCGCCGCAGTCAGTTAAATAAAGTGGGTCATTAGAGTTACATCTGGAAAAGCTTCATTAATGTCTATGCTCATTTGGGTGAAACCTTGGGCATCTTAAGGCGAACACTTCAAGGTACTCCTGAAAAACTTTTAACTTATTAATCATTACGTTCAGTTAAAAAAATATCCGATTGAATGACTATTTAAAATCATTTCCTTTTAACGCAATGTTAGTAGATATATATAAATATACATTTGTATTTGTATTCTGTCAAGTCGAAGGGTACAATGGGAAAAGGTTCAATGCCGTAAAACAATCGGTAGAAGGTCATACGGTTTTATGGGACCGCACATTTACGCAAAACTCAACAACCAACTCAAAATTCTGCAACTTACTCAAATTAAATGCAAAATTGCGGTTACCAAATGGCTTCTTACTCTGGACTATGATATGACCGAAAACTTAATAAATAAAAAAAAAAAGTTAATTTGATAGGCACTAATACATATCTCTATTTATATATTTATTATTCTATATCACAAACTATCACTTAATCATATACATTCTCAGGTATAACAAATTGACACACTCGCAACACCAACACACTATCTTAATTCATACACCTGCACAAAGACACACTATCACACATACACACACACAATCACACATACATACACACCATCACAATCACACACAACATAGGTACATGCATAACTAACATTCATACTTGGTTATTTACTTTTTACTTTTAGTTTTAGCTTTTTATTTTATATTTGTTTTATTTCAAAATTACAAGTAGATTAGATTTAATTAAGAAATTTATTGTATCGTTTTATATATTACTGAACAGCAATTAATGTAAACGGAACGAAGGAGCCTGGATCTCACGACACAGGGAATCCTAGTGTGAGTTCCAGGAAGCAACGCATTTGAATGTAATTTCTTAACAATAAAATTATTCTTATTCTATTCTAATCACGTAATTCGGTTGCTTCATAAGCTGATTAGGAGGGAAATGGGCTTGTAGGTATATTAGTAGTTATATTTACGATTTATTTTTATGATTACACTAGCTGTTCCCCGCGGCTTCGCTCCCGTGGGCCGCCCTACAGGACCCGTATTCGGGATTAAACATAGCCTCTATCTCAGGAATAATGTAGCTTTCTATTGGTGAAAGAATTTTTAAAATCGGTCCAGTAGTTTCGGAGCCTATTCGGTACAAACAAACAAACAAAAAAATCTTTCCTCTTTATAATATTCGTATAGATTAAGAACCCAACTTTGAGGTAAGCTCGCCTTTGTTCATTGATATTGATTTAACTTTGTGTAAATATATTGTTTTGGTGTACAATAAAGAATTAAGAATTAAAAAGAAAACCTGCAACGATTGATGAAGAAAAAATAAATAAATATCTAATCATGACATTTGAGGTTTATGCCAAATAAATATTTATTACAGTGGCGAATTAAATCTTAAGAAAATCTGATGTTAATTGAAAAAATCGTCAGAAAAAGGCTAGATGGGTACAGGCACCTTAACACTTACTATACTGGGCCGTCGTAATTGTTGGAAATGGTCGCCTAACCTGTCTCTCACTAATTAACACCTTTTACGGTACCCGTCAAGCTGTATAACTTATTTATTTTACATAAGCTTTTTGCTTCAATAAAACCAAACGTTAGCGAACCATTGCCATTCATCTTGGCACTGGCAATGCCTGCGGCTTCACCTGTGTACAATATTTGTATAAAATTTTCCGGGAAAATGTTTTGTAAGAACTGTTTGCTATAAAAAAGTTCAGTTTGTTTTAAAAACTTACCGAACAGACCGATACAGAAACTCAGTTTCACATTTACTTATAACATTATTCGGAATACGTTTAAAAACTTTGGATCATACTGCGCAGTAAATGTGCAGAACTGTTCGTCTCAAAACGTTTTTGTTAAGGCTGTAGACAAATTTTTAGTCTATCAGCCAGCGATAACGATTCTCAAAAAGTAAGGGAGCGACCACGAACCATTTCGATGTTATATATAAATATATGACAACCGCTATACATTTTTGACAACTGCTATCGCCACTCTATCACTTGTAGGTACTGCACTAGCAATTATTGTATACATGGTGTGGAAAAAATCAGTCGTGTGACAAACGAGAAAAAAAATCCTGTTTGTCACACTGGTGTGATAATCTGGTGTGACTACGAGTCAGCAACGGTCTACTCTCTGTCCAGCCTTTATTTTACTTTTGACAGCTCAAAAATTAATGATTTAGTGATGAACTAATGCGGTACCGATTTCTAATAACAATCGATTTTATTAATGAAGAAATTTTAATCGATTTAACATATGATAATACATGATTTTATTCAAGTGAAGATTCCAGTTTATATGAAAAAAAATCCAACGATTCATCATAATAAAACCGCGAGTATTTTGGTGTGCTGTTTTTCTATATTTTTATATCCATTACTACTTTTTTTCAAAATTTTACCTTCATTGCAAGTACGAACCTTAATAAAATTGCAAATCGTATTTATAATTAGTTTAATTATTAATTAGCGAATATTCAATTTACAATGCGATATGCTGTTACGTAAATTCCGCTACTTCCTCGTAGTCAAACTTTTTAGTCCAACTGGTTTGACCACCAGGAATCAAATTTCCTCGTGGTCAAACTGTTCGAATGATTCTCCCTGTATCAACGTCAAGTTATTAATGTGTACAGTCAAACACAGATATTTACGATATATTACGATGGGTTCGAAGTTATAATATAAAAATGAATCCTATCTCACTTTATTCAAAAAATAACCATCAACATCTATTTCATTGTTTAATTTGAAATTTTATAATGAAATCATAACTATATATAATTATATTCACTCTGACGAGGAGATTCACGAAAATGTGTGTCATTTTCTAATAATGTTTTGAGGAAGCGAGCAGCTATTATATATAATTACTAGCTGACCCTCGGGGCTTCGCTCCCGTCAACTGGCTACCCTGCCTTTCCTGCCTACCCTACCCTACCTACCTACCTAATATTTTTTATGCATCATCAATAGTTTTCTCAGCGCACGCCAAAGAATGAATTTTACAGGCAACATTTTGCTACTTTGGGTTACATTATTGCAATTTTCATAAGAATCTCTATTTTTTTTTTATATTTTATAGCCTTTGACACTCAGGAATAATGTAGCTTTTTTGATCCAAAGATTACCCCCAACAACGTCACAAACTCACAAACTTTACCTCTTTATAATATTAATATAGATTGGATGATGGAGCCTCATCGTTTTATTAAGTTGTGCATTCCAGCTCTCTACGATATTTTTAGTGCAATGACTTTGTCCGTATACGGACCACTGCTTTTCATGATTCATTATGATTCATTTTTAGCCATGCAGTCTCAAAATAATATTTTTTTTTTGGTTTTTTTTGTTTATTAGTCCTAACTATCAGATTGTATAAATTCCCAACCTTCCTCTATTCTGTTTTCGGGAAGAAAAGCGAGTGCTGAACATAGTCCAGCAATTATATTTCCGTCTTTGCTTCTTTTTTTTGCCTTTTTAGATTGATAATTTGTGAAATGATATTTTTTGACAGTGAAATTTAAACGTCAGAGAGAATAGATAAAATAGCATTGCTCGCATCAGTTACAAAATCAAAATTATGGAGACCACATTTATGCAATAAATGAAACCACGTACTTGTTATCGCGATGTTACGATATGCAAAAGATTAACGAAATCGGTCCAGTAATTAGGTCGAAAAGTAGAGTTTTAGTTTATATATTTGAATTTATTTTTAAATTTGGCTTTTTAATTTTAATAACCGTTTAAAAAAATAAATTCATCATAATAAAAAATAAAAAATTATTGCCGGCCTTCGAGAAGTAGAACTGCCCCACGTATAGGTACGCTTCACAAATCCATTTTTGTTCTAAATAGTTTAATTTAAATAATTCATAAAACGAGGAAAACACTTTTCTTTTCTCAGTTGGCTGCAAGCCCAGTAAACATTTTAATTTTTATACGTACGCTATCTGTAGTATTGCCGGCTTTCGAGAAGTAGAACTGTCCCACATTTACGCTTCACGTTTTAAATCCGTTTTTTGTTCTGAACATTTTAATTGAAATAATTCATATAACGAGTAAAATTATAATGTGAAATTCGCCGCACTTGACGTTTGACATTAATTTATTTTTATCTATCTATGACTGTACATACAAAAACTGCATGCATATAGCGTGCTGAAAAATTGCAATGTCAATGAAGTTTGACCACAAGGAAACACAATTGCTCGTGGTCAAACCAGTTTGACTAAAAAGTTTGACTACGAGGAAGAAGCGGTAAATTCGATTTACCTGTGAGTTTTAAATAAACGGAGCGAAAAAGCACGTCGCTTCACTACTGTAAGCGTCCATGAATGCAGTACGCATTTTATTGTTTATACTAATTATTCCTGTTACTATTTATGAAATCTCATCGCGTACCGGTAGACGCAGCGTTGGAAGGCCTCTCTCTGGGTGGAGCGACGACCTGGTCAAGGCTGCGGGTGTCCGGTGGATGCGAAACGCACAGGACTGATCAGTGTGGCGACGCTTGGGAGAGGCCTATGTCCAGCAGTGGACATCTTTCGGCTGAAATGATGATGATATGCGTGCGTCTGTCAAAAGTAAATTATTAGACTGGTCGGAGAGTAATTAAGTAAAATTGTCTGTAAGAGACCTAAAGGCAGGTCTCTAACAGACAATGCCAGTTTGTTGTTAATGACCAAAGATGAAAGAGAAACACAACTTCTATATTATTACGTGGAGAAGCATTTAACATGTCAAGCATTTCCCACCTGAAATTTTCACCTGATAAACGCGCTCATTACGTCAACCAAAAATATTCGTTGAACCAATCCCAAGGGACACTTTTACGGGTAATATTCCGATGAGCACATGATATTAATATTGACGTCGAAAATTATCATTTTGAGATTTAATAAACCTTTGAGATTTATTAACCATCAAATATTGTCGAATCTGTGTTTTGCTGTGTACTACGTCACGTAGGTATCTAATACGCACTGGGATTAGATTATTTTAGAGAGAGTTTTATGAGATTGGGCATGTATCAAATTGGTAAGTATAAATATATATATAAATATATATAAAAGCAATACAGAAAACAATGCTGATGAGATTTTTAAACATAATAGTACATTATGATATAAGTGCGGTAAGTTGAAAATTACAGCCGAGGCGATATTGCTATACAAGAAAGCAGAGGCTGTAATTATCAAAGCGTACGTATGTCATACGAAGTTTTATAACACATTTGCGAGGAAATAAATAAAACTCGGTCTTTCCTAAACGAATAAATCTTTAATCACTTGTTAAAGCAGTTAGAAAATATTGTACAATTTGTAAAATTGATTATTACGTTGCCAGTTAGCATTTTTAATGTTTTCAAGTTATTATTATTATTTACAATTTCACCAGTCTCTCTCTCACTCTCTTGAGTGAAAGTAGGAGAAACGAGACCTCAGAGTTCTGCAGTCGGTGGCGGCGACGGAGGCGGCTGCGGCGGCGGCGACGTTGGTGCGGCAGCGCTCAGCGCTTTTTTTTTTAGTCAAAGACACAAAAACAGCCAGTATTACTAATAAAGTAAATTAATATTTTTGTGTTTTGTTACAGATAAATGGTTGTAATTTATAGTCAAAATTAAATAAATTAAAGAATTAAATGTTTTTTTTATTATATTTGCCCCCAAAGTTAATTTTATTCATAAAATGTTGTTAAACTTTTCTGAAATAAAAAGTCTTTGCTAAGATTTAAAAAAGTACCGTTCGCTTTAGACGGAGCATCTTGATAAACCATGCGTTTTACCTTATTCAAAAGAAACTCGTGCATTTTACATTACAATAAAGAACAAGTACGTAATGAGAAACAATACGATATTGAAGTTAGTGAAATACGAGCAAATTAAAATTACAAAACCAGATCATTTTTCTTTTAGTATGTACGACTGTGTGTGAAAAATGATAATTAATGACTCGCACATCTATTGACCACTTCTTAGGCGATTCGCACTCTGCACCGCATTTTGCAGCTTAGCGCGGGAGTATGTGTTCTTACGTTGCTTGAAGGTATCTCTCTTTGCACTGAAAAGTCGCGTAGTGCAACACATAGAAAACGCATTCACGTGCAGTATCAGGACTTCGTCGCCACGCACTCCTCAGTGTATAGCGGGGCAGTGTGCGAATCGCCCTAAAGGCACATATTTCCCTTCCCTTTTAAATAAAATATTCAACCAGTAAACTTCTAAACGTATTGTTGCGTGTCACGCATAATAAATTACTCACAGTGTAAGTTATGCAATAAGTATCTATTCTAGTCAAACGTACTCACCAATATACAAATGAAAGGGTAACATCGTACTTTAACGGCATCCAGCTGCAAAACCTCATCATCAGATGAAACGCTCTCGGCGCTCATTAACGAACTTACTTTTATCCTCTAAACATCAAGCGGTTCCTTATTTATTTATTTTACTCAAAGCTTGTGTAGATCTGTTTTCAAACGTAATATGTTACAAAGAAATACGTTTCCTAAGCAATGTTTACAGGCTCATTATAAAAACTTAACTTCCATGGAAAAAACACGAATTAGCTTACGGCTCGAAGGACCATAAATATTGGTGTCGAATGAATAAAGGACAGTAATAATTTTCCAAGCATTTAACAACCGTTGATTCGCCGTACAAAACATTAAGGGTGCGTAGCTTATAGTATCGGAATAAACTTAAAATCCAACGTGCTATTTCTGAAAATGCAACCGCTGAATGCAATTTCCTGGAATGAAAACGCGAAATGAAGATAACAAAGAGCAGAATGGCCTGAAGGTTTATTCCCTTGATAATATTCACAGAGATAAAGGTAGGTGTACATAGTGGGATGCTATCAGTGCTCTTTATCAGAGGCGGGCAGTGCGAGGCCGACAACGGCTCGGGGTACACGCGCGGACGGCGCGCCGCGATTCATTGGTGACGCGATTTACGTAAAAACGTTCGCGAGTTCAAAGTTTTTTAATTCGGTGAGTATTTCTTGTTTTATTTGTTTTGTTGACAGTGATAATTTAGCGGAGTATTTATATACATCAAATTGTCAAAACTTAGCATTCTGGCATCCGATATTTGAATTAAGAATTTGAAGTTTGATAATTGGTAAATACTATTTTAGTCTGAAAAATTTGATCATTAAAGAAGGAGGAAATCAATTTCTCAATTTAGAAACCAGGTGTCCACATAACAAAGTCTTTGCATTTACTTACCTGAAAACTCATGATTGCAGTTTATGAATGAGTCATCATCCCGAATATGTGTTCCCAGTAATTAGATTTTTATTAACATTCATAAATACTGAAATGCATGCTTCATATTATAATGTTTGCATATATTTATTTATTTATTTTATATTTTATTGAACACCACAAAAAGCAAAATACAGGTCAAAAATTTTCATAAAACAGAGTGTTTAATGGGCTGTCTTATCGCACAGGTCAATCTCTTACATACAACCTTTAATATAACAGTCCCGCCAAATTTCTGCGGAATTCTGTATACTCCGTCCTACATACAAGATATTTAATTGTACGAGATATTGCCTGCAATTTATACAGCCTCATCAAAATCGTATCAGTCGATCAAAATCGCATCCATTCATTGTTATCAACCTAAAAATATCCTCCTAAATGAATTTGCGTGTTCCAGAGACTACTTAAACATGACTATCACAACAATCAAATGTTTGAAAAGTAAAGTTTGTTTTATATTAAAGTAGTATTCACTCCAGGAAAACCTATTAGTTTTATTTCTATAAGTGAAAAATTTTCGTTGCATGACCCTTCACAGACTTATAGACATACTAGCTTGTGCCAGCGGCTTCGCCCGCGTGAAAGTCGACAATTATCCCGAGGGAACATAATCCCGGGATAAAAAGTATCCTATGTGCTATTCCTGAAAATAATCTATCTGTGCCAAATTTCATCCAGATCCGTTTAGCCGTTCTGGCGTGAAGAAGTAACAAACACACTCTTAAACTTTCACATTTATAATATTTGTGTGACTAGCTTCTGCCAGCGGCTTCGCTCGCATGAATGTCGAAAATTATCCTGAAGGAATATCTGCCCGGAATAATAAAATATCCTATGTGCTATTCCTGATTATAATCTATCTATGAGCCAAATTTCATCCAGATCCGTTTAGCCGTTCTGGCGTGAAGAAGTAGCATACATACACACTCACAAACTTTCAGCTTTTTGTTAGGATGCCGTACCCATAGGGTAAAAACGGTACGCTATTACTAAGACTCCGCTTGTCCATCTGTATGTCTGTCACCAGGCTGTATCTCATCAACCGTGATAGCTAGACAATTGAAATTTTCTGTTACCGCTATAACAACAAATACTAAAAACAGAATAAAATAAATATTTAAGCAAAAAAACAGTTTTTTTTGTATGGGAACCCATACAAAAAAAACTGTTTTTTTGCCGTTTTTTGCGATAATGGTACGGAGCCCTTCGTGTGCGAGTCCGACTCGCACTTGGCCGTTTTTTTTTTAATATAAGTGTGACAAAAAATTTACCTCTTAGTTTAGACAAAAAAATATTTCAGTGAAATTATCTAAACAAAAATTAATACACATAAAACCGTGAAAAGCAGAAGCGTTTCATTCATCGTTTCATCATGAAAACAATTTACAAAATTTTCCGTTTTATAAATTTCTATTAAGAGAACAATCAAACAAGGAGTCCGGGACCTCGGCAAATGCCTTTTGTTTTTACGCACTTACGAAACAATAAAATTGATGACGATTTAATACTTTTCCCATTATGTGTAAATAAGTAGCTGTGCTTATGAATCTGAGAGGAGCTCGTGGTTAAATAAAAACTGCCGCACGGGTCGATCTTCAAGGTTAAGCAACGTTTGGCGAGCTCGGTCCGTGGATAGGTGACCATTTCAACATACCGAGTTTCCTCCGTGCCTCGGAAAGCACGTTAAGCCATTGGTCCCGGCTGTCATTTGAAGATCTTTGACAATCGTTACGAGTAGTCAGAAGCTTGAGATCTGACACCAGTCTAACCAAGGGGTACCGTGTTACCCAGTTACTGGGTTGTGGAGGTCAGATAGGCAGTCGCTCCATATAAAACACTGGTATTACACAGCTGAATCTGGTTAGACTGGAAGCCGACCCCAACATAGTTGGGAAAAGGCTAGGCGGATTGATTGCTTATGAATCTGCTTACGTTTAGAGCTTCTAATTTTCTTTAAAATTTTCTCCTGATAACTGATACAAACCTAACCACTTTGGGCCGCCTTTGAATTGACTATTTTAACTTAAGAACATGTCATAAATATATCACGATAAATACTTCTTTTTTTATTCAGATTAATAGGATTCACCGTGACGGTCACCGCTGTGAAAGACAAAATTACAAATAGTTATACCTAAAACAAGTTATAAAAACTATAAATAACAACAGGCGATATATCTAAATATAATATAATAATAGCCTTTTATTCAGATCTCTTAACTAATTAGAATGGTTTTAAACTTATCATCAACACTGGTCTCTTAAACTAAATGAACTATTTATGCTAATATTTGTTGCTTAGTTATCTTTCCTAGATCTGTTTGCCAATCGGCAAAGGCCTCCTCCAACCTTTTCCATTATTTCCTTTCCTGTGCCACTCTGTTCCACATGACTCCGGCCACTTGTCTAATGTCGTCGTCCCATCTCTTTTGCGGTGTACCTCTCTTCCTCTTGCCCTCTCTGGGATACCACTGGGTCACCCTTTGACTCCATCTGTCGCATCCTCTTATCACGTGGCCAGCCCATCTCCATTTCAGTCTTTTGATTTTAATGGTTACATCTGTAGTTTTTGTTTTGTTTCTGATGACGAAGTTTTTCAATCTGTCAGACTTTCTTATATTTAGCTTAATCCTTTCCATTGCGTGCGTAATATGTCATGATTAAGCACCCTTAATTGACATCCGTACGTCAGAACAGGTAGTATGCAGGTGTTAAACAGTTAACTTTTTAAGTTTATATGCAATGGAGTTTTTATCTAAATATATAAATACCTAAATGTACCTAAAAAAAATGTTTCACATAAAATACTAGGTACTGACTTCCAAATAAGAAAACTACAAAGTGAAAAATAACTTTACTTTTGGAAGTCGGTGTCTCTGGTAGGTACCAATTTTTTTCGTTATGGACACTGACTTCCAAAAGTAAAGTTATTTTTCACTTTCTAGTTTTCTTATTTGGAAGTCGGTAGTATTTTTTTGTAAAAAGTTTGATTTTATTTTACACTTTTTAGTTGTACCTACCTAATAGGCAAGTAGTTTAGTAAACTACCTATAATGCCAGAATAGATTACACGAATATCATGAAACTGAACATAACCGGTGAAATGAGAGTGTACCAAGGTGAACTGTACACATCTCGTACCCCTTTAGAGCGTACTGGCGTGATGTTATGAAATGGTATAAACAATAAACAGACATGTGATTGCAGCAATCCTGAGAGATTTGCCGTTATTTATTGAAGAGTTCTGTTGTATATCTCCGAAGTTCTTCATCAGATCTTCACCATATTAAAATGGGAACATACTCTTTCAAACAAAAAAATAATTTTCATAATCGGTCCATAATTGACGCCAATTTCGGTGAAAATACACACAAAAAAAACATTAAGTCGAACATAGAACCTCCTGCTTTTTTCTAAGTCGGTTAAAAACAAAGCACGAACTGTTATCCTAAATTAATTTAATAATCCTAATGCAATGCAAAATTGTACATAAAACTTCTTAAGTTCAGGCAAAGTTTGTAATAGCCTATAAGGAGGTTTTAATTAAACTTTTAATCTGTATTTTTGCCTACAGTCATCAATATTCAAGCTTATATTATAAAGAGCTTAGGCAGTATTAAAGCGACTAATTTTCTGAAATCTTTTTATAATAGTTATTCGCACAGAACAATTTTCTTTTCAAATTATGTTTCGTGGCTTGATGAAATATAAGATTAGTTTTTGTTTCATTGTATCTGAAACTCATACATAGTAATTCTTATATCGTAAATGCGAAAGTAACTTTGACTATCTATCTGTTAATTTTGGCGGAACGGATTTTGGCGAAACTTTGCACACGGCTAGATCATGTCCTGGTTTAGAACATGTGATACTTTTTATCCCGGCAGCCTAATTGCGTAAGTGAACTCGGCAAGGCAAAACACAAAGAGTATGAACAATCAACCAATCACATAGACGGACGTCTTTCATCTCGCATGTGATTGTCTTTGACTTTGCGCTTTGCCTTGCCGAATTCACTTACGCAATTAGGCTGAGGATGTATTGGCCGCGGCAAATCGCGGCTCGGCGGACAGAGCTCCGGCAAGATCTCATGGCGACATGGAGAGAACGACTGTCGCAACCCAGTGCTGGGCACGCCACAATTGCGGCGATAAGGCCCCTCTTTGAGGAGTGGCTTGAGAGGCGCCACGGCGTCCTCACCTTCCGCCTGACGCAAGTCCTCACCGGACACGGCTGTTTCGGGAGGTTCCTGTTCAGGATTAGGCGGGAGGAAACGCCCGGGTGTCACCATTGTGTGGATCGCCTGGAGGACACGGTGGAGCATACGGTGAAGATCTGCCCCGCTTGGGCTGGGCACCGCCGTGTCCTCGTGGAGGCGATCGGCGGTGGCAACCTCTCGCGTCCAGCCCTGGTTCAGGCCATGTTACGGAGCGAGAGGGTATGGGAAGCTGTCTCCTCGTTCTGCGAAGCAGTAATGCTCGCTTGGGAGGAAGCGGAAGTCGTGAGGGAGACGCAACGGAGACGCCCTCACGCCCCTAGCCACCGCAGGAGACGCCCTGGGCGTCGGGAGTCGCAAGCCGATTCCCGGCCACCGTAGGCGCGGGCTTGCGGGCGGCGAGTAATGGGTAGCTCGCCGTCCGGTAAGGACCAGGCCACGCGCGCCTCAAAGAGATGTCAGCAGAACAGACGGGGTCCGTGAGGGCCGATGCCTGTCTGAGTCGCGGATAAATTTGAAAAAGAGTTACCGCGGCCTTGGCTCAAGCAACTGAAGGAACACGGGTGGGTTTTAGTCAGTAAAAGTCTGACACGCCCTCCCGCCTCACCCAGAGCGGGAGAAGTCATTGGATGATTTCCCACCCCAAAAAAAAAAAAAAGAAGGCTGATGTATGATGATGTATGTTGCCTTAAGATAATTAAGGCAAAGCAGCTAGCAGAACCTAATTCTAAATATTGCTGAAACAATTCAAAGAACATAGTCTGTCATAAAAGCGTGTATTTTCATTTAACTTTTCAGTAACAATAGGTGCGAAAATAAACCCTTTATACATTTTGGTCATAAAGTAGGAAATCAACTTTTCTTACACAAGAAAGGTCGTAATAGAAGCCGCATTTTCAGAGTAAGTATTTTTTCACGATGTTAGTCAGGGTTGAGAAATAAGGAGAATGCCTGGGCGCATTCCGGACGGTCCAAGCGAAACTGAGTGGAGTATGTAGCGTTACGTATAGCGCCGGAGAGCTATACGTAAGCCACGTTAATAAAGTTAAGGTAAAAATTAAATTAAAGCTATTAAAATAAAAATAAAGGATAAAGAAGTATAAAACTAAAGGGGCCGGCTTTGCGCGACGTGGGCAGGTATCCAGGCAGTAGGTCGGGCAGGAAGTCGTAGAATGTCCGAGGTAGTTAGGTGAGCAGACACCTCGACGGACAAGCAGGCAATCGGGCAGGTAAGGCAGACAGCTGGACGGACTGGAACTCTTCAAACCGTCGTGGTATGCTCGAGAGAGACACGTGAGCAGGCACCACGACGGAGTAGCAGGCATACGGTCAGGAAAGGCAGGAAGGTCAGCAGTGAAACGGCTAGTAGCCAGATACGTGGGTAAATCATACACGATATAACACTCACAGTATATATTTTAGAGCACTTCAGAAAATAGTAAATTTACATAAAAGTTTCACAGGTTTAAGGCTTTTAAAGAGTTTTAAGAATAGAAAAATACACTTCGTGATATAGTACTCAGTATCACCCACTGTCAGCGTTCAGACCAGATTCTCTGAAAGAACTGAAACCCGTTTTTCATTCGATTTGCAATCCTTTCTAAATTTCAAATTCAAATCTCAATAAGACCAGAAAGAAGGAATAAAAACGGCTTTACAAAGGCGGGTCAGTCTGCTCTAATTGGACTGGTTAACACGAGCGAGGAGTACAGTCTCGAATCCGATTCATTCTTCGACCGGAGTTTTAATTTTTATAAATTACTAGTTAGGTATATTTTCCTTTGCACCTTATGATGATCATAGTATAATAATTAGATATGTTGCTTTTGCCTAACTTTCATTCAACTGACTCTTACCACTCCATTTGTTCATTACTCTGTGTTGTCTCCTCAGCACAAGTAAACCGCAAGTGAGAGAGGGTCGTTCGTCACAAACTGCTACATTTCCGATACATGTCATCCATTTTCCTATCACGTCACTTTTGATGTATAATTTCCGGACCTTTTGGTATGAATAATATATGTACACCTACTTAGTATGCGTAGAATAATACATTTTCTATTTATAATATTGCAGGTGGTGTTTCTTTGCAAGGCGCAATTTAACTTAATTTGTTACTATTTTTCTTGTAAAAAGGTCAACTTGTCGCGGTATTTTTTTAGGTACAGAATATTTTAAAGGGTTCGTAAAAAGTCCCACAGTTGCTACACATTTCCATTTTACTGTCCAAATGAATGAACGCCTTAGAAGGGTTATGCGAGGGATATGAATGATTTTTTTACAACTGACAATAAAATATACTTTTTTTTTATGTGCAAACATTCAGACAGCGAGGTTAAATGTTAGCACCATTAACTTGAACGAATGTCGACGCTGTATGTTGACATAAGGTACAGCCCCGGTGTTAAATTTACAGCCGCGCCTACGAATAAACGCGCGATTTTTTTGTAAACTGTAAAACTTATGGAAATGCCGACCACTGCTGTGCAAAATAGAACAATAACAAAGTAACATTTCGGACCCGTTAGTAAAATAAAACTTTAGTGGTTGAAAAAGTTTTACAAAATTCGCGGATGCAAACGGTACCGAGGTATCGGTATAAAGTTCGGTCCCGCGTTCGCTTCAGTTTTAATACTATTGCGCTACAAAAAGATATGAGGCAATAAAATGTTATCACTGGAGCACAGAGTTACTGCTAACTGTTAAGGCTGACAACGTAACAGCACAGTAGTAACAGACTCCACACTTCCTCGCTGAACGTTCCAGTGCCCACAACCAGGACATTTTCTACACTTAACGTGTTCACATGCACCTTACACTAGAGAACAGTTTACAACACTTTGTCCTTACTAAGTAAACATGTGGGTAGTTTTCTAATTAGGTGTAGAAACAACGTAGGTATGTATGCAAAGTTTAGTTTTAAATAGATTTATTCATAAAGTGACAACGTATTTACTCGGGAATACAGAACCTAATCAGTTATGGATTCTGCAGTTCATTTGAGTAGGTAATAAAATATTTATAATGGATAGCTCCCAAATGCCCACAGCATTAAATATTTAAATCTCTGAGTGTGGGGTTCATATCCTCCATAAGCACTCTGTTAGGACATAGGACGGCTTCCACCTTGCATAGGATTGTGACCCGTGCGAAGAGACGGTAGTGTCCCTCAGTTTTGTTTACACTGCTGTGGTTTTTCATCAGATTTTTAGTACTTATCTCCATTTCGACCTTCTTGGTGTTACGTTGACATCTATCCTCAATTTTAGCCCATTCATTGAGGGAAAGACGCAGTTGGCTACAAAAAGGTTGGGAAGCCTTACAAAGGTGAGATGAGCCTGAACTGCTGATCAACTTGTATAAAGCGCAAGTTCGGTCTTGCGTGATACTCCATGCATGACCGAACTTGCTCTCACTTCTGGGACGGATCTGCCAAATACCAGCTTAATGCACTTGAGTTGATTGACAAACGGGCCAAGAGGCTTAACGGCAACGATGCATTGGTCGACTCAAAGCTCCAAGGCCTTGAACATCGATAATTAGTTGTCAGCCTGTCGGTTTGTTATTGGTTACATTTCGGGAAGCGTTGAAGGAATTGCACAATTTGATTTCACCCAGCCTTTTCCATCATCGGAATACAAGACATACGGCAATGCGCCATCGGTTCATGGTGGATATTCCACCCACACACATAAAGCGTAAGGAGTGGCATTCCCTGCAGGGGTATTTGTATTTGTTTCCTCATAGCTACGACCTAGGGGTCATTAAGTCAAGAGTGAATAGGTTACTTCTAGGCATGTGTGCTTCACAGTGGACCACATCATCTCTTACCATCAGGCGAGATAGTGCATGAACGCGAGCCAATAAAAAAAAACAAATGAGAATTTGTTATATCTTTACGCTATGCACCAGGAAATTGGATGGCTGTAGTTAAACCATATTTTGTCATAGAACAGTTCACACCCATTGAAAAAATTGCGAGAAAATGAGAGTTTGGAAATTAATCAGCGCTTAACAGGTAAAACAACAATTAGTTTCACCACCAACTAAAATATAAAGGTGTCATAAATATGTAATTAAGGCATAAATAAACAAGTTAGTTTGCGGCGAGTCCCGGTGGCGCCATCTGTCAAATTTCGCCAAGTAATTTAGCTACAATACAGAATTCCGATGTAGTATTTCAGAGCTAACATTTTGAACAGTTTGTATTGTTATACTAAATGTTGTTGGCAAGTTTAATTAAGGGTTGCTGAAAATTTTAAACCACAATAACGTTTGAAAAAGTGTGAAGTAGAAACTCGTTAGTAAACCACTTTGTATTAAAAATTGTCGCATTATTTTTGACCATTTGTTTCCCCTTATGATTCAAACAGCTCTTTTTAACATTTCCCTAATATCTAAGTGCCTACTCTAAAAGGGCCATAAACGTAATAAAATATATGCTTCATACCCAAACCTTGCTAAACCTTGTTGTTCCAAAAATATTTTTATAACCACTTGTTTAGGTTATTGCGAAATAGGTACCTATTTGTAAAATGATAAAAGGGTTTTCGGGTATAACAGCTTTTTTATTTGCCGAATACAATATAGAAGCACCTCTTAGAGAGATATATTACTTGCCTGTATTTAATATCAACGATGATAAAACCGTTAATCTACAAAGATAATCTTTTATATGCGTCAGAGTCAACGCCATCATAAACGAAACCGGCAAGAGAGAATAATTTTGAGCTAATCGGAGGCTCCTGTAGTTTTTTTTTATTATTTTTCTTGTTGAAATGCTCATGCATACTGTGTTTTATGTGGGACTCCAACCCACTAAAACTCCACGTTGTCCTCCTGTACCCCCGGTTTTTATACCCCAGTTACAATATGTAATGAATATTTAAGTGTGTATGGATTGTGCAATTGCTAGTTGAAGATATAAAATAGCTTAGCTAATTTACTAGCTTTTGACGCAGCTCCACTCTCAATGATAGTGTAGTTTTATCACTGCAGTGACTAAATTTTCGAAATTTCATTAGTACTGCCGGTGCAATTGCCACGCACAATTATACCTCATTATTGAATTAGTTAAGATCAATATGTGATATCTATCTAAGCTATGGGAAAACATTTGTATAACTATGATACATATCTGGCTGATTTAGGATATGAGGAAGCTTTGTTGTTGTTTACTCCCTAAGGGCCCATAGGCACCGGGCCACGTTACTTCTTAATTACCTATCTCTATAACAAAGCATTGTAATTAAAACTTTTATAGGTAAGTGTATCCTCTGAGTATGTTACCCTGATTTGTCCTTGTACTACATAATTACTTATAGTACTTGTCCGGAGTATATTGACTTCACTAACTATCGACTGTTCTTTTATCGTTGTCGTTAAATCTATTAGCAGATTTATGTAACAATGTAGTGTTTGTTCCCATTTCTGTTTTTGCTGGATTAAAGAGAATATCCTGTTAGAATATTAATAAACTCAACCATTGTGAATTCTCATTTGGCAAGTCTAAAATAATACATCCTACTTTATAGTTTTTAAAAATCATTCTTTTTTAAAAGAGTAAGTATGGAGTTTCTTGTGCATTCTTCTCCATAACAAGCTACTTTCCGAATGCACGGTAGAATCAATTTTTTTAAAAGAGTAAGTATGGAGTTTCTTGTGCATTCTTCTCCATAACAAGCTACTTTCCGAATGCACGGTAGAATCAACTTTTATTACATGTAAATTTAAAAAGTATGGAGTTTCTTGTGCATTCTTCTCCATAACAAGCTACTTTCCGAATGCACGGTAGAATCAACTTTTATTCCATGTAAATTTATATTGTGACATTCAAAAGTGCCGCTTGGTGGCCCAGTTGAAATAAATATCTATTGTCTTTTGTCATTGTCTTTAACATCATTGACTGTTAACATTTTTTTATGCCATTGAACTTTTTAACGCAACGACCAATCCATTAATTAGAATTAAACAAACAGCATAAATTACGAGAGTAAGACAAATTACTCCGTTTGCAACAACTATCTAAATAGAAAACTTTAATATCAAAAGTTATAGACCTTTTAATAAATTATTTTCGGTGCTAAAAAGATAATTTTCAGAAAAGGTTGAACTATCAAATTAATTACACTTAATTAGATTTCAACCCAAGATGAAAAAGAGAAATAACCAGAGAACTTTTAAACGTTATTTTATGAAAAGATTTAAAAATAAAAGCAACTTTACAACAACATCTTGATTCCTTTGTTGTGACATGCTACAAAAGAATCCCGTGACACAAACGGAATGATTTATTTAGCTGTTCTCAACAGTAACAATTGATCTGCCTAGTCTTCTTGTATAGCCAGATGCAGCTGAAAACGTGTATTTACATTTACTGCATAATTTTACTGGATGGTGGAGGTGTATGGACCTCCACAATCCAATAACACATCATCATCTGCCTAGCCTTTGCCCAATTGTTGTTGGGGTCGGTTTCCAGTCTTACCGGATTCAGCTGAATACCAGTGTTTTAAATGGAGTGACTGCCTATCCGACCTCCACAACCCAGTAACTGGGTAACACCATACCCCTTGGTAAGACTGGTGTCAGATCTCAAGCTTCTGACCACCCCTAACGACTGTCAAAGATCTTCAAATGACAGCCGAGACCAACGGCTTAAAGTGCACGGAGGAAACTCGGTATGTTGAAATGGTCACCCATCCACGGACCGAGCTCGCCAAACGTTGCTTAACCTTGAAGATCGACCCGTGCGGCAGTTATTATTTAGCTACGAGCTCCTCTCAGATTCATAAGCACAGCTACTTATTTACACATAGTGGGAAAAGTATTAAATCGTCATCAATTTTGTTGTTTCGTAAGTGCGCAAAAACAAAAGGCATTTGCCGAGGTCCCGGACTCCTTGTTTGATTGTTCTCTTAATAGAAATTTATAAAACGGGTAATTTTGTAAATTGTTTTCATGATGAAACGATGAATGAAACACTTCTGCTTTTCACGGTTTTATGTGTATTAATTTTTGTTTACATAATTTCACTGAGATATTTGTTTGTCTAAACTAATATTTTTAAGAGGTAAATTTTTAGACTACCAGTAACGACTATCAAAGTTCTTCAATTCAAAATGATCTTCTACAAAACGCAAATATAACATACAGGAACAGTAAAATAACATTAGCTTCCAATTAAGTCGCTGGTGCATAGAAGCACAATTTCAACGTCAAAACGTAATGAGAGTCCGACTCTCTAACAATAGAACTATTATGAGGAATTTACAGTGGTACGCCACAGCCATCGCGTCGCGCTCCATACGCGTACGAGGCGAGTGACCAGGCATGTAATTTGTGGCTCGCTCTTCCCCACAATAGCAATGCAATGTGAATACTGGCACCTACATTCATAATAACAACTGTAGGATAGATAGGTACAGTCAAGGGTCAAAAGTGGAATCTTACTCACCTAAAATGCAAATGGCTAGTTTTTACCCGACTGCCGAAAGAGGGTAATGTGTTTATCAGTCTATATGTGTATGTATGTATGTACGTTTGTTCCTATATGGCGTGCTAGAGACCAAATGAGTTGGCCGATTTTGATGATTATTACGGCAATCAATTCGTCTTAGTGCGAGTGTCTACATTAAAATTGCAAAATAGAAAAATGACGGCGCCATATTGCGGGAGACCATTTTTTTTTTCTTTCAAAACCCACCGTGTGGGGTATCAAAATGAAGGGTTTTAAGAGTTGATTACAAAAATATGTAATACTCATATGTTTAAATGTACCTAATTCAAAAAAAATAACTAAAAAGTTGTAAATAAAAAAAATCATCATAACACAATACATATGGTTTTGGTCAGCCAGCTCGCGCATATGTATCTTCCGACTGCAAAGCATGATTTTATGTTTACCTCTTTTTAGTTCGCTTTCTAAGCGAACTAAAAAGCTCGGGTTTCTGTTATTTTTTAATATATTTTTTTGTAGAAGAAGTTAAATTATCCACAACTGGTTTGATATGTTGTATAGAAATTTAAGTACAGATTGTACCTAATAACCGTGAAAAGTTCAAATTCTTCTGTCAAAAAAATTACCGCTGCTGTTTTGGCAGAGTGTTACTGCACTTATGACCCTTAATTGTACATAACGACCTCATCAAAAATATTGCTACATCAATTTGTGTTGCATTTTTCATTCCACAATGAACAATAGGAGTTGTAGGTTTGAATGAAGCCTTCTAAAATTCAAGTCTTTCCTGAAAATGCAAGCGCCCGATGAAAGTAATTTGTGGCCCACTCTCCCCACAATAGCAATATGACATCAATTTAATGCTAGTATTCACATGAATACTGGCACATACATTCATGAAGGGTAGATAGGTACATGAGGACCACAACAAAATTGTAATTGAATTAAAATCCGTTTCTATTTCCCAGAAACAGAGTAAACTAGCATATAGATGCCTCATCCCATATATAGAAACCACGCCGACGTAAGTAGTCTTTTTTGTCGGACTAAACCGATTATTTTACTAAATGTATATCGAACGCGGTTGGTTTTCACCGTAGAGGTAAAAGGGTTTACTTGGTTTGTGAATATTTATTAAAATATTAATACAGTGACAATTTGTTTTATAGTATTTTTATACACGTTTTAACAGATTCATTGTACCAAAATTTGTAAAAATACAAATTTAATAAAAAAAGTGCGGAATGCTATTACAGGGTTATTAAATGAGTAATACGGACGCAGTGTAAACAACGTAAAAACATTTAATATATTATTTTTACAGACACATGACATATATTTTTCTAAACTAATAGACGGAGACAGCGCTGACAGAGAGTACTAAATTCAAAAAGAAAGCCTTCATAAAAATGGCCAGCGTTATACTCCAACACCCGCCCATAACGTGGGCATCATGGCATCATGCCACTCCAAGCTGATGAGTGAACACCTCGTGCTTGACACAGCCCAGGGGCTTGGTGAACACATCTGCTATCATTTCATTTGTAGGGATGTATACAATTTCAACGTTAAATCTAGCAATTATATATCTAACATAGTGAAATCTTATTTCGATATGCTTGCTTCTTCTATGAAGAGTGTGATTGGTAGCAAGCTGTATAGCAGATTGATTATCACAATACATTACTATTTTACAACTAGTCGTCTTTAACAATTCCTTAATTAAAGCTTGCAGGAACACCGCTTCTCTGCTCGCTTCGCTTAAGCTACAATACTCCGCCTCGGTGGACGAAAGCGCTATGCACGACTGTTTGTAGCTACCCCATGATATCGAATTGCCGCCATATTTAAACACATAACCAGTATATGACTTCCGATCAGGGTCTGAAGCCCAGTCTGCATCAGAATATCCCTCAAGAATGGGACCTTCATTCGATTTGTTAAATACTAAAGCCTTTTGCTTTGTACCTTTAAGGTATCTCAGTATACGCTTAGCTTGAATCCAATGGAATTCCGTATAACAACTATTGAATTTACTTAAGTATGACACGGCAAACGAAATGTCGGGGCGAGTAGTTACACATAAATACATTAGACTACCAATTAACTCTTGGTATGGAAACTTCGTTACATTGTTACTCGTAGCATTACAAGTACTCTCACAAACAGAACTAATGTTAGTTATCATGGGAGACTTTACAGACTTACAGTCTGTCATGCCAAAACGATCTAACAACTTGTCAATCCGATTTTCCTGACTAAGTTTAATGGAAGTTTCATCACGTTCTACTTTAATACCTAACATATTTCGTACCGGTCCTAAGTCTTTAAGTTTAAAAACCTTTAACAAAGAGCTTTTCAAAGTCTGAGCTAGACGTTTGTCGTTATAGAAGACGAAAAAATCGTCGACATACAGAGCAATAAAAACAATTGACTCACCAGATCTCTTAGTAAAGATGCAGTCCTCTTGTTTACATTGATCGTATCCCAAAGAAAGTAACACATCTTTTACCTTTTGGTACCAGGAACGCGATGCTTGCTTCAACCCATAAACAGCCTTTCGTAGTCTATAAACTTTGTTTTCACTCCCAGGGCATATGAAACCTTCCGGTTGTTGCATAAAAATCTCCTCATGTAAATCACCATTTAGAAATGCTGTTTGTACATCTAAATGATCAATCGTAAGATTCATTTCCACAGCCAGAGATAATAACAATCTGATAGAACAATGACGAACGACCGGTGAAAAAGTTTCATGGAAATCTTCACCATATTTTTGGGTAAAACCCTTCGCTACCAACCTAGCCTTGTAACGCGTAATGTTCCCTTCTGAGTCTCGTTTAATTGTAAAAATCCACTTATTTTTAACGATGTTCTTGTCAACTGGTTTATCAGTCAGCTGCCAAGCTCCATGTAAGACAAAAGAATCTATTTCTTCATTCATGGCTTTCTGCCATAACTCTTTATCTTCACAACTCAAAGCTTCTTTGAAATTACGCGGCTCTATAGGATTTGTCACATTACAAACGTTAGTCACGTTACAAGTCGGTCTAGGCTTACGTGGACGTAAGTTATATCGCTGATCAGTAGACTCTGGTGCCAATCCAGGCGTTACTACTGAGTCTTCACTTGGCGCATGCTCACACTCCAACTCAACAGGATGACTTGGCATGTCAACAGGAAATGCATCCATCTCCGCCTCAAGTGGATAATCTGATGACTCGAAGAAAAACTGATCTGGCTCCGCCTCAACCGGCGTAGTATTCAATATCTTCTCCACGTCATCACCTCCTGTAAGATAAATAGGTTCAAACATACGTTTTAGCCCTATCTTAGAGTGTCTACCTGGAAACACAGATTCGTTGAATATCACATCACGTGACACAACAATCTTATTGTCATCAGGGTTGAACAAACGATATCCTTTGACATTATCACAGTAACCTATAAAAATTAGCTTCTTACTTTTTGGTTCTAACTTTTTCCGTTTACAGTCGTCTACATGTGCAAATGCCTCGCAACCAAAAACACGCAGATTCTTAAGGCTTACTTTATTACCGCTCCATACCTCTTCTGGCAATCTACCAGAAAGTCTCGAACTAGGCGATCGGTTAATAAGGAATGCCGCTGTGTGTACAGCCTCTGCCCACATCTTGTCATCGAGATTCGCATTAAACAGTAAACATCTGATTTTATCGAGTAAAGAACGATTCAATCTTTCTGCGGCAGAGTTTTGCTGCGGGGAGTACGGTACCGTAAGCTGATGAACAATACCTTTGTTTTTAAGGTAATTTGTCAACTCAGCATTAACGTACTCAGAACCGTTATCTGAACGCAGTACTTTCACCGTAGCACTACATTGGTTTTCAACCAATCTAATAAAATCAATAGTGTACTTACACACATCACTCTTCTTCGCAATAGGATATACGAACACTTTCCTCGAGTGATCATCTAGGAACGTGAGAACGTAGCGTTTGCCTCCGAGAGAAGTGGTCGGCATCGGCCCCATAACGTCACTGTGGATGAGCGCCAGCCGTGCGTCTGCCACCTGCTTATTACGATTAGTCACAAAGGGAGAGCGTGATTGCTTACCCTTAAGACACACATCACAAACTTTCTTTTGGGTCGTAACCTGAAAATCAATGTCATTAGCAACCTTTCTAAGTGATGCCAAGCTATCAAAATTAAGATGTCCTAATCGTTGATGCCATAACATCATGTCTGTAGACGTAGATGAAGTTGTCAGATTGACTCTACCGACAGTGTTAAGTCTGTAAACTCTCCCAACTTTCCTAGCATTAAAAACTATCTTACCAGCTTTGAGTATGTCACATCCAGTATTGTTAAAATTAAACTTAAAACCCTTAGCTGCAAGAGTAGATACAGATATCAAATTTACAGTAAGGTCAGGTACAAACATTACATTTTTTAAAGTTATATCTATCGTATTGCCACGAAAACTAACTGAAAAATGTACATCTCCTACACCACATACTATTAACTTCTTGCCATTAGCTACACACACCTCCTTCGTCGACGACTCATCGAGAGATTTGAACCATTCTCGACATCCAGACATATTATCTGTCGCACCTGAATCAACAATCCACGAATTGTCAGTGTTAAGTGCAGACAAGACCAAAGAAGTCGATAGTCTTGGATCCAGTTGAGGACAGTCCTTTTTGACATGGCCTTTCGACCGACACTTCCAACACCACAACTTGTTCGCATTTGACGAGGAACTAGCGTGTTTCAATGTACTAGGCGCATTCTTCTTTGCACCTCGGGAACTGTTCTTATTTTCACCACGATTCCGCGTAAATAAGCAGTCATTGTTACCACCAGTATTCCCTGTCCATCGCTTGTCTTGAAGAAGTTTAGTTTTTACCATATCTGTTGTTATGTCCATGCTTGAGTGCTCCAGAGCCATTATCATGGGCTCATACTCCTGAGGCAACCCTTGTAGCATAATAGCAGCCAGAAATTCATCATCAAGAGGCTTTTTCATGCTACGCAATTGATCAGCGAATGACAAAATCTTGTTAACGTAAATTTCCATGCTATCAAATTGTTCTAGTTTAATCGAACATAAAGTACGTAAACACGTCAATCTTCTATGTAAACCTGAGTCGTCGTATGCCTTCCTTAAGGCATCCCAAACATCTTTTGCAGTCTTCGCCTGCACAATGTGCGGATAACATGACTTCTCAACGCTTAAACAAAGCCTCGCTCGAGCCTTCTCCTCTTTACGGGCCTGATCCACAGTGCTCATACTCGTACTCGTACTTAGTACTGCGGGTTCATCCTGCCCCTTAATACAATGCCATAAGTTTTCAAATATGAGAATATTCTGCATTTGGAATGCCCAGTCACGATAATTGATGGTACGGTATTACAGGGTTATTAAATGAGTAATACGGACGCAGTGTAAACAACGTAAAAACATTTAATATATTATTTTTACAGACACATGACATATATTTTTCTAAACTAATAGACGGAGACAGTGCTGACAGAGAGTACTAAATTCAAAAAGAAAGCCTTCATAAAAATGGCCAGCGTTATACTCCAACAAATGCCTCAGAAATTTAAAACCGCGCCATCTATTGGAATGTATTTTAAATGATCTTAAAAAGTGAATTATGAGCCCAGTTGTGCCCAGGAGTGTTGATTTAAACTAGAAAATACAACTTTAATGATAAATTTTAGAAAATATTAAATTTAAACAGAAATCTATAACAAATCGATGCATAACGCACCATCTATAGATATTTATTTCATCTATAGATAGTCGTTACGTTACGCTATCACGGGGTCCCGTGATAACGCAACATTGGCTTGAATATTGTAATATTGCATGAAATGTAAACTGGGTGTGGCTTATGAATGCGTTCTGCGTATCCTGTACTGTTGAATATTTCCAACAGTTTGAGGTTGTTTCGAATAACAAAGATAAATCGATCGCTGTTATGGATTAAGGCCCATATTCGAAATCTGTTTTAAGGACTTCCACTCGACTCAGAGGCCATGACGAAAACAAAAGTTCAGATTCGATGTGGAATCGTTTTATTGGAATTTAGTTAGTAGGTTTTGTCTACAATTGGTTGCATTATTCATAAACTTTTAT
The DNA here is from genome assembly GCA_949775005.1 of Orthosia gothica. NCBI lineage: Eukaryota > Metazoa > Arthropoda > Insecta > Lepidoptera > Noctuidae > Orthosia > Orthosia gothica. The sequence goes on along the minus strand of OX459043.1, from coordinate 18,123,590 downwards.
AGAAACTTAATAAAAGTAATTTTATCAATGCAATAAAATCATAAAAACATAACTCGTTAAAGACAAGCACTCGATAACTAGGTCATGAAACACAACAAAATAGTAATTAAAACGCTATCTACGAGTAAACGTATATTGTTGTGACAATTGATAGTGACTCACGGTGAGCATAATATTGTAAAAATCTCCATATCTAGTCCACCATACACAATTAAGGTTACACTAGTCGATAATTCTTCCATACAAACGTAGTCTGGCGATTACTCCACTGTTTGACGATGTCCGTTCAAAATAAAAAAATATATCAATTTGTCTCATCATTAACTAGCTCTGTATGGAAACAAAAAAGTATATATTTGAAAGTTATGAGCGTTGAAAGTCCCATATTTCAACACTAATTTTAACGCATCTTTGGGCGAAAATAAATACCATAAGAAGAAGGAACATTGAAAAATGGCCACCATACAGGGATAGATTAGTAATTCAACAATGCAAATAATTTTATTTTGAAAATATACATATAGTCGTTTTTTCATAATATCTAGACTCCCGAAGGTCTGTTTATAAAATTTCGCCCGCTCTAAATCATCATCCATTTCGCTACAAACTTTCAAAAGTACCATTTCGTGCGCGAACTAGCTTCTTACTGCTCATCACAGCATCTGTCTCTTTTGCACGTGTTGTCGGATGAGATAGCATGCATTTTAACCCCGCGCACAAAATAGTTCACGCCGTCGACTAGGGGAACCTTAAGGCAGTCTGCCCACATATTGTCCGCAAACCTCAATTTACCCTAGATGTTTTAGACTGCATATTATGACGAAGTATTTTAATATGAATATGAATTTCAACTTGGAACCTTATTATAGCCGTTGCATTAGAGCATGGCAATAGCGGTCATTGCTCACTAAGGCTGGACTCACACATTCTGAATTCAGAGCTGGAATTCATAATCTGAATTCCGGCAAGCTGCCTTATACATATCTTAAAACAATTTATTAATCAGTAGTCTAGTGTGTCTCGCCTCAGGCAAACGTCTTGTATATGGTGGAGGAATTAATTCTCTTCGCACTACTTTTATCTTTAAATTACTTTTTATTTTTCTTTCGATTTCACTTAATGTTTCCTAATTTGGAATTAATATTATATGTATTTCCAACCACGCTATATCTTTTTCTCTGTCGTGATAATAAGTACTCAATGGAAGTGTCCCTTAAACAAGGGCGACTTTCGACGAATAATATTAGATTTTCCGTGTGAGACATCATGCCACATCACAACTTCACAAGTTGCAACACGTCTAACCGTTACCGCTCGTAATGTCAATTGAACCTATTCATAATCTGATTCCGGTGTGTGTGTGTGTTCACGTATTCAAATGTATAAAAAAACGTGCGTTATGAAATCATAATCTTAAATATTAAGATCCGGAATTCAGGACGCTCGTCTGTGTCATTCTTACAGATCGATCTGAGTAAAACATAATCTGAAAAAATCAGAATGTGTTTGGGGCATAATGAAATTGTATGCATTGCCGGGCTTTCTTAATTAATAATATGAATTCCAAGTCTGGATTCAGATTCAGCATGTGTGAGGCCTAACCCATCAACGCTTATTGAGATTCTAATTTTCAAAAACAGAAATAAAGACTTTCTGAATCGGCATATACAATAGTGATACTCACATTTTTTGAATCCCCAATTAAAAACGTTTAGGTACTAACCTCTGACCGTGGACTCGCCCGCGGTAAAAGTGTTTTATTATCTCAAGGCGACATAATACCGATATAAATTAATAATATTCCTACTTCCTAATCCAGGCCATGGCCCACGCGTGTGCCAAGTTCTTCTTGAATCCGTTTAAGAAGAAATGCGGTCGAAGACATCCGACTGAACTTCCTAAGTATAAAAGTCATAATTCGAGGTTTGGCTGTTTGGCCTATTTCCTCCTCCAATATTGGACCAATTTAAAACATATTCCACAAACTGAAAAATAAAGATATATTATTATACTGTGGCCATGTTTTCCTTTTTGATGATATAGAAGCAGTACAACCCTCAAAAGATGCTCAAAATTGCGCTATCAACAGAGAGGTTTTTTACATTGCCTTGCCAAATGCTCATGCATACTGCGCTACCATGGGGAGATAGCGCAGTTATGTGGGACTCCAACCCGCTAAAACTCCACGGTGTCCTCCAGTGCCGATTATGGCGGGAACACGGGCACGCGTTTGCTCTCGTACATGAACCCGCGGCGACTGTCCATCACCGACACCTGCTTTGGGCCGTGACCTCCCCAGGGACCAAACCAGCACATGAGCGCCAGACGAACCCGTATATGGCACCCTTGGTCCCCCTGTTACGGGTAAGTGGCCCCGCCACCTAATACTTGTCGACCGCAGGGGATAGGGACCTCCCCTGCGGCCCCACCGCGTCCGCCATCAGACGGTGGCGACCCAGTCCAGGCCGCGGAAGGTAGGGAGAGCGGCGCATCGCAATACCAGCACTCCTCTCCCTCTCCAGCCGCGGCCTCCAACTCTTGGCCGCGATATCGTATGGTCAACAGAGGCCTAGTGTACAAATTTGACAACTGTAAATGCAAAAAGGAAAAAATAGTGGCACAGTATATATCTTTCTTTTTCTGTTTATGGAATATCTTTTAAATTGGTCCAATATTGGAAGAGGAAAAAGGCGAGAGGTAAACCTCAAATTATGACTTTCTTTTTACTAAGGAAATTCAGTCGGATGTCTGCGACCTGCGGCATTGCCTTTTAATGCGTGAAAAGGTATCAAACAAGCAGACATAGTTCGTTTCGCAGTCATAATATTAGTGTTGTTTAAAAGAGAGAGGGTAGGTAACTAGGTGACTACCACTATTGCCATGTTAAAATGATACAAATACCTATATATTATAATGTAGTAGCGGAATCAATATAACCGCTTGTGAGTTTAGCTGAAGTTGTTGTTGTTTTTGTTGTCGCTGCAGCTGTCAAAGTTAAACACGACCGTAAAAAGTAATATCGGTGAGTGAGGTCGACCGTAAATCTCTCAGGAGGAGTATATTATCTGATATGAGACTGAGAACGATGGCCACTAGGTACATTGATTTGATTACGAAACTTTTACATTGAGAAAAATTGTGGACATACCTAGCACATTTTTTTTTGGGAAATCTTTCATTGTGCGTACAACTAAGGAGTGGAATTCTAACCGAAGTATGATTTTCCTAATAACTGTGGATCTTTAAGTCAAGATTGAATAGACTGCTTCTAAGCAAGCGTGTTTCATTGTCGACTACATCAAACGTGAGTCTTTTAACATTAAATAAATCCGATGGATATCATTCGTCTAGCTAGCTAGTCTGCTAGATACTTTGTAACTGCTATACAGAATGTAAGTATGTATGTCAAGGGGATCAAGAATTTCCTTCGGTTATGAGGAAATGCATTAGAATTATTTACAGCCTTCCATAGAAAAACCGTCTTTCTAAATTTTCCCCTTTGTATCATTGTTTTATTTGCTAGATTAAATTGGGAAATTATATGTGCGGCAACAAAAGTTTTCTTTAGCACCTGCAACCAAGCGTCTTTTTTTATATGTGGGCGACGAGTTAATAGAACAGCTTCAATTATATTAATTCATCATCTTTACTACTCCAACAGAATATCAAAAAACCAGCGTCAATTTACGAGCGTAAATTAATATGACTCCGAGCTACCGATAAATATATTTACTTCTGATTTGATAACTCAGCGACTAATGTTGTAAGTGAGCTACTTTATATATTTTAGAGATTCAACATCTGTCTGCTAATAAAATCAAATTCCAGCCTCAAAATTAGCAATCAAAGTTTTTCATTCAACAACTAAATTAATAAATCATATTCTTTTCTCGTGAAAGTTTGCAACACAAGCGCGGGAGTGTAGGTACCTGACGCTCGTTGGGAATCAGAGGGGGGGTGCGACCGGCCATTTGCACCAATGAGCGAGCTCTATTCGGTGCGTGCAGCAACGAGTTCACGTGTATTTGTTTACATTAATGACACGATTAAGGAGTGCTCGTATTCTTATTTGAAAAACGTTTGTGATAGTGGTTATGATACGGATTTGTATCAAAGTATTTATTAAGCATGTTGTCTAATAATGAAGTCCGGGAGCTTAGGGCACCCCGACACGGATAGGTTAGGTTCGAGCGAGCAAAGCGAGCGAACTCAGCTCCCGTCATCTCCTTCATGTTAGGTTACTTTAGACCCTGCAGACAGAAATAGGAGCCCTGCGCAGCGGGGCTCCGTCGACTTTGTTTCGTTTCGCCCCCTCCCTTAAAACTTAAATATTTTGTTGCACTCGAAGAATTATTAGATTTACTTTTAGTTAACAGATAGTTATTCAGTAAAACAGTTAAGCTTTAAAGATCTAGCAGTATAGTATAATTCATTTATTTGATGAGCAAATTTAGTGTGCAATTCAGTATTTTTGGTAGTAATTTCGAATATTTTGATTTAAAAAAAGGGGAATTACAGTTAAAGTATTAAATACCACCCTATTTTTTGTATGTTCATTTGGGTAGGTATAATAGTCAATTACTTATGGTAACATTATAAATAGATAGGCGAATACATGAAATTATAGCTTTTATTGACCATTATTTGATGACAATAATAAGGAAATTTTATGTTCAAATATAGTAGATTCACTCATCAATTACTTATGCTAAAGTATAAAAATAAAGGTGACTCTATGAAATTAGAGTACGTTGATATTATTTTATAGATGAAGTTGATACACTTATTAGAAGCTAGCAATGAGTAGACATATCACAAATTTAGTTGCTTAAGAATTATCACCATGTTGCGTCATATTAACAGTAGCTTGTTTTACAATATATGGTCGCTTATAAACCATTTATTAGACGCTAAAAGTTTGTCGCTGACCTATTAATTAATTAGACAACTAAATATATTTGCAGACGAGAATGACATTTTAAAGAAGCTGCCTTAATTAGCACCCGATTAAATTCTTGAGGTGCTCCCACACAGCAGTTATAAAATGTTATAAAACATTGTGTAGCACGTTAACATTACAAAAATACTTACAAAAAGTTAGACAACAAATGTATTGCAACATTTTCTAACGTTGTGGGAGCACCGTTATAGATTTGTTCTATTCTTACTAAGGCTTTATATATCATGTAACTCCACTCCGAGTTTGTTGTGTGGGATTCACACGAAGTGACGTTGTCCTGCCTTCACTTACCTTGAGTACCGTATGAAGTAACTGAGGGATTACATCCGGAGTGTGCTGCAAGGTATATGTCACTTGAGAATGCATGTGTGTTTGCGTGTTTGGGCCTTCCAAGACAATATATAATTAACAAAACCTAACAATTTCGAACCTATTTCCCCAGTAATATCTAAGTCTTAAGTAAATTAATTACCATTAACCAGGCATATTATGCCATTATCTGGTAATTAATATTTATAGTTATAATAATAAATAAATCTTTTATTAAACCAGTATGCCATGTATGGTCGGGTGTCAGATATAATAAAACATCCCAAAATGTGGTGTAAGACTGCGAAAGTCGACTTTTTAAAACAAAATTTATCAATTTAATTTGTCCGTCTGCGTCAAGTTCCGTTTCATAGTATTCTACGCCATCAATGAGCTGTTTTGTATTTGTGCCGTCGTCATTTAGAACTGGTAATAAGCTCAAGGCGATTTTTAAATCGAATTTCGCCATATTTTGTTCAATAATTGACTCTTCAGTCGATGAATTATTACACAAATCTAAAATATTGTCATACAGGTTAACAAAATCTTTGTTTAATTTATTAAATTTACATAATTCCTCGTCTTTTAATCCGGTTTTAAGTAGCCTTAAATGGTCTAAGCTCTCATTGAAATTACTCAGCAATTTATCGGCCTCTTTTAGTTTTTTCAAAACAATTTCACCCTTTCGTCTACTTGGTCCTATTTTTATTAAATATATTCTTATCTTACCAAGGTCATTGTATATCTGTAACAATTCGTCATACATAACTGTCCATAATTTTATAGTTCATATACCAAATGCAAGTTCATATCGCGACTATGATTCCACTGTTGCACGCATACACTGCCCATGTTAGAATTACCACACTTTCACATTCATTAGAACACAGAACTCACAAGAACACTAGCCGAATTGTATGATTTGTTACACGCCTCTGTGTTGTCAGGGATTCTTGTTGGAAGCGTGGACCCGACGTTCCTCGCCTGCAGACACGTTACAAGCACCGTCGCGACACCTTCTGGATCGATCCACAGAACGCCTTAAGATGTGTCTCGTTATCTGCTCTCGCGCCCAGGACTCATGACATCTTTTGTAAATTTTAAAGATGGAGTATAGTGCACCGATGAATAATATCGTGCAAATTATTGTTAACACGATACTTATGGCCGATAAATGAAATTTAAATTCCTCTACCGTCGCTGTGTTTTTAGCGGCGCTATTTTGATTGAGAAAAACCTCCTCATTAGTTACTTTTGAGTTGCACATTTTTCAAAGTCACTTTTAATATATTTTTCACTTAAACAGTTGCCACACTGAGCAAAACCGATACTAATCGCGTACATGATTCAAGCCCTGTTTAGTGGCAGGGTCGCCATGTATATGTAAGATTGTTATGTTTAGAGTGTAATGAAATATGATATATGCTACTACATGACATCATAACGCTTTTATTCACGAAAAAACTCTTCTGAATTATTATTATCATTGTTATTTTCTGATTGATTTCCTCGCGGATTTGAATCTGTCAAAATATGCGTATTTTGTTGCTATTCCTGGTGAATAGTAGCTTGGTTAAAAAAAATCCTACCTTTAGCTCCACGGTTAAATGTGCCGCGGCCACGAGATCTCCATCCACCGCGACCTGTTTGCGATATTCGATCATCCCTCCGTTCCGCCGGTGGCGTTGATTGTCCTCGTCCTCGTGACATCCCCTGGCCTCTGGAATTCCTATATTGGTAGTAATTGTTATTACGACGCATAAATAAAATGTCACCTGACGTGGACGGTGTTGAAACTTCCTCATCGATGGCTGCTTGTATGGCATCACTTAAAGATGTAAACTGTCGTGCTGCTATTATTGTGCTTAGTCGACGATTTCTTAATCCGTCGGCAAAACTTTTAATGGCTGATTTTTCGTTAATAGGCTTCAATATATCGAAGCTAGACTCATTGCCTTCAGATTGGGAAATCGTCAAGTCAACAAACAAATCAGTTATTTTCTTACCGTAGTCATCTATAGTAAGATCATTTTGTTTCAAATTGTACAATTTGTGTTGTAGAGCTGTTGCTGATTTTTTTGGTAACAGACATGTTTTCATAGCCTTTACTAACTCATTAACACTGTCATACTTTGCATTAAGTTTAAGTTTAGCAGACTGCGAAAGTCGACTTTTTAAAACAAAATTTATCAATTTAATTTGTCCGTCTACGTCAAGTTCCGTTTCATAGTATTCTACGCCATCAATGAGCTGTTTTGTATTTGTGCCGTCGTCATTTAGAACTGGTAATAAGCTCAAGGCGATTTTTAAATCGAATTTCGCCATATTTTGTTCAATAATTGACTCTTCAGTCGATGAATTATTACACAAATCTAAAATATTGTCATACAGGTTAACAAAATCTTTGTTTAATTTATTAAATTTACATAATTCCTCGTCTTTTAATCCGGTTTTAAGTAGCCTTAAATGGTCTAAGCTCACATTGAAATTACTCAGCAATTTATCGGCCTCTTTTAGTTTTTTCAAAACAATTTCACCCTTTCGTCTACTTGGTCCTATTTTTATTAAATATATTCTTATCTTACCAAGGTCATTGTATATCTGTAACAATTCGTCATACATAACTGTCCATAATTTTATAGTTCATATACCAAATGCAAGTTCATATCGCGACTATGATTCCACTGTTGCACGCATACACTGCCCATGTTAGAATTACCACACTTTCACATTCATTAGAACACAGAACTCACAAGAACACTAGCCGAATTGTATGATTTGTTACACGCCTCTGTGTTGTCAGGGATTCTTGTTGGAAGCGTGGACCCGACGTTCCTCGCCTGCAGACACGTTACAAGCACCGTCGCGACACCTTCTGGATCGATCCACAGAACGCCTTAAGATGTGTCTCGTTATCTGCTCTCGCGCCCAGGACTCATGACATCTTTTGTAAATTTTAAAGATGGAGTATAGTGCACCGATGAATAATATCGTGCAAATTATTGTTAACACGATACTTATGGCCGATAAATGAAATTTAAATTCCTCTACCGTCGCTGTGTTTTTAGCGGCGCTATTTTGATTGAGAAAAACCTCCTCATTAGTTACTTTTGAGTTGCACATTTTTCAAAGTCACTTTTAATATATTTTTCACTTAAACAGTTGCCACACTGAGCAAAACCGATACTAATCGCGTACATGATTCAAGCCCTGTTTAGTGGCAGGGTCGCCATGTATGGTCGGGTGTCAGATATAATAAAACATCCCAAAATGTGGTGTAAGACTGCCTTTATTATGTTGATACTATGACTTATATATTGGTTACACACATTGAAATAGAGGTTGCATACGTACTACATCACATCAGGCAACATGGCCCATAACCTAAACATATATATTTTATATCAATACAATTACAACTATCATAAAGTGATACGAAGTGATGACTGTGTCGGCGTCACGTTGCACAACATAGTGTCGCGTAGTCTGCTACGGAAACGTCGATACGCCACAACTTTCAGCCAGAAATCTTCTCCCATGAAGACGTCTCGCATCTGAGTTGGAACTCGCACCACAAACAATTTGAAGTTAACGTTATGTCGCGACTCCAACTTTTCGACCCTCATGGTCAAATTGGTCTTGACGCAGAAATACTGTATGTCGTCATCGATCTTTGTAGAGTGATGAAGACGCAATACATACAGCTGCGTCTTCGGTGTTGCAGTACGCAGCAGCATATTTGGTCCCAGCATAGTTATGGAACTAAGGTATTAGCTAACTCACACTGACCGCTGCCTATAGCGGCCTAGCTAACTCTGATCGTACTAAACGGTAAAAATAACTGTGCACATCGTACGTAAAGCGACCCCACTTCCCCGCGCGGCGCCCCGCGTTCGTCTCGTGCGGCAATATATAGAGTCGACCGCCCGAACTCCATGTGCACAGTTATTTAGGATAGAGCGTGTATTAGTCATATGTTTCCTAACTACATATTTTATGTTGGGGTCAGCTTCTATTCCAGTTATCTAATCCACACGAAACAGACTTAAATAAAAGGATAGCAGAAAAATATATTTGTTTTTCTCAAGTTATTTCGTTGTTTTGTCCAATATTAGTATCATTTAAAGTTCGTTCGACAAGATGTTATCTTTGTAAAGCTTGTTTACAGCAATATCCATTTAACGGTCCAGATTCCAGAAAGCTTCCTAACGAAAACAATCGGCAATTCTGCAATACAATCCTAAAAATAACAACAGTCCCAGGAGCTATAACGGGAATTAAATTCCTATTAAACTTTCACAATTAGTTTGGTGGAATTCAATAATAACTTCGGAGTAAGACAACTGTCACAGTCCCTTTTCAAAATTAAATCTTTTATTACGATTATGAAGTAGATAATATCGTTGCAAACGCCGTGTCTAGCTGGGTATTAGTGACTAAAACCCGACTTGTGCTAATTAGAAAGCCGTTTTATTAATTTCATTGGAATCTTACGGCTCCGCGAGTCTCTTGACTATTTCTTCTATGGAACTTCTGCAAATACATACTATTAAGAATATTGGATTAGCCTGTCTGGAAAGACAACTTACTTAGTTCTTAGTTTAAATCAATATTTGAACCTGTAAATGCGCGACATCTATGGTCTACATATTAAAAAAAAGCTTACAGACAATGATCTTCCAGCTAAACAAAACAAACTAAAAATTGTACAAGTGACTGGCAGCCAAATTCTGACTTTACCTATGGGGCCGTCCTCTATTTATTTATTGGTAGATTTCTTTGTTTTTAAAGCAGTTAGCAGTTGCAGTAAGTCGGTTGTGAGTTCAAACCCAGGCAGGCGCTTACTTTGTGTAAGGCATTTCACAACTGCTGCTCTCAAAACGGTGAAGGCGTAGATAGTGAGGAAGCCGGCATGTCCTAGAATCAAAAATTCGAATACATGTGACATCCACCAACCCGCACTGGGGCCACGTAGTGGATTACGGCCCATTTCCTCTCACAGAGAGGAGGCCTTTTTCCCAGCAGTGTGAACATTAAAAAGGCTGATGATGATGATGATGAATGCAGTTAACATTTTACTAAGCGATACAAAACAATTAAAGCAATGCGATGCCCGTTAATAACTATTTCATTGTTCTTCAAGCCTTCCCCTTCAAGCTCTACACACCAGTGTTTCATAATCCAATAGAATTCTCCTAGATTGCATTAGGATCAAAATATAATCCAGTCTGTTATTCTGAAGCAAATTGTACGCATTCACGGTGCCTTGACGTTAATTAGATCTGTTCCTTCTATGAAGGGGAGACTTAACAAGATTCCTTAGTTAAGACGGGAGGAACTGGACTGAAATGTAAGTGCTGGGCTGAAAACTATCAGGTTCTTGCATTGTGGTTGTCACAAAAATCATTTAATATTCAGCTTGCATATTTATTAATTATGTATTCTACCGATTCTTTATGTATAATCTTTGGAAGGTTACTAATAAAATCAAAAAATGCTGTAATTTCCTAAATAAAATGTCAGTACCTAACGTATTACAATCTTCAATTCTTTAACACCGTTCGGTTGCTCTATAAAATCGCGAGATAGATAGGTTGTATATCCAAGAAAGATATCTTTATATTCCAGTCATAGTTTCAATATCATAATTCACTTCTGTAGGTGTACCTAATATTGGTTTGTTACTACACCTAAAGAAATAAACAGCAAATATCGCTTTGCCCCAAAATAATAAATTCAGAAGTTCGGAAGGACGAACTTGTGTAACCTTTACAAACGATCAGTATAAAATTACTTGTTTCGGTTTTGGCTAAGTTGCCATAAGTAATTTATAGACATAATACAAGTCGAGAGCCGAGATAAATGGCTCCACTCCAGCCTTGAACTCGGCCGCAGTAATGAGGATCTGGTTGACAATATATTAACTTACAAAAAAAGAGATTGATGTTAGTTTCCAGAGACGACTAAAAATAATACGTAGTTCTAAATATAGCGTCAATGTGGGATGAAACAATGACACAGTATCCGACTAAATTCTAAATCTTGTTAATCAACGAACTAACCATTTGATTAACGAGTTCTCTCCAGCGCGACTTTAACTAATAGTCGACTACCCAGCTGGACAGTTCATGTCCTATAAATTGCTTTCTTTTATATATTTACACATATCTTTCAACATGTTTAGATCCAATAAATTGCTGAGGTTATCTCAATCTTTCTTGCCAAAAGTTCCTAATTAAGAAATCTGCAGGAAGCGTGGGTGGTGAGCTGTCTACAAAATTATTAGTAAGAGATGCTTATCCGATCCCACGCAGACATCTTCCAGACTTCATCGATAAGTAGCCAAAAAATTTACCACCTACTTCATAAAATTTATTAATTATTGCTACCTTTCATAAAGTGAATGTATTTATTAATTGCTTGGAAACATGCCTCATTGAATTTAAATTCATTAAAATAAATATCTACAATTTCTCTTTTTCAACATAAATATTTTGTTTGCATACAGAATTCACTGAATCCACTTGCGAAATTGCCTGGACCCTTCCTTCAGACTGTAGTCACGTTGCAGCAAGTCGAATCAATTTAATTTTCAACAGCTTTCAGAATCCATCGTTACCCACTTTAAAACATCAAAATATTTAAAATAAATTCCATATTACATTCGATATTCATTCTCATTCATCGTTGAGCTTAAAATAGAATAGCAAAATTGTTAAACGATTCATAGCTGAAAATGGCAAAAGTCAAGAAATACGCACATTGAAGTTGATTGATAGCATTTGATGTACACCACTTGAATTGAAAATAAAAGCCTCTATATACAGACTCATTAAATAAAATTCGTGCAGAAACCGAAAACTAATATTCATGATCTTGCTCAAAACTTTTATTGGAAACGCAAAAAAAAATATGGAAACTCTACAACAAAATTAAAGTGCGAATATTAAGAGGTCGTCCAAAACAAAGAAACATTAGGAGAAAGAACGCTTGATGAAGTCGGCAGTTGTCCCAAATTGAGATTTGAATATCTGCATTAATCAAAGTCAGAATACCACTGTGGATAACAGCGCGTTTTGTCGAAATTATAAATATTTATCTCCCCAAACAAAATTAGCTGCGATTTCACTATTATCACTCTTTTCACTTTACTGAACACACAATTAATGATTTTATTTAAGACGGTAAATTATGACAAAGAAAAGCTGATGAAAATAGTAATACTTACTGGTTCTCCTGTCGTGTTGGTAGAAACAGTTAACTTTTATGAGGTCCAGATTTAATCATCAGTGTCATGAAATTTTGTGGCAACGACACAAATTAACGAAGGATTAATTAAGCTTTAAAATATTAAGGAGTTACCAACTGTTTCTACGCCAATATTAAGGTTGATTTACTACCCACATCTATTTACAGACGAACTTTGCCATATACTTTGATTTTATTTCGGGAATCTCTTCAATATTAGATCAGACAAAAAGACCTTTTATTTTAAAAGTTTTCACTGGGTATCATCAGACTTAATAAAAACGTCTAAGCGCTTACGAAACTATGCTCTTAAAGTGTTTTAACTCAGAGTTTATTAGAAGTTCTGAATTTTAAACAAAATGAAAGAAATTTCTTAACTGCACAAGTGTTAAAAAATTTTTTGCTAAAGAAGACAGAGACAGAGGATAGTAATAATCTGGATGTTGTATATTTCATCCAGTTTCATAGAACAACAGCATCTTCATGCAAAGTCATACTCACTTAAAAATAGTTGCAGTATAAAAATATTAAACCCAAAAAAACAAAATATCTAAGAGATCAATCCATATTCCCTGTGAAAATCCGTCTACCTCAAAATGTAAAGCCATTACCAGATCGATGCATATTTCTCTCCTAAAATTCATAGCCCAGACGCATTACCAAACGCCAGGCGGTAGTTGAGCATTTACTATAAAAGCACCGATAGAAGCTCGTCTAGGGATCATCTGAGGGTAAAAAAAGAATGGATTCGAAATTCAATTGTCTGCCAAAGCGAGGGCAACAAAAGAATCCGTGCATGTAATTACCGACGAATGAATGGCCAACAGAATGGAATGACGTCTGAAAAGTTCTGACATTCAACCCCTCATTATAGTGTTAGTTCACATTCAATTTACAGACGTTTTTTACGTTTGTTTTAAACAGTCTCGTATACATTTTGCATGTTTTGTTTGAGTTTACATACATAACAAGCTGATTATTACTTTTATTTTCAAAAATTAAAAATAACTATAATATCTATAAGAAGTTCAATTTTCTCTTTGATTCAAAAGTTTCCACCACCAGCCATCGTCGATTTATTGGCAATTCGCCAGACTTTAAAAATGTTGAGGACTTAAAAACCACTACAAAAGCTGTATTTTCAGTATGACTTTTCAGCATGGACAACTTTATAACTTTTAAACAAAAGTTGTCTGAATGTTCGATAAATTGCCTCTGTTTTATTTAAGAAGAACATTTCTCCTACTAATCGAAGCGCTTAGTATCACAAAGGGACATTCATTAGCCCATAAATCCTTGACTGTACATCAGGACGAATCAGCAATTAAAGTTCAAGATTTAAAGAGACTTCAAGACTATTCATCAGATCCGTATCACGAACAAATTATTCCTTTTAATTGTTTGGCAAACGTCCAAAATTGATCGCATGTTCTTAGCCATAATTGACCTTCACATTTTGTTAAATTAAATACTGGATATAAATTACAGTCTATCTTAAATGTTTTGCCCTCTTTGATAACTAAATTGTTTACAGTACCTACTTGATATGGTATTTCCTTCTTCAAAGCTAGATTAATCATCATAAATCATCCCGGGCTTATTTCAGATACACAAATGTTAACATTACCCTCTCTTTCAGCTAACGGACTATTGGCTTCAATTTCCTAAATCTCCTTATTTACATAACATTTAGTGAATTTATGAATATTTCATGAGAATATTAATAGCGGAGCATTATCTTACCTTAGCTTACCTGAACCAACCTTTTATATGAGGCATTCAGAAAATGATTATTGTTTTCCCTATTTATAATATGATTTACTTACGAAATAAGGTTAGAAAGTCGTTATCTTAGCCCATGTCACTGTCGCTAAAGTTGTGATATCTCAAAAACTTTTCTCTCGTAACCAATATTCTTGACATATTATCCTATTTTTTTGCTAACTATTTCTTTCCTTGTTCCAGATAACGTTTCGTGACTTTGCAATTGCGTAAGCGGTGAAAGTGAATAATACATGAAGGGCTGTGCTTTAAAAATGAGACCTCCAAATCTAAATGACAATGACGCTTCGCCGATCTGACAGCTTGCCCACACGTCTGCGGGTGGCGCCAGTCCCGTCAGATCCCGAGCGCGGCCGACCGGCGGACAAGATCCACGATTCTCACACCGTCCCGGATTTTAGCGACACGCCAGCGCGCGACGAAGTTATAGCCACTTGGAAATCCCTTCAGACGGATGTCAAGAAAATAAAAAATGGATTCGCACCCGCAAACGACCAACCAAGTCATGGTGAAGATAAGAACGATTGCGCTTCACAAAGTTTTGTCCCTACTTTTGCAAGCCATAGTAGAGATGGGCAAAAAAGAATTTCATACGAAAACCGGCAGGTCGAAGTTAGACCTCGGGAGAATCGTTGCACGTCATTCCTTCTGGACACAGGCCAGACAGGTACCATCGAGTGCGGAAGGAACCCGGCACATCGACGGCGATCCTTGCTGCAGCGTCTATTGTCATGGAGGACTCCAGAATGTGATTGTCGGGAAAGATTTGCGCCAAAGTACCAGCCAGCAGCAAGATTACGTTCTGAGGACTTGTTGTGCACGTGTGGTGTTAGTGGCAATAGAGTTAGACTCCCAAAAAAGTGCAAAAACCCGGAGCGGGGTCGTTCTAAGAGTGTAGGATACGAGGCGGCGCGTGAAGTGGCTCAGTTTCGTCGGTTAGTGCAGTGTGTTTACATGAAGTTTTCATTGTTTTCTGGTTGAGTGCTGGTAGGTTGGTTTTGTTTCTGGTGTCTAAAGTGTTTTGGTGCGGTAGGTGTGCGAGTGCTGGCGCGACAGTTGGCGCGGAGACAGCGGCGGCGCTGCGGGCACGTGCTGCCCTCACGCTCGCCCGCCGGTACTACCCTGAAGGAGGGTGGGGCTGGACTATCACCGTGGTGGGCACTATCGTGCAAGTGCTGTCCCACGGGCTGCAACTCGGCGGCGGAGCAGGGCCCATAGCCTGCACCGCCGCTATCAAGTACAATGTTTCGCCTTTGTATACCCATGGTGAGTACATATTTTTAATTTAATTTATCTAGGTCCTTTCTTACAACAAACATTTTTGAAAGCAGTTTTTCAGCTTTTCAACAAAACTCAACACAGTATAAAAATATTATTATGCAAAATGATTGATGTCTGTCAATCATCGCTACGAATGGTCAGTACGTGATGACTGATACTACCAACAGACAGATTTTCTAGTTATAAGTAATTTGTTTTACAATATTATGATCATAATTTTACGTTTCAAAGATAAATAAACAACGACTGTGCATGTTTCATGTCTACAAATGAAGGCCTGTCTAATTTGGCCCGTCAGAAATCAAATTATGAGTTGGATTAGCGTTAAGACAAATTTTCAGGGTAATTTGAATTGAATATGTAGAAATAGAAAAATAATAATTTAATTTAAACAATTACAAAGTAACAGGGAATAACAGTACAGTAAAAAATGTACAAACAAGCTTCAAGAAGAGCTGTTCTGTGCGTGCCCACATCGAAAGGGTTACCAACTCAGCATTTGTTGGGCGTCAGAAATCCAGCGCTGATTTTCAGTTGGCACCCCGCTAGTGATACATGGACGTGGGTAAATAAAATAGATAATGAATATAATATTAATATGTAGGCAATTACGTGATGATTTCACATGTGCCATAGCTAGTAGATACATTTTGAAAGAAATAACCAAATTAAATTATTAGGTTGAAAGTTAGATTTTCATTGTCTACAGTAATTTAAGAACTTCATCATCATCAATCTTTTAATGTTCCCACTGTTGGGACACAGGCCTCTTTGTGAGAGGGAATGGGCCGTAATCCACCACGCGGGCCCAGTGCGGGTTGGTGGATGCCACATGTCTTTGAATTTAAGAACCTAGTCTTACTTAATTTTGTCAAAACGCTACTTTTAGCTTTTATACATAATAACTTTCCTACTTACTAACCATCGCAATACTAAATATGCCCAAAAAATAAAATCGTCGTAAGTACCTAGATCTAGTCAGATCTAGTCATTACAAACTTTTTGACCTTACCCTTTTTAGGGTTCCATAGTCAACAAGAAACCCTTATAGTTTCGCCATGTCTGTCCGTCCGTTCGTCCACAGCTTAGCTCAGAGGCTCTTGGTACTAGAAAGCTATAATTTGACATGGATATATAATAGTCACAACGGATCTTTGTGTCTCTGTTGTTGTCTCTGCGAACCATTGCGCAAGAAACAATTTGTCATCGAGAACACTGCATAGAGTAAGCGAGACAGGACGATGCGACAAATGTAAGCGAGTTTAAGAGACAGTTATACAATGCTATCTTCACCTCCAAATTTGACACGAAAATAGCAACTGCGCAGGGTCTTGCAGCTGATTCAGAGACACAAAGATCCGCTGTGAGTATTATCCATATTAATAACGCCTACAAAGCGGTAAAATAAAATCATGAAAAAAAAAGATGTTATGATACTCCTGTACATGTAAAGTGTCGATATGTTTTTTCTCGTCTGGCCATGGCGTGGAGTATCGTTGGATAGGCCATTCAAAAATATTGTCTATAGACTGTGAAAAACAATGTCTAAAGACAATGTTATAGTTTAGGTTATAATTAAATTACTTATTAGTCTATAAGGCTAGATTGTAATAAAATTAGGGGTCAGTGAAAACCGTTTTTCGATTTAAGGATACGTTTGTATAAAATTAAGCTTTAAATTGCACAAGGTTATGAGTAAAAGTCAATCAAGTTATAAAATGTACTTAGAAACGTAAAATTTTGTATATTGATGTATGGGGACAAAAATTTACGAACAGCAAAGTTAATTGTGTTCCTTCGTTAGAGCAATGTTCGGTGTTTTCATTGTTTATGAACGTTAGTAATGTCACCTATTTATTTTGTTGAATAGCTGTGTATACGGAACCCTCTGTGCGCGAGTCAGACTCGCACTTGGCCGGTTTTTTATAATACGTATGTGCTTAAGCTAACTATCTACCTACTTAGGAACTGTGGTTTACCTCACCTCCCCACACAAGTACCAATAATAAATTTAACTGTAATCAATTTACGTAAGTTCCTGTGTAAGTTCCTGTGTTATCCTTAATAACGCAGTGTTAACAGCTAGCTCAGGGTTAATCAGATAAATCTTCTTGCACCACCAAGAGTTAGAGGTAAATCTAGAGTTAAACTTATATTTTTATTAAATATTTAACCGATGACTTAAAGACTAGGTTAAGGTTAGTCTAAGAATTGTCAAAATAAATTACGTAACTTGAAAACATAATATATTGTTTATGGAGATATTTTAATAATTTTGGTTTCAAATGAAAGGTCTAGCTAGAACCATTTTATCCGTTTAAATAATGTAAATCGGTCCACGCGTTTACGAGATATTCGTTTATTAGTGTAAGATAAATGTTGTTTGCCGATAGTGACGAAGAAAATATTCTATGATATGTCTATATATTGTGACTTTATCACACAGAAGTAAAATATCACCAGATGTAAAATTAGGGGCATGAAATAGGATTTCTTTCCTATTTTGAACAATAAAACTTAAATTTACCGTAAAAATAATTAAATCGTATTAGCTAATGCTTAGCATGCACTGCGGTTTCTTTCGCACGATTTTTCCGCCTATTCTGCGACATATGGAATTGTATGAAGTTGTACGCACTTGCGGAAAAACCATGTCGAAAAATTCGCACGAATGAAAATCGCAATACGGCCACCTAATGACGGCGGTGAACGAATGCTGCAAATAAAATACGATGAAAATGAAATGTCATGTTAAAAATTCAATGACAAGAAAGTACTACGTATCGTAATGTAGTTTCAAGTTCCGTTCATAGTTCATTCATTTATTTTTGGTCGGATTATATTTCAGGGCACAGACAAGGCACATACACTGACAAATGTCAGGTTAATTACCGGGTTAGTAAACCCGCGGGCTTATTACGTAAGGAACAGCAAGTAGCGATAATTGTACAATTATTGCGCGATCAATTTAGTGACCTGGCTACTGAGGCCTTTAAGTCAAGTCTTTTTTTGGACAGTTATTTTTAACAGAAGCTATTTTATCTGTCCGATGATTTATAAAATGTATCGTTTGATGAATTAACCAGCTTATGAAAGAGCAACACTTCGTGGAGGCTGTTTTTTTAGAATAGTTAATTTGATTACTATTTAGCTCTAATATTCCGATTAATTAATATTCGCAGATATAAAGTGTTTGTGTAAAGTAAATATGGCAGTAAAAATTGGATATTTTCATTTTATTTATATAATATAATAGATACATATTGCGGACTTATCACATTCTAATGTGTTTGTAAGTATTTAGTAGTAAACATATATAAGCTTCGCTGATGTAGCCAACACTACAGTATAAAAAAAATCCTCCTTTTTACCGAGATCACGTCTGTTTCAATAATTCAACAAATAGCCCACTTGCGTAGACATTAGAGACACAAAACAACACCAATTTGTCATTACAATATTCACTAGGAATTTGTTATTTCAATATTTACTTTTATATTATTATTCTAATTTGCGGATAATTAAAGTAGCCACAAAATAACACACGAAAAAAACCGCCAGAAACTCATCTCAACTCATCAGCGAGCGATTGGCAATCGACCAACAACAAGGAAAAAGTTATCGCAATTTGACAGCCACATTTGCTCGCCGATGGCTGTTGCTCTGCTGTCAAAAACCATACGCAATACGAAATGATCGCGATCACCTTGCGATAAATGCACATTTCAGTTAGCAGATTTTATTGTTAGCAATGCTGTCGTAAAATTATTATGGTGTAGCTATAGCTCATATATAATGCGAATTCGCGATTGCAGAGCAATTATTTCGCAAAAATAAGCCTTCAATTGTTTTGTCGTCAAGCGATAATCGCACGATGATTGTACAATCTCTACGCAAATATTGCTCATTGCTGTTTCATGAGTAATAAGCCTGCCGGCATTACTTTAATGCAACGCGTATCATGAGTTAAAATGTTTTTATCATGAGGTAACTCCGAGTTACGTTTATTTATTTAATCCGACTAAACGTGCAAGTGGGCCTTATAATAGAATTGTTTGGCATATAATTACGCGCTCTGAAACTAATTAGATCAGCAGCAAATTATATTTAAATTTTTATGTTCAGTAGGTCGTCCGCCGTATCAATCGGATGAATCATTCAACTATATCCCATTAATTTGTGGCTTGACTCACCTTATTTATTCTGTCATCAAATATTACTTTAAGATCCTGTATTTCGATATTTACACGCTGTAATATTGTATTACATGTTTTATTGCGAAAGTTGTAACTAGGTTTCTATAGGCATACCATCGGTATTTACAATCAGAAATAGGCTGAATAATTCAAAATCCTTAGACAAGGTGCCACAAAAGTTGTCACCCGCAGGTTTATTACGTATCTTGCAAGAGCAATTTGATAGGAATTGTTGCGCAATAATTGCTCTTTATTACAGAAGTTTTAGAGTAACTTTAAAAAAATGAATGCATTTGACAAACAGTGAACGATTAGCAAACGATTTTAATTTCTTAATAATCTTTTTATCTTTTTACTTGTAAAATTAATAATAATAATAAATTCATTTATTTGCAAACAAGTGTCACAGTTACATAAAAGCTCTGTCACCTGAACTAGGTAGTTAACCTGTATCTCAGGAGACAGAGACAAATTTACCACTATCTCGCCTGATATTAAGTGATGATGTGGTCGACGGTGAAGCACGACTCTTGATTTAAATACCACTAGGTTGCTCTATTAGGAAACAAAGACTCCGGCAGGGAATTCCACTACTTAGCTGTACGCACAATGAAAGTATTTGCAAAACGCTTTGTCTGTATGATATCTATATATATATTATATATAGGATATCTTGTAGACTTGTAATCCGATGATGGAAAGGGTTAGGCGGAATCAAAGTGTGCAGTTCCATCCAGGGGCGTAGCTACCGCCGTATCTGCCGTATCAATTATACGGGGCCCCCAACGTGCGTAAATTAAAATTACAACTGATAAAAAATTACCTAAGAACGTCGATGGGACATGAACGCCTGTCAGACCTGTCTCTATTTTGTCCATAGAGGCAGAAACTTTAGAAAAACTAAAGTCATCATCAGCTATAAATGATTTAATAAATCTGTTTGCGGAAAAAAGGCAAGGAGAGTGTATATTAAATTTGAATTGTTTATAAACATTTTGGAAAAAGTGACAGATAGATAATTATGATGAATAAATATTTATTTTAATTTTATGCAATATTTTTTTGTCTTTTGTGAGAAATCACCCTTCATAAGGGCCCCCAAACATTTTTTTATACTGGGCCCCGCCAAGGCACGCTACGCCACTGGTTCCATCGCACACTCTCCGGAATGTAACCGAAAAAAACCGACAGGCTGGCAACTAGCCGTCGGTGTTCAAGACTCTGGAGCTTTGAGTCGACCAGCGCATCGTTGCCGATCAGCCTCTTGGCCCGTCTGTCGATCGACACAAGTGCATCAAGTTGGTATTTGGCAGATGTGTCCAAGAGGTGTGAGCAGTACTCCATGCATGACCGAACTTGCACTTTATACAAGTTGAGCAGCTGTTCAGGCGTGAAATGCCGTCTCAACTTTGCAAGGATCCCCAACTTTTTTGCAGCCAACTGAGCCTTTGCCTCAATGAATTAACCAACATTGACGATGGTTGTCAACGTAATACCAAGAAGGTCGAAATGGAGATAAGTACTAAAAATCTGATGAAATACCACAGCAGTCTAAACAAAGCTCATTGTTGGTGGTAGATACATGCTCAACCTATTGGATCACTGGTCTCTCCCGCTGGTATTGTATGATTCAGTGCCCATAAATTACTCCAAAATAGAAAAAAATCTAGGCGTTCTCATGGATACAAATCTCTCTTTTGAGGTGCATATTGCTGATGTGAGTAATCTTAGTCTTTTACTCTTTTCAGTCCATTAAATGTCTTAAAAAATTCTGACCATTTCACACTAAGGTTACTCTTTCGCAATCCCTTCTTCTACCACTCATAGACTATGCGGATATCTATTTTTTAGATGCAACGGAAGTACTCCTTGATAAACTTGAGTGACTGCAGAACTTGTGCATCCGCTTCATGTTTGGCCTTCGCAAGTAACGACCATGTATCGGAATTTCGAACCAGATTGAAGTAGCTGCCGATTCGGCGTCGTCGAGATACCAATATCCTATCCCTTCTCTATAATATCCTGCACAATCCTAATTCTCCTCAATACCTTCGTGAACGCTTTGAGTACCCCGAGGGTAAACCCTGCCGCACTGCCATTTCTTTTCTCCTTCGCCCTCCACGACACACTTCCAGCCGCTATGATGGCTCTTTCTCTGCTACTGCAGTGCGTCTCTGGAACTCTCTCCCACACTCCCTACGTGACAGCCCTTCTCTGGAGATCTTTAAGAAGAAGATCTCTAAAGATTAAAGATCATATCCCTGCGCAATGACATAATAATTAGTCACATCACATCACATCATCAGTCTTTTAATGTTCCCACTGCTGGGACACAGGCCTCCTCTCATAGAGGGAATAATAATCTCTAATAATTAGTATTTATATAAAAATATGTATTTATGTAAGTATATTTAATTTTTTAAGTTGTCATAAGTTATTTTAAAATTTTACACTGGATCCTGCGCTCTATAATGTCATCTTTCTCTGTCACCCTAGGGTTTCCTGTAATAGAACTCAACATTGAGTTACTCGCCTTTGTACATGTACTTTATTATCACACTGTATGTAATGTTGTTTTTGGTGTGCAATAAAGAATTAAGAAAACTGAAGGACACTACCATCTCTTCCCACGGGTTACAATCCTATTCAAGGTAGAAGCCGTCCTATGTCCTATCAGAATGCTTATGGGGGATATGAACCCCATACTCAGAGATTTTGTTAATATCGACCCTGATCTCAGAACCAACCATGGACTCCCGAAGACACCGGATCTGAGGCCCAGTAGCCCGTGTGCTGGATACTTATATCTCAGCAACAGTGCTGTCGTCTGCATACCTAAAGATTCCTTGTTTTAGCAGGTCATTAATGTGCAGAAAGAACAATGATGCCGAGAGCACCGACCCCTGAGGGACTCCTGCGTTAATAACTAACTGACTGGACGAGCAGCCATCGATAACCACTCGGATGACTGATCTCTCAGGAAGTCTGCAATCCAGACACACAGACCACTAGGCAGACTGAAGTTTGGAAGCTTACCTATGAGGCTCTCGTGCCAGACCTTGTCAAAAACCTTCGATATGTCAAAGGCGACAGCAAGCGCTTCCCAGTGCCGCTCGATGGCCCCACTCTAGATTTGAATGGCATACGCTAGAAGATCCCCAGTTGACTGATTTTGGCGGAAGCCGTATTGGCGGTCACTAAGAATGTCGCTGTCTTCTAGGTATACCAGTAGCTTACTCAATACACGTTCCATACTCTTACAGAGACTACCCTTCTTGGGCACAAGCTGAAAGTTAGCTTGCTGCCAAGCCTTCGGCACTTTTCCAGTCACTATCGAAATGCGATAAAGGCGTGACAAGATCGGAGACAATTCAGGTGCACAAGTTTTAAGTACAATTGCTGGTATCCCTTCCGGGCCACTAGCCTTGTTGTTCACGCCAAGGTTACGCAGCACTATACAGACCTGCCTCTGATCGATGCGAATGTCCGACAGACTCGTCTCACATCCAACAGCAGAAGGAGGAAGCCGCGCGCCATTGCACGCCTTTGCCGTACGATTGTGTAGGACCTACCATACCTTCAAAAATTGATTCGTGAACCACCGTGACTTCAAAAACCCCTCAAAAAGAAGTCTGGAACGGCTTAATCAGGCGATCTTGCCGGCCAGTGTCGCAAACAGTAAACAAGTGGCAACCCACCATGCTGTAACTTTTAGCGGGTGTAATGACTTTTCGTGGGTTATACGCGGATTCTCGGTGCTCCAGAAGTGATAATTAGGCTTATTCACATATCGATTTTCGATGAAATTTTGTGTCTCGCGTGGTCGAAAGCAATTAGGCTGCGTTTTTAAGAGTATAGCTATACATTTCAAGTTGACGTGTACTTGAATTTCAAAATGTTAAAGAACAATTGTTATATTCTGCCATTTGTAAAAATTATAGCATCTTCTGATAGGGTGAATACTTATGCCCGTGACTTGTTGTTATTAGGATATCAAGAGAACTAACACAATTTGTTTTTACTGTAACCTAGGGACCCACTACGTCCCACTACGTCTTGCAAATCGCCACTTGAAACGAATATAAAACCGCTCTAACGTAAAACCTGAAACGCTCCATAGGACCGCACTGAAAGATTAATGAAGTAACAGCTAATTTATCATGTAACGCTTCTTGAAGGGCCCTCACAAAAGTTCGGAATCCTGACAGCTGAGTCCGCTTGATCCTACTGATGCCACAGATCACGAGATACGTCTCCATTCGGAAGCCTTTTAAACTAAAAAACATATTTTTTATCGATTGATGAATATGCCAAGCAAACTTTCCAAAAATATTATTTTATATCTCCTAACTCATTTTATGAATGCGAATTGATTTGTTTGTTACGCTTTCATACCTAACGGCTGAACAGATTTAGAAAAACTTTTTAACTAAACAATAAAACCGACTTCTAAAGCAAAACACCGCAATGAAAAAAATTTTTTTTTTTTTCCGAAGTCGGTGTCTTTGGTACCTACTGTATTTCGGTTTTAGACACCGACTTGGGAAAAAAAAGATATTTTTTCGCTTTGTGGTGTTTTGCTTTAAAAGTCGGCTTTATTTTTTTGATATTTTTATTTTATTTTTCACTTTTTAGTGGCACATAATAAACAAGTTTTATAGTAAGGTACCTATAATGCCCACAGTGATGCCAGAATAGATTACCGAATAACATGTAACTTGAACATAACCGGTGGAATGAGAGTGTACCAGGGTGAACTGTACAATCTGCGTACCTGTTTAGAGCATACTGGCGTGATTGTATTTTATGAAATGCTGTAAAAAATAAACAGACATGCGATTGCAGCAATCCCAAGACATTTCACTAATAAAGAGTTCTGTTGTATATCTCCGAAGTTCTTCATCAGAAAAAAATAATGTTGCTAATCCGTTTATTTATGACGGAGTTAGGACATAAATAACAAAAAAAAAAAAATATAAACATCCGAATTGAGAACGTCCTTATTTTGGGATGCCGGTTAATAAAACAAGATTGATATATGTATAGAACAGAACCTGAATTAAAAAACGAAAAGCAACATCCATATGCACAATAAGAACACAGGAAACATTTCATCCGGGTATAATATTCCCAAATAATAAAACATGTTCCACGCGGGTGAAGCCGCAAACCATAGAGCAACACGGACCACCGGCGTGCCGGAGGGGAGTAGCCATAGCGTTTTTTCCCGATACAAAACTGTCTGTCATTTTTTGCGGGGGGAAATCTGCTCTACCCACACTTTAACAAATTCTCACACAAAAATAATGGTCTGTTACTACGAAACTCACACATAAAAATTAAAAAATACGCTAACAATTTTACACACACATGGATACATTCTGTGTCATGACAGTATAATGAGATGACGCAACTACACTGACAAGTTGCTTACAGCCGTGGTTGTAACTACTGTCGATACGCATTATCGAAAAATTCAAGAACTCGGTTCGGGATATACGGTTTAAAAAGTGATACAAAGTTAGTTAGTGTTATAAAGATTGACTTTATTTATTATGAACTACAATAATTATCATCTAACAAATAAACTTAATGTTAATTTAAAAAACCAGAGATAGTTGTATCTATCACTAGATTAGTTTTGTATAAATATGACGACGAACGAAATTCTTGTAGCAGTATATTTTTCCATTATTAATATTGCCAGTTCCAAATTATGATTTGTAAAATCATTTTTGTGTAAATGGTAACTAATAGAGGAAAACAAGTCTTTGCCAAAAAACTTTTTTAAGGCATGTGTCACGATTTCATGTGTAGTACAAGATCGTGTAGGTTTATTGTCGTCACTTAAATGCACGTATTGCATTTTTTTTTTGATTTTGAGGAAATAACAAATCCAGCTATGTATTCTACAACTTTCTCGGCAAAAGGGGATATAAAAGTTAGAGCTTCAATCTCATCAATTAAATTGTTAATAAAATTGGTAAAATTGACTTCTTCTCTTCTTGATGTGCAATTTAGTATCAATTTTTTTTCCAATGGAATACAGTTTGTGCCGCTTCCAGTTTGTGTTAATTCTGTATCAACAAGTTTTTCTTATTAAATTGCTTCAAACTGAGAGAGCTTGAGGGATTATCGCAACAACCAACATGACTTCTTACAATCGAAAAAAGAGTTCGATGTGATCTTGACTTATCCTGTGGAGTGGCATAAATTTCAGGTCATTTTGTTGGTTTTGTATTATATCTTGGAAGATAGACTTGGTACTCTCAATACAGATCAAAATGCCCAAAAACCTGTGTATCGTAGTGAATCAATTTTTTTTTTTCTAGTATGGCAGTTTGCAATTTATTTGCAACTAAGCATCGCTAAATTTGCTTTTGCGCCTTCACACGTTAATGCTTTTATTTCCACTCCAGTTTCATGTTTTAATTCAAAGGCTTTAGGTACAAGCTGAGCTTGTAACTTAGCACTTGTGCCTTTAACAAAAAAATATCCGTTTGGGACTTTCCATGGAGTATTAATGCCTACTAATAGAAATAGCTGTGTAGCGTCACCGTGGTTGTTCAACTTGTACATGGATAGTTGTCTGATAGGTTTGAAAGAGCATGAGTGTGGATTGAGGATGAATGAGTTGCCTGTCAAATGCCTTCTCTATGCAGATGATCAAGTTCTACTTGCATCGTCAGCAGAACAGTTGCAAGACATGGTGACTGTGATGAATGAAGCTTTTAAGTTAAAAGGGATGAGTATAAATGTGAACAAGACTAAGGTAATGGTGTTTGAAAGAGAAGAAAATGTATCGAAGTGTGAAGTGAAAATAAATGATAAGAGTGTGGAGCAAGTGAACGAGTTTGTATATCTGGGAAGTACCTATGTTCACAAGGGATGGAAAGATTGAAGAGGATGTGGAAAGGAGAGTGAATGCAGGGAATAAAGTGAATGGTGCTATGCATGCAGTTGTGACCAACAAGTCGATGTCTCCGGAGGCTCGACTCGCCGTTCACAACAGCGTGCTGGTGCCTACACTTATGTATGGAAGTGAAGGCTGGGTATGGCAAAAAAGACATGAAAGTAGGATTAATGCAGTAGAAATGCGCTCCTTGCGGAGTATGTGTGGTGTAACTTTAACTGATAGATTGAGGAATGAGGTAATAAGGCAACGTTGTGGTTTAAAAGAGGATGTAGTGACTAAAATTGAAAAGAGTATGTTAAGATGGTTTGGCCATGTTGAGAGGATGAATGAAAGTCGACTTACGAAAGGTATTTACAAGGCAGACGTGAATGGAAACGCCGGGAGGGGACGCCCTAGAAAGACATACATAGACCTTATAGGTGATGTTCTTCAGAAAGGCCAAGTGCGCAGTACCCATAACCGTCGTGTGTGTATGACTAGATGTATGAATGTGTGTGAAGCAAAAGAAGTATGTAAGGATCGTAGCAGGTGGCGTTCTGTGGTTTCTGCCTACCCCCATAGGAAAAAGGCGTGAGTTTATGTATGTATGTAATAGAAATACTAGGACATCTGTTGCTTCATCTGTATTATTTGTTAATAAATCAAAACCATAAACAAAGTAACCGAATCGTCTATCACCATTCGGACCGTCATGTGGTTGTGAGTTGTGTCTGTATATTAAAATAATGCTTACAATAAATAAATCAGAAAACTCAGTCTCAAAAATGTCTCTGTATGGATATAGACTCCTTTGCCTTGACCATTTTTATCGATAACTATCTACAAACAAACCGGTAACAACACTATCGCTCGGTGACAGGCGACTGCTCGGAAACAGACTCGGATCAGTTGCTCGACCGATCCGCATATTGTATGAGGGCGAGCGGCCTGTGTTGGTAAACAAATCCGAAACGTCACCGACCGATAATAATGTAATTTTTAAGTTTTATAGAAGTAAATAGTAATATTGTGATAAAAAATTGCTTACATTATGAAAGATAACGCCATCTTATTGTAAATTTGACGTGGCAGATCTCTTTTTGCAGCAAAAAACAGAACAATTCGGAATTTTTTTAGGACGTAGATTCAGTCGCGCAACTAGATTTAGTCTACTGAGCAGTGCGGCTGCAACTAGTTTTATTGTACGCATAGGACCACGTGGACTTGTACTTTGACAGAGGGGAATGCCTGCGTTTGGCTACTCCCCTCCGGTCCGCCGGTGGTCCGTGTTGCTCTATGCCGCAAACAGACGCTTCACTAAAATAATGTCAATTATATTCTCTCAAGCCACTTAACTTAGGTAAGTCAAAGATGAAATTCAAAGGTTTCATGATGTTACCTTACGATGACATATATATACACTTTAGTGTTGCTTCAAAGAGTATATTTTGTTGTTCAGGTAAACACATGCAATATGCATGCAGACTGCAGATGTGGACAAAAGAGCACAGTTTCCGTACCTCCGTTACTCTTCATTTGAGAAAATATTCTTTATTCTTGAAGTTAGCTACATT
Source organism: Orthosia gothica (assembly GCA_949775005.1). Taxonomy (NCBI): domain Eukaryota; kingdom Metazoa; phylum Arthropoda; class Insecta; order Lepidoptera; family Noctuidae; genus Orthosia; species Orthosia gothica. The sequence continues at coordinate 18,095,345 of OX459043.1, read as the reverse complement.
ATATTCGTCAAATGTTATACTACCTATTTACTTCATAATATATTAATACTACCAGGATATCAACAGGACTAGGATAAAATATAAACTAGCAATCAACTAATTGTGGTCAAGGACAGCGGATAGAAGAATACTTAATGAATAAATACTCACTTTAAAATCACACACCGATTTATTCCTTTAACTTTCAGATTATCAATAATTATTAGATAAAATTAAATATATACTATTTCTTAGGTACACATTAAATACGGAAACTCCAGAGTTTTTCATCCAAAAACAAACCCGGCTCAAGATAACTCCAAAAATGCGTCATCATTTTTCTTTTTTCCGCCTACCATCCATATGTTTCTTCTTTTTTCCAAACGTGGAACATTCGAATGCATTTAAAAAAATTGCCATAGCGAATAAATTTAAAAATTAAATCAACTTAAATATTTTTTTAAGAATACCGAACAATCGTTGCCTCGTTGGTCTAGAGGTGGCAAGCTTTACTGCTAGCTGCTTGCTGTATGAGGTCTTGGGTTCAATTCCCGGGTCGGCAAAGTATTATTGGGTTTTCCATTTGGAATTTCTCAGTAGTATCCGGAATCTGGATGTGTGCCCGTTTTATGGAAATTGGATCGCCCCCTATTATGTGGGACTTATTCATAGCTAGCGAAATGTTGGAGCACTATAACCCTTCGGGGAACACAGTGGTTATTTATATGTCGCATCAGGGCTGGCCGATTGATGCAAACCATCGGGAAGTCAGGATGTATTCCCTTAGGTTAAGACATCTTGTGTGGGCAGGTCGTTGGGTACAATCGTGCAAATGAAATCACAGAAGTAATTCGATACACTGGGTTTATTTAAATAGTCACAACTCAGTTACATTCTTGCTTACTAATATTACGGATCGACACTGATTCTACGACGTGTTAGCTCTACGGCGTTCAGTACTCAACTGCCATATTCTACTATCCCCACCACGCAAGTGGTTAGAGAAAGCGCGCCAAAGCGTGTTTGTTCTTGCTTTGCCGCCAGATGGCGTGCTTGCGATTTGTTTTGACGTCCGTAATATTGACTAAACCCGACACGGCCATCCTGCGAGACAGGCGTCCTCGTCTGTTCCTTATTGTCAGGTTTTAACAGTGTATCGAATCATGTGAAAATTCTCATGAATGTCCTCAGCTCTTGGGGAAAGCTTAGGAGTCTGTCAGACTCCTACTGACTAAAACCACATGGTGTTCTCTAGGCCGTAATTAATCTTGAGAGGCGAGCGTGGAACACAACACGTCGCCTTCTCGGGCCTCTCTCAGGTGACAGATCCCCAAATCTATCACCCGCAGGCATCATCTTCTTGTCCTTGCTCACTGCCACCTCATGTCGTGTTGCGCCACACGTTCTCTTAGTCTACTCCGACCCGTCAGTCTCCCATAATACAAGGGATGTTTTTCTGAAACACAAAATTTACAAACAGTATTCACTCGTCCAATCGTGACTCAAACTCTAGAGTGAGGAAACATTTTGAAACAATCAAACATGATCATTTAAATCTCTCTGTTCACTATTGCAAGGAACAAGTAATTCTATTTTCAAATTAAAGAAAATAGCAACTTAGTCATCGATCCGGTACCTGATAGCACCTATTCTTCGTGATTACAAAGTCCAAGTACCACTGATAGTCATTAATGTCGCATTCAATGAAACAAAAGAAACAAGACACCAGGTATCTTATTCACGATCTTTAGCCATCACATAGCTCTCTTAGCTATCACATAGTTCTCTTAGCTATCTCATAGCTCTCTTAGCTATCTCATAGCTCTCTTAGCAATCACAATTGCTCTACTCGCACATCTCGACGATGTCCAATCAACTCAACTCTCTGAACTTAGAACCAGTTCCATACAGAGATTTAGTCTGTCCTATGTTACGTCTATTCATCATCTCCAATCTCAATTGGTACTTGAGCTTTGTGTATCTTACTAACACAATCTACGCATAGTAATCAAAATTAGAAAACCAAAATTATTTCAATTTTAGTATTAAAGGATTGACGATTCGAACTTCATCAACATTAACAAGGTGACCTCACCTCTCGCGTGACTATGCGAGTTTACTTTATTTTAACCTCATAACTCAACAGGAATCCTCTGTAAGGTTCCTTACACAATCGTGTTTTTTTACACCGACTTACAGGTGCCCTACAGGCCCACAGTTGCTACAAAGACCTCCAGTTGCCACACTGGCCTTCAGTTGCCATAAAGGCCTCCAGTTGGCACACTGGCCTTTAGTTGCCACACAGGTCAACAGTTGCCACACAGGCTAACACACAACGCTCGGCTACTCCTGATCAAACTAGATAATTGGGTTCTTAATAATAGGGAAATTTTAGAACTCTGATCTTTAACTAAATCATTGCCCTGGGCCATGTACCACAGTCATTCCAGACAAATTTCAAAACTGCTGCAGCAAAAACTGCCAAGCTTATAGAAACCCTCGAGTAAAACCTCTGACGCCACGGCTCTATAGCCGACCAGCAATTATATTGCTCTCACACAACGGTCTCTCTAGACCCCGACCTCCGCCAGAATCCACTGGTACGGTCAAACATAATACGGCTAATAGACTCAATTACTCGACATCTTAAGCTTGCTCATCAACATTCAAATCCTTTAAACATCAACATCGACTGGTACATGACCCGCTGGCATCTTCCTTATCCTACCTTATGCATACTGGTAGGTTCTAAGCGTACCTATTTAAAGTTTTCGGTGTATAACGATCTCCATCCTGTCATAATCACCTATCGCAGACTTAATAAAGGGCCTATTTAGTTTTCAGACCAAAGTTTCCCAAAAAACACTTCATTAGAAAAAGGTCCGCCGATCAACAAGTTCAACAACTAAACAAAGTAATTGTTACAATTCTGTTACGGTTTGTTATGATTCATAGGCAATGCAAACTCAACTCATAAACCCTCTTCAAAAACCCATCGCCACATGGTACGCATGAGGTGCGGTCCAGAATTGGTCTTATGAGTAGACATGTTGATCAGATTTGGTTTCACTACCACTGTCATCAACTATGACGTCTAATACTCAAGGAACTTGGTGATCGGGTATCCTTCTCACAAGATTCGCGCCTTTCACTCTAGGATCTTGTAACATACAGACTGTTAATATGAGGGAAATAATTGGGCCTGATCATATTTGCTTCTTAATAGCTCGCGTGAAGGACCTTCACGGATAACTCGGATCAATATCGTTTAAACCAGATTATCAACAGTAACCCTTTACTGGGTTGTATGTGCTATGGGGCGCCTGTTTGGGCTGATAGGGCCACCATAGGGGCGGTACGACGTAAATTACTTCAAAGTCAGCGTTTGGCTTTGATATTCTTATGCAAAGCATACAGGACGGTTAGTACTGAGGCCTTACCGATACTTGCTGGTGTACTTCCGGTCGACCTTGAAGTGCAGCGACGTGCTGCAATGTACTATTCCGCACGAGAGACCGCGGACGCGAACTTTTTAACGCGGAGTGACCGTGAGAAAATCTCTAGATTATTTAAACCACCTATTGACGTCTGGGAGGAACTTTTATCCGAATGGCAATGTAGGTGGGATAATTCTATCAAGGGCCGACACCTACACCAATTCTTTCCATCCGTTCGCGTGCGGCTGGCCAGCACGTGGCTGGAAGTGGATCACTGTGTTGCCCAATTTCTCACGGGACATGTTAACTTTAAAAGTAAATTATTTTCTTTCAAGCTCGTTGCCTCGCCTTTATGTCAGTGTTCTACATCTGACTGTGAATATGTACAATCTGCACTTATGGGAGTGTATTCTTTGGCAGAATGAACGTAATATTATGTTGAATAATGTACAGGCTGCATCAGGAGTTGTTTACTATACGGACCTTGTGGAAACTAGAACAAATTTCCGTGCGTTCAAGCGTTTTTGCCATACCTATTATTGGAACCAAATATAACAGCTCACAATGTTAGGACCCATTAATATGTATTAATGCTATTTTTTTTTTATCCGTGGTGCTAGGCAACTGGGCTTATCCCAGTTGTATATGACCCTTTGTGCCTATTGGCCTTGTTTGTTCTGTCTCCTGCTTGATATGGAGGGAAGTGGAAATTTACATTTTTCCTACTCCTCCGTTATTCTTTTCTGATTAATTTCGTTGCGGGATCCAAGACAGGTAAATTCATTCTCCGGGACTTCGTCGAGCTTCATTGCCTCGGCGCTTTTCTGGTGGTCGCCACTGTTGATTCTGGCTTTCAGGAGTTGCAGTGGTTTGGGAATAGTGCGGTGGGATTGTCCCAAAAAAAAGTAACCCTTTACTATTGCTCACAAATTCAGTTTTTATGTACGGCAAACGATCGCGAGATCTACTGCTATCATAATATTACTTTGAAAGTAAGCAAGTGAATTCAGATCTGAAGACGGTGGTTGTACATCGGTACGCAACAAGATCCGTCCTGAATACACGCAAATGACCAGTACCGTTACTAACTCGATACAATTACGATAGCCCAACGACATCACTAACTCGCTTTGCCACTGAAAACGACTAGTTATTCAGTCATTTTGGATAACTCATCTCCTTCATATGGGCTATCTCATCCTAAAGTTCGTACTGAACCAAATGTTGAAACTAGGAAAGTACTAACAAGCCAATAGGTAACTTATTAGCTACTTGCTTTTTACTAGGTGTGTCTTAATTACCTAGTGAAAGTGCTAGGTATAACCACTACCAACCAATTCAGTGTTCCAACATGAACACTCTTAAAACTCGAAATAGCATCTCATCACTAGAGAACATTCGACTTCACTATCGAAATAAAATGGAAGCGACTCACCGAGTATTCCATTCCAAACTTGCGCGCGCTCGTAACGTTCGGAACTGCTTGCCTGCCGTTCCTCTTAACCTCTCAGATAGTGACACGTCAGCCTTCACATACAGCATCTGAACCACTAGCCGCTAGCTTTCACGCTCAGCATCTGAATCGCTAGCCTTCAGCAGAGGCTTCAGGCTGCGACACAATAATAATGTCTCTGCGCATCGATCGCTTCTAAAGTGGTTGCCCATACGCCAACGCAGAGAGCAAAGGGCACTAACTACCTTGTTCTCATTTCTCACCTCTTCCAAATCCCCTAGTTATCTGGCCAGACTGGCTGGTAAAGGCTGAGGTACTTATTTTCTTCTTTTTTTTATATCCTATAGGCTCGCGCTTGACCACTATCTCACCTGGTGGTAAGCGATGATGTGGTCGACGGTGAAACACGCTTGCCTAGAAATAAACTATTCACTCTTGACTTAAAGACCCCCAGATTGTAGCTGTCGGGAAACAAAGACTCCGGCAGGGAATTAGTGAAAATCTAATTAATTCTTAGTGACAATCTCGACATGTGCCTTCCAATTTAACTTCTTGTCAATGTAACTAGTACTAAACATTTTATTGTATCAACTTCGTCAATGTTATTATTATTGTAATTTATGTCAAGATTATTTATAAATGTCAAGGATCGTTGACTAAAGTGCATGATTTTTGTCTTAGTAAAATTAATGTTTAGGTTATTATTGTTTAGCCATTCTATATTTGCAGTCAGGGCATTATTAATGTGTTATTTATATGTCATTCTGTTTTTACACTCAATTGTCACTACCCTATCATCGGCAAAGAGGCTCATCGGCTGCACTGTGGACTTCGGTAGTTCATTAATATATAATGTAAATAGGGGAGGCCCCAAAACACTTCCCTGTCGTTTAGTATTTACTTCCGTTATTTGCTTTCTGTGCAGAAGATATGACTCAAAAAGTTTTAGTACATTACCTCCAATTCCATATGCTTCGAGTTTTTTAAGTAAAATACTGTGTTGAACATAATCAAAATAGTCATATCACAGAATATACTGTAAACCGGTTTATTTTGATCCATATTCGTCATCACTCTATGTAAGAAATCATAAATTGCCATGTTAATAGTCTTTTTCTTTGTCTAAAACCCTTTTTTCCATTGCAGAGGATCTTATTGCGTCCTAAATATGAGTTATACTGATTGGCAAAATATTTTTCAAAAATTTTGAATTTAATAGGTATCAGCGATATTGGCCTATAATTTAACATCAACTCTTTATTGTCCTTCTTAAACAGCGGCTTTGCGACGGATGTTTTTAGTGCTGTTGGATATATACCTGAACTGATACTCAAATTAATTATGTAACTTAATGCTCACCAGCATATGACGATTGCCACAGATTTAAGTATTTTTATGGCAATTTCATCATTGCCTACACTGTTTGTATTTTTGAGTGTACATATAGTTTTAAGAATATCACACGGTGTACTAGGTGCCATAAACATCGAATCTCTTTTGCTCAAAATATGTTGCGTCACTCTTGTTCCAGAATTAACAATAGGTTGAATTTTGTCTATTAGATAGTTATTAAAGAGATCGGCAATGTACTTTTGTATCTGTAGTAGTTTTATTATTACTTTTTATTTTATCTATAGAAGGCTTTGGTATATATTATTTAATTTGCTTTTTTTAATTATTTGCCAGATAGTTTCAGATTTATTCGTAGATGTCTTAATTTTATAATTATTTTGAGCTCGCTGAGTCAGCTTTTTTTATATCTCATCGCATAGTTCGCTTACACTACAATAGGTTCGCTACCCAAGTACCTTACAACAAGAATTACCCACCTGCTCCACAAGTCCGGTAGCACCGCGGAACCCAAAAATAATAGACCTATTATATGTTTACCAACGGTCTATTAGGTTCTTACATCTATTTTGAGAGTTAAAATTAATAAACACGTTGACAATAACTCCATCGTTTCGGTCTCTCAGAATGGATGTAGGAACGGGCCCCGCGTTACTAAGGAGCTACTCCTTGTTTATATGGCCATTAGCCAACTAGGCAACTGGGCTTATCCCAGTTGTAAACGACCCTTTGTGCCTATTCGTATTGATTGTTCGGTCTCCTGCTTGATAAATTAACAATTTAGCATGGAAGTCCCTGAACCGCCTCAGAACCCAGGTAGGAAGGTGCAACTAGGTCTGGTCGACATATTCAACTCGAATGTGCATATATTCCTAAAGGAATGTAAAGAGTGTTTTAGCACCTAGATAATGCTGATGGCTTCTAAACGTTTTTATTATTAAATTTAAATTATTGAATTATGTTCTTTATTTTTTTTTCTTATTTGTTACATTTTAAATATTTTTTTAAAACACATACAAAAAAGAAAAACATTTAAAAATATAAAAATAGAGGCCCACCGGTATCGGGAACAGGGCCCAAGCTACCGGCGGTCAGGGCTCCAGAGAGAGGAACCTCCTTACAATACGAGCCGTGTCCAGCAGTACTGCTTTCTGAATCAGGCCCTTGTCCCAGTCGTCTAACGAGAGCCTCCTTAACCTAAACCTGGGTTCTAAGGCGGTTCAGGGACTTCCATGTAGACCATAGAAGGTAAGATCCTGCGGGCAGATGCTCGCTTGGAGTTAAATAATATGTTAGTGGGGGAAAAGTATTTTGCCACAGTCTGCAGCGTGCGTCGGCCGGGTCTCCTGACAGGGGAACCACCGTTTTCAGGAACTGTGTCTGCTTTTAAGCCGTTGTGTCGGTAGTTTTGCATCGAATAGTGGGAGTCTGGTGACACTCCACTGATTTTGTTTCTCGACTGCACTCGCAACTTCCCTCGTAATTGTACGGCATGTGTCATAAAGAGCAACATCTACTTCCTTAGCATAGCCGGAACGGTGCCACACTGGACACGCATATTCATCAGCCGAGAAGCAGAGTGCTAGGCCAGTAGTCCGGAGAACGTGAAGTGAGGCCCCCCCAGTTGGTTGAAGTTAGGCGTCTCAGTAAATTGTTGCGGGACCCGATTTATCAAATTTCATCGATTTCCACTTCTGGACATAGGCCTCCCCCCAAAGAGCTCCCCCAAGCGTCGCCACATTGATCGGTTCCGTGGGTATCGCATCCAGCGGATCCCCGCAGTTCCTCCAGGTCATCCGTCCACCTGGTTGGAAGCCTTCCAACGTAACGTCTTCCGGTTCGCGGTCGCCACTCCAAAACCTTTCTGGCCTATCCGCCATCCGTTCTGCGAGCATTGTGCCCTGCCCTCTGCCACTTAAGAGAGTGGACGAGTTTCATTCCTTAGATCTTACCCAGATTATTGAGACTGAAATTACTTATTATTAGGTATTAAGTAATATTCTATATATTTTTTTTCATTAAGTACATTTTGGAAGTATTGTAATAAAATAGCAATGTATATGTCACGTCGAAGTACCTATGAATCGTAGGACCGCCATCTTTAACCCCAATGTCTAGAGGCAATTCCTTTATTCTTGACTGGAGCGGGTTACTTCAATAACACACAACACTGGATTGAAACTCAAGAGTGTTTATTTGATTTAGTTACAGGCACTTTGAGTTTTCAAATGAACTTGAAGCTAAAACCACATCGTGAATTCGTGTGGCCTGCTAGGTCACGAAGCTTTTGTCGGTCGCTGGAGAAGACCTAGCCAGAAACTCCAGGATACTCTTTTTAAATGTTTTTATAGATTACACAATCACTTTATGACAATTAACGTTACATGTTTATTAGGTTTTCAAACATCTATTCATCAGTATTACAGTTATTATTTTTACACACACCGTGCACCGTACGCGCCATGCACAGACTAAGAATGGGCGGGACTTCCATAATGTTTTTGTTTAGACACTAATTACTTGGATAGTTGAGTAAAGCTAGCAAACAATACTAAAATGCTGATCAGTTAATTATTTTAACATTAAACAACCCCAATACTCACAAATACAAAGTTGTTTGTAGTTTATTATTGAAATAGACATCTAATAACAAAACTATTAAAGTTTCCGGTGATCTGCAAATCTTACTAATTAGAAAGTTTCTCATTATCACATAGCTGTGTAAAATAGTCTTATGACTTTTACGTATTTAATCATTTACTCAAATTTGTTTAGTTCTCGTATTAAATTATTAAATCTGGTTATTGGTCATAGAAATTATAACATCCGCCATTGTTTGACAACTTAATAAGAATAACATAATCAAACACATTTACTTCGTCAAATGTGCAATAGTTAAAATGGGAACAAATCCAAAAGTACTACAATAAGTGTTCCTGTTTTATTTAAACATCTCGTATTAATTAAACATTGAAATTAGCATACGAATTATGAATCAATACTGATTCCACAGTGAGCCAATAGATGGCGCTGAACTCAAAACCCAACTTTAACACTTAAAATGATTAATTAGGATAATAAATTAGCAAATTCACGCCTACGCGGCGACACGGCCATTGTGATCCGAGGCTCGTGCTCTGGGCCTTCCGGTGTCCTCAGTCTCTGTGTTTCTTGGTTGTTATCTGTAATAGCGGAGAAATATTTGTCGGCAGATTATTGTTGTTTATCATCCTACAGTATTAATTAAATTTAGAATCTGATAACAACTGATTTTATTTATCATTGACAGCTTGTAATAAATCTAAGCTGAGTATGCCTTATTTTTGAAATATTGTATGTATTTTTACACCCACAGCTATATGCTTTAGGTATTCTACTTGGTATATGGTAAAGACCAATGTTGTTAGGAAACAACTAACTGAAGGCATACCATTTCTATTTCAGATTTTTGACATGGAATAATCAGTTGCTAGCTTATTTAGTCCAATTTGAATCTTGTTTGCAGAATGTTATTGTTTGTATTATCTTACAATATTCATTGATTTGTAATAGGTAATAGTCAGTTTAAGTTATCAATTTATCACTGAATACTTATGAAATTAGGTAACCATTAAGTTTATCTCAAATGAAAATTTTTGATGCATTAATGAGCACATACCTACTTATAAGAAGGCTTACATAGCAGCCTTGTATTTGGTAAGTATAGTGTAGGTAGTGTAGGAGTATTGTGATCAGCTGTTTTTTGTTTAGTTTCATTCTCACGGGACGGTAATGCTCTGTGATAGACACAAAGTCTTTGATTTGACAGGATTTAAGGATAGGATCAGGAACACCGCTCTGTGATAGACACAAAGTCTTTGATTTGACAGGATTAAAGGTAAAGGAGTTTAGGATCATTGCTCCGTGACAGGCACGAAGTCTTTGATTTGACAGGATATAAGGAACCAGGCTCTGGGTGGTCTTGTACACCGTGGACCCAGCAGGATAACATGAGAGATTGTTCATTAGCGGCCTCCACGCCTAACCAATGGATATTAAATCTTTATTAGTTGCTTCCACAGCAAACCAATAGATTGTGTGTTGTATTATCACTATTAGTTTCCTCCACGGATTACTAACAGACAGCTTATTGTGTTATCATTATTAGTTGCTTCCACAGCATACCAACAGGATAGTTTATTGTGTTATCATTATTAGTTGCTTCCACAGCATACCAACAAGATAGTTGTGTTATCATTATTACTTGATTCCACAGCATACCAATAGGATAGTTTGTTGTGTTATCAATCTTAGTTGCTTCCACAGCATAATAAGATAGTTTATTGTGTTCTCATTATTACCTCAAATCCATCTCCATGGATGCTGATAGTTTGGTGTTGATATAACCTATTATTTTATTAAGTGCCACCAGAGCTAAAGGTTATTGGACATCTCAATAATTAGAGCTTGTTTTATTATTCATTTTTATAATTGACTAAATATGACAATAGAATAGCATAAACTGAAACGAGTTACAAAAACATAATAATAACAGTAGTCCTCCTGACTGTTGAGCCATCTGCATAAGGAGGTACTATGGTACACAAGGCCAATGGCTCAACATGCTTTTTGAAGCATGGGGGTTCACCAATTTCAAAACTCTGGGCTGCTACAGAGGAATCCCTATTGGAAAAACCCCATAAACAAATTTTGCCCAACCTAGGAATTGAACCCAGGAATAATAATTTAAAAGTACTTTGTTGCATGGTAGTATCATGCACAAGCGTCATGTAGTTATTCGACATGGCTATTGTGTTGAGCCTTCTGATACAACAACACCGTATCAGTTAGCGAGGTGAGTAGAAGATAGTTTGAAAACTTCTCACCTTTTACTTTAGTTATGTTTGGCTGGAAGTCATTTTTCAGCTGACCTCTATTTGGTGGCATGTATGTATGTTGGTAGCTTCTAAGGTCCTGACCCGGCGACACGGTCACTTGCAAACCAGGTATTTTTAGTTTTGTTTCCACATCCTTGATAATACTTGACTATGTAGGTAACCATTTTGATTTTTGATATGACAATTACCAGGAATCTGGAATGTGAGAAGGTATACAGATAAATAATAATAAAAGAAAAGATGATCCTATTAATATTGAAATAAGTAGGAGTTAGTACTGATAACAAATAAATTATGTTATTGTTTTGAAATAGTAAGTGAGTAATTCAAAGTTAACTAGAATCTGATGACACTGAAATTAATAACTATGAAGATTGCTGCATTACTTATGACGGTGTTTGCACTAGCTAAAGATTAATGTTAAAACATGTTGAAAATTACTTTTAATGATGCATGTTTGCATACCACACACACAACAACCTATTTACACACCTATTACAAACCTATTTCATTACAAAACATTTATGTGTGAACAAGTTTGAATACAAGCTAGGTAAAAAGTTGCAAAAAGAAAAGAAAGTTATTGAATGCTAAAAGTGACAAATTATCAAAAAACAAACCTGTCTTTTGATTGTTTTTATTCTGTGCAAGTGCATCCAATAACAAGCTTTGAAATCTGTCAGAAATTACTAATCTATTTACACCCATGTACCATAACAAGTAAAATTCAACTAAACCCATTGTGAGATTTAATTCATTAGGAAGGTTCTCAAATATTGAAAGATTAAATAAACTTTATTATAACAAACTTAACTTGAACAAGCATAAATCTTAGAGCTTATAAAAGGCCCTATCAGTATCCAACTGACAGTCTGTACCAAGAATGTAGGGTCAGACAATTTAACTTATAGCGCTATCACTGTCAAGAACCCCATAGCCAAAACAAATCTACCAGATCATGTAGACAGATAAGATGGAACACAGTAATCACATTAGATTCACTCAAATATGTCTTACATACACAGGACCATTAATTTACCAAAAATCCCAAGGTCCATACATAATAGGTTACTCACACATACTAAGCGTACCTACTTGTAAATTAAAAGTTACCAGGTGGCTATCAGCTTATGACTATTCATTATTTTATTATGATTATGCATGAACTGAAGCTCTGCTGATACTTACCCTGATTATAAAGTTCGTAATGACTCACCCAGGTGTATCACAACCCTTTCACCCATTCATACAAATACATTTATATTAGATGCATACTCACTCTACAAAAACCTCTAGATAATATTTTAAATATTGTTTAGTCTTGTAACCAAACAATTATTATCACCCCAGCTACTTAAATGCAAATTGTTATAAGTATTTTCTTGAGCACACTATAATTTTATTTTTATTTGTTGTGCTTTTCATGTTTAAGGAATGTGTTAATACATTTTCTTATCTTACTTTACTTTAAAAAAAGTATGACATGCAACGGGTTCCACATTATTCAATAATAAACCCCGTTTGGTAGTCGGGTAAAAACAATAAATTGCAAAAATGCCAATTAGTGCGTCAACATGAATATGTCATGGCACTTTCTGCCAAATGTTTACTACTTCTGTTGCACATACATTCTGTAACTTACTTAACTTATTTACCTACTAAACTTCTGTTTTAGCTACCTAAATGTAATGAATGCTATAAAAATAAGTTGTTACTTTTTGTCCGGTACAAAACTCAACGTAGGTACTTTGAATTGTTTAACATTCATACACTCACACCTTGTCCCCATGGGGATAGGCAGCAACCACAGATTGCCACTTGCTACGATCCTTACATACTCCTCAAATAAAATAAAGTTTCTCAAATAACTGAGCCATTGCAATTCTTAAGACAAAAGAACCATATTTAAACAATAACATTGAGTTCCTAGTCAGCTGTCTTATTTTATGGAGTAATTTAAGCCGTTTCATTCATTTTCATTCCACAAATTGCCACACAAACAACAGCAGGGACCACTCAGTCAGTAAGGGGTATTGTGTTACCCAGTTACTGGGTTTTGGTTGCTCCATGTAAAACACTGGTACTCAGCTGAATCCAGTTAGAATGGAAGCTGTCCCGGACTTGGTTGGGAAAAGACTAGGCAGATTGATTAAAATTGTCACACAAAAGGTCACTGACCTTGCCTTGTATGATGAAAATAATTAAGAATGTTAAGTTACATAAATAAAAAAACAGAATACTCCCCTCAACCATGATGGAATCTATCAATGGACAGATCAAGTTGTTCGTTTAGCTGCTTCGGTCATTCTGTGCTGTATAAAGTTTTGGCCACAATGGTGTAGGACAGCATCCATGCCACTAGTCAGTAGCTTCTTCTGTCATTTCAATAGAGTTCAGATCGTTCACGTAAAAATATTCCAGTTATTTTCGCCTATGTCTGGGCATCGCTTACTCTTGGAAATTATCATAGGAAAATCTTTTGCCATACCCTCGGCGCTGGCGATGTTGTAAAAAATTCTTCGGATGGCTTTCATAGCATGGGCAGAAGGCGATAGTGGGAGCTGAGCCCAATTCTGATGTCACGTCGAAGTACCTATGAATCGTAGGACCGCCATCTTTAACCCCAATGTCTAGAGGCAATTCCTTTATTCTTGACTGGAGCGGGTTACTTCAATAAAGCACAACACTGGATTGAAACTCAAGAGTGTTTATTTGATTTAGTTACAGGCACTTTGAGTTTTCAAATGAACTTGAAGCTAAAACCACATCGTGAATTCGTGTGGCCTGCTAGGTCACGAAGCTTTTGTCGGTCGCTGGAGAAGACCTAGCCAGAAACTCCAGGATACTCTTTTTAAATGTTTTTATAGATTACACAATCACTTTATGACAATTAACGTTACATGTTTATTAGGTTTTCAAACATCTATTCATCAGTATTACAGTTATTATTTTTACACACACCGTGCACCGTACGCGCCATGCACAGACTAAGAATGGGCGGGACTTCCATAATGTTTTTGTTTAGACACTAATTACTTGGATAGTTGAGTAAAGCTAGCAAACAATACTAAAATGCTGATCAGTTAATTATTTTAACATTAAACAACCCCAATACTCACAAATACAAAGTTGTTTGTAGTTTATTATTGAAATAGACATCTAATAACAAAACTATTCAAGTTTCCGGTGATCTGCAAATCTTACTAATTAGAAAGTTTCTCATTATCACATAGCTGTGTAAAATAGTCTTATGACTTTTTAGTATTTAATCATTTACTCAAATTTGTTTAGTTCTCGTATTAAATTATTAAATCTGGTTATTGGTCATAGAAATTATAACATCCGCCATTGTTTGACAACTTAATAAGAATAACATAATCAAACACATTTACTTCGTCAAATGTGCAATAGTTAAAATGGGAACAAATCCAAAAGTACTACAATAAGTGTTCCTGTTTTATTTAAACATCTCGTATTAATTAAACATTGAAATTAGCATACGAATTATGAATCAATACTGATTCCACAGTGAGCCAATAGATGGCGCTGAACTCAAAACCCAACTTTAACACTTAAAATGATTAATTAGGATAATAAATTAGCAAATTCACGCCTACGCGGCGACACGGCCATTGTGATCCGAGGCTCGTGCTCTGGGCCTTCCGGTGTCCTCAGTCTCTGTGTTTCTTGGTTGTTATCTGTAATAGCGGAGAAATATTTGTCGGCAGATTATTGTTGTTTATCATCCTACAGTATTAATTAAATTTAGAATCTGATAACAACTGATTTTATTTATCATTGACAGCTTGTAATAAATCTAAGCTGAGTATGCCTTATTTTTGAAATATTGTATGTATTTTTACACCCACAGCTATATGCTTTAGGTATTCTACTTGGTATATGGTAAAGACCAATGTTGTTAGGAAACAACTAACTGAAGGCATACCATTTCTATTTCAGATTTTTGACATGGAATAATCAGTTGCTAGCTTATTTAGTCCAATTTGAATCTTGTTTGCAGAATGTTATTGTTTGTATTATCTTACAATATTCATTGATTTGTAATAGGTAATAGTCAGTTTAAGTTATCAATTTATCACTGAATACTTATGAAATTAGGTAACCATTAAGTTTATCTCAAATGAAAATTTTTGATGCATTAATGAGCACATACCTACTTATAAGAAGGCTTACATAGCAGCCTTGTATTTGGTAAGTATAGTGTAGGTAGTGTAGGAGTATTGTGATCAGCTGTTTTTTGTTTAGTTTCATTCTCACGGGACGGTAATGCTCTGTGATAGACACAAAGTCTTTGATTTGACAGGATTTAAGGATAGGATCAGGAACACCGCTCTGTGATAGACACAAAGTCTTTGATTTGACAGGATTAAAGGTAAAGGAGTTTAGGATCATTGCTCCGTGACAGGCACGAAGTCTTTGATTTGACAGGATATAAGGAACCAGGCTCTGGGTGGTCTTGTACACCGTGGACCCAGCAGGATAACATGAGAGATTGTTCATTAGCGGCCTCCACGCCTAACCAATGGATATTAAATCTTTATTAGTTGCTTCCACAGCAAACCAATAGATTGTGTGTTGTATTATCACTATTAGTTTCCTCCACGGATTACTAACAGACAGCTTATTGTGTTATCATTATTAGTTGCTTCCACAGCATACCAACAGGATAGTTTATTGTGTTATCATTATTAGTTGCTTCCACAGCATACCAACAAGATAGTTGTGTTATCATTATTACTTGATTCCACAGCATACCAATAGGATAGTTTGTTGTGTTATCAATCTTAGTTGCTTCCACAGCATAATAAGATAGTTTATTGTGTTCTCATTATTACCTCAAATCCATCTCCATGGATGCTGATAGTTTGGTGTTGATATAACCTATTATTTTATTAAGTGCCACCAGAGCTAAAGGTTATTGGACATCTCAATAATTAGAGCTTGTTTTATTATTCATTTTTATAATTGACTAAATATGACAATAGAATAGCATAAACTGAAACGAGTTACAAAAACATAATAATAACAGTAGTCCTCCTGACTGTTGAGCCATCTGCATAAGGAGGTACTATGGTACACAAGGCCAATGGCTCAACATGCTTTTTGAAGCATGGGGGTTCACCAATTTCAAAACTCTGGGCTGCTACAGAGGAATCCCTATTGGAAAAACCCCATAAACAAATTTTGCCCAACCTAGGAATTGAACCCAGGAATAATAATTTAAAAGTACTTTGTTGCATGGTAGTATCATGCACAAGCGTCATGTAGTTATTCGACATGGCTATTGTGTTGAGCCTTCTGTTACAACAACACCGTATCAGTTAGCGAGGTGAGTAGAAGATAGTTTGAAAACTTCTCACCTTTTACTTTAGTTATGTTTGGCTGGAAGTCATTTTTCAGCTGACCTCTATTTGGTGGCATGTATGTATGTTGGTAGCTTCTAAGGTCCTGACCCGGCGACACGGTCACTTGCAAACCAGGTATTTTTAGTTTTGTTTCCACATCCTTGATAATACTTGACTATGTAGGTAACCATTTTGATTTTTGATATGACAATTACCAGGAATCTGGAATGTGAGAAGGTATACAGATAAATAATAATAAAAGAAAAGATGATCCTATTAATATTGAAATAAGTAGGAGTTAGTACTGATAACAAATAAATTATGTTATTGTTTTGAAATAGTAAGTGAGTAATTCAAAGTTAACTAGAATCTGATGACACTGAAATTAATAACTATGAAGATTGCTGCATTACTTATGACGGTGTTTGCACTAGCTAAAGATTAATGTTAAAACATGTTGAAAATTACTTTTAATGATGCATGTTTGCATACCACACACACAACAACCTATTTACACACCTATTACAAACCTATTTCATTACAAAACATTTATGTGTGAACAAGTTTGAATACAAGCTAGGTAAAAAGTTGCAAAAAGAAAAGAAAGTTATTGAATGCTAAAAGTGACAAATTATCAAAAAACAAACCTGTCTTTTGATTGTTTTTATTCTGTGCAAGTGCATCCAATAACAAGCTTTGAAATCTGTCAGAAATTACTAATCTATTTACACCCATGTACCATAACAAGTAAAATTCAACTAAACCCATTGTGAGATTTAATTCATTAGGAAGGTTCTCAAATATTGAAAGATTAAATAAACTTTATTATAACAAACTTAACTTGAACAAGCATAAATCTTAGAGCTTATAAAAGGCCCTATCAGTATCCAACTGACAGTCTGTACCAAGAATGTAGGGTCAGACAATTTAACTTATAGCGCTATCACTGTCAAGAACCCCATAGCCAAAACAAATCTACCAGATCATGTAGACAGATAAGATGGAACACAGTAATCACATTAGATTCACTCAAATATGTCTTACATACACAGGACCATTAATTTACCAAAAATCCCAAGGTCCATACATAATAGGTTACTCACACATACTAAGCGTACCTACTTGTAAATTAAAAGTTACCAGGTGGCTATCAGCTTATGACTATTCATTATTTTATTATGATTATGCATGAACTGAAGCTCTGCTGATACTTACCCTGATTATAAAGTTCGTAATGACTCACCCAGGTGTATCACAACCCTTTCACCCATTCATACGTGGGACACTCAGAAAGTTTTGCGAAACTAAAAAAAATTGTTCTATACGTACATATATTTTTATTAAATCTTTTCAAAGTACTTTCCACCAGCCTCTATACAAAGATTCATGCGCCTAAACCAGTTTTCAAAACACTTTTTCCAGTCCGCCGCAGACACCTCGTTTACAGCCTGCTCGAACGCAGCCAGCGCATCTTCCGGCGACGAAAATTGTATCCCTTTGAGCTGATTTTTTATTTTTGGGAATAAAAAGAAGTCACACGGTGCTAGATCAGGGCTGTAAGGAGGGTGACCCAGGAGTTTGACTGGCGTGCTGTCCAGGAAGTCCCTCGTTTTGAGTGCGGTGTGCGCAGGTGCATTGTCGTGGTGGAGCAGTAGCCCGCGGAGCCCTGTGTTTGGTCGCTTGTTGCTTATAACAGAGAAAACTTCTGGCAAACATTTGGTAGTATACCATTCGGCATTAATGCTTCTTTGATCCCGTAAGGGAATTGATACCAAGTGGCCAGTCAAATTAAAAAAGCTAGCGATCAAAATCTTACCCCCGCTTCTAGATCGCTTCACTTTGGTAGGCGTTGGCTCATTTTGAAACACCCAAACAGTCGACTGGCGCTTGGTTTCTGGGTCGTATTGATAAATCCAGGACTCATCACCTGTAACGATGTCGTAAACACGCCGAGACGAGCCTGCTTCAAATTTGTTAAGCATATCACGGCACCATTCCACCCGGGCCTGCTTCTGAGCATCGGTGAGGTTGTGCGGCACCCAGCGTGATACTATCCTCCTCACGCGAAGATGGCTGTGTAGAATCTCGTGAACGCTTCCCGATCCAATCTTCAATATGTGTTGAATCTCCTGATATGTAATTCGCCTATTGTCTTGGATTAAATTTTTCACTGCTAGCACGTTTTCTTCGGTAACAGCCGTCAAAGGGCGACCGCTTCTTTCGTCATCCCCCAAAGTTGGTCGACCGCGCTTGAATTCGTTATACCAACGATACACGGTTGCCTTGGAAGGGCCTTCATCCATGAATGCCATTTGAAGTCTATCGTACGATTCATCCGGTTTCAGGCGACACTTGAAATCGTATAAAATCATAGCTCTAAAATGTTCCCGGCGCAGATCCATATTTCAGTGAGACACAATACTTTGAATTAACTCGCAAAAAATGTGGAGGGAAATTTTGAAATTGGAACTTACTTATTTTTACTTATAAATAATCATATTTTCGAAAAACATTATAACTGGCCAGTCTCCCATATATAAAAACTTTTTTTCGCAATACTTTCTGAGGGGCCTGGTACAAATACATTTATATTAGATGCATACTCACTCTACAAAAACCTCTAGATAATATTTTAAATATTGTTTAGTCTTGTAACCAAACAATTATTCTCACCCCAGCTACTTAAATGCAAATTGTTATAAGTATTTTCTTGAGCACACTATAATTTTATTTTTATTTGTTGTGCTTTTCATGTTTAAGGAATGTGTTAATACATTTTCTTATCTTACTTTACTTTAAAAAAAGTATGACATGCAACGGGTTCCACATTATTCAATAATAAACCCCGTTTGGTAGTCGGGTAAAAACAATAAATTGCAAAAATGCCAATTAGTGCGTCAACATGAATATGTCATGGCACTTTCTGCCAAATGTTTACTACTTCTGTTGCACATACATTCTGTAACTTACTTAACTTATTTACCTACTAAACTTCTGTTTTAGCTACCTAAATGTAATGAATGCTATAAAAATAAGTTGTTACTTTTTGTCCGGTACAAAACTCAACGTAGGTACTTTGAATTGTTTAACATTCATACACTCACACCTTGTCCCCATGGGGATAGGCAGCAACCACAGATTGCCACTTGCTACGATCCTTACATACTCCTCAAATAAAATAAAGTTTCTCAAATAACTGAGCCATTGCAATTCTTAAGACAAAAGAACCATATTTAAACAATAACATTGAGTTCCTAGTCAGCTGTCTTATTTTATGGAGTAATTTAAGCCGTTTCATTCATTTTCATTCCACAAATTGCCACACAAACAACAGCAGGGACCACTCAGTCAGTAAGGGGTATTGTGTTACCCAGTTACTGGGTTTTGGTTGCTCCATGTAAAACACTGGTACTCAGCTGAATCCAGTTAGAATGGAAGCTGTCCCGGACTTGGTTGGGAAAAGACTAGGCAGATTGATTAAAATTGTCACACAAAAGGTCACTGACCTTGCCTTGTATGATGAAAATAATTAAGAATGTTAAGTTACATAAATAAAAAAACAGAATACTCCCCTCAACCATGATGGAATCTATCAATGGACAGATCAAGTTGTTCGTTTAGCTGCTTCGGTCATTCTGTGCTGTATAAAGTTTTGGCCACAATGGTGTAGGACAGCATCCATGCCACTAGTCAGTAGCTTCTTCTGTCATTTCAATAGAGTTCAGATCGTTCACGTAAAAATATTCCAGTTATTTTCGCCTATGTCTGGGCATCGCTTACTCTTGGAAATTATCATAGGAAAATCTTTTGCCATACCCTCGGCGCTGGCGATGTTGTACAAAATTCTTCGGATGGCTTTCATAGCATGGGCAGAAGGCGATAGTGGGAGCTGAGCCCAATTCTGATGTCACGTCGAAGTACCTATGAATCGTAGGACCGCCATCTTTAACCCCAATGTCTAGAGGCAATTCCTTTATTCTTGACTGGAGCGGGTTACTTCAATAACACACAACACTGGATTGAAACTCAAGAGTGTTTATTTGATTTAGTTACAGGCACTTTGAGTTTTCAAATGAACTTGAAGCTAAAACCACATCGTGAATTCGTGTGGCCTGCTAGGTCACGAAGCTTTTGTCGGTCGCTGGAGAAGACCTAGCCAGAAACTCCAGGATTCTCTTTTTAAATGTTTTTATAGATTACACAATCACTTTATGACAATTAACGTTACATGTTTATTAGGTTTTCAAACATCTATTCATCAGTATTACAGTTATTATTTTTACACACACCGTGCACCGTACGCGCCATGCACAGACTAAGAATGGGCGGGACTTCCATAATGTTTTTGTTTAGACACTAATTACTTGGATAGTTGAGTAAAGCTAGCAAACAATACTAAAATGCTGATCAGTTAATTATTTTAACATTAAACAACCCCAATACTCGCAAATACAAAGTTGTTTGTAGTTTATTATTGAAATAGACATCTAATAACAAAACTATTCAAGTTTCCGGTGATCTGCAAATCTTACTAATTAGAAAGTTTCTCATTATCACATAGCTGTGTAAAATAGTCTTATGACTTTTTAGTATTTAATCATTTACTCAAATTTGTTTAGTTCTCGTATTAAATTATTAAATCTGGTTATTGGTCATAGAAATTATAACATCCGCCATTGTTTGACAACTTAATAAGAATAACATAATCAAACACATTTACTTCGTCAAATGTGCAATAGTTAAAATGGGAACAAATCCAAAAGTACTACAATAAGTGTTCCTGTTTTATTTAAACATCTCGTATTAATTAAACATTGAAATTAGCATACGAATTATGAATCAATACTGATTCCACAGTGAGCCAATAGATGGCGCTGAACTCAAAACCCAACTTTAACACTTAAAATGATTAATTAGGATAATAAATTAGCAAATTCACGCCTACGCGGCGACATATATTTAAGAAGACATAAGATATCTTTAATAATGTTGTTGTGTTAAAAAAGCTGTTCAAGTTTATGATTCGTTCGTGAAATAAGTATAATTAATTAATTACCTACTTAATTGTTTGAAGAGATTTTTATTTATAAAAATGTTGATTGGAGACTAAAATTATGCGATTTTCATTTTTTACAGTAAAGTACAAAATATGATTAATATCCGGCTATCCGGATTTATCCGGATAGTATTTTGAAAGTATTTGAGATATCCCGATAGCAAAATGGGCCGGATAAATGCATGCCCTAGAGTCTGTACTGAAGTGGTGCAGTAATTATGGTCTCAGCTGAGTGCGCAGTGTGTAAACAAGTTGTCATAATAATGTGTGTATGGTGCTGAGGTGTATAAAGTGTGTACAAATGTGAGTATAATAATTGAGTAATAATAATTGAGTAACAGTAATAATAATTGAGGAGTGTATAACAGGTATAAGAACTAAAAGTACTTTGCAGGAAAAGGTTAGAAAAATGTAATTAAATAGGCAGAATATAAAGAAGTTTGAAAGCTTACGTTTTGAATTTTGAGTATTTGTTAGATACTGATTTGCATGAGACAAATATACAGCAGGTTAGCAAATTAATATAGAAAGTTGTCATTGGTTTGTATCCAATTGTAGATTGCGTAGAGTTTGTTCCGATTTGACAAGAATTTGTTTTGCACCTCCAATTTTCCGTAAGAAAATATTTCCATTCGCCGTCCAACAGAACTTGTACTCTTTTTGTTTTGCAAATTTTCTCTAGCTACATAAAAAAGTTTTCTGGAGCTTGCGGGAAGGTATTCAGCAACATATACTGAATGGTGATCACCGTGTAAACCAATGCATTGTGTATTCGAATGGCCGACATTGGGGTGGTTTTTATTGAAGTCACTTACCCTTGTGTTGAGTCTTTTCTTAATCGGAACATCAGTGAACTCCGCAATGATTGGTCTGACAGAGCCTGGTTTTCAGGGTAAAAGATATGCATCGCGTAGTTGCGTTCTATTTACTGGCACGTCAACTGCTGCACCTATCTTAGTGATAATCGTAGATAAGTCTGACACTGACTCATTCTCCATTAAGGGCACATTGCGGATCTCGACGCACGACGTCCGTGAAAGCTGTTGAAGGTCTTGTATCTTCATTTTCAAAATATTTATGTTGTCTCTGCATGCTTGGTTTTCTTTTTTTAGGACATTAACTTGCTTTACCATGTAATCATACTGTCCACCGATGATTTACGATTTTACTGTTGGACTCCTGTATCGCAATATTTTGCAGTTTCATTTCGGCTATTGCAGATACCAGCTTAGAGAGACAAGAGCTTTTGTCGGCCGAACATTTTGTAAGGCGTTCCTCTTGCACTTTTTTCCAGGTTGAAAGCATTTCAAGTATTTCTCGCTATTCGTCCTGAAGTTCATTACCAGGCGAAAATTCCGGGCAAGCTTGCTTATGCCGTGACGTAGTGTTGACAGTATCAAACGGGCTGTTCAATACCGCTTGAGGAATATTCGAGTCTGACTTTACTTGCACTGCACTGTGGCTCAGCGGTGGCTAAGCTGGAAGCGGTCGCTGATTGCAAGGCATTGTATTGTAAGTAGTGAGTCAATCAAATAATTATGTTTCAGCAGAATTGACCACTTTCACTTTGCGGTTACGGGTTAAAGTCTCGTATACACTTTTTACGTATTTATGCGTAAACCGAACACACGTCCACTCTCAAGTAACAAAACGGCGAAGACGGAAAAAAACGTTTTAAAAACACTTTTATTATGCGTACAGATAAGGAGTGGAATTTCCTGCCGGAGTCTGTGTTTCCCGACAGCTACAAACTAGGAGTCTTTAAGTCAAGAGTGAATAGGTTATTTCTGCAATCGTGTTTCACCGTCAACCACATCATCGCTTACCTACAGGTGAGATTTTTTTTTTTGATTTTGATAGTCAAGCGCGAGCTTATAAAGTATAAAAAAGGGCTAAAGATAGCTTCGCTTGTAAAAGTTGCCCTAACTAAGTAATCTAACGTCTTCAAGGAGTAAAAAGCGATTTGTCATCTAGTAAAGGGGGTAGCTCAGTGCCTACAAAAAGCTTCAGGTACAAAATACATATAGTAAACATGAACATAAAAGGCACAAACATTTAACCTATCGTTATCAAAGGCATAATACACCAAAATACATACTATAATATTTACAATTCTACCAAATGAAATTGTTATTTATGTGATACATTGCTGCCAAAATTCTTGTAGGTCTTTCAATATCCGATCGATAGGCGATATGCTACGCAATCCCACAGGTTTACCGTAGAATTTATTTATTTATTTATTTATTTATTAAAACTTTATGCATAAGTACAAAGGCGGACTTAATGCCTTAGGCATTTTCTACCAGTCGACCTTAGGTTGGTGCAGAGATAAAACAAGGCAGGTGCAACTAAATGATAGGATGAATAGAGAAAAAATACGTTAAAAAAAAGGAATAATAAATATATACTTAGATACATACATACATATAAACGATGTTATAGATAATCCGAAACGAACAAATCAATTTTGTGATGATTCTGCAAACTTCTTGCGAATGTGCTCACGTGCCTTCAATTTGAAAGAAAGCCGACTGGTTGCCATCCTGATGTTCTGAGGGAGCGCATTCCAAAGTGAGATTGCCTGGACAAAGAAGGACGAGTGGATAAACCCAGAGCGGTGGGAGGGACATTGTAGAAGACGATTATTGGTGGAGCGAAGATTCTTACTGTGGGCAGAGCAAAGGAATTGAATGTGAGAAGACAGATAAGAAGGAGAAGTGGGTTTATCAATAAAAGAAAACAGGGTAGTCAAGGCCCTCAGCGCTCTTCGCTGACGAATGGGTAACCATTTTAAAAGGGATCGATGTGGGGATACATGATCGTACTTCCGGAGGTTGAAGACAAATCGAATGCAGTTATTTAGAAGGCGGTCAAGTTTATTGAGTAGATCTGCATTCAGTTCATAGTAGCACACATCACCATAGTCAATTATGGGAAAGATTAGGGACTGTACAAGCATGGCCTTTATGTGAGCTGGGAGAAGATTTTTTAATCGATACAGCGAACGCAACGTTCCGGTGACCTTTCGGCTGACACTCGTTACCTGTTTGCGCCAGTCAAGGCAAGTGTCGACGAACAAACCAAGATCCTTAACCTCGGAGCTATACGGAATTGGTACGTTGTCGAAGATTATGGGTGGAACAGTTAAGCCATCAAGCTTTCTCAAGCTATGGGGACTCCCAAGTATGATAGCCTGACACTTTGCAGGATTAACCGCCACACCGAATCGATCGGACCAGCCTTTAATCTTAATTAAATCCCGGTTTAACCCTTCGATCGCATCCGATAAGTTGTCAACGCCTGACTGACAGTAGAGCTGTAAATCGTCAGCGTAAAGATGATACGCATACTGAAGCTCGGTGGTTATAAGATTAATGAAAATAGAAAACAAAAGTGGAGATAAAATACCGCCTTGAGGGACGCCAGCTGCAAGGTCACACCACTCTGAAGAAGAGTCTCCAGCATGAACTGACTGCTGGCGCCCCCGAAGATAAGAGGAAAACCATTCCAGTACCTCGTGAGAGACCATAAGATAAGAAAGGATAGACAAAAGGACATCGTGATTGATGGTATTAAAGGCGTTTGAGAAGTCGATTAACACTAAAGTAGTAACTTTAGTGTCCTCCATTCCCCGCCTTATATCATCAGTCACTTTCAGGAGAGCTGACACGGTACTGTGCCCGGGCCTGAAACCGGATTGAAATGAGCTAATGAGGGAGTTGTGGTATATGAAGTGAGACAGTTGTTTATGAACACAGGCCTCGAGCACTTTGGACAGAAAGGGAAGGATCGAAATTGGGCGAAAGTGACCGGAAAGAGTGGGATTGGGAATCTTAGGCAAGGCTCGGACATGAGCTTTACGCCACAAGGACGGAAAAACACCGGAGTAAAGGGAAAAGTTAATGATGTGGGAAATAGCGGGAAGAAGTTGATCCAAAGCCGACACGATCATATAACGACTGATGTTATCGCAGCCCACAGCTTTGGATTTGATGGATAGGATTATCTTTTTGATCTCTGCCGGGTCGATCGGTGTGAAGACAAAGGGAGAAATATTGGGACGCGTCAGACCAGCAAGGTAGTCGATAGTTTGAAGTTTGGTTAGACTATCTAGTATAGGCACAGTAGAGAAAAAGCGATTAAGATCGTCTAAGCAAATTGTCTTAGGAAGGTCTGAATGCCGCGCTTTGCCGATACCTAGGGTTCCAAGGAATTTCCAGATATCGGCAGAAGATGACGAAGAAATATTATTTAGAATGTGGCGTCGTTTAGCGTTGCGTATCATCTGATTACACCGATTCCTAGCTGTCTTGAACAAGGTCCAATTCTCCTCTGAGCGATCCCTTTTAAATAACCTAAATGCGCGGTCCCTCCGTCGCATTGCCATCCGGATTCCCCTATTCATCCAGGGAGCAGGTGGTCGCTTCAACTTTACTCTCCTAACAGGAGCATGAGTGTCATATAGATTGGTCACAGCATTGTTGAACACACAAACTTTGTCATCCACTGTACCAGCTTCCTGTAAAAGTGTCCAGTCAATATTCGAAGCATCTTTTTGAAGTAGCTCACTATCCATACGTGCAAAGGCACGCTTGTACTGGAACGTGGGTTTGAGTTTTGGAGGCTTAAGGACATAGGACAGATAAATAAGGTCGTGATGGGAAAATCCAGGGGCATCATGTTGCCCATGCGAGGAAACTAGGGAAGGATTAGAGATGAGGATCAGGTCGAGCCAGGTATCTTCACCAACTTTATTATGATGAGTGGGTTGGAGAGGCAGTACATGAAGACTGGCTGACTCGACAATGTGCAGGAATTTACGGGACCGAGGGGAGTTGTGAGAAAGGAGGTTGGTGTTAAAATCGCCCATGATGATGTGATGTGCATACTCCGAACCCAAAGATTCAAGTACCGATTCGAATTCGGTGAAATAATCAAGAGAAGGGGGACAATAAACAACACCTAAAACGGCTTTAGCTCCCTTGACACAAACCTCTAGAAAAAGGAACTCAGCAGAACCATTACAAGCAGAAGTGGAGAGAATTTTAAAAGGGAGATCTCCGCGAAGGTAAATTGCTACACCACCCCCTCTCTTACCAATCCGATCATTCCGTAGAAGAACGAAACCAGGAAGAGAGTAGGTGGAAGATGGAAGTTCAGGTTTGAGCCAGGTCTCAGAAATCAGGACAGCGTGAATGTTGTTGTTAGAAAACGTATCGTACAGTTCGCTATGGTGGCTTGGAATGCTTTGAGCATTAATGTGGCAAATGTTAAACAGCCGGTCAGGATTTGAGCTGAACCTCTGGCGCAATAGATCGCCAAGGGTGTCCGTAAGAGAGCTGAAGCTAACATCGCAAGAAGATGCAGTTGATTCGTTGGCAGAGTAAAAAGATTCGCTGTCTGATAACATCATATAAAAGTAAATAAATAAAATATATACCAATACTATACACAAGTCACACAAACAAAAACACCAAACGAAACACAGGTGCTTGCATCTCTGCACCACCCGCCAGCTAACATCAAAAATTGTTCAAAGTACACACTTCGACAAATAAATTTAATTGTAGGTAATGTACATGTAATGGGCGTTATATAGTTTAACGATAAAAGGAGTGTTCGAAAATTACAGCCTAGGCAAAATTATGCATTAATACTGGTACTCGGAACACACCTTGTCAAACAATCGTGAAACTTATCTGATTATCGCCAGATAACATTTTTACTTGACGGTACACAAACAATAATATTTATTCTGTTTGACATTTAACGAACTTAAAAAAAAAAGGTTGAGGGTAAACACAATTGATAAAGGTACTATTTTGTTATCAAAGATTAATATAGGTTGTTATTGTGTTAAAGTTATTAAGCGGAAATATATATATTACTAAACTATGCAGCAAAGTGTTATGAAGAAAAGTGATAGGATAAGAGCATAATAAAAAGATAAAACTGACAAGCTTGCTATGGTAAGTAAAACCTTACTGTCTACTGTGTACACAATACTAATGAAAATAATAAGTTAAAGATACCATTAACACGTATTGTTTTGCAGGTTACCGCCTCCCCGGACCTTCGGATACTTCACCAGCAGTGGACTCAGTTCGTCGAATGAAGCCAGCTTGTGCTTACTCCCGTCGGGCGCCTTAACCACAATAACTCCGTCCTGAGTCCAACAAGATCGCATCCCGAAGTGGAGTCGCGCCCTACCAAAGATGTTCTGCCGGGTCCTGGTCAAGAATTCCTTAACTGAGATAGAGGAACCCTTTAGGCCTGTCTTAGCTTTCCAAACCGCAGATTTATCATCATAGTCAGCAAACTTCACCAGGATTGGCCTATGATGATCTTTATTGGCTACACCGAGTCTATGACAGGACTTTATGGATGATGCAGCCAATGGTTTAGGGGCCAGCTTCTTATTGATGAGGTCCAGGACGACTGCACCGCTAATCTCACCGTCAACCTCTGCTATGCCCTGGAAGATCAGCGCCTTCCGCCGATGTCTGGTCTCCATCCCGTCAACCTGTCTAGCACACTCACTTATCTGTCTTCGGAGCAGGCTAAGCATGCTGAAGATTAGCTCCCTGAAGGTGCGAAACTCTTCAGCAATCCTCGCTACAGTATCTTTGCCAGGCCCTGCGCATTGGATTTGCGCTTCCAACTCTCCCATCTTCCTTATAAAACTGTCCTCGAGGCTTTTTTGTGCTGATACAATCTCGTCGAGTTGAGACATTGTGATCTTCCAGTGCCCAGTGAAATAGGTGTCAGTGAAAGTGCAGAATGATGTGCTGGCAGGTGGTGCAAATTTTTCTAGGAGTCACGTAAATGTGCTGCAAACGTGAGTACCCGTACAGTGGACGTTATATTGTTATTAGTTGTATAAAACAGGCACTTTTATTACTTATTTATATTTTTCAATATAAAATAAATTTGGAAATACGTCTATTGTTATTTACACCTACCCGCGATCCCATATATATATTTAATATATATAGATAGAATTAAGTCCTAGCTTTAAAATCTGGCCAATCAAAACCAACCAGCATGATCGGCAAACTTGCTAAACTCCACAAAACACTTGACAAAGCTAATTAGGAAATTAATAATTATTTAAGCCTCAACAATTCCAAGTCTCAATTTAGGGACGAATAAAACGAAAATAAAACTTCAAAGAATTTTTTCAACTTAGTCTCATTTTGGCAGGCATTTGGCAGGTAGATGAAGTTTCTCACATTATATGTGCCTGTTTGACGATTGAAATTTCAGAACATCATCATCATCATTCATCATTTCAGCCGAAAGACGTCCACTGCTGGACATAGACCTTCCCCAAGCGTCGCCACATTGACCGATCCCGTGCGTCTCGCATCCAGCGCCTTCCCGCAACCTTAACCAGGTCATCGGTCCACCTAGTGGGAGGCCTTCCAACGTATCGTCTTCCAGTTCGTGGTCGCCATTCCAGAACTTTTCGGCCCCATCGGCCATCCGTTCTGCTAGCAATGTGCCCTGCCCACTGCCACTAAGGTTTGGCAATTCTTCGGACTATGTCGGTAACTTTGGTTCTCCTGCGGATATCATCATTTCTGACGTGATCACGCAAGGAAATTCCGAGCATAGCCCTCTCCATTGCCCTTTGGGTGACTTTAAGCTTTCTGATAAAGCCCATTGTGAGCGACCACGTCTCGGTCCCATAGGTGATCACTGGCAACACACACTGGTCATAGACTTTTGTCTTTAAACACTGCGGTAAATTGGACGAGAAGATACCACGCAACTTCCCGAACGCCGCCCAGCCGAGTCGGATTCGACAGTTGAACTCTTTCTCGAAGTTGGACCTACCCAACTGGACCGTTTGTCCCAAGTCAACATAATTGTCTACAACTTCGAGTGTAGAGTCTCCGATCTTGATAGGAGTGGGTGTTACATGGGCGTTCACCATAACCTTGGTTTTGTCCATGTTCATTTTAAGACCCACTCTTTCGGAAGCTCTACTAAGGTCATCGAGCATTTTACTGAGGCTCTCCATGGTCTCAGCCATGACCACAATGTCGTCGGAAAACCGAAGGTGAGTGATGTACTCGCCATTAACGTTGATGCCAAGCCCCTTCCAGTCCAGAACCTTGAAGACGTCCTCCAGCGCAGCAGTGAACAGTTTCGGAGAAATGACGTCTCCCTGTCTTACGCCGCGCTGGAGAAGGATTGGTCTCGAGGTCTGATCCTGAAGACGGACTGACATGGTAGCGTTTTTGTACATACACTTCAACACCTCAATGTACCGGTAGTCGATCTGGCACCGTTGGAGAGACTGCAGTACAGCCCAAGTCTCGATCGAATCGAAGGCTTTCTCGTAGTCCACAAACGCTAAACAGAGAGGCAGGTTATACTCTTCGGTCTTCTGTTTAACCTGCCGCAGCGTATGTATGTGGTCTACGGTGCTAAAGCCTTTTCGGAATCCGGCTTGTTCGGGAGGCTGGAAATCGTCAAACCTGCGCGCGAGACGATTCGTGATGACTCTTGAAAACAACTTGTAAACATGGCTAAGAAGCGAGACGGGCCTATAGCTCTTCAGCCGGGCATTGTCGCCCTTCTTGAAGAAGAGTACCACCACACCCCTGCACCATGCCTGTGGCGTTTTGCCCTCGAGTATGACGGAATCAAAAAGCTTCTGAAGGGCCTTGAGGACCGGTTTTCCACCCGCCTTCAGGAGTTCAGCCGTGATTCCGTCATCACCCGGCGCCTTGTTGTTTTTAAGCTGTTTCAGAGCCATCCTAATCTCGTACAGGCTGACGTCCGGGATATCTTCGGTATAGTGCCGGGTCAATCTAGCTCTTGGGTCGTTTGCTAGATTCGCAACGGGTTTACTGGTTGACGTGTACAACTGCCCATAGAAACTCTCGATCTCCCTCAGAAGCTCCGGTTTGGCGGATACAATCCTGCCATCATCGGTCTTTAGTTTCGTGAGCTGGCTCTGCCCAATAGCCAGATCCCTTGAAAAAACCTTGGAGCCTTTATTTCGCTCAATCGCGTCTTTAATACGCTCGGTATTAAAGCGGCGGAGGTCTCTTTTCAAGGATTTAGAGATCTGTCTATTGATCTGCCGGTATTTGCACGCCTCATCTGAAGACTGCAGGATCATCTCACGCCTCTCCTTCATAAGCTTGAGGGTATGATCAGAGAGCTTTTTGTTTCTATCTGTACGACGGGTCTTGAAAAACTTAGACCCGACCGTATGGACAGCTTCCACGAACCCGTCGCTGTATTCGTCCACGGAGCTCCCCAGGCACTCGAAACGATTCTGGAGTTCGAGCTGAAAGCTCTCGGGGTTTTGGACCTGGACCTGTGCTGGACGGAGCGTGGACTTCATCAGTCGAGACCTTTCAAGCTTAATATTAATGTTCAATGTGCCTCTTACCATGCGGTGATCGCTCTCGGTTTTTACTGAATTGATCACAGAGACATCATTGAACATTTGCTTCTTGGTTGACATGATGAAGTCGATCTCATTTTTTGTTGCACCATCGGGGCTCTGCCAGGTCCACTTCCTGTGTTCACGCTTTTTGAAGAATGAGTTCATCATATAGAGGCCCTCCTTCTCCATAAAACTGGCCAGTAGGTGACGCCGGTGGTTCCGTCGTCCAACTCCAAATTGCCCCACTTGCAGCTCATCCTCGTCTCGTTTGCCCAGTTTCGCGTTGAAGTCCCCCATGACAACGGTGAAGTGAGTTTTGAAACCATGCATGGCTCTGGAGATATCCTCATACATGGTCTCTACCTCGTTGTCGGGGTGTGCCGAGGTTGGGGCGTAGACCTGTATGACCTTCAGCGATTATCTAGAGGATATTCTGAGTATAAGGTACGCCACCCTGGTCGACACACTCTCGATCTTCACCACGTTGTTCACGAGGGACTTGTGGACGATAAACCCGACACCACCCTGGGACTGCCGGTCACCCTCTCGGAAATAGAGCAGGTTACCGGATTTGAGGATTATCGAGTCCACCCCCTCTCTTCGGACTTCAGATAACCCTATAAAACTCTATCGCAACCTGCTCAATTCCTCTTCGAGCTCGGTGATCTTCTCGTCGGTCCGAAGTGTGCGCGTGTTGTAAGTTGCCAGGTCCAGTCGTCGGTGATTGTTGGGGTAGCTGGATCTCGTCCGGAGATTCTTAGCACCCCTTGCCATGCCGTTACCTCAACCGCTACCGTAGTCGAGGGTAGGCAGGCTGCCGGGCACTAGGGGCCATTTTTTATGTGTGCTATTCATAGGGGGGGTTTTGCCATAATCGCCACGCTTGGCAAGCGGGTTGGCGATCGCAGTATGGTTGTTATAGGAGCACAGAGAACGCTGCTGCCCATTCTCTAGTTTGTCCCTTAGTCGCCTTTTACGACACCCACGGGAAGACGTGGGATGGTGAAATTCTTAACGTCCGGCACCATACGGAACTTTCAGAATGAGAGAATATATTTGTATCCTTTCGTATTTGGTAGTATTACGTGACTGTTATGGACCGAGTTGGAACCAAAATGAGAAGCAATCAGCGACTTGTTTACTGACAACAAGAAGTCTTCGGAAATTGGTTATTGTTTTGCTTACGTACAGGCATTTTTCTAGGTAAATGGACAACGGAGTTTATTATCTTGGTAGAAGCTCGATTCCAACCACCGCTGTCTTGTCAGAAATGTTTCATTAGGTACAACACGACTATATACTCATTCAATTTAGACGTTTCGTGCGGATGTCGTACTGCGCACGTCCAGTTGATTTTTCCATAAAATGTTTACACGCAAATACTCGTCTTGTTACCGTGCGTGCGCGGCACTGGCGCCACACTGCACTCTTGGTGTAAAAATTATATGAATAAATCAACCGGACGTGCGCAGTACGACACCAGCACCGCTGCGGTGTCACAGCAAACCGACACAAAACGTCTAAATTGAAATATCTTCTCTTGGCTGTTTTAAATTAGAAATAATGATTTTTTGGACTGTCTTGTTGGTTAAGTGGTCGCAAGACCTACTGAGTATGAGAACCGAAAGAATATGAGAGTTCGGTTCCGGGTCAGTGTTAATAGATTTTTCTTCAGAATTTTCCTAGTAACAGCTCGGTGTCTAGATTTATGGCCGGTTACTGGGAATGGTCGCACTCACCTTTTAGCTTCTTAGCGTATCGATGACATAAAATTTAAATGTAACTGGTCAAATGTGGGCCAACCATAGTTACCTTTGCTTAACTCTTTGGGAATGCCGGCGTCATGTGATTTTGTAAGTTCCTCCTAATATCCCAGTAGAAATCGAGATTAAAATCGCAAGGCTTGATACAGTTATGCAAAATTTTAGGACATTTTTCACTTTTTGCTCTAAAACTCTACTCTAAGTTTTTCGACATTTGAAATAATTTAAGCCCAACCGCAGCACTGTCAACCCTATAGGTACCAAGCTATGGTTCTTCGAAGATTTTCAAGCTTTTTTTCTTACATTTGCAGGCTATGAATTTGAGAAGGTCTTACCCTAGGACCTAGGGTATGAATTTAAGCCCAACCGCAGCTCTATATAACCTAGGGCCTAGGTTATATAGAGCTACGGTTGGGCTTAAAATGAACTTTAAAAAAGTTCTGAATTTGGTTTGTCGAAAAACGCATAGCATATGACTTTTAGATCAAAAAGTTCCTAAACTTTTTGCTCTAAAAGTCATAAACTATGCGAAGTCCCAAAATTTCGAAGATTTCGCGTGGTACGCAGCTAGCACAAGTTATTCGAAGTTGTGCTTTCGATTCATACTAGCCTAACTGGTCCACACAACATACCAAAAATGTAGAACTATATCAAGCTTTGCGATTTTAGCCTATTTTAGTGTCGATTTCTACAGGGCTATAATCATCATCTTCCTTTTCTTCTTCCATACCATCCTGTCCCCCGTCACTCTCTGACGCCCTTTTCTTTCATATCACTCCTCACACAGTCCATCCATCTTTTCTTTGGCCCTCGTCATCCATCCACATCTATATTCATAACTCTTTTAGTAACATGCGTTACTGGGCTATAATATAAAAAGTAAGTAAACTGTATGAAAATGAAACTTTGCAAAATATTATCATATTCAAGTACTTCTGTTAGTCTAGAGAAAATATCACCTTAGAAAATTTAACCATTTTAAAAGATTCACATTTGAATAATGGGTACTAAAATGAAAGTGGTAAAAGCCAGGAATATTATTATATCCCGGCCACCAACGTCCTATTCGTAACTTACAATTTAAAAGTTCATCTTCTTAGAATTAAGTGTTATAAAATTAGCTTGGTTATCCATGTAACCGCTATCATCAGTTTAACTATGGTTTCTAGTGATATTCTCCAATAAAAATGTAGGTCTTCGACTTTTACAGAGGAAAGATCTAATATTTCAGCAACATTTTAGCGCCATCTTGGTGATTGACGATCGTTTCACTTAACCGATCATTTATATACTATTCTTGTCGTCTGCTGACATTGTTGGGTGAGGTTATTCTTCAAAGTCTCTTCGTAACAAAGAGTCTTAGTTGACATAACATAAAACTGCGTCAGTATTCCGCGAATGAATAGGCAGAGAACGAAAATTTGGTTCAAATAAATCTCACTAGATGGCGCGACATGCAACGAGTTGTTTTTGAATTGTGTGTAAAATTAACATTTTCTGGTATTGAAGAAAACAATTGTATGATCTTGTTTCATCAACTCTCCTAAGCACAATGTTATGAAATAATGATTAATCATTTCAAAGATTATTTGAACGGATCATTTAAAATTGATGCCAATAGATGGCGTGGTTTTAAATGTCTGAGGCATTCCACTCGATTGTTTAAATTTGTATTGTAACATATTTTTAACCCCCGCCGGCAAAAGAGGGGTGTTATAAGTTTCACGTGTGTTGCTGTGTATCTGTGTGTCTGTCTGTGGCATCATAGCGCCTAAATGGATGAACCGATTTCGATTTAGTTTATTTTTGTTTGAAAGGTAATTTTGTCGAAAGTGTTCTTAGCTATGTTTGAATAAAATCGGTTCAGCCGTTTAAAAGTTATGGGCATTTTACTGTTTGAATCAGGGTGTTTTCGCAAGATAAATGTGTCGGGGGTTTTTTAAATTGTGAAATTTTACTTGTGGTGCAATGAAACTGAAAAACGTGCAAAGAAATACTATAAAACAAATATTCACTGTTTTTTTTATAGAAAAAAATATTCATGCCACGAGTAAACCCTTTTACTTGCAAGTCGCTGCTAACACCATCTATCTATCGCCATGAAACGGAACCAAACGCGAACGATGTACAAAAAATTATCGGTTTAATCAGACGAAAAACGTTAGTTACGTCGGCACGGTTTCCTTATATGGAATGACGCATCTGTACTGGGTGTACGCACAATGAAAGTATTGCCGAAACGTTTAGTGGGTATGGGTGGGATGTCCACCATGTACCGATGGCGCATCGCCGTACAAACCTATAGTAGATTCGCCAGGTATGTTCAAGTCTCATCTTATGGGACGCGAGCATAGATCATAGAGCACAGAACCCCAAGCACACTGACCGTCCCGGAATCGAAACCCTCATGCTGAGTAGTGGCTCTTATTTATTTATTTAATCTTCATGTACAATGCTGATACATAGGCGGACTCAATGCAGCAAGGCATTCTCTACCAGCCAATCTTTGGGTTAAAAAGGACACAACAGTGGTAAGAGTACAAAGTAAAAAATATGAACAATAAATTAAAGTCTAAAGGATATTCATAAACTAACTAATAAAATACATAAATATTTTTTTAAACAATAGACTAAGGCCCGATTTTCAATAGTCTGATAACTTTTAACTGAGGAATAAAAATTGCCGATTGACAGCTTTTGAATAGAAAATATGTCAAACGGCCATTTTTATTCCTTAGTTAAAAGTTATCAGACTATTGAAAAATCGGCCACAATACATATTATAATAAATACCAAATTCTTCTGATTAATAGACCAACAGTGCAGTCTTAAGTGACCATTACTAGTAACATGCATTTTTACTTTGAAAAGAAAAGAAAATAAACTGCCACCACTAAATTTTAAATCAAGATTTGTTTGCATTAAGTTTTTAAACGATAATAGAACGCCCTATCCATCTCCGTCGCGTAACCACTGGCCTCGTTTCGAATAAACTTTGTATTATTACTACAAAAACCTGTAAAAAGTACAATTTTCTTGTCTCTGGAGAGAAAAGCCCGGCTTTTCTCAACGAACCGTGGCTTCCGGATCAATCTTTTCCACTCTGACTTGTACAAAACGTGATAAGTATACGGGTTACTGTTTCATTCGCTTTATTTATTCACCCATGAAAAATGATGACTCTAGTATCATTTTCTATGTTTATTTGTAGCTAGAAGTTTTGGTTTCTAAAGTAGATATTCATATTTGATTAGATGTTCGTGGAATCTTAGAAGGTCATAAATACAGACCTTGGTGATGTTCTTCAGAAAGATGTTTTTTTTGTTGTTGGTAATCATCGCTTACCAACAGGTGAGATAGCGGTCGAGCGCGAGCTTATAAAATATAAAAAAATAAGTACGTGTATACGCGGCACGTAAGTTGAACAAAAATGTTAAAAACGATTTAAACCGACTTTTCTACTTTAAATACGACTTAACCGTTGACAATTTGTATATTGTCATCGGTTAGGTCATTTTGGGATTCATTTCGGTTTTAATAGTTTAATTTCAATAAAACGTTAGTACATTTTTGTTCAAATTACGTGCCGCGCACTATAGGTCACTTTATGTGTAACATGACCTATAGTGCGTCGCTCCTTTTTCCCATGAAATAAGTCATGGAAGAAAGGAGCGATTTCATGTTGTCTGTTATCTTACTTGTGGGTTTCAATTTAAAAGATCTTAAAGTATTTCAGTACCTTTATAATATAGAGCACTGTAGCCGAGATCAGGAAATAAGTATTCAGAATTTTTATGTGAGAAGTTCTTGCTATTAAAGTGTTTTTATTAGTTGTCGTAGTCAGTTACAGTTCTAACTTTGCATAATGTTTCTATCCGTTTTAATACAGCGGGACTTTCTTTTATAAACACTGATATTTTCAGGACGTTTTCATTTATAATCTTGGGAATAATCTGGGTTGTTCATGATGAAGAAAAGAATGAATCAAAATGCAACGCTTGGGGTCCTGAGCCCCTAGACAAGTGACATTCTATCATCGAAAGCGGAAAGCGATTGAAAAAAAAGCGGCCAAAAGCATGTCAGACTTCGCACATTTTGGGTTCCGTAGAATCAAGTTGGTTGTTATAGGAAAAATGATTGCATTTCAAAGAAAAATCTGATTTATCTGAATATTGGTATTTTTTTGTAAAAAATACGTAATAATAAAAATTATCAACGAAGTTCATAGGTAGGAAGTTAAATAAAGCTTCGGATCAAAATTTTATAATAAAAGCTAACTTTGATTGCTTCTCATTCCTTTGGCTCCAAATAAGGATGCCCTTGATGGGTTGGCTATTATTTTTTTCGCGCTGCCCTTTAGCTGTATGGGAGTCCCCTTAGAAACATAAGATTTTTTTTGTGGCATTTTGTATGGCTTTGGGTCAACAAGACGCTTATATACTGTGTTTTTTTTAGTCTGTAGCTTAAACCCTGTGTGACAGACGTCGGAAAAATAGACAGACGTACACGTGAGTCACAGCAGTATATAATAGGACTCCGTTTGCACCCTTCGGGTACGCTATCGACATATCATATTGATCCTTTAAATTTTGGCGTTTCAATCATCGCCATCGTTGACAACGTATTACACTTGTCTTGAGCCTTTGGTTTCAATTCCTGAGTCAGATCAAGTCCTCGATTTGGATATATATCCTTAGCGACCTTAGGTACTGTTATTATTTGTTTTATAAAGAGGAAATATAAATTAATTAAAATACGTGTTGTCACTTTGTTGATTTAATGATGAAGGAAAGGTCACCATAGAAACATTAGAATTTAGATTAAAAATAAAAAGCTCATACAAATAGTTCGCATATCACAACATGCCCCCTTAATCTAAATTCTATCTAAATATGAAAAGTAGAACATCAATTAACAATTAGGTACAAATTATCAAGAAATGCCCATATTTACTATACAAGTTTTAAACTTTACAGGGCCTAAAGGCTTAGTTAACGCATCAGCCGGTAGCTCCTCACTGGGCATGTACTTCAAATTGATGACCTTGTTGTTTAATTTTTCCCTTATAAAATGGAATCGCACGTCAATATGTTTGGTCCGATTATGGTGGACTGGATTAAGTGCCAATTGACGTGCACTCTGACTATCGGTATAAATTACCACAGTTTGGCACTTACCTGTTAATTCACAGATAAGACGTCGCAAGAAAATTACGTCTTTCGCAGCAGCCGCTAGTGATAAATACTCGGCCTCAGTGGAAGACAACGCAACTGTGTGTTGCTTCTTACTCTCCCACGATATTGGACCATCTCCAAGCTTCACACAAAAACCAGTATATGAGCGTCGATCAAAACTATTCGCGAAGTCGGCATCGGCAAAACAGTCCAAATACTTCCCCGTTTTGTTGTATGTAATACTGCAATCAACAGTGCCTTTTAAATAATTTAGCACTCTCTTTGCGACATTCCAATGCCTCTTATCATAACATGTTAAGAATTGACTGAGAAAACTCACCGTGTATGCTATATCAGGCCGTGTGTTTACAGCTAGAAACATAAGGCAGCCTACCAATTGCTGGTAAGGAATATTCTTATCAACATTCTCAGAACCTTTATCAAGCTTCAGTTTTTGGAGTGGTGTTTTCACACCCTTACAATTCTCCATATTGAACTGCTTTAGAACTTTATTTATGTAAGTTATTTGATTTAAAACTATTTTTCCGTCCTTTTGAGATATATTTAAACCTAAATAAAAGTTTAATAAGCCCAAGTCTTTTATAGAAAAATATTTTTCGATGTCCTTCTTGACAACTTCAAACGATTTGACATCTTTATAAAAAATAATAATGTCATCGACGTATATTGCCAATAAGACGATATCCGAACCAAAAAGTTTCTTATAAATACAAGGCACAGATGGGGTTCTATGAAAACCAATTTTAACCAAGGTTTCGTCGAGTTTTATATTCCAA
Source organism: Orthosia gothica (assembly GCA_949775005.1). Taxonomy (NCBI): domain Eukaryota; kingdom Metazoa; phylum Arthropoda; class Insecta; order Lepidoptera; family Noctuidae; genus Orthosia; species Orthosia gothica. The sequence continues at coordinate 18,056,681 of OX459043.1, read as the reverse complement.
ACTCTAGGTGCTTGTTTAAGTCCATAAAGCGACTTATTCAACGAGCAAACCTTGTGTTCTTGATTTTTAACCACGAAACCTTCAGGTTGGTACATATAGACTTCCTCCTCCAGGTCTCCATTGAGAAAAGCCGTATCTACATCAATGTGACGCATCATGAGACCATTCTCTGCAGCCAAAGCAAACAAAGTGCGTAAAGATGAATTTCTTATCACTGGAGCAAAGGTTTCATAATAGTCTACACCAGCTATCTGATTGAAACCCTTTACAACCAGTCGCGCTTTATACTATATACCACATTTCCTAAGGAGTCAGTCTTAAGTTTGTAAACCCACTTACAAGGTATTATTTTTCGGTTTGGCTTCTCCACGAGTTGCCACGTTTTCAATTTAATAAGTGACTCATACTCACATTGCATGGCTGATCTCCAATTTTCAGCATCAGGTCCAGTTACTGCTTCAGAATACGTTATAGGTTCTACTAAATTATCCTCAGCAAGGTATGTAAGAAAATCAGGTGGTCTTCTGTTTCTGAGGGGGTATCGCCGCTCATCATTAACATTATTAATTGTGCAGTGATGATCATCATTATCTACAGGATCATCTGATAGATCATTTGCAGAATCATATACAGTATTATCTACCGGATCATGTTCGATGGTCTCTGTTTGAACATAACCAGATTCACAATCATTATTACCGAAATCTGTTTCTACAATACCTTGACGTTCACGTTGGATTGCCTCGGAAGAAAACTCAATCGGATTAAAGTCTAAGTCAATTGGTCTACTATTTTCCAAGATTGGAGCAGTTTGACAACCATGACTTGAAGATTTATTTATTTTCAACTCTGTGAAACAATCTTCATAAAAAACGATATCTCTAGACTTTATCATCTTCCTTGGATTGGATGCATTACGGAGATAATAGGCATTAGGATCATCCGAATATCCTACAAATATGTGTTCATTAGCCTTACTATCTAACTTACTTCTATGACAGGATGGAATATTTACAAGTGCTCGACAACCAAAAACTTTCAAGTTACTTAAGTCAGGTTTATCTCCAAACCATTTTTCAAATGGTGTTCCACAACTCAAAGCTCTGTGTGGACATCTATTTTTAAAGTACACTGCAACAGAAAATGCATCTTCCCAATATGCTTTGGGGAGTGAACTATCAGCCAACATCGAACGTGCCTTTTCCACGTTAGACCTATTAGTGCGTTCCGCAACACCATTCTGTTGTGGACTATAGGGTACAGTTGTCTGATGAATTATACCTTGTGCAGTTAAATGATCAGTAAAACGTTTATTTACATATTCTGTACCATTATCTGTCCTCAACACTTTTATCCGGTACTTCCTCGTTGTCAAACTTTTTAGTCCAACTGGTTTGACCACGAGGAATTGTATTTCCTCGTGGTCAAACTTCATTGACATTGCACCTTTTCAGCACGCTGTATGCATGCAGTTCTTGTATGTACAGTCATAGATATATTTGTAAGAATAAATCAATGTCAAACGTCAAGTTGAAAAGTTTTCATAATTTATTTCCTCGTTTTATGAGTTATTCAAATTAAAATATTCAATACGAAAAATGGATTTGAAATTTGTGAAGCGTAAACGTGGGACAGTTCTACTTCTCGAAGGCCGGCAATACTATAGATGGCGTACTTATAAAAATGGAAACGGTTACTGGGCTTGCAGCCAACTGAGAAAAGATAAGTGTCGGGGGTCTATTACTCTGAAGGTATCTAAATTATTAGTATTGATATTACAAACAATTTATAGTTAGTTTTTTTTTTTTTTTTTTTTACCGAAGCACGACGGATCATGGTTTTTTGCTCCGAAAGTAATCGGTCAAGAATGGTTCAGTTACAAGAGTTTTTTGGGGACGGCACATTCTTCAGCTGCCCAAATTCATTCACCCAATTATATAGCATTCATGCTGATTTATCTACTTCAACAACAACAACGCACGTGCTTCCTGTTGCTTACGCGTTAATGAGGGATAAGACAGAAGAATTATATACCATCTTATTATCTATGTTACGGTCTAGAATACCCAAGTGGTCACCTAAAAAATTTCATTTTGATTTTGAAACTGCTGCGAGCAATGCTATTTTATCAATATTTTTTTTTTTTTTTATATAGAGATGATTTCATTACAAAATGTCAAATGGAGTTAATACATAATGAAATAGATGTTGGTTATTTTTTAAATAAAGTGAGATAGGATACATTTTTATATTATAAATTCGAACCCATCATATTATATCGAAAATATCAGCGTTTTTTTAAATTGCATTTTTATTGACTGTACGCATTTTTAGCTTGACGTTGATACAGGGCGATCCATTCGACTAGTTTGACCACGAGGAAATACAATTCCTCGTGGTCAAACCAGTTGGACTAAAAAGTTTGACTACGAGGAAGTACTTATCTGAGCACCAGTTTGTCTTTCCACTAATGATTGAAAAGAACAAAACTTTTCCAAAATCTCTGTCTTTGAAGAAAGAAAATAAGGAAAAACGAAACGTGAAAAATCATCAATAAACAGTAAAACATATTTATTACCTTGGAATGACGATATTGACATCGGCCCACATAGGTCGAATGAATCAACTCTAACATCTTCGTTGCCTTTTCATATTTAACTTTCTTAAAAGGTTTTCGGGCTTGCTTACCTTCAACACAAGCTATGCAACTTCCCTTGTCTACGACCGTATAATCTACGCCAACATTTCTATTTTTCAATTGGTCCATTCCGATGCGGCACAAATGACCCAATCTTTTGTGCCAGAGTAAATATCTAGAACATGAGTCAGAGTGCACATCATAAGCATTAACTTGGTGATTATTAATAGTACAGTCTAGCGCATACAGACCACCATATGGAGAACCATGTAAAATAGAATTCCCGCTATAAGAGAAGTTTTTAGTTTCAAAGAAGTTACATCCACTTTTATCAAATAAAACAAAAAAACCCTTATCAACTACCCTTTTTACAGAAAGTAAATTTGTATTAATATTTGGCACGAGCATTATATCACAGATACTGTTAATACTGCCTTCAGTATTAATACTTACATCACCAATACCCTGACAAACAAGCTCGTCACCATTGGCAACTGTAACCTTACCAAAATCAACAGGCTTAAAATTTGATAACCACTCCGACCTAAAAGTTAAGTGTTTTGTTGCTCCGGAATCTATATACCACACGTCCTTTTTATCGACCTCAGAGACAGCTAGGGCCGTTAAAGCTGTAGCTTCCTTTGTCTTTGGTTTCTTCTTTCTAAAGGGACAGTCAGGTCTTTTATGTCCGGGCGTGTTACAATCATAACAAACAATAGGTTTATTTTTCTTCCTTAATTTTCCAGGTCGATTTATAGAGCCTAACGCTGACTCCGTAGATGTTTCGTTCGGATTCTTAGCCATTTCATTCAACAGTTTCGGTTTAACCATTTCTGTGGTGATATTTACGTTGCTATTTTCTATAGCCATGACTAGTGGTTCGTATCTGGAACCGAGACCTCCAAGCAAAATCGCAGCAATCGATGCATCGTCTATCACCTTGTCAATATCAGCTAAATCTAATGCTGCTGACAGTATGCCATTGATATAGGATTCTATATTTTCAAATTGATCTAAGGTCATTCTGTATAATTTCCTTTCGAGGGACAAACGTCAACCCATACTTTTGTCTTCATAAGCAGACTTCAAAGAATCCCATGCTTCTTTCGCTGTTTTGGCCGCGCGAACATAAGTGATGGGTGGGCCATCTAACGTCAAACAGATTTTCGACAATGCTTTCTGATCAATCTTACTCCTAACACATTGTGAGGTTGAGTTGTCAGGTGCGAAACCTACTACTGTATTCCACAATTCTTCATGCAAGAGGTAGTTTCGCATGCGGAACTTCCATGTACTATATCCTTCCCTATTAGTTAACACAAAGTTCGGGATGGACGAGGAAACTGCTCCTCTATATGTGGAAACTGATCCTTCTCCGTTAGGCATTTTCCGCAAAACTTACCAACAACAAAAACTTCAACAACCACAAAATTTTACTATATTTCCTATTAGATCTTCGTGCTGATAACGTGTTGTTATTTGTTTTATAAAGAGGAAATATAAATTAATTAAAATACGTGTTTTCACTTTGTTGATTTAATGATGAAGGAAAGGTCACCATAGAAACATTAGAATTTAGATTAAAAATAAAAAGCTCATACAAATAGTTCGCATATCACAACACTTACCCAGTATGATTATAACCGGAAACATTTGGGATTGTATAATGTAGGTATATTCAGATACAATATTTGTATTATCTTACGTTTGAATATGAATCTATAGATCATCCTCCTTGCGTCGTATTCCTCAATATTGAGGGTCGTGACCTGCCTTCTGCATCAGCTTCTCTCTAATGATCTTTCTCCATCTGTTTCTGTCTCTGGCGGCGTAGAAGGCGTTGTAAACTGTAGAGTCAAGAGCGGTGCGGATCTGGTCAGACCGACGTTTTGAGCTGCGTCCACGAGGCCTTTTCCCATCTACTTTGCCGGTCACGATGAGTCTCTCGAAGTTGCCACCGTCTTTCCTTGCAATGTGGCCGAAGTATTCTGAAACTCTGCGCAGACACTCGGATGACAGCCGCGAGGAGATTTTGAGTTCTCGCAATATGCAGCCATATAGTTTCAATTTGCCAAATTGTTGCAAAAAGCGTGGCTAGCTCCCGACATGGGACTTAAAAATACCTGGCGAAGTGTAGGGGCCAACCTACAACCAACCAGGAACCAGATGCAACCCTTCGGGGAATATAGGCATGATGTTTTATTAGTTTTTAACCGACTTCAAAAAGGAGCAGGCTATCAAATAACTGTATTTTTTTTCAAAGTCAAAGTCATGTTAAAGATTTATTTCCAGATAAATATGGTTACAAAAGTTCTTACAATATAGTATAATAGTAGCTTAACATATTTAATCATAGCATAATGACACGCAGACAGAAAAAGAAACCGAGGTAGACCATTTAGGAGATGGGTGGACGACGGCAGTCGCAGTTGGAGGAGGCCTATGTATATAATAGACAAACAGACAAAAATGATAATAATTTAACTAATTCAAAAATTAATTTATGAAGGAAAATATTGTAATTAAGTTAATATTAATACTATTGTTTTAAATATATTAAATGATTAATCAAATGAAATAATAATTTAAGTATTTTTTCTGAATAAAGGCTCTTTTTTTTATTATAATGACATGCAAATTTTTGGTTAGTATACAATTAGGTCATTTAAATTTAAACTGAAGGAACTCTTTTATAGTATAGAAGGAATTCTCTATTAACCACCTGCGTAAAGTCCTTCTGAAACGGACCTTGAAGGACAATTGAAGTTATTTTTCACTTTAAAGTGTTTTTTTTGGAAGTCGGTTGTATTTTTAGTAAAAAAGTTTTTTTAGACAATAAATTTCACTGAATTTAAATTTTCATAACCAAATACCCTTTGTAACACGAGAGTTATGTAACAATAAACATGTACCTTCATACCACAAAAAAGCGGTTTCCGAAACAAACGCTCGATAGAAAAATGTTTACACGGCTGTATCCACACGAATGCCAGCCAATGCCATCTGCTAACGATGATTTATAGTTGTTAGCTATATCTTTATTATATAAAATATATAATCTCTGCCCGCACTGTGTTTTAACACGGTTAGTCGCCCCGATATAATCATGTTATGCCATAATTGCGGCTCTGTGTCTGTCAAAAGGAATTTCCATGTAAATTTTCTAGGGCTGTGCTCTGCCTTTAATTTCCGAGTAGGTCTGTGCCCAAGTCTATTTGAAGATTAATTATTATTTACCTGAAAGCCTAATTTATAACCTATTTCCCCCAGGCTACCTCGTTCTTTTTCTGATATTGCTATCAGTGATAAGACCGCCATTGTACTCACAGAATTATTTTTATTGTAAACTAGCTGTTCCCCGCGGCTTCGTTCCCGTGGACCACCTCCGGGCCCGTTTTCGGGATTAAAAATATCCTATGTCACTCAGGAATAATGTAGCTTTCTAAAATAATTTTTGAAATTGGTCCAGTAGTTTCGGAGCCTATTCGGTACAAACAAAAAAATCTTTTCTCTTTATAATATTGGTGTAGATGAGATGTAGGTAGAACTATTTTGGTGTACAATAAAATATATTCTATTCTATTCCTACCTCAGACCATCTGAGATTCTTACAAATATTCTTGCTTCTTTTGTAATACTATTTCAGGAATACGAATAACGAACTGGATAACGTAAAAAATCAAATAGGTAACGAAATCAAAGGTTAAATGATAAATGATTTTATTTCTGTAAGTTGGTTTGTACAAACACTTTTACACTTCGATCATATTTTTTAAAACTAGATGAGGTCGGCGTTTCCTATCTGACTACTCTGAGAAGAAAGGCCGAAACAAACTCAGAGGTCACAGTCTCTTTTAAAGTCCTGACAAAATCTTGGTTATATCATGTGAAGACCATGTAGACAGATGTCTGAAATGGTCTTTTGAGGAAAGAACCAGCCAGATTGAGTGGACCTGTCCAGTCAGTGCACGCATTTGTCAATAACCGAGCAGCTCAACTCAGAATTTACGCAGCTCAACGATTCGACGAACAATACCAAAGAAAGGACATTCGGGTAGGCCGCATAAACTACTCAAACTGCCAGACCATGAGTAAAAACTAACTAAGTTATAATAAAAAACAAAAATCCACATCACATTCACAATAATAAAAATAAAATAATATAATACTTTAAAAAGTAAATATTCTTGTCATTGCAAGAAAACAAAAAAAATATCAAAATTAAAAACAAAATTCACGGTGCAAAATATAAAAAAAATCAAAATTAATTGGAGCAGCTATTGAGCTGCTCCAATTAATTTTGATTTTTTTTGACGTTGAGGACAAAAAGGCTTGGGATTGCCCAAGCCTTTTTGTCCTCAACGTAATCTTTAATAGTATAAAACGCTTTCTGACACAACTTACGTTTAATGAATGATTTGAATTTATTAAGACTTAGATCTTGTACGTGGCTTGGAAGCTTATTATAGGTACTACAAATTTGTGTTTGTTCCTAATATGTTATGGATATCACTGTATTTTTTAAACAATTTTATATTTTTATGAGCATATAAAAGATTTTCATAAATATACTGAGAGGGCACAGTCATTACATTAATCTCCTTAAATTTCTCTCTGAGAGAGTGCCTCGGGCTTAATTTATATATTGATCGAACAGCTCTTTTCTGCAAAACAAAGATATTCTGGATGTCGGCGGCATTTCCCCACAACAGAATACTGTACGACATTACACTATGAAAATAGCTAAAGTCAAAGACCTTATACGTATTTCTTACTACTAGACTGTGTACCAAAAATTTTTGTATAGCTAAAATGAAATCTATTACCATATATCTAGGTTAGCTATTCCCTTATAAGCGGTAGCTAACCAAAAGCGGTCCTGAGCGAGAGGGTGCCCGCTGGTAGTGTGTCCTTGTCTGACATCTTGCCAGCTCAACTAATCATTGGGTTTGGTAGAAATGGTAGAAAATTTTATATTTTCCTTTTTATGTACCTAATACCAAAACGAACGAATAAAAAATATATTTAAATACGTTACAAAGACTATGAAACTTTGAAGCGTATTTAAATATTTTTAAAGTTCCTTTAATTCATCAATTCATTGTATTTAAAAAATAATTCATTAATACTGAGTAAGAGTAGTACTTTTAAATGTTTGGGCCTGGTAATACTAAATGTAGGACCACCAGGTTTGTGGAGTTTTCGGTGGGTTTTGTTCGAGTAAAATTCAGCGGCTGTTAATATTATTCGCAAATTGATTCCTAGTGGAATAAAATTGGTGAAGTTAAGTTTCTCAACTGTCTACGCAACTGGACATTAAGTGAAATAATTGAGATCATTTGGGGTATTTCAAAGCATCGTCTGAAGACTGCAGGATCATCTAACGCCTCTCCTTCATGAGCTTGAGAGTAAGATCAGAGAGTTTTTTTTTCCTATCTATACGATGGGTCTTGAAGAATAAGCTAATGCAGACTTGGGATTTGAGGATTATCGAGTCCTCCTCGAATACACCATCGTAAACTGCTCAATTCCTCTTCGAGTTCGGTCATCTTATCGTCGGTCCAGAGTCCGGAGTGTGCGCGTGTTGTACGTTGCCAGGTCCTGTCGTCGGTATTTGTTGGCGTAGCCGGATCTCGTCCGGGATTCTTTGCCCCAGTATGGTTGTTACAAATGCACAGAGAACGCTGCTGCCCATTCTCTTGTTTGTCCCTTAGTCGCCTCTTACGACACCAATGGAAAAACATGGGATGTCGAAATTCTGTACGCTCGACACCGACTCGGAAAGTGACGTAGATTCCAAAAAATATACACACATTTTTTTTTTTCAATGTGTTTGGTAGGTTTAGGTAGCGTAGTTAGGTAGGATATATACATATATCGGGATACTTACACTATTGTTTTTACAATCAATTTGTCCCTTGTTATGTTTGGTCATGGTCACCTTATTAGAAAGTGACACACTACCAACGGGAGCCCTCTCGCTCGGACCGTTTTTTGCGCCATAGTGCACAGTCTAGTAGTAAGAAGTATAAGGTCTTTGGCTAAAGTATACTAAACGGGCTGTCTCTATTGGCCGATTTCTGAATTAAGTATTCGACGCTAAGTACGTGCTGATCTCGATTTAAGCATCTGTCACCCTTGATCATCTGCCACTTTAAGTTTTCTGCGATGCTGAGCAAGGTTTGAGTATACGTAGTCAAGTCATGCCAAAGTATACCTTATGTCATACAAAAAACCTTCATTGACGATCAATTGGGTTTCACAACTGAGAAAAACACATTTGATCATTCTCGAATTCTCAAACCGTTGTCAACGTTACATCATCAGTGTAGCCAGATTGGGCGCCTTTTTGCCATTTACGCTACTTGGAAGGGTGCCGGGGCGACCAATTTTTACAAGCGGCGCCAATTAGGTTACCTCCAAAAAAAATAAGGCGATTTTAGGCGATTTCGGAATGAGACTATCTAATACAACATTATCTGAGGAATGATGTAAATAACTGGAAAATAAAATGCTTTTTTCACTATTTTTCATTATACTTCAGTTGCAACAACACAGGGAAATAAACAAATGCAGAAAAATGTTTTATGTGGAACCAATAATGATTATTGTGGCTAATGCATTTAAGTTTCGAAGAATGTTTCGTGGTATTAGTGAATAATGGTCGTCTTGAGTTTTTTATAAATGGAAAAACTAAATTTTCGGCGACTTAGGGCTCGTCGAATCTGGCAACACTGGTTACATTTGGCAGTTGATAGTTGACAAGTCTGTGCTTAAACGGTGATCAAGCAAAATAAATACAAAATAATATATAAACTTATAAAACGAGTGACGAAGAAGACCTTGTCTTCCTTGGAGATGCCTCGACGAAGACCGATGCGTTGAAGAAGACTGTTCGCCCTGAATTATCGAAAACATTAGATCGGATGCAAATATTTCACGCCTGATAGATCTCAGATGCTCGAAGAACGGATGGTCAATGGGGCTGTTAAGTTCTGGAGTTGCGACCGCGTGGCGGAATACGCAGCGCTTTAAGGCCTCCCTCTGTAGACCGATGACCTGGTTAAGGTCAAGGAATTCCGATGTATGAAAGACACAGGACTGGTTGATGTGGTGACGCTAGGGCAGTCCTGTATCCAGCAGTCTTTCGGCAGAAATGATGACTATGTTGAGTGAGATCTTCAAGAAAATATTCAAAATGTGCCAGTGTTTGTGGTCGACAGTAGCTTTTCCTGCGCGAAAACCGACAGTTATCCAACAGGAATTATGTGTAAAGTGGAGATGGACCGGTTATATGATGCGCGATAACCAAGGGACATGGAGAAGAGTGACATGGAGAAAATTAACAAATTGGTACACAAGAGATGGGAAAAGATGCCGTTGAAGACAGTGTCATAGATGGAAATGGGATATGGGAAAGACCGCTGGTCAAAGATGTAGGCAAAAAGTGTAAGCGATGGTGCTCTGTGGTGTTGGCGAGTAGCACAGGACAGACGCCAGTGGAAACTGTTAGTGGAGGCCTATGCCAAGCACACTGAGATTAGGGACATTTTATTAACTACGTATAGTATTGTATAGACTTCAGTTTTTTTCTCTGATTTCAGAATAAAAGGCTTTGTTTTTCCGTTTATTTATTTTTATATCTATTATTTAATGTATTTGTTTTTTGTTATTATATCCTAGGTTCTAATTCTGCTCATTGTGTGTGATTTCAACCATTGAGGTGTGATTAACAAATATCCAAACATACAGACTTTCATACCTATATAGAATAGGGATTATTATTAGGATCCACAATACAAGAAGAGGTTACAACGATGAAATTGTGTACAGAATTTGGCTTTAGTATGATACGATTTTGGTATCAGAACAATAAAAGTTGATAAAAACAACATGACAAGTCTCATTTATTTATTATTTTACAAAATTAGTAGGTAGAACACAGTCCTCCTTCATAATAGCAACACATATCCAATGGCACCGACCCTGGCTAATATTGTCTATCTTCGGAGGCTCTTCGATGGCTAGCAAAGTCTTTGGTCATGAAAACCCAGGTCACTCATTAAAATTTTTATCACAACAGTCCACATTTGTTGGTAAATCACAATTGCAATCAGATTCCGATGCATATACATGATTTCTGTGTGTGTCGGTTCTGTGCTGGTTCTGTTCCACCTTGAGAGATCTTGTGAAGTTCTGAGTAAAATATTCTGTAGTTCTATGAGGTATCACAAGAACTAGCAACTGCTCGCCTGAACACATTCACTTCAAGTAATTATAAGCTTCAATTCTTGATTTTAGCAATAACAAATTATATTAGATATTATTTTCTTTCGATAAGACATCATTGACAAAATAAAAACGGTTGCCATGACAATCTTGAAGTAATTGACTAGTGCCTACGATCCATTTCATAGTTTTATAATAAGGTTGTATACATTTTCAAATAGGTATCTATTAAATTGCTTAAATATGAAAAATCAAGTTATTAAAGATTATAACGTCTTTAATAAATTGATTTTTTAAATCTTGAATGAAATAGATAATATAATAAGAACGTACTTTTTATAGCTGTATAAAATTTATAATAGAAAATTTTATGCAATCTTGTGATATCTCGGATTCCTTTTGTAAAATGGAACGTAAGAGTGAAAGAAAAAGCGAATGGAACTTTGACTAGTGATGTGCCAACTCGGGATAAACACGACTCGAGTTAACCCGAGGTGAAATGCACATAACTCGAGTTGCGCAACTTGAGTTAGCGCAACGTAGCTTCGTTAGTTAGAATTAATTATTTATTTCGTTTATTTGTTAAAAACCACTTTTTTACATATATACATATTTGACAGACAAATTGGATAACTTCCCTCGAGAATGTACGAGATGAGGCACAACACCGAGGGAAATGGAAGGAATGGGGGAAGCCTTAGCCTAGGAGTGGGACACCACTGGCCAAAAAAAAAAAACATTTTAAATTTATACCCTATTCGTTGGGGACAACTTTTTTTCACGTCAAACGGTTATAATCCGACTAATTTAAAAATACAACCTTGATCGCAAAATGGTTAGTTTTGTAGCATTCTTTAATTGGTTATCATAATAGTTCCAAACTCCTGGCTATCGTGATGCTTTTTAATGTTGGTTATTGGTTTTGCTTCTACCTTTTTTTTATTCAAACTTTAATAATATTGATATTGTTGTACGAACACATTTAAGAAATAATGGTTTAAATGTTTGACATGTGTGTATTTGGTTGATCTTTATTATATTTTATTTTAGATTTTGGTAATAGCAACTCGAGTTAGCCGCAACTCGAGTTGCACATCTCTAACTTTGACGGGTCCATACTTAAGTAGTTACTTAACTGAGCTAGGTAGATTCTCAATTGAGAAACGTAAAATATTCAAACACTTCCTAAATTATTTGACAATACTCAACTGATTATTGCTGCTTTACTTAAATCAGAAACCGGCCCAATAGTCAGTTAAATTACGAATTTTTCTAACAGCATATGCTGCGGAGCTTAGCTTCTTTGACAATTTATCTATATGTGGTTGAACAGTTTGAAAATATAAACAATCGATCGAAAATCTATTGAACACGTAATTATGATACAATAACATGCGAAAACATCCCGATTCGAACAGTAAAATGCCCATAACTTTTGAAGGGCTGAGCCGATTTTCATTAAACATAGCTAAGAACACTCTCGATAAAGTCACCTTAATCAAAATTGGTAGATCCGTTTAGGAGCTATGATGCCACAGACAGATACACAAACAAAGTTACACACGTCAAACTTATAACACCCCTCTTTTTCCGTAAGGGATTAAAAATACTACCTACTATTATAGTAAAATTAACAAAAAATCCATCGATATCTATACTTCCATACTAATATTATTATAAATAGGAAAGATTTATATTTTTGTATGTTTGTAGTGTTGTATGTAACGGATAAACTTAAAAACTACTGGACCGATTTCAAAAAATATTTCACCGTTGGGAAGCTGCACTATCCCCGGGTGGCATAGGCTACTTTTTATCTCTGTATTCCCACGGGAACGGGAACTACGCGGGTAACACCGCGAGGTGCCCGCTAGTTTACAATAAAGTACATATTAATATAATTACATAGGCATTATAGTCTAAATACCTGTGCAAATACGATAACATTGTTTCAGACGGTCAATAATGTACTTAACTGTAAATTGAATAGGACTGTAATTACATTACTAGCACAAATGTGGCGCATTAGGTCTATTTACAATGCTAACAGTATCCAAATGTATTGCCCATGTGTCTAAAAAAATAAATCAAAGTGCCCAATATCGAACCTTTATACCATTTGTTTCACGATATTAAGAACGTGATTTGTGTTTTTTACGTTTTCGTAACAAATGGTAGATCTATGTTCCCATTTTTCCACAAAATTCGATGTCCCTCACTATAAATATTCCTGAATACTTCACATACAAAAGCCTAGTCTCTTCTTTTATCACGTTTCGGTCTAAACCATCGGCGGTTTTAGCTTTCAATTTTCTTTTTTCCTTTGATGCGGAAAACCACTTCAATTTTCGGAGCCTACGAATAAATAATGTCGTTATACGGAACCAAATAGAGCAAGTGGTTTGTGGTTTTTTGTTGAGCTAATTATGTGGCTTTGGCAAAACCACAAATAATTGAATATTAAAAACCGGCCAAATGCGAGTCGGACTCGCGCACGAAGGGTTCCGTACCATCATCGCAAAAACACACGTTTGTTGTATGGGAGCCACAGTTTATTTTATGTTGTTTTTAGTATTTGTTGTTATAGTGGCAACAGAAATACATAATCTGTGAAAATTTTAACTGTCTAGCTTTCACGGTTCATGAGAGACAGACAGACAGACGGACCGCGGAGTCTTAGTAATAGGGTCCTGTTTTTACCCTTTGGGTACGGAACCCTAAAAAGCAATCCACTGTGACTGTAGCTAATAAATTAATAAGTTTGCATGATATACTCAGGTACAATACAATATCTTCGCCTCGGTTGACATTGTTCTCATAACATTATGTCTCGGTTTTTCATCTCTATTTACTAAACCTCAAAAGCAGTTTTTCGTTGCAATACGAGTATGAACAAAATGCAGTGCTCAGTTATTCAGTAGCTATTCTGTGATAATGCTATTTATGTCTCGTCATAATGTGCCCGGAGTAGCTCTTAGAACTTTATTGTAAAGGATGTTTATAGAGATTATATTGAGGTAAGATTAAATTCCAGAATTCTTGGAATGAAGGTTTAAGATTTTATCAAAAAGTCGAAAAGTTTTTCAGCAAAAAACTCTTCATGTCTTCATAATCATCACCATATCAGCCAAAAGACATCCATTGTTGGACATAGACCTCCCCCAAGCGTTGCCAAATGGAACGGTTCCGGTGCGTCTCGTATCCAGCGGATCGCCGCAACCTTCCCCAGGTCATCGGTCTACCTAGTGGGAGGCCTTCCAACGCAACGTCTTCTAGTTCGCGGTCGCCAATCCAGAACTTTTCTGCCTCAATGCTTCTGCGAGCAATGTACCCTGTTCACTGCCACTTAAGTTTGGCAATTCTTCGGGCCATGTCAGTAACCCTGGTTCTCTCGCGGATATCTACATTTCTGATTCGATCACGCAAAGAAACGTCATGCCTTGTGCGTAGGTTATTCCTCGAAGAGAAAGAGCGAGGTTTAATATTGAGTAAAAACACCAGAATTTCGTCATTTCATTTGCAAAAATAATCCTGTGACCTCAATATCAAACTCAAAATAGAATAGATACTAACAGTCAGAGCAATCTTGGCTCAACATAACAGAAGGCTCTTAATTCATATTCAAATCATACAAACTATTTGATAAGTTCGGCTCAAGCATTACCATTCGTACATAGACTGCTAACGAACAGTTGCCAAAAGACGGAGGCACATCTATAAATACTTATGGTAGGATTCTATCACGTACATTAGGTCATTTACATCGAACCAGACGTGCCAAAAAACCACTTGCCAATAATCGTTTTATAGCTCGAGCTGTAATATTGACCGCTATTTTATTACGTACTTTAAGGTCCTGCACACAGATTTGGCAATCGGAATGTCCTCTTAGCGCTAACTCGCACGTTTTTGCCACAATACCGATCGAAGCTGTAATACCATTCACGGTAATTGCAGCTTTTAAACTGGCGACCAACCGTAGGTTATACCAATAAATTACAGGCAGTTTTTTCAAAGGCCAGCGCTTGCCTACTATCTCACCTGATGGTAAGCGATGGTGTGGTCGACGGTGAAGCACGCTTGCCTAGAAGTAACCTATTCACTCTTGACTTGAAGCCCCCTAGATTGTAGCTATCGGGACACACACAGACTCCATAGCCGGGAATTCCACTCATTAGCTGTACGCATAAAAAAGTTGCCGAAAAAAATCACTATTACAAATGGGACATGAGATGTTCATGGTTGAATTTTTGTCAGTTGATCCAGTTAATGAAACACCAGATTGACAGAAGCTCAATCATTTCTAGATCACTGCGATAGCCGCCATGTCCATTATGTTTGATTTAGCGACTAACTAGCCACAGCATCCTGCTTCCGAACTCCGACCGAGCCTTTAATAGATGATACTATCACATCTACGCTCGATATCATTCAAAATTACTTTGACTAACAAATTTTAAGTGCAATAACTGTCAAGGAAAAGTCTGCTTTCTGTTCAACAGAATATGTATTTTTATAAATCACACGTTAATCTAGATCAGACTAGGCTAAGCTAACAGATGGTAACACAATTATTCCAAATCCAGTTGGTCTGAGAAAGACTTCAACCTATCCTGTAATCGTATTTGTTCAGGAACTTATGTGGAGTTAAGTAAGGGTTCGGAACTAAACTAACAATGGGCCTAGGCTTATGAAGGATCCCTACTTACCCCGACTAGGTTTTGTAACTATAACCGTGAAGTCCTATAAGGTTTCTCATTTAAAATGCCGCGATAACCTTGTAGTAAGAAATTGAAAAATAAAATTCATAATGTTACCCATACCTACTATAACAACGATTATCATTTGTAAGCATCAAGTTTAATTATAATCAAGTATTTGTATATTTTTTAACCGACTTGCCAAATAGGAGGAGGTTTCTTAATTCGACCGTGTATATTTTTTTTTATGTGTGTTCGCGGATGACATCGTCGTTTATGAACCGATTTTGATGATTCTTTTGTCCTTGATAATGAAGGATCTGGTGATGGCATCCTAGAGAAATCGAGAGAGGTCCTCAAAATATTATAAGCATACATCTAGCGATTTTGGTATTTTTATTAACAATCCAATCATTTGCAATCAGAAAGTGAATTTTGGTGAAATGGAACTGATGAAAAAGACCACAGATGGCCACTGGAATTCCTTAATGCTAAGTATGTCATGGGTATAAGATATATCGAATAGCTAACCGACTATGATGAAGCAAATACTTATAAATTAATGGTACTGATGAATATGGTAACATCGAATGGCACTGGAACTCCAAAATAAAATTATGGATCCTAGTCGTGTTTGGGCTTATTGGAATCGTCATGAGATGTAATTTGGCTATAAATGATTTTCATGGTATTTGGAGGTACCTAACTAAAAAAGAGATAAATAAAACTTTTTAACAAAAATATCAAACCGTCATCCAAACCAAAACACTACACTACATGATACATACATATATAAACGCACGCCTTTTTCCCATGGGGGTAGGCAGAAACTACAGAACACCACCTGCTACGATCCTTACATACTTCTTTTGCTTCACTCACATTCATACATCTCGTCATACACACACGCCGGTTATGAGTACTGCGCTCCTGGCCTTTCAAAACGGAAAACAATAGGTACCAAAGACACCGAATTCGGCAAAGACAGTTATTTTTAGCTTTTTAGTGTTGTGTTTTGGAAGTCGGTTTGATATTTTTGGTAAAATGTTTTTTTATTATAGATGTCAAAACCGACTTCTTAGATTTTCAAGACAGGATATGTAAAGCTTAAACTGTGATGAAAGTAGATATGTTGGAAAGAGGTTACAATAGACCCAATTCTAACTAGTCCTGATCATTCACATACATAATATTACGCTTCTATTCTCCAAAGGGTTGAGCAGAGGTGCAAGTACTATTACCTTACCTACCATTTACTAGATCCAAAATACGAGCACCAAAATACCAAATTCAATAGGCTTCCAGAATCAATTGCAACCAAACGTTTCTGGGAAATCTCAAATCTTGACGGCTTGAAACAGCCGGCCAGATCATTAAAACTTCACAAACCGACCCGAACTGCCAACAATTCATCGGCCTACGTTCTGTTGGTACTAAGAATCGAATGGACGTGTGGTGGCCAGCATCGGCCATTGTGTACATGAGTCATTATTTGAGCGTCGTTAGTGTTAGATAGAGGGAGTTGCTCTATTACTTACTCGGTCGGGTACTCGTGACTTTGAGTAATGTTAGCGCTCTTTATGTCAATTCTGTGGAGTTGCGGGCTCTCAAATAGGTAATGGACATTTATTTTAAGAATGGCAATAGCTCTATGACATTAACTGATGTGATGTCACGTTTATAACCTATAAGATACTTGGTTATAAAAGGTAATAAGTACCAGAATCAGTTAACCCGTAAAGATTTTCCCCAATCTAGAATCGACTTCATGATACCATAGTTTAGAAACCTCACAGTGTTATAAATCGTGTAATACGGTACACGATTTTTCGTCCGATAACTTAAATATGTCTTCTCGCATTCCGCATACCGTCGTCTCGTGGAGAACGTGCAAAAGATGTACCTACAGTATTGTAGGATAAGTGTTAATTAGTGTAAATCTATGAGGAATGAAATGCAACGTGGTGAGAGAGAAGGAATGATAGTGCGAGAAAGAGGCAGAAGGTGATATGTCAGTGGAGTGATGGTTGGAGGTTGAGAGCGAAGACGAATACATCCTGTATTAAATTATTTTATGAAGATTTTTATTGTGTTGAATAATAAACCAAACTGTTAAACTGTTCAGCATTTAACTTGCCCCGCAAATCCCACAATCTACAGCATTTTTGTATGAAAGGGGTGGAAAGTGGGCAAACGTCCGCGCCCCGAGCGTGTCTTTTGTCCACGTCTAGTACTCTATCCTCGGAATGAATTGCGTTGAGAAGCGGAAGAATCTATTATTTTTCCACCACAATATAGGCATTTGTTTATAAGTGACGCTATTGCGTTTTTATTGCTTGCATTCCGTAGAAAACCGAGTCTCTTAATTGTGATATTAAAATGGACTCGACGATCTGAAACTCCCAGCTTGCATGCAAATGACCTCATCCTTACATAATTATTATTGGAAGTAGGCTTTAACAAAGCTATATGCATAATATTGTTAATACCTAGGTTACGACGAGTTTATATAACTTATATTAGTAAATAAAAGGGAGCTTAATAATAAAATAGAAAATTGCGATCGTTTTTGAAAATTTATTAGAATTACTCAGGTATTTACACAACTCTTGGGACTTAGCCTCTACCTACTTAACTATTATAAATACCTTTAATATATAGGTACGTTAACTGCTTCTTTAGCACCTACTCTTAAACCCACAAACAGGTTATAAATAGGACTGTAGCGGCACTAACGCCGCCACTTACGAACTAATGACATGACGTCACACAAATCCTGCATCGCGCAAGCAAAGTTTTCGGCGCGATTAGAACACATACAACAGTCCGACAACAACCGTTGGGCAGTTGCCCGGACCAGACACAACACCTGTCTGGTCGGAGGATCCTCCCTTTTCTATGGAGGCTTGTGGGACTTTACACCCTGTTCCACATACCCCCAAACTGGTGACCCTCGAACATGAACATCAGCGCAGCCTTCGCGCAGAGCTACTTCATCGTGACGTCATCATCACTTCCTCAAGCTTTCGATCAGTGAGTCATACAGCAAGCCAGTACCTACTACGGGGGTATCCTGACCACCAGCATGCAGCGGACGCGCATTCCTGGTCATCACCCTCAGCTTCTTTCATCACCGCTCCGACCTACTGGAGCCAGCAGCACTCTCCTGACACACTGGGACATCATCCTCATACCCCCAAAGGACTTACCTTTACATGCACGTTATACATTTTTCTTAATTTAATTGCATTTTACGCAGACTCCTTCATCATCATTTTACTGACCCAACTCTTCGTGTCAAGGACTAACGTGATGTGGATCATTATTTTTAACCGACTTTAAAAACAGGAGATTCTCAATTCAATGATGATAATCTTCTTTACAAGCTTTTTATGTGTATGTATGTATGTGCAGTAAAACTATTATCTTAATGTTCTTCGTCAGTCGTCGGCTTTCTATCAGTTGCCCTTTGCACTTGGTGCAGACCGGACGCTCTCAATCAACTTGGAAGTATAAAGAGTTGTTAATAGTCTTTTAACTTCCCATGCACCGATGGTGCCCGCCTTGATTCGGTTCGCTTCAAATTCTATATACAGTATGGAATTAAGCTTACCTTTAGGGTTCCCTAGATTTACTCTGAGGTCCCTCCTGCCTAGCGAGCATGGGCGTACCCAAGACATTTGTGACAAGACATGATAAATTATGTCATGTCTTACAATTTGTCTTAAATGCTAGCACGGGTCAAACATTTGACATATTTTAAAGGCGCAACATGCTTTTTCATGGCTTTAGTCACACATTTCATCGCAGTTTGGGCGATAAAGCCATTTTGTCTTAAGTAATAGCACCGGCGGCGTGAGAAAATTTTCTGTCGTTTATTTGGGACTCATCGGGTCTTAATTGCTAATACGGGCGCACCTATTTTGTCACATTTTGACAGATGATTTAGAAAAATGTATCAATTTCGTTCGGAGGTGGTGATAAAATGTTATAGTAAAAATAAAAAATATTTTCCTTGTAATTACTGCACCAAATGGCAATAAATTTATTTTATGTGTGTGGTGATCAATGCTTATTAATTAATTGAAATGTTACAAGATTATTAATTAATTTTATATTATTACTTTTTATAATTGTATTTTTTTAATTGTTATTCTTATTTTGAATTATTATTATTATTTTTTATAAAGAGTATTCCATTATATTCTAATAATTTTCTTATATACCATATTATTCTTACTTTCTACATTTTTAAATATTTCTTAAATAAAACCACCCAAAAATTGAAAATTTAATAAATAGGGGCCCACCGGTATCGGGAACATGGTCCAAGCTATTATATTTAAAGTAATTATTAAAAATTTCACAATCATTATATCTTTCTAACAAACAGTTAATATGTTATCAAATAAACAAAGAAAAATAAAGTGTGCATAAGTCTATGGTAGTGGGTCAAATATTAATTTGTTCCCAACAAAATTAAAAAGTTGTTTATCTGTATGAACGGCACACTTTTTTACGTATTATTTTATTTGGTCGTCTATTTAGATTATGTCGCACTATGAAGTCAACAAAAAGAAAGGCATGTCGCGCCTTTAAACTATGTCACATGGTTGTCCCGTGCTAGCATTTAAGACAGATAGTAAGACATGACATATTTATCATAACTTGTCATGACCGTAGTTCAAGTCAAAAACCAAGCAAAGTAAAAAAAAAAAAACTTGTCACAAATTCATGTTGGGATGCTGCTAACATGGGGGTAGCAAAGGGGATGGCAAAATTTTGGTCATATTTTGCCTAGGACATAACGTTTTCGAGATACCCTTCTGGAAATATAGAGCGTTTTATGCAAAATAAAATAAGATACGGAGGCCCATAATTCGGAAACAGTGCGTCGTAGGGCTATTCTTCTCAGAACCTAAATAGTTTGTATGGCCAAGGTTAAACCGAAACTGCAATCAAATTGGAAAATATCCGAAAAAAAAAAAAAAACATCTAGAATACCACAAGTCAAGTTTGCTCACGAGACTGCTCAGCACCAACACACACCGCTACCACTAGCGATGCGAGCGAGCACCACCGTCTGCAAGCCCAATGGTAGAGAACTCGCCTGGGGCCGTCTGACCGGACCCCGCAGCCGATTGACCGTAGCTGGCTAAGCTACGGCCTCTCGTGTAAGGAGAAATCCGATCCAAAGTGGAGTGTTACCTCAGAGACTTTAAACCACCTACGCTCATCGGCTCAGCCACGAGGATCCCATCATCCTCCTGCACGGGTTACCACGCTCACGGCACGAACACGCGGGAGGTCATTGCTATGCATCATATGATCTTGTTCGATGGTGGACCCAGGGGTATGACCTCGCCACCCCTGTGTTAAGTAGCCGGTGATTTCTGTTCCTCGAGAAGGAACATCACCACACTTGCCTTGAGGATCTGCACGACCGTAGCGCTCATCCTCAAGACCACGGCACCTTGCCGTCTCAGAAAGAGGAAGACAAGGTAGGTCTGCGTCTACAAAGCCAAACCAAGCAAGCAAGCGAATGAGCGAGCGAAGCGTGGCATGTTGCTGGATACAGAGCACGAGTTTGTGAACGCATGACCCTCCCCATAAGCCACTATAAAGTTTGCTAATAAATGGTAGCTTTCTAATTTCCGGCAGACGTAGAGGGTTTTAAAACAATCTTGTGCCAGCATAAATTTCCGATAGCCGAGCGTAGTTCCATTTTAGACTGAAATAGATAGTAGACGAAGATGTTATCATGTGTGATATAATACTGTGGGGACTTAGCTCAGGGAGCTCAAATGACATGCAATGCAATATAACTTAAAAATTGTATTTATTAAGTCAACGAGCCTTGCCTAAAGCAGCTCTTACAGAAGTCACAAGAAAAACTAAACAAACATTTCTTCAAATATTTTCTAGCGTTCGAAATATGATTAATCTCCCATAAGTAAATATCAGTTGCCAGCTTTAAATAGGTAAGGAGGTAGCACCTCCTTACAATATCTACCGAAAGTGAACCTTCTATTATACTAGGACTATTAACATAACACATTAGCATATATAATATACCCACCGGCTTTTGTTAGATAATAGCCCTCAACATTAACAGTTAGGAAAAATCTTCCTGATCCTTTCCCAACTACCGATGTAGCCTTGAACTGGAAGTTGACCCTTCCAGTCTAACCTCTGGATGCCAGTATTTTACTGAATAACATGATCTCATTTGCAAGACTTGGTTGTCAAAGTTTCGGGCCTCTGACGATCCGTAACAAGTATCAAATCATTCCGTCATAGTTGCAAATAATCACGTATTATATTTTATTTATGATATTATTTAGTATTTATTATTGTAATATTTAATTGATTAATTGCATGTCAAAAGAGTATATATTAATCAGTTATATTGTATTCTATTTTATGCTGAATTGTCTGTTTTTTTTTTTATTTCCCCTCTACATACGTTGTCTACATATCTTTTTATTCAACTCTCCTCTCGCAGGTATGCTGTCAAAATTTCTTTGAAATGAGCGTTCCTTTGTACCTATTTTCTGTTCCTTCATCTTAATGTGTGTGTACATTAATGGTTAAATAAATAAAGTCTATAAATGACAGCTGGGACCAATGGATTAACTTGCATTTCGAGACACGGAGTGGTCTTGGAACGTAGGAGCTAAAATAAAGCTGAAATATTATTTTCTCCAGAGTTATTTAAAGCTCTCCAATCACCCCGAAGGTCTATAATCTCCGATGACATGGTTCGTTATTTTTAGACGATGTTTTTGTCCTCAAATTGATATAATATCATATTAATATTTACCTGAAATGTTTTGTTGATCCACAATACCCCAGTAGATAGTGTTTTACTGTGTAACGTCAAGTTCCAATGAAACAATATACTCGACCTGAATAGATAACCCGGGTTTGGTTGAATAATAACTAAATTTGGCAATAAAGATATTAAAAACATAAACACAACAATGGCTAGATGTTCTAATGTATATGTATGTATATTCACATACCTCTCTGAAATTACACTAAACCTTTCTTAATCAATGTTTATTTTTATCTCGAACTATAAAAATTAAATCGGTCGGCCCAGAAAAACGAACTAAGATTTTACCTATATTTACTACTTAGATAGATACCAATATTCTATGTAGGTAAATAGGTATATGTTCTAGCCGTGTAGTATTCCTAAAACACATTTTATTCAAGTAAGTTTGTAGACATAAGTTTATTTCAAAATCCAAAACAAGATTAGCATTCATTTTTCTTGAACACACTGAACATAAAAGTAATGTTGTATCCTGTGAAAAGAAACTAGAGCAAGTACGTATTTAGGAAAATATTTCAGTATAACAGGCTCGGCTTTTTCAATGACAAAAGCTTTATGTCTACGGATAGTAAAGGCTAGTATTTCCCTCTATACAAAATATTGTTACAATATACCCTAAGCTTTATATTTATGTTGATTCATTAAAATATACGTTACTTATAAATAGTGTCGTATCCTGACTATAATGAGTTATCGAAAATCGTAGTAGATCGAAAATGGAACTAATTCACGGCAAAAAAAATCATTTGTTAAGAAACTAGCGGCGCTTAGTTTCTATACTCATTTAAGTCAGACTTCATTTTATCGATCGCATTTATTTTATTGTTCATTTCATATTTGAAACAATAAAAGTTTATGTGTAATGTATACGGTTATATTTAAATATTTTACGCTTATATTCAAAAAACATTTATTTACACCAATTAGTAAAATTAAATTAAGGAGTCATGTCTCATCGATTTGATGAATCACTTATGATTGACCTACAACACTATGCTCCGCGCTTGCGACATGAAAAAAAAATATATTTGACAGCTGTCAGTTTATTCTACGAAATTAAAAATCACAGTATAGCCAGATGCAGCTGAATAGCTCTGTTTTACATAGAGCGACTGCATTTCTTCCACAACTTATTAACTGGGTAACACACACACACAAACACACACTACCCCTTGGCAAGATTGGTGTGTTTTTCTGGCTTCTGCCTACCCGTAACGACTGTCAACAATCTATAAACGACAGCTGGTACCAACGGATTAACGTGCTTTCCAAAGCACGAAGGGGTCCCAGTATGTGCTCCATGGTCACCCATCCACGGACAGACCTACCTTGGTAAGCGTTACTTAACCTTGAAGAACGACCCCTGCGGCTGTTATTATTTAGCCATGAGTCACAGTTTATACACAGTATTACAGTCTGCCCTCAGCTTTATATTTCTATTGATTTATAACGGAAACAAAAACACACAAAAACAAACAAAATTTTCCTTCAATAATAGCTGAATGGGAAAGTTTAAAACAATGATTTTGCAACATTACGATGATCGATGAGTTTCCAATGGAACTTTTGACTTTTGGATGCTTTTATCTAATATCTTTGTTCGGTCTTCAGAAGCTGTTATTTAATCTAGATCAGTAATAAATGTCATTGAACTTTGAACTTCTGAAGTGTCTCTTTCCACTTGATTTCAAGCAAAAATGTGTACTGAACTCTCTTATAACGCTGACCTATCCGGAAACACGGCAGTGTGTCAGCCAAGTTTGCTTAGTTTATATTATTATCGTGTCCACCTACAATAATTGTTATTGTTGATATTATGGCCAACCAATTACCTACAACGTAGATTATATTATTAACGTTAGATACTACAATTATGTTCTCCTGTCTACAAATCAGACTGACCACTTGATTAGTGCATTAACCAAAATGTTATATATGATATTACTACTTTTTAACACGTTTATTAGCTTGGTATGTATGTATCTATGTAAAGGAATCTTTGAACGTGATTTTCACCCCCTACAAAACTTCGGATTGATTTGAAATTTTGCACACTTATCAAGGACCGATGACAATGCAATAATTTAAATAGTTTGTCCCATTATTCTTACCAGGATCTTAAGAATTAGCGACTTTTTAGTTAAATTTACCATTAAAGCGTGCTTTTTAGTTTTCAGAACAAAAAATATTTAAGCTGTTAATCATGCCAGATACTCAAATTGATATTTGTCTATCAGCATAGATCTTCGAAAAGTCAAATGTAAAGCTGGAAACAAATTATCGGACGCGGCTTACGGACGCGACTGAGAGCCGCGCGCGAGGATCTAGGTAATGAATGAATGTACATTACATTGTGCAAACTATCGGACGTAAGTCGCGGACGTGACCTTGGGCGTTCGGACTTCTGATGAAGTGATATTTGACTATCAGCATAGATCTTCAAAAAGTCAAGTGTTAGGCATTGTCCAAGTGACACTTTAGTAGCGTATATCAATTACGTACATTTTAGTTTTTTCGACAACCGCTGTCGCAAATAGAACATCATTTCAGCCTTTGAAGATATTTCAGCCTAATTAAATGAACACCATTGGCCAACAAACACTGTACACCCAGTGCCTTATGGGGCTTTTCTTTTTCATCTTCGAGTCGTTTATTAAGGCCCAAGGTTGTAGCTTCCGGTTGGAAAACGACCGGCTTTTCCTTGTGATGAGCCCCTGGAATTTTATGAGATCTATGGCTTTTGGGCCTTCTGTTATGGCGGAATGTTATACTTGTGTTCCTTCTTGTAGTATGAAAGTATGGGATTTAATACATTGTAGGACGAGGAAGTATGCAGTGCCATTGGTTTAGCAATATTTTTGTTAAAGTCTCACAGAAGGAGAGAAAAGAAAAAACGGAAGGACTTTTTGTGTCTTCAATCTGCGAAGTAACTTGTTTGTTGTTGTGTAATATAATATATATAAATATTATATAGATAAACCTGGGCTTTTAGCCCAAATTTACCTTCTATAGGAATATTTCATGGTATATGCGCAGGGCATAAACGAATAGCGATGTTCCTGCCTAGAACGGACGTGTAGGTACCTAATTCAATTATTGGCACCGATGTCGACGTTTGATTTTTAGCCCGAGTTTACAGTCTATTGATGTAGTTCATAGTATGTCTGCATACCAGGATCTAAAAGCGATGCTACCTGGAACGGACGTGTACCTAATTCAATCACGTTCACCGATGTCGACGCAAGGGGACAGGCGATATCAAGCACGTATTTTCTAAGAAGGTTTTAAGTGCAAATAGGTCGATTTGCACCGCATTGCGTCCATGCGAACGTGCTTGCAATTTGGGTAAGTAAAAATGGATGGATATGAATCGAATCGCTTACAAAAGAAGGAATAGGTTTCTACCAAATTTCGCTAAACAAATATTTGTATTGTATTACATTGTGTTGAATTGTGTTTAGTTGAATTTTATTGAATTGAATTGGATATGGTTCAACCAAATTTAAATTACTTTAATATTAGTATACTGATTCCCTATGTACAGGCTTGCCTAAGCTAGGCAATAAGCGAGTCTTAATTTCTCTATACTACTTCGGTGAAGGAAAACATCGTGAGGAAACTGGCACGTCCTAGAACCAAAAATTCAAAGACATGTGACATTCACCAACCCGCACTGAGCCCGCGTGGTGGATTAAGTCCCATTCCCTCTCTCACAGAGAGGGATGCCTGTGTCCCAGCAGTGGGCACATTATAAGGCTGCCGATGACTTCGATGTTTGTGTGATGGTGGAGCAGGTGTCCAGTAACACAGGATAGTTCCAAGCGCGGGGCTGGTTCTTGCTCTGCCCTCTGCTGCAGCGCGCCTCATTCACCTGCTATATTTATTTGGTAGTATTAAGAATATATATGTACTCAAAATTTTCTTGATGAAAAAATTGAATTGAAATATTTGACTTAGATATACAAAATCAAAACATTTCCATAAGTCTTATAACAAGCCAATAACCTCAAAACAATGCTGATGGGTAACCAATTTTATGATACAACAGTTAAAAATAACGCCAGTAGTCTGGTTTGGTCTATAATAAAACTTGAAATAAGTAGGTGTCTATACTGTGATTTTTAATTTCGTAGACTAAACTGACAGCTGCCAACGACCTTATTTTTTTTTAAATGTTGCAAGCATGGAGCATAGTGTTGTAGGTAAGGCTCAATCATAAGTGATTCATCAAATCGATGTGACATGACTCCTCAATTTAATTTTACTAATTGGTGTAAATAAATAATTTATGAATATAAACGTTATTTATTTAAATATAACAGTATTCATGCACATAGTACAAAACGATTATTGTGTTAAATATGAAATCAATAATAAAATAAATGCGGTCGGTAAAATGAAATCAGACATAATGAGTAGAAACTAAATAATTACCGCTCGTTTCTTAACAAATGTAAATTTTTGCCGTGAAATTTCTCCATTTTCGATCTCACAGGATAGTCAGGATAAAACACTAGTTTTAAGTGACAACCCCCCAAATGACAGTTTAGTCTACGAAATTAAAAATCACAGTTTACATATTTCACGTTAATGAAAATACATGCGTAACAGCACTAACAGCGATGCTCATTATTTTTGGGTAATGGCGGCAACATATAACGTTAGGTACTTATTTATAGAAAGCTTTTCGCGAGTAGTCTTATTAATGTAAATATTATTACTTTGAGAAATTTAATAGTTTAACTAGTACTGAGTTCCTAATAATAACACCCACTAACAATCTTGTTTTCGCATAGTTTTGTTAGGAACTTTAAACTTTTACCAAAATCAAAGACAATTACCTACGGTAGATATATGCCTAAGTTAGATATATTCCGTCCATCTCATCGTCATCATTATCCGTTTATCTTACCTGGCATGTGGTATTGAAATTATAAGAACCAAAAAACCAAATTTTACACAAAAATTAGATATCAACAAAAATCTAACTGCTGCAATGCAACCTCTTTTTATCAATAAATTACAACACTAACTGGCCTCTGATGTAATGCAACCTTGACAATAAAATCTAATACTTACTGGCCTCACCGTCAAAATTCTAGAGCAGTGTTTTTCAAAGTATGGGGCGCGACCCCCTGGGGGGTCGCGAAGCTTCTGTAGGGGGTCGCCAGAGGTCGAGAGTACAACTTCAGTGAAAACGAATAAAGATTAAAGGGATTGATTTATTAAGTGTGAGAAATTTAACAAAAGGATAAACTCATAAACATTTGTATGTTAATACTGTTATTTATATAACAAAATTAATAGATATCATAAGTTTACTATGCCATCTACTGTGTTTGATCTGTGGTAAAAATATATATGTGTTATCTGTGTAATAAAAACTTCACTTCCTTCCGCAACCAACTCTGCGTTTCATTAGGTTATGGGCCCAGACCCGCTAAAAATTATTGAAAGAAAGTAAAATAAGTTCAAGAAGTTCGAAAAAACAAATCATGTCTACAAATTACTTGGCGAATGTTCCAAAATTAAAAGGCCGTGAAAACTTTGACGATTGGTGCTTCGCGGCAGAAAATGTGCTCGTGTTGGAGGGAATGGCGGATGCCATTAAGGCACCTTTAGCGTCATCAGCTACCCCAGCACAGAAAGCACATGATTTGAAGGCGAAAGCGAAACTAATATTAACGATCGAGGCTTCTCTGTATGTGCATATCAAACAAGCGACTACAACATACGACTTGTGGAAGACGTTGAAAAATATGTTCGACGATTCAGGGTATTCACGAAAAATCAGTTTGCTAAGAAATCTCATTAGCATACGCCTAGAAAACTGCGAGTCAATGACCAGCTATGTTAGCCAGATCATCGAAACTGCACATAAACTGACCGGCACCGGCTTCGAGATAAATGATCAATGGATTGGATCGCTTATGTTAGCTGGATTACCGGAGAAATTTGGACCAATGATTATGGCAATAGAACATTCAGGCATAAGTATTACTGCGGACGCCATTAAGACAAAACTTTTAGACATGAGTGCAGATTTTGAGGTTAAGTCGGAGGGTGGTGCATTTGCCGCCAGAAATTTTCACAAGCGTCATGTTAGCAGTAGTGATAAAAATCAAGCTCAACATGGCAGCGGCAGAATGAACGGAACGCATCCATCTGTCAATGCTACTAGTGAAAATAAAATGGCGCGGAAGAAAATAATTCGTTGTTACAAGTGTAAAGAGATTGGACATTTTAAAACTCAGTGTCCAGATGCACAGAAAACAAAGACAAATGCATTTAGTGCAGTATTTCTGACAAAGAATTTCAGTCAATCAGACTGGCACTTAGATTCCGGCGCAAGCACACATATAGTTTCGAACGTGAACTTATTGTCAAATGTTTGTTATCAACCCAAGATTAAGGAGATAATCGTTGCAAATCAAACCGTCGTGCAAGTCTTATGCTCTGGAGACTTGCAACTCACAACATGTGTCGGAAATAAAGAGATTACAATTGATGTAAACAACGTATTGTGTGTACCTAACCTCACCACTAACTTACTATCAGTGAGTAGAATAATAGCAAGCGGCAATAAAGTGATGTTTAATCAGGATGGATGTCTGATTTATAACTCACACAGTGACTGCATCGGCGACGCGTTTTTAGAAAATGGTGTATATAAATTAAATGTTGTGAAGGTGGAACAACTCTTAGCGGCAGCAGTAAAGACCAATGTTCCATCAAGTACTACTTGGCACAGGCGGTTAGGCCATATCAATGCCAATGATTTGAACAAACTTAAAAATGGAGCAGTTGACGGTGTAGCTTTTAATGACAAGTGTGATAATGGCAAAGCCAGCTG
Source organism: Orthosia gothica (assembly GCA_949775005.1). Lineage (NCBI taxonomy): Eukaryota > Metazoa > Arthropoda > Insecta > Lepidoptera > Noctuidae > Orthosia > Orthosia gothica. Next base: position 18,027,420 of record OX459043.1, on the reverse strand, counting down.
TATAGTTTGCTGTGAAGGTAAACAAACCAGATTACCGTTTCCTCAGAGCACCAGCAAAAGTCAGGCGGTCCTAGAACTGATCCACACAGACTTATGTGGACCAATGGAGAATCTATCTCTTGCTAAAGCAAGATATTTCCTACTTTTTGTGGACGACTTCAGCCGAATGTGTACCGTATATTTTCTGCGATCTAAACATGAAACATTCATGTACTTCAAGCAATATAAACAATTTGTTGAGAATCAGCATTCAAAGAAAATTAAAATATTACGGTCTGACAATGGAGGGGAGTTTTGTTCAGCGGAAATCACAAATTACCTGAATCAATGCGGTATACTTCATCAGAAAACAAACAGTTATACACCAGAACAGAATGGACTATGTGAAAGATACAATAAATCCATAGTTGAGAAAGCACGTTGTCTTCTATATGATGCCAAATTTGATAAACTTCTTTGGGCAGAAGCTGTAAACACAGCTGTGTACATTAAAAACAGATCACCTGCGGCAGGCTTAGAGAAACATACTACGCCGTACGAAATATGGACAGGCAGAAAGCCGAATTTGAGTCATCTACGGATCTTCGGTAGTCCGGTGATGGTCCATATTCCGAAGGAGAAGCGAAGAAAATGGGACAAGAAAGCGAAGAAAATGTACTTAGTAGGATATTCTGGGAATGTCAAGGGCTATCGCTTGTATGATCCTATATCGCGAGATGTTATTGTAGCCAGAGATGTTGTTGTCATGGAGAACACAGATGACAGTTTAACAACATCTATTGTAATCGAAGAGAGCAAAAAACCTGATGGGTCAGCCGATATAGTTCCTGCGAGCAATTCTAATGGAGAAAGTCAGAATGACAAGACTTATGTTCCTGAGAATTCATCAAGTGACACAGATGACAGTTTTGTTGACACTTCATCATTGTCTCCAGAAGTAAAGAACCTCATCTCTAGGCAGTGCGACAGCAATCTACCAGAAAAACGTGTTAGACGCAAACCAGATTTTTACCTGAGTGCCAACATGTGTGTGGAAATGTCAGGTGAGCAGATTTCTCTTAATGATGCAATGAGTGGATCTGATAAAGATCAGTGGCAGTATGCAATGAAAGAGGAATTAAAATCCTTTCATGATAATGATTCATGGGTACTAGTTGACAGGCCAAAAGAAGCAACAGTTGTAAAAAGTAAATGGGTGTTTAAAAAGAAATATAATACTGAAGGTGAAGTCCGTTTTAGGGCCAGACTTGTTGCAAAGGGTTTTTCACAGAAAAGGGGCATAGATTACAATGAGACTTTTTCACCTGTTTTGAGATATTCTACTTTTAGATTATTGTTAGCTTTGAGTATTGAACTAGGTTTAAAAATGAATCACCTTGATGTACCTACTGCATTCCTTAATGGTTTCCTTATTGAAACAGTGTATATGGAAATACCAGAATGTTCAAATATTGAAAACTCTAATAATAAAGTCCTAAAGTTAAAGAAGGCCATCTATGGGCTCAAGCAGTCAGCTCGAGCTTGGTACACTCGTGTAGAAGATTGTTTGTTAAAGTTACAGTTTAAAAGGTCAACCTATGAACCATGTCTTTTTGTAAAGGATAATAATAATGTAAAGTTTTATATAGCACTATTTGTTGATGATTTTTTTGTTTTCTATAATTGTCAGAGTACTTATGAAGAGTTAATAAATGAGCTAGTAACAAAATTTAGAATAAAAGATTTGGGTCAGATTAAACAGTGTCTAGGAATGCACATAAATGTTAATAAAGACAGTATTACTGTTGATCAAAAGCAATTTATAGAAAATATTCTAAAGAAATTTAATATGTTAGATTGTAAACATTCAGATACACCAATGGAAATTAATTTAAAACTAGATAAAGATATAAACAATAAATGTGATAAGAAACTACCATATCAACAATTGATTGGAAGCTTGATGTATTTGTCTGTACTAACCCGGCCAGATATCTCCTACAGTGTGAGTTTTCTGAGTCAGTATAACAATTGCTATAATGAGACTCATTGGAAACATTTAAAACGTTTGTTAAGATATTTAAAGAAAACTAAAAGTTATGGTTTAGTATATAGGAAGACTGGAAATAATTTATATGGTTTTGTTGATGCTGATTGGGCATCCTGTACATTGGATAGACGGTCATATACTGGGTTTTGTTTTATTATGTCAGGATCAGTGATTTCTTATGAATCTAAAAAACAAAACACAGTAGCACTATCCAGCACAGAAGCGGAGTATATGGCCCTATCTGAATGTTCTAAAGAGGCAATATATTTAAAGAATATATTAAGTGAATTGATTATGTTAAATGATGGTATGCCATTATGTTTATATAGTGATAACCAAAGTTCTATTAAATTAGCAACTAATCCATTGTTTCAAAATAAGCGCACCAAACATATTGACATAAGGCATCATTTTGTGAAAGAATATGTGTCAGAAAAGAAAATAGAAATTAAATATGTATCAACTTTAGAAATGCCTGCAGACATATTTACAAAAAGCTTAAGTGTAAGCAAACATTATAAGTTTATGCAATTAATTGGCATGTCTGAAGTTCCTATTATTTAAAATTATTTTTTTACTGTTATATTATAACTGTATTAAGTTTAGAAGTATGATTATTTTGTTAGGTCAGGATGTTATTTATATAACAAAATTAATAGATATCATAAGTTTACTATGCCATCTACTGTGTTTGATCTGTGGTAAAAATATATATGTGTTATCTGTGTAATAAAAACTTCACTTCCTTCCGCAACCAACTCTGCGTTTCATTAAATACAAACAAATTAACAAAAAATAAAATCCTAAGACTCATGTTAATGCGAAGGTTGTGCTTGTTTTTGATTAATCAATTTCTCCCATCGTGGATCTGTATTTGCTACACATAGAATTAAATAGTTTTCCAAATTTAAGCGATTTCTTTGCTTACTTTTTATTTTGGCCATTGATGAAAATGTCAACTCGGACGAGGTGGCAAATGGAATCAAATACTTCAAAGCCTCAGTTGTCAATTCCGGGTATTATGTACTTATATCCGAATCCTAATTATGGAGACGCATAAAAACGTCGTATGGAATGAATATTTGTAACACTGTAACATACACATACATACATGATAAAAAAGCGAATGGTCGGGGGGTCGCGAAATATTTTTTTTTTCTCTTATTTTTTAAAATATACTTCCAGTGTATGGAAGTTTAAACATAATTTTAAACACTCAACTAGTTTTTTCTAAATTGCAGGAAAAAGATAAACATTTTTAATAATTTGGTGTAAGATTAATAAGAGCAAATCTCCTAAATATAACCCGACAGTGTTATGTAAACTAATAGCTTAATGTTAGACAAGAAAGTTAAAATATTTACACCATCCATCAATTACTGTTGAAAATTAGGTCAAAGTGAGCAACCGAAACGGGCGAAAGCGTTACATAAATAAAATAATATTTAAGAAGTTTTAGTTTAACAATAATTTACTTAAAACAGAGCTCTATATAAAATAATGTTTAGTAAAGTCTGTTGGGAACAAAGCCAGTTATTTATTTGTAATTGATTAAATTATTTAAACGATTATCAGAGAGACGGTACTTTGCAATTAAATTATTAACGGAGTGTCTATCAGCATCGGTAACCTACGCCTGTAGCTGTTATTGATAAAATTTTAATGAATCTGAAAGGTCAGTTTCAGCGTCGTTGAAACTCATGCGAATTCTACGATAGCTTTATTTTGTTAAGACTGCATGAAAACAGAATAAAAGTACTCGTTCTACTAAGCAACTAAAGAAACCCGAGTTAAGTTCTCGCCAAACTTCTGGGCCGCCCTGAAGTTGGTTTTCCGATGCGCAAGGCACGGAACGGTGCTGTTTTCGTATGAGATTTACTACTGCGTAGCACTTGTAGCCAACTTCAGGACAGCCAAAAAGTTTGGCGAGAACTATACCTACTGTGATTTTTAAGTCTCAATTTTTTCTAAACAATTTTCGTTTAAAAAAATTTTAGAATTCTCTCTGCTCTCTTTACTTACACCACATTACGTCTTATTGTTTTAGACATTTTCCTTAATATTATATAATTTATTGTGTTTTGTCAATGACACTTTCCGAGGTCGCAGCCTACTCGTATATTTAACGTGGAACCGCATCTCTACAAATCGTCCCACTTTCAGCTTGACGTCATGATAGCATTATGCTCTTTTTTTTTTAAACTATGGTGAAAATTCAAAAAAAAAAAGTAAAATATACTGAATCAGTTTTCAAAGCAAGTTTTGGCATAGACTAGGTATGGCGATCTGAGATGAATTAATCGAAGAATCGATGTTTTGGGCCTAGAAAATCGTATTTTTTTCAAAGTCAAAGTATTCATTATTAAGTGTTAAGTTAGTGTGTTTTTGGTGATACAGTAGGTCTTATAGTTAGATTATGGTGACTCAACAAAACTATCCATTATGGCATTACACTATTTAACAATAGAAGAATTAAAAATCGATATTACACACAAATTCACAAAATGTCAATATTAACAATACAATAATTTTTTATAATAAACATTTAGAATACAATTAATTTTTATAATAAATATACAGAATACAATTAATAAGTCAAGTTTTTTAATTGACAAGCATAAATAAATAATTATCATTTAGTTTATTACATTTTGTCAAGAAGGAATTCGTCAATGGTATAGTAGCATTTGTCAATTAAAAAATATTTAGTCTCCGTTTGAAATGTGTCAAGTTTAAATCTTTAATGTCATTTGGTATTTTATTGAATATTTTCGGAGCCATGCAGAGGTTGCGTTTGTGCATAAGGGCGGTCTTTGAGGCTCTCAGACATAATTCGTGACGACAAAACAAGAATATCGTCACGAATTATGTATGTAGTAAGTATAGATAGCGTTGCTCTGAAGGTTTTTTAAACAGTTCACTATTATTTTTCTTGACGAACAATGCGGTCTGGTAAATGTAAAGACAAGGAAATGTGAGTATTTTAAGAGATTTGAAATGCGGTTTGCAACTTTCCGTTGATTTAAAATCGATATTTAGCACAGAATCTACACAGTAAATCGATATTTTGAAGTAGAAAATCGCACCATCTTTGTCGCTTATGCAGCTACTCTATTCTATTCTGCATGGTATGGTTGAAAAACATATTTACATTGTAAATCCATAATCGAAAAATAATAGATTTTTGAGAAAAATACCAGCAACAAAATACCAAATGCAATAGAAACAATTGCTATATAGCAACCAAATGTTTCTGGTAAATCACAAATCTTGATGGCTTGAAACAGCCGGCCAGATCATTAAAACTTCACAAACCGACCCGAACTGCCAACAATTCATCGGCCTACGTTCTGTTGGTACTAAGAATCGAATGGACGTGTGGTGACCGGCATAGACCATTGTGTACATGAGTCATTATCTGAGCGTCGTTAGTGTTAGATAGAGGGATTTACTCTATTACTTACTCGGTCGGGTACTCGTGACTTTGAGTAATGTTAGCGCTCTTTATGTCAATTCTGTGGAGTTGTGGGCTCTATAATAGGTAATGGACATTTATTTTAAGAATGGCAATAGCTCTATGACATAAACTGATGTGATGTCACGTTTATAACCTATAAGATACTTGGTTATAAAAGGTGATAAGTACCAGAATCAGTTAACCCGTAAAGATTTTCCCCAATCTAGAATCGACTTCATGATACCATAGTTTAGAAACTTCACAGTGTTACAAATCGTGTAATACGGTACACGATTTGTCGTACGATAACTTAAATATGTCTTCTCGCATTCCGCATACCGTCGTCTCATGGAGAACGCGCAAAAGATGTACCTACACTATTTTTGTATGAAAGGGGTGGAAAGTGGGCAAACGTCCGCGCCCCGAGCGTGTCTTTTGTCCACGTCTAGTACTCTATCCTCGGAATGAATTGCGTTTAGAAGCGGAAGAATCTATTATTTTTCCACCACAATATAGGCATTTGTTTATAAGTGACGCTATTGCGTTTTTATTGCTTGCATTCCGTAGAAAACCGACGTCTCTTAATTGTGATATTAAAATGGACTCGACGATCTGAAACTCCCAGCTTGCATGCAAATGGCCTCATCCTTACATAATTATTATTGGAAGTAGGATTTAGCAAAGCTATATGCATAATATTGTTAATACCTAGATTACGACGAGTTTATATAACTTATATTAGTAAATAGAACGGAGCTTAATAATAAAATAGAAAATTGCGATCGTATATTGAAAATTTATTAGAATTACTCAGGTATTTACGCAACTCTTGGGACTTAGCCTCTACCTACTTAACTATTATAAATACCTTTAATATATAGGTACGTTAACTGCTTCTTTAGCACCTACTCTTAAACCCACAAACAGGTTATAAATAGTACTGTAGCGGCACTAACGCCGCCACTTACGAACTAATGACATGACGTCACACAATACGTCGATTAGAACACATACAACAGTCCGACAACAACCGTTGGGCAGTTGCCCGGACCAGACACAACACCCGTCTGGTCGGAGGATCCTCCCTTTTCTATGGAGGCTTGTGGGACTTTACACCCTGTTCCACATACCCCCAAACTGGTGACCCTCGAACATGAACATCAGCGCAGCCTTCGTGCAGAGCTACTTCATCGTGACGTCATCATCACTTCCTCAAGCTTTCGATCAGTGAGTCATACAGCAAGCCAGTACCTACTACGGGGGTATCCTGACCACCAGCATGCAGCGGACGCGCATTCCTGGTCATCACCCTCAGCTTCTTTCATCACCGCTCCGACCTACTGGAGCCAGCAGCACTCTCCCGACTCACTGGGACATCATCCTCATACCCCCAAAGGACTTACCTTTACATGCACGTTATACATGTTTCTTAATTTAATTGCATTTTACGCAGACTCCTTCATCATCATTTTACTGACCCAACTCTTCGTGTCAAGGACTAACGTGATGTGGATCATTATTTTTAACCGACTTAAAAAACAGGAGATTATCAATTCAATGATGATAATCTTCTTTACAAGCTTTTTATGTGTATGTATGTATGTACAGTAAAACTATTATCTTAATGTTCTTCGTCAGTCGTCGGATTTCTATTAGTTGCCCTTTGCACTTGGTGCAGACCGGACGCTCTCAATCAACTTGGAAGTATAAAGAGTTGTTAATAGTCTTTTAACTTCCCATGCACCGATGGTGCCTTGGCATTGGTGCCAAGGCGGGCCCTTGATTCTGTCCGCTTCAAATTCTATATACAGTATGGAATTAAGCTTACCTTTGGGGTTCCCTAGATTTACTTTGAGGTCCCTCCTGCCTAGCGAGCATGGGCGTACCCAAGACATTTGTGACAAGACATGATAAATTATGTCATGTCTTACAATTTGTCTTAAATGCTAGCACGGGTCATACATGTGACATATTTTAAAGGCGCAACATGCCTTTCTTGTTGCTGTCCGGCGAGCACGGCCTACTGTGACATGGCTTGAGTCACACATTTCATCGCAGTTTGGGCGATAAAGCCATTTTGTCTTAAGTAATAGCACCGACGGCGTGAGAAAATTTTCTGCCGTTTATTTGGGACTCATCGGGCCTTAATTGCTAATACGGGCGCACCCATTTTGTCACAAATGTCGCATTTTGACAGATGATTTAGAAAAATGTATCAATTTCGTTCGGAGGTGGTGATAAAATGTTATAGTTAAAATAAAAAATATTTTCCTTCTAATTACTGGACCAAATGGCAATAAATTTATTTTGTGTGTGTGGTGATCAATGCTTATTAATTAATTGAAATGTTACAAGATTATTAATTAATTTTATATTATTACTTTTTATAATTGTATTTTTTTAATTGTTATTCTTATTTTTAATTATTATTTTTATTATTATTTTTTATAAAGAATATTCTATTCTATTCTAATTATTTTCTTATATACCATATTATTCTTACTTTCTAAATTTTTAAATATTTCTTAAATAAAACCCCCAAAAAAAAAGGGGTCCACCGGTATCGGGAACATGGTCCAAGCTATTATATTTTAGGTAATTATTAAAAATTTCACAATCATTATATCTTTCTAACAAACAGTTAATATGTTATCAAACAAACAAAGAAAAATAAAGTGTGCATAAGTCTATGGTAGTGGGTCAAATATTAATTTGTGCCCAACAAAATTAAAAAGTTGTTTATCTGTATGAACGGCACACTTTTATACGTATTATTTTATTTGGTCGTCTATTTAGATTATGTCGCACTATGAAGTCAACAAAAAGAAAGGCATGTCGCGCCTTTAAACTATGTCACATGGTTGTCCCGTGCTAGCATTTAAGATAGATTGTAAGACATGACATATTTTATCATAACTTGTCATGACCGTAGTTCAAGTCAAAAACCAAGCAAAGTAAAACAAAAAACACTTTTCATAAATTCATGTTGGGATGCTGCTAACATGGGGGTAGCAAAGGGGATGGCAAAATTTTGGTCATATTTTGCCTAGGACATAACGTTTTCGAGATACCCTTTTGGAAATATAGAGCGTTTTATGCAAAATAAAATAAGATACGGAGGCCCATAATTCGGAAACAGTGCGTCGTAGGGCTATTCTTCTCAGAACCTAAATAGTTTTTATGGCCAAGGTTAAACCGAAACTGCAATCAAATTGGAAAATATACGAAAAAAAAAAAAAAAACATCAAGAAGTTATACCACAAGTCAAGTTTGCTCACGAGACTGCTCAGCACCAACACACACACCGCTACCACTAGCGATGCGAGCGAGCACCACCGTCTGCAAGCCCAATGGTAGAGAACTCGCCTGGGGCCGTCTGACCGGACCCCGCAGCCGATTGACCGTAGCTGGCTAAGCTACGGCCTCTCGTGTAAGGAGAAATCCGATCCAAAGTGGAGTGTTACCTCAGAGACTTTAAACCACCTACGCTCATCGGCTCAGCCACCAGGATCCCATCATCCTCCTTCACGGGTTACCACGCTCACGGCACGTACACGCGGGAGGTCATTGCTATCCATCATATGATCTTGTTCGACGGTGGGACTCAGGGGCATGACCTCGCCACCCCTGTGTTAAGGCGGTACCCCGAGCAAAACGCCGCGCAAGCCGTTTTTTGTGCTGTTTTTAGAAGCTATCTACTCGTTATTTAAAAAGAAATATCAACTAATAAAAATACATTAAATTTCTACATAATATTGATTCTAAAATGGTAGATTTAGTTTTTTTTTAAATGTTGTATATATTTCACTAATCTACTTCCAAAAAAACATGTAAATGAGAAATAATTATTGATATTATGCATCTCCTCGTAAAGTGTTCATTGATTATTTTTTGTACTAACACTAATGGATAGACAATTTAATAACGAACATTTTTGTAGAATTATTTTTTTCAAAAGACCAAAATTCGATTTTATAAAGATTTTATTCTAAAATCTGGGCGTATTCACTACTGTAATTCATGCGCCACCAGTGCCGCTAGACCAATAGGAACGCTCATATCTCATGCCGATTTTTTGGTCAGGGTGCCGTCTTAAGTAGCCGGTGATTTCTGTTCCTCGAGAAGGAACATCACCGCACTAGCGTTGAGGATCTACATGACCGTAGCGCTCTCCCTCAAGACCACGGCACCTTGCCGTCTCAGAAAGAGGAAGACAAGGTAGGCCTGCGTCTACAAAGCCAAACCAAGCAAGCAAGCGAATGAGCGAGCGAAGCGTGGCATGTTGCTGGATACAGAGAACGAGTTTGTGAACGTATGACCCTCCCCATAAGCCACTATAATGCTTTCTAATAAATGGTAGCTTTCTAATTTCTGGCAGACGTAGAGGGTTTTAAAACAATCTTGTGCCAAGCATGAATTTCCGATCGCCGAGTGTTGTTCCATTTTAGACTGAGAGAGATAGTAAACGAAGATGTTATCATGTGTGATATAATACTGTGGGGACTTAGCTCAGGGAGCTCAAATGACATGCAATGCAATATAACTTAAAAATTGTATTTATTAAGTCAACGTGCCTTGCCTAAAGCGGCTCTTACAGAAGTCACAAGAAAAACTAAACAAAAATTTCTTCAAATATTTTCTAGCGTTCGAAATATGATTAATCTCCCATAAGTAAATATCAGTTGCCAGCTTTAAATAGGTAAGGAGGTAGCACCTCCTTACAATATCTACCGGAAGAGAACCTCCTATTATACTAGGACTATTAACATAACACATTAGCATATATAATATACCCAATGGCTTTTGTTAGATAATAGCCCTCAACATTAACAGTAACAAAAAATCTTCCTGATCCTTTCCCAACTACCAATGTAGCCTTGAACTGGAAGTTGACCCTTCCAGTCTAACCTCTGGATACCAGTATTTTACTGAATAACTTGATCTCATTTGCAAGACTTGGTTGTCAAAGTTTCGGGCCTCTGACGATCCGTAACAAGTATTATATTTTATTTATGATATTATTTAGTATTTATTAATGTAATATTTAATTGATTAGTTGCATGTATATACGAGTTTTTTTATTTTTATTTATGATGGGTTTGCTCTTGACTCTAGTCTAGGTCAGAGGTGACAGAGACAGAGTCTACGAAGGAGTGAGCTTACCCAGAAGAAGCCTGTTCACTCTAACTTTGAAGAGATTCGGGTTGAATGCGTTCGGAAACACAGACGCAGGTAGTGAGTTCCATTCATTCGCTGTGCGCATTATGAAGGATGTTTGGAAGCGCTTGGTGCGAATTGGTGGAATGGCAACAAGGTAAGGATGGTAACTTGCAGTGCGTCTAGATGTCCGATGGGTATGAGTATATATTAATTAGTTATATTGTATTCTATTTTATGCTGAATTGTCTGTTTTTTTTTCCCCCTCTACATACGTTGTCTACATATCTTTTTATTCAACTCTCCTCTCGCAGGTATGCTGGCAAGATTTCTTTGAAATGAGCGTTCCTTTGTACCTATTTTCTGTTCCTTCATCTTAATGTGTGTGTACATTAATGGTTAAATAAATAAAGTCTATAAATGACAGCCGGGACCAATGGATTAACTTGCATTTCGAGACACGGAGTGGTCTTGGTACGTATGAGCTAAAATAAACCTGAAATATTATTTTCTCCAGAGTTATTTAAAGCTCTCCAATCACCCCGAAGGTCTATAATCTCCGATGACATGGTTCGTTATTTTTAGAAGATGTTTTTGTCCTCAAATTGATCCAATATCATATTAATATTTACCTGAAATGTTTTGTTGATCCACAATACCCCAGTAGATAGTGTTTTACTGTGTAACGTCAAGTTCCAATGAAACAATATACTCGACCTGAATAGATAACCCGGGTTCGGTTGAATAATAACTACATTTGGCAATATAGATATTAAAAACATAAACACAACAATGGCTAGATGTTTCAATGTGTATGTGTGTGTATTCACAAACCTCTCTGAAATTACACTCAACCTTTTTGAATCAATGTTTATTTGTATCTCGAACTATAAAAATAAAATCGGTCGGCCCAGAAAAACGAACTAAGATTTTACCTATATCTACTACTTAGATAGATACCAATATTCAATGTAGGTAAATAGGTATATGTTCTATCCGTGTAGTATTCCTAAAACACATTTTATTCAAGTAACTTTGTAGACACAAGTTTATTTCAAGAACCAAAACAAGATTAGCATTCATTTTTCTTGAACACACTGAACATATAAGTAATGTTGTATCCTGTGAAAAGAAACTAGAGCAAGTACGTATTTAGGAAAATATTTCAGTATAACAGGCTCGGCTTTTTCAATGACAAAAGCTTTATGTCTACGGATAGTAAAGGCTAGTATTTCCCTCTATACAATATATTGTTACAATATACCCTAAGCTTTATATTTATGTTGATTCATTAAAATATACGTTACTTATAAATAGTGTAGACTATAATGAGTGATCGAAAATCGTAGTAGATCGAAAATGGAACTAATTCACGGCAAAAAATTACATTTGTTAAGAAACTAGCGGCCCTTACTTAGTTTCTATACTCATTTAAGTCTGACTTCATTTTATCGATCGCATTTATTTTATTGTTCATTTCAAATTTGAAACAATAAAAGTTTATGTATAATGTATACGGTTATATTTAAATATTTTACGCTTATATTCATAAAACATTTATTTACACCAATTAGTAAAATTAAATGGAGGAGTCATGTCTCATCGATTCGATGAATCACTTATAATTGACCTACAACACTATGCTCCGCGCTTGCAATATTAAAAAAAATGTCTTTGACAGCTGTCAGTTTATTCTACGAAATTAAAAATCACAGTATGCAGCTGAATAGCTCTGCTTTACACAGAGCGACTGCCTTTCTTCCACAACTCATAAAGGCGGTACCCCGAGCAAAACGCCGCGCAAGCCGTTTTTCGTGCTGTTTTTAGGAGCTATCTACTCGTTATTTTAAAAGAAATATCAATTAATACAAATACATTAAAATTCTACATAATAATAATATTGATTCTAAAATGGTAGATTTCGTTTTTAATCTATACCAATATTATAAAGAGGAAATATTTTTTTGTTTTGTTTGTACCGAATAGGTTTCGAAACTACTGGACCAATTTTAAAAATTCTTTCGCTTTGGAAAGCTATATTATGCCCGAGTAACATACGCTATAATTTTGACGGGAGCGAAGCCGCGGGGGTCAGCTAGTGTTGTATATATTTCACTTATAATCTCCTTCCAAAAATAACATATAATTTGATGGCATGCATCTCCTCGTAAAGTGTTCATGAATTATTTTTTGTACTAAGACTATTGGATAGACAATTTAATAACGAACATTTTTGTAGTATATTTTTTTTCAAAAAAAAATCGATTTTATAAAGATTTTATTCTAGTATCCGGGCGTATTCACTACTGTAATTCATGCGCCACCAGTGCCGCTAGACCAATTGGAATGCTCATATCGCATGCCGATTTTTGTTCAGGGTACCATCTTAACTGGGTAACACGTAGTGTGTTACCCAGTTAAGACGGTCCCTTGGCAAGATTGGTGTGTTTTTCTAGCTTCTGCCTACCCGTAACGACTATCAACTATCTATAAACGACAGCTGGTACCAACGGATTAACGTGCTTTCCAAAGCACGAAGGGGTCCCAGTATGTACTCGAGGGTCACCCATCCACGGACAGACCTACCTTGGTAAGCGTTACTTAACCTTGAAGAACGACCCCTGCGGCTGTTATTATTTAGCCATGAGTCACAGTTTATACACAGTATTACAGTCTGCCCTCAGCTTTATATTTCTATTGATTTATAACGGACATAACAAAATTTTCCTTCAATGATAGCTGAATGGGAAAGTTTAAAACAATGATTTTGCAACATTACGATGATCGATGAGTTTCCAATGGAACTTTTGACTTTTGTATGCTTTTATCTAATATCTTTGTTCGGTCTTCAGAAGCTGTTATTTAATCTAGATCAGTAATAAATGTCATTGAACTTTGAACTTCTGAAGTTTCTCTTTCCACTTGATTTCAAGCAAAAATGTATACTGAACTCTCTTTTAACGCTGACCTATCCGGAAACATTGCAGTGTGTCAGCTAAGTTCGCTTAATTTATATTATTATCGTGTCCACCTACAATAATTGTTATTGTTGATATTATGGCCAACCAATTACCTACAACGTTGATTATATTATTAACGTTAGATACTACAATTATGTTCTAATGTCTACAAATCAGACTGATTACTTGATTAGTGCATTAATCATCATATTATTTATGATATTACTCCTTATTAACACGCTTTTATTAGCTTGGTATCTATGTATCAATGTAACGGAATCTTTGAAAGTGATTTTCATCCCCTTTAAAACGTCGGATTGATTTGAAACTTTGCACACTTATCAAGGACCGATGACAATGCAATAATTTAAATGGTTTGTCCCATTTAATTATCCTTACCAGGATCTTAAGGATTAGCGACTTTTTAGTTAAATTTACCATTAAAGCGTGTTTTTTAGTTTTTAGAACAAAAAATATTTAAGCTGTTAATCATGCCAGATACTCAAATTGATATTTGTCTATCAGCATAGATCTTCGAAAAGTCAAATGTTAGGCATTGTCCAAGTGACACTTTAGTAGCGTGTGTCAATTACGTACATTTTAGTTTTTTTGACAACCGCTGTCGCAAACAGAACTTCATTTGAGCCTTTGAAGATATTTCAGCCTAATTAAATGAACACCATTGGCCAACCAACACTGTACACCCAGTGCCTTATGGGGGTTTTCTTCTTCATCTTCGAGTCGTTTAATAAGGCCCAAGGTTGTAGCCTCCGGTGGGAAAACGACCGGATTTTCCTTGTAATGAGCCCCTGGAATTTTATGAGATCTATGGCTTTTGGGCCTTCTGTTATGGCGGAATGTTATACTTGTGTTCTTTCCTGTAGTATGAAAGTATGGGATTTAATACATTGTAGGACGAGGAAGTATGCAGTGCCATTGTTTTAGCAATATTTTTGTTAAAATCTCACAGAAGGAGAGAAAAGCAAAAACGGAAGGACTTTTTGTGTCTTTAATCTGCGAAGTAACTTGTTTGTTGTTGTGTATAGATAAACCTGGGCTTTTAGCCCAGATTTACCTTCTATAGGCATATTTCATGGTATATGCGCAGGGCATAAACGAATAGCGATGTTCCTGCCTAGAACGGACGTGTAGGTACCTAATTCAATTATTGGCACCGGTGTCGACGTTTGGTTTTTAGCCCGAGTTTACAGTCTATTGATGTAGTTCATAGTATGTCTGCATACCAGGATCTAAAAGCGATGCTACCTGGAACGGACGTGTACCTAATTCAATCACGTTCACCGATGTCGATGCAAGGGACAGGCGATATCAAGCACGTATTTTCTAAGAAGGTTTCAAGTGCAAATAGGTCGATTTGCACCGCATTGCGTCCATGCGAACGTGCTTGCAATTTGGCTAAGTAAAAATGGTGATACAATCGAATCACTTACAAAAGAATTGAAGAATTGCTTTATACTGATTCCCTATGTACAGGCTTGCCTAAGCTAGGCAATAAGCGAGTCTTATTTTCTCTATACTACTTCGGTGAAGGAAAACATCGTAAGGAAACCGGCATGTCCTTGAACCAAAAATTCTAAGACATGTTACATTCACCAACCCGCAGTGAACCCGCGTGGTGGATTAAGGCCCATTACCTTTCTCACAGAGAGGCCTGTGTCCCAGCAGTGGGAACATTATAAGGCTGATGATGACTTCGATGTTTGTAAGTGTGTTGCAAGTATGATGGTGGAGTAGGTGCCCAGTGCATGTAAAACAGGTTAGTTCCTAGCGCAGGGCTGGGTTTGCTCTGCCCTCTGCTGCAGCGCGTCTCATTCAGCTGCTATATTTATGTGGAAGTATCAATGATATTCTAGTAAGCAGATACGTTATACACTTACAAAATAACCGAAAAAAGTGTTTCGCACAGCAGCGGCAGCACACATACGTGCGTATTTCATTCATCTGACATTTCACTACAAGTCGAAAGGGATAAAACGAACAAGAAAAAAGAGACAGCTAGTGTTTGTCACTTGCGTGTGAATGTAAACAAACATTATTCTGTCCACCAATGTTTTTTTTCTTTTTCTAACCTACAAATATCAGAATATTAGGAAAATAAATAAAAATAAATTAGAAAATTGAGGTGTATTGCGTACTTACATATGGTATGAGATCCCTTCTGTTTTATGTACTTTGTTATCGTAATTGATACATTTTCTAAATACACACGATGGCATATTTAAAATTTTGTTTTTGTGTTTTTGTTTCAACAAAGCGTACGCTCTTCGCCATGCGTGACATAGACTAAAGACTATATGTCCCAAGTAGGATGTATTCGAATCTACGCAATGCGCACGCTCATGACATATCTGTTTACTAGAATATCATTGGGTATTAAGGATATTTATGTACTCAAAATTTTTTTGATGAATAAATTGAATTGAATTGAATTATTTGACTTAGATAAACAAGATCAAAACATTTTCATAAGTCTCATAACAAGCCAATAACCTCAAAACAATGCTACTGATGGGTAACCAATTTTATGATACAACAGTTAAAAATAACGCCAGTAGTCTGGTTTGTTCTATAATAAAACTTGAAATAAGTAGGTGTCTATTTTTTCTTTTTCTTTTTTGACTTCGCACGTTTTGTGCATTTAGCCAGTGTCAAGTTTAGAAGTTCTAGTTTCTTTAGTTTTTAGTCCAATGTCCTAGTCATAGACTAATATATAATAGTTAGGCCCCAGTAAAATGGCGGTAACTTTATTGGAAGCCTCCACGGAGTTTTGTCGACAACATGAACAAACTCATGTTCTACCGCTGTGTTTCACTTTCCCACACTCGTGCACGTTCACTAATATTATTAGAACAAAACACCACCATTTTTACACTATTAATATTCAGTTAAACACAATTTTAGGAAAATAAAACCGAGAAGCAACATAGACGCCATCACGTTCCCGCCAAAACTCGGAGGTGTCTATACTGTCATTTTTAATTTCGTAGACTAAACTGACAGCTGCCAACGACCTTAATTTTAAAAATGTTGCAAGCATGGAGCATAGTGTTGTAGGTAAGGCTCAATCATAAGTGATTCATCGAATCGATGTGACATGACTCCTCAATTTAATTTTACTAATTGGTGTAAATAAATGTTTTATGAATTTATTAAAAAAACGTTATATAATTAAATATAACAGTATTCGTGCACATAGTACATAAACTATTATTGTGTTAAATATGAAATCAACAATAAAATAAATGCGATCGGAAAAATGACGTCAGACATAAATCAGTAGTAACTAAATAAGGACCGCTCGTTTCTTAACAAATGTAATTTTTGCCGTGAAATTTCTCCATTTTCGATTTCACAGGATAGTCAGGCTAAGTCACTATTTTTTAAGTGACAACCCCCAAATGTCAGCTAAGTCTACGAAATTAAAAAAACCAGTTTACCTATTTCACGTTAAAGAAAATACGCAAAACATGTGTAACAGCACTAACAGCGATGCTCATTATTTTTGGGTAATGGCGGTAACATATAACGTTAGGTACTTATTTATAGAAAGCTTTTCGCGAGTATTCTTATTAATGTAAATATTATTACTTTGAGAAATTCAATAGTTTAACTAGTACTGAGTTCCTTATAATAACACCCACTAACAATCTTGTTTCGCATAACTTTCTTAGATACCTGATACTTCAAACTTTTACCAAAATCAGAGAAAATTGCCTGCCTCTTTCACCATTATTAGGTAGCTATATTCAGTCCTGCGGTTTATCTTACCTGGCATAGAAATTACAAAAACCAAAAAGCAGCAAATAACTACTTTTCCACAAAACTTAAGTATCAACAAAAATCTAAATGCTGCAATGCAAACTCTTTTTTATCAATAAAGTACAACACTAACTGGCCTCTGATGCAATTCAACCTCTTTCTATCAATAAAATACAATACTAACTGGCCCTGGCTCTACCTCTTCCCGTCAAAAGATAAAATGATGCCATTAGAGTTTTATTTCTCTATCAAAGTTGTGGTTGCTAAAAAAGTTTTTCTGTTAAAACAGCCAGTGATTAGAATAAAATTGTAATGTAACCTTATTGATGCGATCTCATTTAAAACTTTAACTTTGACGTAAAGCTTGTAAAAGAAGCACAGAGACTTGCAGTTGTGTTGAGAGTTGCACGTAAAAAAAATACTTTTTTATTCATTTGGTGTAAGATTAATAAGAGCAAAACCCCTAAATATAACCCGACAGTGTTATGTAAACTAATAGCTTAATGTTAGACAAGAAAGTTAAAATATTTACACCATCCATCAATTACTGTTGAAAATTAGGTCAAAGTGAGCAACCGAAACGGGCGAAAGCGTTACATAAATAAAATAATATTTAAGAAGTTTTAGTTTAACAATAATTTACTTGAAACAGAGCTCTATATAAAATAATGTTTAGTGAAGTCTGTCGGGAACAAAGTTAGTTATTTAGTGTAATTGATTAAATTATTTAAAGGTCTTTCATCAGAGAGACGATACTTTGCAGTATCGGTAACCTACGTCTGTAGCTGTTATTGGTAAAAATAATGTAATTAATTTTAATGAGTCTGAAAGGTCAGTTTCAGATTGTTATTATTTGAGAAATTGTTTTAATTAAAACGAGGAAAGTGGACATAAAATGAAAACTGTAAATGTTTATTATTACAAATTTAATAAAAATTATTAGTACAAAAGAAAAAAATAGCGTCGTTGAAACTCATGCGAATTCTACGATAACATTATTTCGTTAATACTGCATGAAAACAGAATAAAAGTACTCGTTCTACTAAGCAACTAAAGAAGCCCGAGTTAAGTTCTCGCCAAACTTCTGGGCCGCCCTGAAGTTGGTTTTCCGATGCGCAAGGCACGGAACGGTGCTGTTTTCGTATGAGATTTACTACTGCGTAGCAATTGTAGCCAACTTCAGGGCGGCCAAGATGTTTGGCGAGATCTATACCTACTGTGATTTTTAAGTCCCAAATTTTCTAAACAATTTTCGTTTACAACAATTTTAGAATTCTCTATGCTCTCTTTACTAACACCACATTACGTCTTATTGTTTTAGACATTTTCCTTGATATTATATAATTTATTGTGTTTTGTTAATGATACTTTCCGAGGTCGCAGCCTACTCGTATATTTAACGTGAAACCGCATCTCTACACATCGTCCCACTTTCAGCTTGACTAGCATTATGCTCTTTTCTTTTTTAAACTATGGTGAAAATTCTAAAAAAAAGTAATATATACTGAATCAGTTTTCAAAGCAAGTTTTAGCATAGACTAGGTATGGCGATCTGAGATGAATTAATCGAAGAATCGATGTTTCGGGCCTAGAAAATCGTATTTTTTTCAAAGTCAAAGTATTAATTAGTGTGTTTTTGGTGATACAGTAGGTCTTATAGTTAGATTATGGTGACTCAACAAAACTATCCATTATGGCATTACACTTTTTAACAATATAAGAATTAAAAATCGATATTACACACAAATTCACAAAATGTCAATATTAACAATACAATAATTTTTTATAATAAACATTTAGAATACAATTAACTTTTTTATAATAAATATACAGAATACAATTAATAAGTCAAGTTTTTTAATTGACAAGCATAAATAAATAATTATCATTTATTTTATTACATTTTGTCAAGAAGGAATTCGTCAATGGTATAGTAGCATTTGTCAATTAAAAAATATTTAGTCTACGTTTGAATTGTGTCAAGTTTAAATCTTTAATGTCATTTGGTATTTTATTGAATACTAGCTGACCCGGCAAACTTTGTTTTGCCATAAAAACACCAAACATTTATCTACCCTAACTTACACTACCCTACCCTACACTACCTTCCGTACCCTACCCTACGCTACACTACCCTACACTAACCTACACTACCCTACCCTACGCTACACTACCCTACCCTACACTACCCTACCCTACCCTACGCTACACTACCCTACCCTACCCTACACTACCCTACCCTACCCTACACTACCATACCCTAAAAAAAAAAAACGTAAAAACCATCTTTGAACTTCAACGAACATTAAAAAAAAAGAATTGGCCAAATTGGTCCAGGCGTTGTTGAGTTATGCGCTTACCAACACATTTTGCGATTCATTTTTATATTATAGATTTTTGGAGCCATGCAGAGGATGCGTTTGTGCATAAGGGCGGTCTTTGAGGCTCTCAGACATAATTCGTGACGACAAGACAAGAATATCGTCACGAATTATGTATGTAGTAAGTATAGATAGCGTTGCTCTGAAGGTTTTTTAAATAGTTCACTATCTTTCTTGACGAACAATGCGGTCTGGTAAATGTAAAGACAAGGAAATGTGAGTATTTTAAGAGATTTGAAATGTGGTTTGCAACTTTCCGTTGATTAAAATCGATTTTTAGCACAGAATCTACACAGTGAATCGATATTTTGAAGTAGAAAATCGCACCATCATTGTCGCTTATGCAGCTACTCTATTCTATTCTGCATGGTATGGTTGAAAAACAATTGTAATTATTGAATTCCCTGATCTTAAGAATTACCTGATTTAATGATAAAAAATCGGTTAATATGGTGCCTTTCTTACTATCCATAATATGGATTTGTATTTACATTGTAAATCCATACTCGAAAAGAATAGATTTTTAAGAAATCGATATTTTAGCTCGTTTTACTCGCTCACTTCAGCTGCCGTCATCTCCTTCGAACCTTACCTATCCGTGTCGGGGTGCCAGCTCCCGAACTCGCTTCGCTCGCTCTTGGACTAATTCATTGACCATAATTATCCAATTGTCCAACCGTTACGTAGCAATATTCATAATGACCAGACAATGTGGTAAATATATAGTTTAAGTCAGTATTCACATTTCCCGATTTGACTTGGATGATTCATAATGCCCGGGCATTATACATAGTGCCCTGATTAATCACTTGGTCCATAACATATCCATTCATCAGATTGTAACTTTGACGATTCGAATCGATTTATAAATCGATCTTTTTTGAAAACAATCGCCATCCTACACCCTTATTTATAAAAATATCTGCAACTGCAACTTTTTTACCAATTTAATACTACTTAGCTTTTATTTAGTTTCAACTGTCCCGGTGTCTGTTTTCAAACCTTGCAAGTTTAATTTGAGCCTCTTTCTGGTGTTGTATTGGTAAAGTTTTTTTTTAATAATGATGATTTATTATTAAAAAAATCTTTACCATAAATATGATATTTTGGTGATTAATAGATTCTAAATTCTAATTATCAGAGACCTCAATTCTACTGAGATTATAGAGTTAGTTTCAAAGATTATATAGTCTATAGAATTAAGAATCTGCTGACACTGCGAAAGTTTTTATAAATAACGATTTATAAATCTAAAGGGACCTAATGTTTTACATAGAGTATTGGGTATCGTGTGGTGATTTCAGCAACTTTCGTATGAATTTTTCAAGATTAATGACATTATTACTGCTCAGTTGCCCGCATACCTCGTAGTTAGATGTTAATGGACGCGATGGCCATCAACTGCGATCACCAATCCGCCTGCCAAACGTAGCTTTGCGGTATTATCCCACAAGATTGATGGATTGATCGTTGCAGCAACAAAGTTAATGCATTGCAATAAACGTTTACGAATACAGAATTTATGCAAAATATGTCTTAATTTTAGATAGTTTACTTTTCAATTTTTGATCTGTGTGTTAGGATGTTTTTTAATCAATGACGCCTCGTGGAATAAATCGTTTTTGGACGACATTTGAAAGAAACACAGGTAAACCATACCCTGAATTAGGTCATATGTCATTTTAATCCTGATAGTAGAATCCTGTGAGATAATTTACGCCTTATACGCGGGTGAAGCCGCTGGAGCAAACAAGTGATGTATATTTTTTTTTGATAGAAGTCTCGCAGTTCAATCAGAGTGATTGGCTACTGCTTAACCAGGCGATTCTGTGGAGACTAAAATAGATCCTCCAGCCGTGCACAAAAAGCTAAACCTAAGCGACGACGCTGAGGGCTACCTACTGTAGCGTCGATCCTCGGTTCAAGGCGTCGCTGGGTGGACAACTAGGGCTGTATCATGATTTAAGTTGTCTACCATCCGTCATAAAAATACCTACGTGGAGTAGAACGGAGTTTGTATTTTGTGACGACACATACATTTTAATCGAATTTTCGAATCACAGAGTAATTGCAGTTGACGATCGAATAACGTTGTCACATGTGCTTTGAATAACAATAACGTACCGGCCGATAGACAGGCTGTGACAGGCTTTGTTCATAGTTAACAATAGCTTAAATATGAAATCAAACAATTTAGAGTGAATTTCGAGCAACGTTAATATTTTTTATTTAGAAGCTGAAATAAGCAATATATACAAGTGAAATTTCAAAATTTAAAAAACCCTGACATATTTATCTTGCGAAAACACCCCGATTCAAACAGCAAAACGCCAATAACTTTTTCATCCCACCATCTCGGAAAGAGTATTTTTAATCTTCAATATCTGAGTGGAAAAGCCGTTTTTATTCACTAGAGGATAAAGTAAATTGAATTTAGAACATCGTGTGCACTAAGTTTGTGAATTAAAAAAAACATTAAACCTATTTACTGCTACCTCTATGGTGCCGAATATATCATACAACTTTTTTTTAATTTGTTAAAAACTCAGACTCGGAACCTTCTTGGTGTTCTTTTTTCAATTTGCTTACGTACGTTACGTACGCGGTTCTTTACGCGGCATTTTTTCACGTCATTGTTAAACCTTATATTAAAAACAAGAAACTTGAAAACAAGTGAAAAAACTAAAATGAGTGATTCTAGCGACGAGGAAGTTTGTTTGACGCCAACAGAATTGACTGAAACTGTTAATAATGCGCAAATGAGCTTTCTCCCTCAATAATAACTGTAGCAACGTTACTTTAAAATTTTCTTAATTATACCTTAGTATTATTTTGTTATAATTTAAAGATTATTCTGTAATACTTACCTGTCATAATGTAGTAATTAATACCTAAACTGAAATAAAAGTGTACCTATCTTGTGATTGTAAACGTTTTTTTTTTTGCATTTAGTCATTTCCTCGCTGAGGTGGAATGAAAAGTTACGTGTTGCACTCGAGTGCAAAGATTTTTCACCTCGTGCTCTTTTGATTCCCTCGCTTGCTCGGTCATCAAAATTGAACACGCGGTTAAAAAGCAACTTTGCACTCTTGTATAACAAATAACTATTGAACGGCTAAGCCGATTTTATTCAAACATAGCTAAGAACTAATCTCGACAAAATCACCTTTCAAACAAAAGAAGCTAAATAAAAATCGGTTTATCCGTTTAGGCGCTATGATGCCACAGACAGACACACAGATTCACAGATACACAGATACACCGATACACAGCAACACATGTGAAACTTATAACACCCCTCTTTTTCCAGCGGGGGTTAAAAATACCACAAACGAAATAAATTATCTTTGAATCGTGTTATTTCTTTTGGTAGACTATAAGTTGATAGGTTACTACAACACACATGTCTTGGATTCGTGACAAGCGACTTACAAATTCGCAATCATTCGCAATACATTTCAAGTCTGAGACAAGGTGTTAGGTAGATACGTGCAAGAAATTTTTGTCAATGTTATTGGCAAACGAAGCTTTGTTTTATTACTTCTAGAAAAGGTAAAATGCAAATCTATGTTCTTTATTTAGGTATAGTTTCTAAGTATTTTTATTACCCGACTGGGTTATGTGTTTCGCGCGTATCTTGTATGTATGTATGTTTGTATGTATGTAATATTCTTTATTACCTCACATCTTTTAAACCACTTCACCGAATTATATAATTAAATTTGGGCGCCATATTGTGCGGGTCCCAATTTTTGTTTACTTCCAAACCCATCGAGTGGGGTATCAAAATGACGGGTTTTAAGAGGTGATTACAAAAATATATACCACTTATATGTTTAAAAGTAATTCGAAAAAGGAAAATATAACTAAAAAGTTATAAATGAAAAAAGTTAATTTCAAAATCAAAAACCCGACTGATTAAGAATCGAACTAAAAAGCTGGTAACAAGAAAATATCATGCTGTGCAGTCGGAGGATCAGGTGGTCAGCCAGTTCACGAATATGTTTCCTCCGACTGCACAGCATGATTTTTTCTTGTTACCAGCTTTAGGTTAGGTTAGGTTAAAACGGGCTGGTTTCCGCAACTCCACGACCAAGCGCGTATTTTGCGTACCAGCTTTTTAGTTCGATTCTTAATCAGCCGGGTTTTTGATTTTTAAATTAATTGTCTAGCCCATTATATAATATACCGAAATCTGTTATTTTAGTATAGGATTATTCCTTTGTTTTGGTTCCACGCCGATAAGGTATTAGTTAAGGTCTCAGGATTTATAAATTCAAATGGCCAAACCAGTTTCCTCAAGTAAATCAGGAAGTCTCTAAATTAACTCAAGGTTAAACTGTATTTACTTTAGCGTTAATGGAGCTTTATAAAAACAAACAGCTCGCAAAGCCTAAATTGCTGATACGCTACATTTCAGCCCCACGAAGTAAATTTACTAAGCGCATTATGTTAATGACACATTTTACACGTTTCCCTTTCTTTGTACACTTCATTATTAAGAAATAAATAAAAACATTTTCGTAAAAAGATCGTAGCTATTGTGCTTATATTTTGTGTATCTTTTCTTATAACCAAAAATGTATTAATGGTCTTAGAAAAGTTTTACAATTTGTTAAACTGTTATTTGAATTACTGGTACTTCTACATAATTGTCGGATTATGACCTGTCTCCTGTCGTCTGTTGGATTTATTAGATAACACCACATAAGACCCTATTATTTAAAAAGAGTTTTCCCACAAATCCACCTTTGAAAAGTCCATGTGAGTCCCATTATAAGAATTTATTCCACGGAACGTTGACGAGTGAATCAGTGAACTAACTGCGACTGTGTTCCAAAGACAATTATTTGAAACTCGAATGATTTCAAGTATGTTCCTTTCGTACTTTCATTCATTTAGAATTTTTGTTTTTTTAATACGTTACAGTTCTAGGGACCGTCTATTGTTTTTGGTAACGCTTTCTCCAAAGTTGTTGTACGACCTCTTTGTAAACTTAATTCGTCTGTTTGCGTGCCGAAATTTCCTGTTTTAACTGAGTTTACAAAATTACATTAGCATAAATAAAAAATAATTTACAGGTCCAAAATCATTTTTCTGCGAACTGGCTGAAGTTCGGCCGTTGTTGGCCATGAGAAAATAATTATTGAATTAAGTTGGAGCTAAATAATTTAACCACTGTTTGTTACATAAATAATAAGTACTTTTGTTTATTATTTTACTAAGGATTTTTTGTTTATTTACTTATAGATACAGTTACTAAAGTACCTAGTCCTTGAAAAAAATCTTTCTTCGTAGAATGAAATTCAAGAACAAACTTTTAGCAATATAGTGGCGAAAGTTAAAAAATTGTTTAACAATATAATGTTAAACCACTTTTCTTTTACCTTAAAAATCACTTTAGTTTCAAGTTTTATAACCTCTCATTAATTCTCGTCTACTAAAGAACTCAAATAATCGCCGTAGGAAAATCTGCTTAAATAATTTGGTTCGCTACCAACTGATAGGAGTTGTATTATCGCCCCGATGACTGGTCTACAGTGATTGATGGTTCAGTCTGAATACTTCCGAATTCCCCCGAACACTCACGATTACTCCCGATTAACTCGCTCCTTCTAATGTGGGTAATAGCAGGGTGATTCGGCAGTTATGAATACCTATTTACCAATCTGTCCATCATTCATTGCATGCCTCGGTTTCATGTTTACACTTTGATGTCGGGTTTGGCGTTGAAATAATAAATAATGTGATTGTAAGATTGTTTGTAGATTTTCAGTTTTAAAATAAAAACAATTTATCACTGTATTAATTGGATTGTGAATAGTGTTAACTTTCAGTTAAAAAAAGGCCAAGTGCGAGTCGAACTTGCACACGAAGGGTTCCGTATCATTATCGCAAAAAACGGCATTTAAATCACTTCTGTTGTATGGGAACCCACTTAAATATTTTTTTATTCTGTTTTTATTATTTTTTGTAATAGCGACAACAGAAATACATCATCTGTGAAAATTTCAACTGGCTAGCTATCACGGTTCGGGATACAACTTCGAGATACAGCCTGGTGACAGACGGACCACGGAGTCTTAGTAATAGGGTCCCGTTTTTACTTTTTGGGTACGGAACCCTAAATAATGAAGATTAACTTTGAACAAATTATAATTTGCGTAATTTCAATATTGTTTCCCTTACGCACGTACAAAAATACTCATTAATTACCGAAGGATCAATAAACCACCTATAAATTTAATTCATGAAGTAAATGAAACCTTCCGCTGAAAAATTTATCAGAGCTTAAATCAATTTTAAATGGCCGGAAAGTTGGCCATGTGAAAATATTATGTTTAAACTGACAGCGTACGTAAAACACTGTCGCTCAAGCCGAGCAAGCATTTTATATGCTTTTTAGTTCACTGCATTTTAAAGTACTTTCAACACCAAACTTAATATCTGTATCCTATCGCCTTGGTATTTTCACGTCGATGCTCTATAATCTATGGTACATATAACATGTTCTTCGTTGCAGATTTACCCATGACTTAAATCCGCAGAAAATTAAAAAAGAAATGGTTTCACAACCGGTGATCACATCTTTTTACGGACTAGAACCTAGTCAATCTCGATGAAATAGAATAAAATCCTTCATTATAATTTCAAACGATCTATCAATAACTGTTTTTATATTAATCTGCCGCAGACAAGAGCCATGCAGATTGAAAGTACCACAAACACCCTCGTAACGAATCTATTAAAATTAATGTAAGAATAATTTTGGGGTTGACCCAAAACATTGGGCTGTGGGCAGCCATGCGTCTTGTGGCCGTGAAGTCCGTAAGTCCTCTATAAATTACGGGCCTAACCTAACCTACGTCAAATTTCTTTCTGACCCCTGTAGGCACTCAATATAACTATATAAATGCCCATATTTGTGGATAACATGTTGACATACTTACTTTATAATAATCACGTTCATAGTACTTATAAAAAAAACCCTATGATATTTACGCTTAGG